>OY757011.1:168418440-169018440 GCA_963580285.1 Lucinisca nassula
AACCAGTGATACAGTCTACATTGAATTCGAATTTTGGTCTCACAGGACCAACGGCTGTGGAGTCACCTGCCCTTGAGCATAAAAATAAGCGAAAAATTGTGTCTCCACTTTTTCTCAGCTGCTTTCGATCTGATCCTTTTGACAAGGACAGGCACGATATCTCAAATGAGTTCGAATTTGACTTGAATCTGACAACAGGTTTCGCAGTTACGTTTCCTTGAGCGTGAAAAAATTAACCATAGTCTTACAATGGAAAAACAACATCTCCAACTTTTCTCAGCCATTTCTGATCTGAGCTTGATCAAACTTGTAGATAACCAGGAGAGCCACAAAGCCAACGTAGAGTTCGAATTTGGGCCTCACAGAACAAACAGCTTCGAGGTTATCTGCCCTTGAGCATAAATATAAGCGAAAAATGGTGTCTCAACTTTTCTCAGCTGTTTTCGAAGGGATCTTTTTGAAACTTTTAGTAAACAAGGACAAGCATAATATCTCAGATAAGTTCGGATTTGGTTTGAATCTGACAACCTTTTCGCAATTACTTTCCCTTGAGCGTGAAAAGTATTAACATAGGCTTACAATGGAAAAACAATGTCTCCAACCTTTTTCAGCCATTTCTGGTCCGATCTTTATCAAACTTGCAGATAACTAGGAGAGGCATGCAGTCTTTGTCGAGTTCGAATTGGGGCCTCACAAGACCAACGGCTTCGGAGTTACTTGTCCTTGAGCATAAATATGTCAACAATGGTGTCTCCAATTTACTCAGCTATATCGATCTGATCTTTTTGAAACTTTTAGTGAACAAGGACAAGCATACTACCTTAGATAAGTTCGAATTAGGTTTGGATCTGACAACTGGTTTCACAGTTACATCCCCTTGAGCCCCCCCCCCCCCCAAAAAAAAAAAAAAAAAAAAAAAAAAATAAATGTTGCCATGGGCTTACAATGGAATATCGACGTCTCCACTTTTTCTCAGCCGTTTTTAATCGGATCTTTTAGAAACTTAAAGTAAACAAGGACACGCATAATATCTCAGTTCGAATTTGGCTTGAAGGTGGCACTACAGTAAAAAAAATCCCCTTACTCACAATGTAAATTTGGGCATATTCCAAGTTCTACATTGCATTTCTGCAAGTCTAATGCTTCCATTATGAGGCATATAATTTGACAGGCTGGCCATTTACCTTCCAGAAGCAGCTAAAAAATATGGGTGCTGTGCGGCATATTTTGGCCTTTTGGCAGCCAGTGTCAACAAACCCATACCGCAGCGAATGAATCCAGGCATTTCCAGTGGCCAGTCAGCACAATTTTCTGGGTTAATTTAAATCAGCTGCTTTTCACAATAGCAAATACCTACTAATATTTCTTCTAATAAACAATAATACTTCTCAGAAAAATAATGGCTTAGCACCAAATCCAATCAGAAGCAGCAGAATATTCAATTCTGTACTGAAAGCTAAGCAAGTACAGCTTTCATAAAGACCAATTATTTATCTTAGTGCAACCTGAATCTGACAACCGGTTTCGCATTTACTTTCACATGAGCTCAAAATTTGTTATAATAGTCTTCCAATGGAACAATGATGTCTCCAATTTTTCTCAGCCATTTCTGGTCTATTATTCATCGTGCTTATTAATAAGCAGGAGAGGCATACAGTCTAAGCTGAGTTCCAATTTGGGCCTCACAGGACCAGTGGTTTTGGTGTTACCTGCCTTGAGTATAAATATAAGCAACATGGTTTCTTCACTTTTTGTTCAGCTGTTTTCGATCGGATCTTTTTGACACTTTTAGTAAAGAAGGTAAGCATAATATCTAAGATGAGTTCGAATTTTGTTTGAATTTAGCAACCGGTTTCGCAGTTACGTTCGCTTGAGCGTGAAATTTTTTACCATAGGCTTACAATGGAAAAATGATGTCTCCAACTTTTCTCACCAATTCTGATCAGATCAATCTTGCAGATAACCTGGAGAAGCATACAGACTATGTTGAGTTCGAATTTGGGCCTCACAGGACCAACGGTATTGGAGTTAGCTGCTTCGATGAGCATAACTATTAGCGAAAAATGGTGTCTCCGCTATTTCTCAGCAGTTTTGATTAGATCTTTTTGAATTTTTAGTAAACAAGGACAAGCATAATATCTCAGATAAGTTCGAATTCGGCTTGAATCTGACAACCTGTGCTAGTTCGCAGGTGAGCGATCGTTGCCCGCTGGGCGACTTGTTTAATATTTACTATGTTCAAATGGCTGTAACTCAAAAAGTAAGTTAACCAGAGTTACGGTTCTTGTGTTCTGCATGTTGTCACACGGTGCCTTACATTTGTGAGAAATTTTATGTAAATATCTCAAACGGTTTTCAACTTACGGAGCGGACACGAGTACATGGTAGAAATGGCTTTGTTCAATGCTCAAGGGGCAATAACTCCAAAAGTAGGCAACTCAGAGTTATTGTTTATATAAATGTTCTGCACGTTGTCAATTGGTTCTTTACATTTGTCTGAAGTTTCATGAAAATATGTCTAACGGTGTCAGAGTTATTGGGCGGACACGAGTGCATGGTTATGTTTTCAATGTTCAAATGGCATTACCTTCAAAGGTATATAACCCAGAGTTATGATTCATGTCTTCTGCACGTCGTCTTACGGTGCTTTACATACTTGGGAAGTTTTGTTAAAATATCTCAAACGGTATCAGAGTTATTGTGCGGACACGAAATGATGAGGCGCTGACGGACGGACACTCAAAATTTCGGAGGGTATAACATGATACTTTTTGTGGCGGGTTGCATAAATGTGATAGCCAATATGTGCTTAAGTAAGAAAATACGCATTTTCAAACATATCCCATTTCAAGGATATTTATAGAAGTAAAGCTTTATTACGTTTATTGGCATATCACGAATTTTCCTATTATTTGACTTGATATGAGACACCATATCATTAAAATAGGCGGCACCTGTTATTCGTGTAATATAATACAAATAGTTTAAGCTTATTGCATACCAATTTCAAAATGTCATAGCTACTGTCTTGAACTGAGTCAAAATGTATTATATGACTTCCATACTCGGCAAAAATAAATAAATAAATAAATAAAATAAATAGATAAATAAATAAAAAAGAAAGAAAATAAAGTAAAAACGCACGGATCACAAAAGCACGCCTGTAAAATCGCCCCCCCCCCCCCCCCACTTAAACCAACCTTAATATAGTAAAACTGGGACTTACATGGGCATATATTATTTTCTTATTTCTGCTTAAAACATTGATTGTGGGTACTCATTAGAACCGCCTCACTGAGGCGGTTCAAACGAGTGCCCACAATGTATGTTTTAAGCAAAAATTAGAAAAATGTCAGAATTTTATTAAAATGTTACAATATATTTGAATAGGTGTGTTTTCGTAATGGTTTGGGCTGCACGTCGTTATGATTAACATGTAACCTGAGTAACCACGTGTCAGCCGTGTCACGAGAAATATGCATTCTGGCATCACGAAAACACACCTGTATAATTTTGACCCCCTTGAACCCCACTTTTATATAGTTAAACTGGGGTTTGCAGGGGTAAACCTTATTTTTCCTATTTCTGTTCTAAAATATAGATTGTGGCTGCTCGTTAGAACCGCCTCGATGAAGCGGTTCTAACGAGTACCCGCAATCTATATTTTAAGCAGAAACAAGAAAAATATTACAATTTTTCATCATTTCGGCGATAAAGATTACAATGTATTTGTATAGGCGTGTTTTCGAAATGGTTTGCGTCCAGACAAGACACAAACCGGTCTGCTCAGCAGCACAGCATCAAGAAAACACGCCTATATAATTTTGACCCCATTAAACCCTATTTTTTATTTTTTCTCATTTCTGCTCAAAATCGTAGATTGTGGGTACTCGTTAGAGCCGCCTCCCCGAGGCGGTTCTAACGAGATTCCACTATACATGTTTTGAGCAGAAATTTGAAAAAAGGCAGAATTTTTCAATTGAAAATTTTCCTTTTGTGGTGGTAGAATTTTCAATGTATTTGAATAGGCATTTTCGTAATGGATTAAGCACAGTTTGATGAAAATTCGTTATAGCGAACACCTTCACAACATCACGCCTATATAATTTGACCCCCTAGAACCCCACTTTTATATAGTAAAACTGGGGTTTACAGGGATAAACCTTATTTTTCTTATTACTGCTCTAAAGTATAGATTGTTGGTACTAACGGGTATCAACAATCTATATTTTGAGCAGAAATAAGAAAAATATCACAATTTTTCATCTTAAAATTTTCGGCGATAAAGTTTACAATGCATTTGTATAGGCGTGTTTTCGTAATTGCTAAACGCTGATGAGAGTGTGCGAAAGCACAGGCTGATCTGCATCTTTAATCTTAATTGTTCAAATGATAAAAGAAAAGACAAAAAAGGTGCTCCGGTTATGTGGCTCAGACATTAGATTCTCTTCGCTCTTTCTGGATGGGTGCACCACGATTTGTATTTTGAAACATCTCGCAAATAATTTTAAATGCTAAAAAAGAAACCATCCTTGTTCCGGGTGTGTTTTACTTCTTTTTTGATTGCATTGTTAAATATATGAAGGACGTGTGGACTGATCAAACAATTTCTAAGGCCTAGATCATGTGATGGTTACCAAATGTTTGTTTGTTTGATTTGAGGTTTAACATCCCCGTCAACAATGTAAAGGTCATTTTGGAGACGTTGCTTCCAATTTTGTGGGACTTTTACCCGACCTTGAGATAAATGGTTCACAAAGAAGAAATGGTGATAAAACTCTTCGAGACCTAACTTTATTTTCAAGTTTTCTGGTGATGGAGCTAGCTCGAGAGCTCCCGGATGTGTCGAGGGAACAAATTTCCATTGACTCATTTTCGAGCTAGTTCCCCTGATTACCACCCGTGTAAGCCGCCCTACCGATACTCCTTGGATGAACTCTCCTTAGGAAACGCAGATGTCAATTTAAATTCTATAAAAGAACAAATAATATTAACTTCCGACAAAAATATAAAACTCTCAGAAATGATATCTGTATCTGAAATAAGGAAAGCTGAAAAAATATTTCGATTACTCAGCACCAGCACACAAATAGCCCCCGCCCTTCGGGGCTTGAAGAAATAGATGGGCTTCATGATCCTCTAAGCGGTTTACCAGTACTCGTGTGTGGGTCGGTTTCAGCTCTGCGTGGAAGCATCGTGCAGCCCATATATTTCTTCAAGCCCTGATGGGCGGGGGCCGACACCAGGGCTTGACATGTTATTTTATCTCAGTGTCGGTAAAGTCCAATAAGATTGGTAGCAACGTCTCCAAAATGACATATACAGTGTTGACGGGACGTTAAACATCGAATAAAACAAACAAAGCACCACAGATTCAAAGACATTTTGGAAAACTGCTAAACAGGTCTTAAAACTGGGGAAAACAACAACTACTTTACCAACAAATGTTTTCAAAATGCAAATGTGTTAAACTCGTATTTTTGTATCGACGATAATTACAAACCATTGCCGCAATTCCAGCATTCTCTTGAATCTTTAGATGTCACAACCGAAGATGTCCAAAGATGTACTACAACGCTTAGGTGTTACTAGAGCTTGTAGACAATGTGATCAGTCCTCGTCTCCTTAAAGAAGGGGTAAATATCTTAGCTAGACCCTTATCTATTATCTTCAGTCGCTCCCTGCAACTGGGCATACTTCCAGCAACTTGGAAAGATGGAAACGTAGCCCAATTTATAAAAAAAAGGTTTTTGTTTGTTTCAGGTTTAACGTCCCCGTCAACACTGTG
This sequence comes from Lucinisca nassula, assembly GCA_963580285.1. NCBI lineage: Eukaryota > Metazoa > Mollusca > Bivalvia > Lucinida > Lucinidae > Lucinisca > Lucinisca nassula. Next base: position 168,424,229 of record OY757011.1, read on the forward strand.
TAGGTCATTTTGTAGATGTTGCTTCCAAATTTGTAGGACTTTAACCCGACATTGAGATGAAATGACATCTCAAGCCCTGTCGCCCAATGGAACCAATAAAGTTTATAAGCATGGACGGTCCGACACGCACCGCTTTGCCTGGGCAGGCTTAGATCCTCTAAGTGGTTTACCAGTACTTGTGTGCGGCAGGTGTCTGCTCTGCGTGGAAGCATCGTGCAGCCCATATATTTCTTCAAGCCCCGATGGGCGGGGGCCTATTATAAAAAAAGTAATCGCTCCCTCCCCCTAATTATGTCGACCGATTACGTTGCTTAGTGCAGTAGGTAAAGCAATGGAACGTTGCGTTCACTTAAGAAATAGATCAGCTGTTGTATAATAAATCACAGTTTGGAGGTCAGTTGTAAAGTAGACAAATCACAAGCGCGTAGCGCGCGTGATTTGTCTACTTACAACTGACCGACAAACTGTGATTTATTACACAACAAATCACATGCTAGAGCTGATCTATTTCGATTAACACGCTGAAAATCGGCAATAATGTTGTTGTTTCCTTCAAAATTTCACAACTTTTCGCCATTGTTAGAAGAAATCCCGCTAAAATTATCGACTGAAACACGTGCATTTATATCCTTTTCTAACGATTTCGATGCGAGAAAATGGCGTTACACCGTCTAACGTCAAGTAAATCGACTAGTGACGTCATAAATTTGCAGTTTTAATGACGTCACACGTCACGCTCCCACGAACTGTGATTTGTTGCAGAATAAAACACAGTTATTTTACATTGCCTATATAGGCGCGCTGTGTTAGAATTAAGAAATAGATCAGCTCTAGCTGTGATTTGTTGAGTAATAAATCACAGTTTTGAGGTCAGTTGTAAAGTAGACAAATCACAAGCGCGTAGCGCGCGTGATTTGTCTACTTACAACTGACCGACAAACTGTGATTTATTACTCAACAAATCACAGACAAGAGCTGATCTATTTCGATTCTAACACGCTGAAAATCGGCAATTATGTTGTTGTTTCCTTCAAAATCTCACAACCTTTCGCCATTGTTAGAAGAAATCCCGCTAAAATTATCGACTGAAACACATGCATTTATATCCTTTTCTTACGTTTTCGATGCGAGAAAATGACGTTACACCGTCTAACGTCAAGGAAATCGACTAGTGACGTCATAAATTGGGAATTTTAATGACGTCACTCGTCACGCTCTTCCGAGCTGAGATTTGTTGCAGAATAAAACACAGTTATTTTCCATTGCCTATATAGGCGCGCTGTGTTAGAATTAAAGTCCACGTGACCATCGTTTAATCATGACCTTCACTATTTGCTTAAAATCCGGAATTTCAGGGTTACATGGAATAGTTTGAATCACAGTCCAGGACTATTTCTTTGACCTACACTTAGAGACAATCGACCCAACCGTACTCTCAGTGCTTTGATTTTTTTCCAACAATGAGAAGTAGATGATATGGGTTCTGCAACGGAAGGTCATGTGTTTTTGTTTTTTCCTGGTACTCCAGTTTTCGCCAACATCTGATTGACGATCGGCTCGAAAGAAGTGAAATAATCTTAAAAGGGTCGTAAAACCAAAACCAAAATAAATAAATAGATAAATGGAACAAAATGATTTGAGTATGGTTTGGGCATAGATAAACTCATACTCGGTTAAATTCGGTATTCAGTACCTCCACATTATGTAGTGATTTTACTCAACTCATGCATTTAATCTATTTTAGGCCAAAACAAGAGCTGTCACTAGGTGACCAATGCCGTCCACCCCCCACCCCCGGGAGCCAATTTCGGAGTTTTTGCAAAATTTCAAGGGGAGATAAATCAGCCAAAAATGACAACAGAGTTTTGGCCCTTGGTCAGAATGTAGCCCTTGTGATGGTGGATAAGTGTGTGAAGTTTCATGGGGCTAGGTCAAATACTTTTGAAGTTATGATCAAGTTTAAAGTTTTTGTGACGGACAGACAGACAGACAAACATACAGTTTTGCAAAATTTCAAGGGGAGATAGTTCAGTCAAAAATGACAACAGAGTTATGGCCCTTGGTCAGAATGTAGCCATTGTGATGGTGGATAAGTGTGTGAAGTTTCATGGGGCTAGGTCAAATACTTTTGAAGTTATGATCAAGTTTAAAGTTTTTGTGACGGACAGACAGACAAACAAACATACAGTTTTGCAAAATTTCAAGGGGAGATAGTTCAGCCAAAAATGACAACAGAGTTATTGCCCTTGGTCAGAATGTAGCCCTTGTGATGGTGAATAAGTGTGTGAAGTTTCATGGGGCTAGGTCAAATACTTTTGAAGTTATGATCAAGGTTAAAGTTTTTTTTTGACGGACAGACAGACAAAGAATTTGTACCAGCCCCGATAGCTCAGTTGGTAGAGTGTCCGCTACGGGGAACGGGAGGTCACGGGTTCGATCCCAGGCCGCGACATACCAAAGTCGTTAAAAATGGTACTAGCTGCTCCTCGCTTGGCACTCAGATTTACGGGGAAGAGCTAGGACTGGTCGACCCAGTGTCAGGATAATGTGACTGGGTGTGGTATCATGTAATGTGTCTGGGACATGATACTTCAGTGAGGCAGCACTATAAAAGTGAGCATTGAGCTCCCTGTCGCAACCAGACACCGTCGTGATATGATTGAAAAAATGTTGAAAGCGACGTTAAACCCGAATTCACATGTACACACACACAGAAAAAGAAACAAACCGACAAACAGTGCAAATACTATATTTCCACCCCCCCCCCCCCCCCCCCACCTCCCACCGAATCAAATTGCAACTATTTCATCCCTTGGTTTCTTAAATTGACTATTTGAACTTAGAACTTGGGCACGTCCTTTTATATTGTATATCATGCTTACAGCAAAATAAACAGTGCTGTCGCGGACTTAAAAACTCAATTCAAACATATTTGGCATACAGTGTAGATCCCTATGAGACGAGCCGTCTCATCAAGGTCTACTTTGCAAATCATCTGTGCCAGTCTTTTATAGGACTGAAAGAGTTTGTCTCTAGGCTAATTTAGCCTAACTGTTGATATTTATTTATTTTAACCCAGAAAACATGACTTGACATCTCATTCAAATTGTCTCCAATTTGCATGTGATGTCAAATCCTGTTTTCTGCGAAAAATAGAAAAAATATTTCAAAAATGTCGTCTGCTAAAACAAACACACAAAACAACATGCAAAGCGTTAAAATTGCGTGACATCCGATTGTCTGATAAACGAGTTTGTTTGTTTGATTTGAGGTTTAACGTCCCCGTCAACACTGTAAATGTCATTTTGGAGACGTTGCTTCCAGTTTTGTGGGACTTTTACCCGACATTGAGATGAAATGACATCTCAAGCAATGTCGCCCAATGAAACCAATCGGGTTTATTAGCATGGACGGTCCGCCTCACACCGCGGTTCCTGGACAGGCTTAGATCCGCTAAGCGGTTTACCAGTACTAGTGTGCGGGCCGGATTCAGCTCTGCGTGGAAGCATCATGCAGCCCATATATTTCTTCAAGCCCCTATGGGCGGGGACCGCTGATAAACGAGTGAATTGCACGCAAGTTGAAGGCGGAAAATTATAATAAACAGTCTTGACTGTTGCAGGGTGGACAACGTAGATCATAGTCACGTGCCTAACGTGTCAAGGAACACTAAATCCTCCACTTCAGGCCAGAAAATTTTCTTGTGCGCGCCACATATGAAACAAAGCTAAATGCGGTAAAAACAGTTTCCTGCATCGGTTTCTAGTTTTATTTGCATGTTTCATCCCGATTTGATCTTTGTATTCCGAACGAACAAGGAATCATCAGTTCCGAAAAAAAAAAGTTAAATTGTTTTTTTAGAGAAATTCTACGTTGCATTACATAAACACGCCTATACAAATACATTGCCATCTTTATCGCCGAAAAATGAAAATTTTATGATGAAAACTTGTGATATTTTTCTTATTTCTGCTCAAAACATAGATTGCGGGGACTATCGAGTACCCACAATCTATTTTTTTGAGCAGAAATAAGAAAAATAATGTATACCCCCTTAAACCCCAGTTTTACTATATAAAATGGAGTTCAAGGGAGTCAAAATTATTTAGGCGTGTTTCCGTGATGATTCTACGTTTATTTAAACTATATTTGTATGTCTAAAATCTTAGAAAAAAACAGAGATCTCATTTCTCTCTGCGATTATTATTGAACTTAATGCTTAAGCGTTCGCTTTCTCATCCATATGAATCTACATCAACATGTTACATTACGAGAACTCACCCGTACGACATTCTGCTTTTTTTCAAATCTCCAAAATGATGAAAATCCTCGATATTTTTCCTGTAAATGCTCAAAATATAGATTGTGGGCACTCGTTAGAACCGCCTCATCGAGGCAGTTCTAACGAGTACCCACAACCTATGTCTTGGAGCAGAAATAAGAAAAATAATGTATACCCCCGTAAACCCCAGTTTTCTCTATATAAAGTGGGGTTTAGGAGGGTCTTCATTTCACGGACTTGTTTACGTGATGGGTAATTCAGTTCAACACGTGTCATATATTCATGCCTATATACAGTTTATAGCTTCTGTAACGCCACATACCTTATTTTATAAAAGATACATAAAAAGAACATGAAGAAGAACAACCAATCGTTAACCATTTAAGGCTGTATCATATTTCCCAATTGTCCTGAATGAAACAAATTTTACAGCAGAGTTCATTGGTTACAAGAAAAATATTACCCGAGTAATTGTATATGCATATATAGTATGTCCCTGCTGAAACCGGGGTAGCCCATCCTAATTCTGGCATTCATCACGAAACAGCAAAAACCAACAGGTGGACTCGAGTGGGCCCGATCAGAGCTATATTACATTGGTTAACCTTACATAACCTTAATTGTCAGCCTCTATAGCGCAGTGGTTAGCGCGTTCGACTCATGATCGAGAGGTTGTGCGTTCGAATCCGCCACCGGTATCGAGGTGTGTCCTTGGGCAAGACACGTAATGACACTGTCCCACTCCACCCAGGTGTAAATGGGTAGCAGTGGTAGCCACTGCCTCTCTCTCTCGCGCGTGAAAACACCCGGAATGAGTGTTCGAGAGTACAGCTTTCATCGCAATCGAACTAAAATAAATTAGTATAAACTAACCTTACATACCTAAAATAACATTTAGGCAGATTTTGTTTAGAAAACGAATCATGTTATTTTAGCCAAGTTTACTTAAAAGTTTTATATCGAAACTACCATTTCAATTGTTACGTACACAAAGCTTTGTCGATACGTGAATAATAATAACAAAGCTGTATATAAAGCAGACAAAACTTTTAACATTTAGAGCTTTAATGAAATCGGAACATCTGTCCATAGTTTTGTCTTTCATTGTGAAAATGGGCAAAAATATAAGTGACGATACTTTTGTTAAAATTTAGAAAAAAAAAACATTTACAAAACAACCCATACTTATATGCAGAAGTTAACTATTCGCAAGCGCCATTAACCTTAACAAAAGAATGGGCTATGGCTGATTGCGTGCCTCTTTAACAGTACGACCCATTGGCGACACCAACCTGAAACTTTCATTTTAAAATTTGAGCGGGCCAGATGTCCAAAACTGTAACCACAACCAAAGTACCATAACAGACTTCTATTTCCATGAAATTGGCCAGCATATTAGAAAAGACTATTTGAGCAGGGGGCTCAGCATTTCCTACAATTGGCGTGCGCCCAACAAAGGCTCAGGTCAGCCGCATCCGCGCAATCTGATCATAGTCTTCGTTGTGCACCCGAATGATAGGTAAGGGCCCAATGCTCCTTCATGCGACAAGAGAAGTCACTGCTCAGACTATAGAGTATATAGATGCACAGGCTGATCTGATTCTTCGTTGGCGCAGATGTTAATTGTAGGAAATGCTGTGCTGTGGGTCATTTATCACAGAAGCGACCGACAAAGGCTCAGGCGAGCCTGCTCACCAGAGCCTTTGCTGCTCACAAACATGTAGAGAACGAAACAGACATAGCTTCACAAACACGTAGAGGAGACAAAGAGATAGCTTCATAAACATGTGGAGAAGACATATAGGTAGCTTCACAAACATGTAGAGAAGACACAGAGACAGCTACACCAACATGTTGGGAAGACACAGAGATAGCTTCACAAACATGTAGAGGAGACACAGAGATAGCTTCACAAAGACACATAGGTAGCTTCACAAACATTGTAGAGAAGACACAGAGATAGCTACACCAACATGTTAGGAAGACACAGAGATAGCTTCACAAACATGTAGAGGAGACACAGAGATAGCTTCACGAACATGTAGAGAAGGCGCAGGGATAGCTTACCAAACATGTTGAGAAGACACAGAGATAGCTTCATAAACATGTAGAGGGGACACAGAGATAGCTTCACAAACATGTAGAGAAGACACGGAGATAGCTTCACAAACATGTAGAGGAGACATGGTTATAGTTTTACAAACATGCAGAGAAGACACAGAGATAGCTTCACAAACATGTAGAGGAAATATAGTGATAGTTTCACAAACATGTAGAGAAGACCCCGAGATAGCTTCAGAGACACAGAGGTAGCTTCACAAACATGTAGAGAAGACACAGAGATAGCTTCACAAACGTGTGGAGGGGACACAGAGATAGCTTCACAAATATGTAGAGGAGACACAGAGATAGCTTCACAAACATGTAGAGAAGACACAGAGATAGCTTCACAAGCATGTAGAGGAGACACAGGGATAGCTTCACAAACATGTAGAGAAGATACAGAGGTAGCTTCACTAACATGTAGAGAAGACACAGAGGTAGCTTCACAAACATGTGGAGGGGACACAGAGATAGCTTCACAAACATGTAGAGGAGACACAGAGATAGCTTCACAAACATGTAGAGAAGACACATAGATAGCTTCACAAGCATGTAGAGGAGACACAGGGATAGCTTCACAAACATGTAGAGAAGACACAGAGATAGCCTCAGAAACATGTAGATGAGACACAGAGAAAGCTCCACAAACATGTAGAGAAGACATTGAGCTAGGTCCACAAACACGTTGAGAAGACACAGAGATAGCTTCACAAACATGTAGAGGAGACACAGAGATAGCTTCACAAACATGTAGAGAAGACACAGAGATACCCTTAGAAACATGTAGATGAGACACAGAGAAAGCTTCACAAACATGTCGAGAAGACACAGAGATAGCTCCACAAACACGTTGAGAAGACACAGAGATAGCTTCACAAACATGTAGAGGGGACACAGAGATAGCTTCACAAACATGTAGAGAAGACACGGAGATAGCGTCACAAACATGTAGAGCAGACACAGATATAGCTTCACACACATGGAGAGAAGACACGGAGATAGCGTCACAAACATGTAGAGAATACACAGAGATAGCTTTACAAACATGTAGATGAGACACAGAGATAGCTTCACAAATATGTAGAGAAGACACGGAGATAACATCACAAACATGTAAAGAAGACACAGAGATAGCTTCACAAACATGTAGAGAAGACACAGAGAAAGCTTCACAAACATGTAGAGTAGACACAGAGGTAGCTAGAGGAGACACAGAGACAGCTAGAGAAGACACAGAGACAGCCTCACAAATATGTAGAGGAGACACAGAGATAGCTTTACAAACATGTAGATGAGACACAGAGATAGCTTCACAAACATGTAGAGAAGACACAAAGATAGCTACACCAACATGTTGGGAAGACACAGAGATAGCTTCACAAACATGTAGAGGGGACACAGAGATAGCTTCACAAACATGTAGAGGAGACACAGAGATAGCTTCACAAACATGTAGAGGAGACACAGAGATAGCTTCACAAACATGTAGAGAAGACACAGAGATAGCTTCACAAACATGTAGAGAAGACATAGAGATAGCATCACAAACATGTAGAGGAGACACAGTGATAGCTTTACAAACATGTAGATGAGACACAGAGAAAGCTTCACAAACATGTAGAGAAGACACAGAGATAGCTTCAAAAACATGTAGAGACACACAAGAAGACGTGCGTCAAGCCATATTGGATAGCTGCGTTCGTGCATTTGAAGAACATTAATCGGATGAATTGGCTGGTGACTGCTTAAAAGCCATGTCACGAGAAAACATGTAAACTTTCTGATTTTGTTTCTACTAGGTAAGACACAAGCCGGTCTCCTTAGCTACACAGACTGGCAATAATCTTGAATTTTTAAATCGGAATCTAGAGGCATTGTACTGTTCAAACAGCGAACATAAATGTGCTGATCAGACTGCGCGAATGCGCAGGCTGATCTGCACCTTTATTGTTCGCAAAAAACATAACACTGCGGTTGATAAGCTGATGTTGGCGCACGCGCTTGTTTTAAGCTTTTGCGTGCCCCTTCGTATTACTAGGTCTTTCAATTCTTTCGATAACTCTGAGTGGATGTGTACTTTGATTGTGGCTTTTCCTGAGAAACTCATTTTTGTTTAGCAAGAATTTAATACATAGCATAACATAAACATAAATGTAATTTATTTGCATTTAACATTCAATGTTTTAACCCATATACCATATATATGACTGGGTATGAATGCTTAACATTTAGCCGAGAAGCTGGAATGACAATTAAATAGTTGTATATATTAGTTGATTTAAGTAGTGTGACATAAAGGCAAACTACTTAAATCAACTACTATGCACAATTTCTTAGTGTATAATATATAATTTTACTTAAACTGTTTAAACTTTTCTTAGATGAAGTGAGCATGAACTGTTCAAATTTATTTCTTGAAATGTGTTTTGCGCAATTTAATATAGTAAGTGCAAACACATAGAAAGCGATGCTCATCCTCAATTTTACGCGTTGTGAAGAAGTTACAGAGGCGTTTCTCTCGAGCTAAGCAAAGAAAAAAAAAAGGAAGAAAAAGGTCCATTTTGATCAAAAAGTTATGCGAGCTGGATCTATTTTCAATAAACAGAACTCCCAACAAAGACGATACGAACAACACAGAACTACATAAGACAACATAATTAACACACTTATGTAGCTACCATATATAAAGCGGATGTCGATACATGGGATTAAATTTTGCACTGAATCTTCAACCTTTTGTTAAATACACCGTGGGTAAACACACGATTCACAATTGGTGACGAACTCAACCATACTATAACAGTCTGTTAACTACCGAACATGAACTACTATTAATCGGGTAGAGTCTCGGAATATCTCCTAGCATCATGTGGCTCTCTCTATGGGCGTCGCTCCTTGTTCTCTGTAGCACGCTGCAGAAGGTAAGACATTTTACTTTGAAGTTTAAGTACATATTATATAACAATGCAGTGACTTGTATTGATTTGTGTTTTATTATTATTTTTTATTATTTGCTATTGATTACCTGAAATAACAAAAGGACTAAAACATAACGCAAATTATTTATTTATAAAACAGAAAATAGGTTTTTGACTTAATTATATATTCTATGCAAAAGGAGGTTTTCAAAACATATAAAGAATGCGATGAATATTGTCAATACCAAACCGGCTGTCCCATTGAACAATAGCATATTTAAGCAAGGATTTTGTTTTGTTGATAATATAAGGTGAAACGGTTTCAGTGGATCAATTTACACGCCGCTTTTAATTTTAATAACATGTTTGCAACTGAGAACATATCTTATTTTCATTACGGCTGTTGGCTTAACGCGAAAATAAATGCAAACCAAAATCTGTGGCAAGCTAAAACACACAAATCTCTTTCAATGCAACTTCTATACAAAAATAGGGATTTGATGGGGTATACACGAATAGAAATGAATCTTTACAGCAATTCCATGTTAAACTCGGCCCTGAAAGACAGCTTTTCTTCGATTTCCGCTGTAGGGTCTTAACTGCATTAAACGCAAGATCGGCTGTTGTCAATGTTCTGTTTATTTTATTTATTTATTTTGGTTTTACGGCCTTTTTAAGATTATTTCAGTCATATCGAGCCGATCATTAATCAGAGGTGTGCGAAAACCGGAGTACCTGGAGAAAAACCACCTGACCATCCGTTGCAGAACTTGGTGTCTCACATATGATCCGAGCCAGGCTCGAATCCACAGCGGTGAGAGACCTAATGATTAAGAGTCAGCGCTCTTATCCACTAGGCCCCGGAGGCCCTCAACGGTTCTGTATCCTAGATGCTTAGTGCTTACACTAGGTCTAGCCTCTGACATTCTCTCTCTCTCTCTCTCTCTCTCTCTCTCTCTCTCTCTCTCTCTCTCTCTCTCTCTCTGACAGCCTTTGGGGATGTTTGTTACATAGAAGCTTGGTGGGAGCTGCACCAGATTGGTTCGCTTTCCCTGGATATACATGTATCCAAGCCAGCTGGACATACATATATCCAAGCCAGCAAAGGAAGTCGGGCTAACGTCGGACAGACATTGATACGCCGATTGATACGGCGTGTTTTCAACGTCATATCAATGTCTGTCCGACGTTGGCCCTCTGTTTTTGCTAGTCACGTAGTTCTCCATTCAGAACTTTGAGGAACGCACCAAGCCTACATAATTCTGACCCTCTTGAACCCCACTTTTACATAGTAAAACTGGGGTTATAGGGGTAAACCTTATTTCGACGAGGCGCTTCTAAACTGTACCTACAGTCTACATTTCGAGCAAAAAAAAAAAAAATATAACAATTTTTCATCTTAAAATTTTATTTTCTTTTATTTTTTTCTCGGTGTTAAAATTTAAAATGTATTTGCATATGCGTGTTTTAGTAATGATCTGCGTACAGACTGTTGTGTCGTGTGGCGGCCGGAAAAAGTCTTCCCGTACAGCATCATAAAGCAGATTGTATTTTCTTAGACTGCTACACAGACTTCTAAATTGCAGTATGTTTCCTCTGGCTTTCTTTGCCGGATCATTACAGGGTCACTGATGAGGCTTTATTAGCCGAAACTACGTAGTATGACCCATCTTCTTTCTTATGAATGTTTTCATTGCTCTTAAAGGAACTCATTTTTGATTTTTATTTGCCTTCACTGCAGCTGGTGTTGTGCCGTGTGGCGGCCGTAAAACGTCTCCCCGTACATCAACCATAGTGCAGTTTATATTTTACTTTTGGTCCTTTGAGATCAGCGTGAATATTCTAAGAAATCGGAAATATATTATTGGTTTAGACACATATTCTAGACAGGTTTTTAATTATTTGGACCCCATTTTGATTTATATCAGTCTTTGAATCGACTGCCTATTCGAAATTCGCAAAATTGCAGTATGTTTCCTCTGGCTTTCTTTGCCGGATCATTACAGGGTCACTGATGAGGCTTTATTAGCCGAAACTACGTAGTATGACCCATCTTCTTTCTTATGAATGTTTTCATTGCTCTTAAAGGAACTCATTTTTGATTTTTAACTCATTTTTGATTTTTATTCTATTTTAAAATATTCATTAATAGATGGTCTGTGTAGCAGTCTAGTATTTTCTGGTCCTTTGGGATCATTGAATTCTTCTTAGACCGGTGCTAGAGAGCGCGGCCGGTTTTGCACATTTCATTACTGGTCATGAACAGACTTAATAAACCCGAGTCTGCTATTTTCGTATATTTTGTGTATTCTTTCCTTCCAAAGGATCCAACTATTCAGAACTTATTCTTCACTGCATCTGGTGTTGTGTCGTGTGGTGGCTGTAAAATGTCTCCCCATACATTATCATAGTGCAGATTGTATTTTCTGGTCCTTTGGGATCATTGGGTTCATTTTGAATCATTTTGAAAATAGAATTAACGTCTGCTTAAGCCCGTGCTAGAGAGGATGGCCGGTGTTGAACATTTCTTTACTGGTCATGAACAGACTCAATAATTGTCGTTTATTTGGTGTATTTTTGCTTACAAAGGATCTAACTATTCAGACCTTATTTATATTAATTGCAGCTGGTTTTGTTCCGTGTGGCGGCTGTAAAAAGTTTCCCGTTCATCATCATAGTGCAGATTATATTTTCTGGTCCTTTGGGATCATTGAGTTCATTGTGAATCATTTTGAAAAAGCCGATGCTAGAGGGCGAGGCCGATGTTGCACATTTCATTACTGGTAATAAAACCGAGTCCGCTTGTGTATTCTTTACCAAAGAATCCAACTATTCAAAACTTATTGTGTCTGCATGGAGGAGCTTTGGTCCATGGTCATCCATGATAGCGCGCAGCGCACATGCGCAGGTTGACCTCAGTCTAAGCTCGGCGTACAAGTCCGAAGTTATCTTATGCCAGCCATCTTCAAAATGCAGGTTGATGATACTGGTTTAACTTTCTTGATTTTGTGATATTGATTTTCGATTTCGCCCTCATTGAGATTTGCTTCTGTCACTTACTTAGGCTTTAAGATGTCCTGTCAACTCTGAAAACATGGTGCAGGTTATGCTTATGGAAAACGTACTGCTTACAGAGGATATCTAGCGCCCCGCCCGGTTAAACCGCTTAGAAGGTCTACGTCTTCCCAGGAAAAGTGATGCGCGTCGGACCTTCCTTTAACTGGGAATAACAAGTTATCGTTATGTCGGGAAAAGTTCCACAAAATCGAAAGCAAGGTCAAAAATACCTAAAAACAAACTAACAAACACCTGTCCGACCAGCAAATACTCAGATCAGCCCAAATGACATTTGAAGCCTCACGTGAAGAACGATGAAACCAGTGGATGTGCAGGGTGATCTTAGTTTTCGCTGTCGAACACACCCTGCGGGCACCAAATTGTATGCAACGCCGCATCAACTTTGATGCAACATCAAGCATCGACGTTGAAGCGACGTTGTTTATGCGTAATGTGGGGCTCTTTTTTTTTTCAAGGTTTTTGTCATGTGCAGACTCAGACGATTCTCGGTACAACAATGAAAGGATGTCTGATGCGGCTTTCTGGCAAATCCATAACATTTGTTCTATTGGAGTCCTATTACCCGAGTTTAAATCAACGCCGTTGGCCATCTTGCTGTCTTACACGTTTTTGTGCAGACAGAAGTTAGATTCATAGGACAAAGTCTGTTGAGACTATCCACTCTATCTGATTTTGCCCGTCTTCTGTTTTGACTATTGTTTGCAGTCATCTCTCATCTTGAAATATTAGTACTTGAGGCGAACTAGAGGAAAGCACATGCACGAGACGAATCGATACAAATAGAGCATCTATGGAATGCGTTCAAAATGGAAAACATTTTCATAATTTGTCATAGACCATGATCAAAGAGTTAACTTCTACAGAAAAGAGGACGGATTGTAAATTATGGATTTGTAAACCTAAATTTAAAAGTTTGTCCACGAAAATAGCGAAAAAACGAGATTCATACACAACAATTCGTGGTCGACCCTGGACCAGATCAAGAGACATTCGACCCCTAATTCCAGCGAGACAAAGGAAGAAAAAAAAAGTTGTAATCTGCACTATGTTGAAGTTGGGGATGTCTACAATTAACGTTGATCTCTATTTGATCAAATACCAAAGCAATACATTCTTGTTAAGGGCAGATGAATGTTGGTGAAAACGATTCGTTATGGGACTTCTTGCAATCAAAAGACCAACGACTGAAGGGGTCATATTCGTACTTTCGTTACCTGCAACCTTTCATAGGTATTCTTAGCCTATATACTTGACACCGCTCAGATGCAGCGCGTTTAATTACCTGGTTAGCTTCGTCTTGGCGAAGACTGGTTCTGCTGAGGTATTAGCACTGTCTGCAAACAGAAACGATCTAGATGAGATGGCTGTACATTGAGGAGAAGCACTATGGGGGTATGGTGGTTGTATGCCTTACAGTTGAGGAGATACCTAGTGTCGACGTGAAATGAGCGAAAATCACTGGCGCGAGAAATATATGTCAAGGTCACTGGTCAAAGTACCTGCAGAGTCAATATATCTAGGAGAAGCATTATGCAAGATTTGATGGTTGTAGGCCTTTTATTTGAGATCTGGAACATAGACGTGAATTGTGTCAAAGTCGCTGGAGCGAAAAATGAAGGTCCGGGTCACCAGGTCAAGGTGCCTGCCTAGTCTGGAGATCAGGGAGATATTTCATGCAAGGTTTAATAGTTGTTTTATTAGTCTTGTAGTTGGTAACAATACTAACTTTGACCTAAATGTCGAACCGACATAATGGTCAAAGTCACCAGAGCGCATAATATATTGGTCGAGGTCACCGGGTCAAGGTGAAAGTAAGGGTGATGTTACATGCAGGGTTTGATGGTTTATTAGTTTTGCAGTTGATTACAATACAAATAACGTAAATGTCGAACTTTGACATAAATGTTAACAGTCGGACGGACGAATGGACAAACGGACGAATGGACGGAAAAGCGGACGCCTATGCCGCACCCTGCTTCAAGCAGGTGCAACAACACAAAAAAAACCTTCTTGGTTAAAATGAAGGCGAGTTTGAAGGAGTCAAGTTAAAACGCCTTTCGTGAAACCACATCTGCATGCTTGAACTGACAAATTCTGTGAGGCTATCTGTTTGGCCAATTTGTGTCTTGACTATTGTTTCTACCTATCTCGTATTGATATTGTCATTCGATCTTGAAATATAAGTCCTCTAAGAAAAGGAGGCAAAACTTTAAGAAGGTGGCTAGAGAGCCATTGTCAGACCTTGAGACTCTTGATGGGAGAAGGTCTATAATACTAGCTAGTGAACTACAGAAGGACCTGGGAACGGAGAAACGGGGCTAATCTTCAACATATATATGACATATGAGTTGTGTCGAGACATTTATGAGTTTATGACCAGATATGACCTATCCAGTTTATGAAATAGATACGATTAGACACAAAAATGGAACATTTTTTATAAGTTTCATTCAGTTCCATACTTCTAATTTAGGCAGTTTTTAAAGTGTTGGAACAGCACGAAAACAAATCTATATTATTCGGACCCCCTTGAACCCCACTTTTACACAATAAAACTGGGGTTTACAGGGGTAAACCTTATTGCTGCTTTAAAATGTAGAGATTGTGGGTACCCGTTAGAACCGCCTCTATGAGGCGGTTCTAACGTGTACCCACAATCCATATTTTGAGTAGAAATAAGAAAAATAACGGCCAAAATATCACAAGTTTTCATCAAACATTTTTCGATTTTCATCTTCAAAATTTGCAATGTATTTATAGGCTGGTTTTCACTTGTAAAGTACTATCTATCTATCTATCTATCTATCTATCTACTGATACTGCGTCGGTCACATTTGACCATTACCGCAGGTGTACATTACATACACTCCAGGTTTTGCAGGATGAAAGCCTACACAGTAATCATTTTATTACGGTAGGGATCTTTAACCTGCACAGGGGATGGTTCTCCCTGCACAGGGGGGGCTCCAGTTAACGTCCCGATCCGAAGGACGGTGCACTTTATGACATTCATCCCTGCAAATGATGCCAATGGAGCGTGTTCGGACACCGAAATTTTATCGCCGCTGCCGGGGATCGAACCCGGGACCTCTAGCATCAGAGGCAAGTGCACTAACCACTGAGCTATCACGCTCTACTAGATTGTTAACTCTTATCCTGCTGTTCACAACAACCCCTATCTTTGCAAACATAGAAGATCCAGATCAGATGGCTTCTGGTCAGGATCTACACTGTTTGACATTCAGTTTGTGAATTTGTAGGAATAAATTACACCAAGTAATCTGCTTGGTTCAAAGTCAGGGATGGGTGTGGCAAAACTGAATATTCAGCAAGAAAAGGGTTAAATAAAAGAAACGAACGCTTTTCAAGGAAATCAAGACAGTTTTCAACCTGGATTCCATAATTTAGAGAGATGTTATAGAACAGTGGATTGCTACGGAAATCAGTACAACGGTTCTAAATATGTTCACTTCAAGGCCAACCGGTCTAGATGTCGTTTTCATCCTGCACGACAGGTTACCGTCTCACTGCATACGTTTTTGTACCAAATGGAATCTTCCTCCTTATATGTAGCAGGAGTCCATTTCAAAATTAAGGGGTGTGAGGTTGTGTTTTATTTGGAAAATGACTGAACTTTTAGCAAACAGTGGAGGCCCTGATCGGATCTGGGCCTGCACTGTTTGCCAGTGTACCCGTTTTGGGGTTTCGGTACCAAATGGGTTAATACCTGAACTTTTCACTCGGGATAGGTTGGAATGTATTGGATATCTTATATTACAATTTTAATTATATTTAAACCCATATACGACACATTGAAAGTTCAGGTATTAGCTTCCGGCATATCCATTAATTATCAATTATAGAGCTGTCTGGTTAAGGTGACATAAAACTGAATTTATACTTTATGGTCTTTAAGCAAACATCGTAGACCCGTATCAGCCGCGGCTGATCCGGATCTACAATGTTAACAATGTCTCAGTTTTGAGACGCCTGGCATATATGCGTTAATGTTTCTTAATGTTTCTTACAATGTTGTCACTGAACCTGAACTTTAATGCGCGGGTGTTACATTTCCAGTGTGTGTGTGTGCGTGTGTGTGTGTTGGGGGCTCTTTCCTGGCTTTTTTGTCTATATAGTGTGCGCACCCTAGGAGCTAATCCTTTTCTTTTTAAAGCTAAAAGCCGCCTAAATTTTGTTCCGATGTGGCCTATTGATATACCAGTGACAAAATGAAACCTTTAGCTACACTTCTGTCACTGAAAAGTATGACACATGCAAAACAACAACAACAAAAACAACATGAAAACAACAAACAACGCAGGACTAAACTCCGAAGTAATTTGATTTAAACTTATAACAAATGAAAATTTAATATGTATCATGTATTTAAATATGTAAACTTTCTTCCTTGGGACTGTAAAAAATAAATATTTTGTTGCGGAAAAATAAACCCTACAAATCATTTGTATAGTATGGCTCGTTTGTCCACGAAATGACATACAACCTATGCACAGATACATTCCTTTCAATTTTTTTATGCTTCACGAGTCTGTATCAGTTTCCTTCACGTCTGTATCAGTTTCATTTCAAGACCTTAGTTAACATGTTTCTATTTTTCGAGCCGTGTCACATGAAAAGCTGTTATAGCCATTAGCGAACGACTAAGATGCAGATCAGTATGTGCATCCACACTGCTCTATCAGCACTTTGGTTAATAATCCGTGTACCTCTTGGTCAAGTTGTTCAAAGCATCGGTAGCTTAACGAGCTCGTTAGTGGTCATATTGTTAACTGTTCTACAAAGTACAGTATCTATAATTTTGGTAATTTTGCTGAAAAAAATGTGAGTAGCTTTTGCATACATTTTTTTTCAGAAAAAATATTAGTACATTTGCCATATTAAATGATCAAAGTTTTAACAATTTGTTATCTAACGACGTCGTTAGTTTTGAACAACTGGTCTTGGTGTTTATCTAAAGTTTTAACCCTTGTTCTGCTGAGCCCGGATATGCCTTTTCTGTGAAACAATGTAGATCCAGATCAGATGGCTTCTGAAGAAGCCATCTGATCAGGATCTACATTGTTTGTCATTCAGATTGTGAATTTGTTGTAATAATTTGCTACAGGCAATCTGATTGGTTGATAATCAGTAGTGGGTGTGGCATATATGAATATTCAGCAGGACAAGGGTTAAGACTGACTACCCTATGTGGAGAGACAAACCAAGAAGGCAGGTTTTCACATGTGGGAGCTCATGTCGTGCTGGGTCAACCCTTCTTAAGCAACTGGTCATGAAGTCGTTAAAACTTCAGTCAAATATTTTACCCATTTTTTCCTGAATAGAATCATCCTCTTTTGACCAGCATTTCCAAAGTTAGGGGTAAATTTATGGCTGAACTTTTTGCAAGCAGAACAGCCCTGCGGCGACTGATATGGGTCTGCAATGTTTGCCAGTGTCAAGAGTTTGAGAATGTCTGCTCAAAACATTATGAAAACAAGCGTTTATTAATGCATTGTAAATTTTGTTGCCTGAAAAAGATTGTGAGCATCCGAGTTGTACGTCCCACAAACAGCTAAGGTCATACGTAGACGGGATCTCGGTTTAAAGGCCAAAAGTCTGGAGAAGCCCGGGATCGAGCCGGAAAAGGAAAAAATTAAGATGAAAGATTGTGTAATTTTTTCTCCAAATATAGATTGTGGGTACACGTTAGAACCGCCTCATCGAGGCGGTTCTAACGATTACCCACAATCTATATTTGGAGCAGAAATAAGAAAAATAAGCTTTACCCCGCAAAACCCAGTTTAACTATATACAGGGTCAAAATTATATGGGCGTGTTTTCGTGATGATGGGTTAAAATGATGCGAGGTACTTAATATATAGTTTTTTTTTCAGTCATGATTATGGTATCTGGTTTTTCATCTCACATATTTTTACTGATTTTACAAATCAGTGAAGAACTCGTCAAGTTTAACAAAGTACAATTTATACAGCCATTCAAAATAATTTGTGAAACATGATGCGGAAAAAATGTCATTGTCACAATTTCTCACGACTTTTTTACTCATATTGTAAAAGGTTAACTGCTCCTAAAGAAATTTTGCATTCCGGTACTATACACATCACACTGACTTCATTCTGTAAAGGAGCGATCATTTGATTTCTATGGGGGTAGGGGTCGGGGGTGGGGGATATTTTATTGAAAAAAAAGTCAGGGCACGGTAAAGCAAGATATTTCCTTGTTTGGCAAAATGGGAGCATGTGAGAAACTAACATAAAACCGTTTATATTGTTTAAGTTTTGAATTGTTTGTGGTGTAAAGGTCTGAAAATTGTAATAAGACAAAACCGTGCGAGTACAGTCAGCCACAAAATCGTCTTGACCTACACAGTATTAAACTTAACAAGTCTATATTAAAGTGGGCCCAACTTTATGTAGTGAGTGAGTGTGTTTCAGTTTTACTTCCCACCAACAGCTAAGGTCATATTGAGACGGGACCTAGGTTTAAAGACTCCGAAAGTCTGGAGAAGCCCGGGGTCGATCCTGCAATCCCTGGTTCACCAGGCGAGTAGCATAACCGCTACACCACAGAGGCTTCTACCAACTTTATGTAGAGAAATGTGGAATTTCCAATGGAACTTATACATTGATTCTAGCTATTCGTTAGAACCGTTAACAATTCTAATCATTACGAAAACACGCCTATAAAAATACATTGTAAACTTTACCACCGAAAAACGAAGAGTTTTAGATTTTCTGTTCAAATTAGAGAATTGTGAGGCGGTTCTAACGAGTACACACAATCTATATTTTAGAGCAGAATTAAGAAAAATAAGGTATACCCCTGTAATACCCAGTTTTACTTTATAACTGTGGGATTCAAGGGGGTCAAAATCATATAGGCGTGTTTCGTGATGATGTTAACACCTATAACCTATGTTTGCAAAACAACATCAACAGTATTCACAAGAAAATAAGACCATTTTATACATAAACAAACAAAAAAGACAGCCCCCGCCCATAGGGACTTGAAGAAATATATGGGCTGCATGATGCTTCCACGCAGAGCTGAATCCGGCCCGCACACTATATAGTACTGGTAAACCGATTAGAGGATCGAAGCCTGTCCAGGAACCGCGGTGCGAGGCGGACCGTCCATGCTAATAAACCCTATTGGTTTCATTGGGCGACAGGGCTTGAGATGTCATTTCATCTCAATGTCGGGTAAAAGTCCCACAAAATTGGAAACAACGTCTCCAAAATGACCTAAATAGTGTTGATGGGGACATTAAACCTCAAATCAATTAATTAAAAAAAAAAAAAAAAAAAAAAAAAAAGAAATATAATTTGACGCATGGCTTTGTTAGATAGAAAACTCGTATGCGACACAAGTCTTCTCGGCCCCCGCCCATCGGGGCTTGAAGAAATAGATGGGCTGCATGATGCTTCCACGCAGAGCTGAATCCGACCCGCACACGAGTACTGGTTAACCGCTTAGAGGATCTAAGCCTGCCCAGGCAAAGCGGTGCGAGTAGGACCCGTCCATGCTTATTACCCCTATTGGTTTCATTGGGCGACAGGGCTTGAGGTGTCATTTCATCTCAATGTCGGGTAAAAGTCCCACAAAATTGGAAGCAACGTCTCCAAAATGACATTTACAGTGTTGACGGGGACGGTTAACCTCAAATCAAACAAGCGTCTTCTATTTGAAATTATCCTCAAAGGAGAACGAAGCATATTTATAATGAGTAAGAAACAAAACATAAACATGGCAAGAAGTCAAAATCACCGAGCAGACAATTCAATGAACTAAACTTTTAACTGTGTGGCTTACGCACAGCGAAGACTCAGATCAGACTCTTTGCCATGCGCGCATGAACAAGGCCACTTAATCATGGATCATTTACAACTATTGTATGTTTTTCAATGTTAGTGTAATTAATACAACTGTCGTTGATCTCAAAGGTAGTTAACACACTTTCACAAAGTGGGCGTGGTCAAGACAGTAATGTTTGTGATGTGGTCAATTTTGCCCTTTGACCATATAATCAAGCAACAGGACACTGGTACCTAACGGTGTAGTTTTCTTAACCCAAATTATATTAAAATGAACCTGGGCACATCAAAATCTATAGGATGACCTGGTCAAAAAGGTAATTTTGTTTTGTTTGGCAGGATTATTAACATCTTTAATATTCGTAATAGCCTTCTGTTGATATTGTGCCATACAAAAATGACAAGTGAAGATGGCCAAAATTTGCGGATTCTCTGGCTGGTTTGTGTCCCTGCTGATCACATGCCGAATTCCACATTTAGCTGGGCATAGACACGCCCTGTGGTTATTTTAATGTGTCGCATCACGCAGAAAAGCGTCTTATCACATTCACGTATAGTGAAGACCCAAATCAGCATTTGTGTAGTCTGATCAGGGTCCAGTTCTTCGAAACACTGCAAACTTAAGGGGAATGGGAACACCTGGCACACTTTCCGCCATTTTTCAAAGGGAGAAAACTTTCGGGACTTCCTGTTCGCTTTTCTATAAGCCCTGTCCCACTGAAAAAGAGGTCTACTCTTAAAGGAAAGAATTTGCTCCCCGTTTAAGAGTTGATGCTCCCCAGGAGCAAATTCTTTCCTTTAAGAGTTGATCCCTATTCACATAGGAGACAAAAATACTTTTGCAGGAGTTGCCTCCGCTGAAGGACATTGTGCACAGAAAACACGAAGACAGAGTAACCGCAACTTTCTTAATAGTTTTTTTTAGCAGAATTAGTCTCAATTTTAGGTGGTCTTAATGGCGGGACTTCACTGTATTTTGCTGAAAATTGTGAGCGGCTTACACTTATTCTGTAAAAAAAATATAAGAATATTTTCCATATTAAATGTCTAAAATTTTGACGTTACGTTGACAAGCGTCGTAGATTTTGAACAACTGGCCACAGGGCTTCCTCTGTTTTGTTGCATAGCTGTCCTTTAACCTGACGCTTGTTCTGCACGCTGGAAGGAGGGGGACCAGTCCTGACAAGTTGGTATATATGAAGGCTGATTTTGTCTTGTCTAGGCTGAGTGATATAGCCCAGTAAGCATTCTACATAAATCTACAGCGGGCCGTTAGCGGCACGTCAGGGTAGCTGACGGGCCGCTAACGGCCCGCTGTAGATTTCTGTAGAATGCTAGCAGGGTTATGACTGAAGTCTCAATTACACTTGAAGCAGTTTTAACCGAAAAAGGTGAAACAATTTCTGCCCTTCTTTTCACAGAGTTCAACAAAGCGTGAATCTGGGCATCAAATAGCATGCCATTATTCTGATAACCATCAACTGAACAGGTCAAATGCATATTATAATAATGGGCCCGCAAGGTGCTGAAAGTGCTTTTCAAACCCCGTTTCCCGCTGCATAAATTAATTTAGTCACACCCATTTTTACATTTCAGCCAATCAAATTACTTGATGTAATTTATTCATTCAAACCGAATGACAAACAGTGTAGATCCATATCAGATGACTTCTAAAGAAGCCATCTGATCAGGATCTACTGTGTTTGCAAAGGTAGTGGTTATCGTGAACAGCAGGATAATGGTTAATCCCTATGATCAGGGGCCAAAAATGGGTCATTGGTAAACACTAATCAGGCACCACAGAAAGTGGCGTCTGACCTTGGGTCCTATTGTTTTTTTTTTTTTTTTTTTTTTTTTTTAAACTGCACAGGAACATTTACTTAACATCCGGATCCAAAGTACAGTACACTTTGTGGCATTCATCCTAGCAAATGATGCCAATGGAGCATGTATGGACATTTTATCAACGCTTGCTGGGTATCGAATCTGGGACCTCAAGCATGAGCCCTAAGCAAGTGCACCAACCACTGAACTACCGTGCTCCACCCACGTGTCCGTTGATCCACTGCTTTCTTCAGACATACAAGGAAGGTTGTAGACTGACGGCGCGGGGATGCTAGGTGTCTACTGCTTTGGAGTAAAAAGAAAGAAAATGTATACCCTTATAAACTCGAGTTATCTGTTTAAAGTTGGGTTTGCAAGGGTATTCATTACATGGACTTGTTAACGTGATGCCCGTTTCCACTGCGGACATGAGAAATCAAAGCACCGACAGCACTGATCTGTCGGTTGTCTATCAGTATATATAGGCTGAAAAAATTGTTCTGAACGAGGACTAAACTTTTCGTTTACCCCTTGAAATCCTGTACTGTGGGTGTAGACCCCGATCAGACGCCGCAGTCTTTTAGTTGAGTAGACTATTGTTAGTAGTTTTATATATGGGCCCCGTCAAGCGATTTTGGTACTTATCGCCTATGCGAGCAGCAAAGGTTCAGGCGAGCCTGCGCATCCGCACAGTCTCGCCAGAACCTTCGCAGCTCGCTCATACAAGCAGTGAATCAAGAGGAACCTTCAGACAGAAAGCCATATCCCTGGCCCCTCTGAATGGCTGGGCATGCGCAGTTAAAATTTGTCATGACGGAATGCTCGAAGACACAAATTCGCTTGGCGGGGCTCATATTATAAGAGTTGAACTTATAAGTTGAATCACATTTTCAGGTCCACACACAAAGTCAAAGTTTCGGAGAGGAAACAAGAGGAGAAATTACGTTTTATTGTCCACAAGGTAACTGACAATTATTTTCTTCAAGTTTTCCTTGTATCGGCCCCCGCCCATCGGGGCTTGAAGAAATATATGGGCTGCATGATGCTTCCACGCAGAGCTGAAACCGACCCGTACACGAGTACTGGTAAACCGCTTATAGGACCTAAGCCTGCCCAGGCGAAGCGGTGCGAGTCGGCTTTGCTTATAAACCCTATTGGTTTCATTGGGCGGCAGAGCTTTTGATGTCATTTCATCTCAATGTCGAGTAAAAGTCCCACAAAATTGGAAGCAGCGTCTCCAAAATGACCTTTACAGTGTTGACGGGGACGTTAAACCTCAAATCAAACAAAACTAATTGTCCAAAGCTTGTAGCGGTCAATAAGGCCCCATTAATGGCCGTCATATATTTTTTCAAGATTCCACGAAAGAATCAGTGATTACTAAGGACTGGTAATTATAGAAAGGCAGAGAGACATTTTACGACCGCCATACATTCCCTTGACACTAGCTGTAGTAAAGTAAAATATGAGCTTTTACCCGAAGTTATTTTCAAATTTCCCCAATGGATCCATAGAAACAACACTATGATAGAAATCGTGGAGACTTCAACACCCACTGCAGTGAAATTAAACTTGATAAAAAAAAAAAATAATACTTTGGAAGGAAAGAACACACCACAGAACTTTAAATTATAAAATTTGCATTTTTTTTCTTGGCTAGACTAGTTAGTTTCGGCCAATAAGGCCTCATCAGTGACCCTCAGATATTTTCAAAATTCCTCAATAGAAGGGCTTGAAGATATATATTCTGAATTTCTGATACTTTTACGGCAGCAACAAGCATCGTGGTACTACCTCGCTATCCGCTGCTTAACCCATTGTATACTGGTGGACACTTTCACTGCTATATGTTGGACAAGTCCATTTATCATATAAGGGTGTCAGGCCCATTTTTTTTTTTTTTTTTTTTTCGTTTTTATTTTATTTTTGACTGCAAATTCGATCAGCAAACAGAGCAGACGTCTGATCTGGGCCTGCACTGTTTGCCAAGGTACCCCTTTATGGGGATGGGTTAAGTTCGAGAAACAAACAACCACCTTCCTCCTCCCTTCCCCCCCCCCCCCCCCCCCATCGTTAAAAGAGCCGGTTCCTACAGCTGGGCTGTGAAAATGACGTGCCACGTCGTATATAGACTAACTACTAGACTGGTAATAAAAATCGGACCAGTTTTTGGTATTTTTTATTATATTAAAACTTTATCACCTTGTTAGTATTGGCAAGTCTATTTGGTAGAGTCTCCAAGCTTAGTTAAAATTGAGTCAGAGAAACTAGCTAAACTTCTATACACGGTTCATTGTAATGCAAAAGATGATTTTAATTCCATATTATTCATTTTAACGCCTAGCAAGTGGCTAGGCTACTTCATATTTCTAGTCGTTTTATTCTCTATTTTCAGGCTGGTCCATTTTCAAGACAAAATGCTACAAGGCTTATGACATCTTCATGACATGGCGAGATGCGCAGAAAACATGTATTTTGTAAGTAATACGTAGTACTATCGGACATCACGAAAGAACGCCTATATAATTTTGACCCACTTTAACCCCACTTTTAAACAGTAAAACTGGGGTTTACAGGGGTAAACATTATTTTTCTTATTTCTGCTCTAAAATATAGATAGTGGGTACTCGTTAGAACCGCCTCATTGAGGCGGTTCTAATGAGTACCTACTATCTATATTATGAGCAGAAATAAGAAAAATATCACAATTTTTCGTCTTGAAATTTGCATTTTTTTTTCGGCGGTAAAATCTACCCTGTATTTGTATAGGCGTGTCTTCATAATGGAGATACAATGGAATTCATATATTAAGACCACCTTTAGAACCACCTCTGAAAAATCAAAAGAGTGGTTTATTACAAGGGCACGTTAGGAAATACTTTTACGTTTTAATATGCTTTTTAAAGAAGAGTTAACCTCAGTAGTCTCTAGTGGAATTTTATTGTATATGTGCTTCCTTTCGCCATAGTTGTTTTAACTCACCTTTGCCGAAGGCTCCAGCGACTTACAGGCGCCCGTCCTCCACTTTCGTCCATACTTTCAAACTGCAATATCTTTGCATGAAGCAAACAGATCTCAACCAAGTTTTATCTATACTGAGTATAGCATGGCTTTGGTGGGAGAGTGCTTGCATTTGCATTTTAGGAAAATAGCTCCATACCTTTGGTTGCCATGGTAACTGATAGGTCCCATAGGCTTATTATGGGAAAATCCTTGTGACAGCGTAGATTTCTCTCTTTTTTTTTTTTTTTTTTTTTGTTTTTGCTGGATCCTCGTGATACTTTTAGGTAACAATGATGCATAAAATCTCGGACGAATTCGAAAATGAGTCAGATTTGACCTACGTCCGCTTGATTCTCAAAAATGTCCATTTTGACCTTCATTTTTGTCAGATCTTAATGAAGCTTGCAGCTGACAATAACATGCAGTAAAATCTCCGACGACTTTTAAAATGGGTTAGATAGGACCTACAATAGCTGAGTTACGTCCCCTTGATCCTCAAAAATGAGCATTTTTTACCTTGTGAACAGCGTTGCTACTTCATTTTGTTTCTTCTGATCTTTATGAAACTTGCAGATGACAATTATATGTATAAAATATCGGACGAGTTTAAAAATGGATCAGATTGGACCAACGATAACAGAGTTACCTCCCGTTGATGATCAAAATGGCCATTTTGACCTTGTGAACAGTGTAGCTTCTCCATATTTGTTCGATCTCCACGAAATGCTTATAAAATGCTAAGCATAAATCTCGGACGAGTTTGAAATGGGTCAGATCAGACCAACAATAGCGGAGTAACGGCCCTATGATTCTAAAAAAGGCCTTTTTGGGCATCTGCTCAGCCATCTGCTCTGGGTCTCCACAATTTGCTTTAAGTACTGGTAATTAAGTTAAATGAAAGGGCAGGATCAGTTTAACCGTTGACGACCAGACTGCTTTATGACCTACAGCTAGAAATTTGGGAGTGGCAGACAAGAATAAATGGGTTTTCTGAACTTCCTCTAGGTCATGTCTAGGTCGGTTACATGTATACTGGACTGCGTGCAGCCTCAATGTGACTGGAGAAAGTGACAAGACAACCCTGGAGCCCGGTACAGATACTTATGCATCTTATCGTGGCAAAGGCCTACATTGCTTGCCATTCAGCTAGACGCCATATTTAGCAGAATGGGCATGTCCGACTTCAGTGCTGGAAGTGTGCACTCCAGAAACTCAAGAGCCTGAGCAAATAAATCAAAGCACTCGCAGCACTCATTGGCTGATTGTCTCTGAGCGCATGCTGGTAAAATGGCCATGGACTGTACTGTATCGTTTAACCCTTAACTTATTGTACCTCATGCAAACAGTGTAGACCCTGATCAAACACCGCGTGGCGTCTGATCTAGGTCTTCACTGTTTGCCAAACCCAATAGTTGATGCCGGTTAAAAATTTACATAGATAATACTCTTACACGTGCGCAACATTCTGACCATATATAGTGGTACAAATAACGCGGCTTTGTTTGGGTCAATTGTTTGTCAGTCGACCCAAAGTTTTAATATAAAGAAGAAAAGCTCTTCATTGATTAAGTCCACGTGACTATCACTGACTTGTCCGAATATCTTTTACTAAAGAAAATACCCACAGTGACATCAGAGTGTTGCGTAAGATTAAAGAGGGTTATCTCGGCTTGGCAATCGGTGTAGACCCAGATCAGACGCTGCAGAACGCGGCGACTGATCAAGATCTACACTAATTTGCTTTAAAACTGGAATCTTAGAGTTAAATGAAACAGTCCAGGACTATATCCCCAACCTACGCTCGGAGACACTAATTGAAACTTACTGATAAAAATAATATGCGTAAAATCTCGAAGTAGTTCGGAAATGGGTCAGATCGGACCAACAATAGCTGTGTTAGTCCCCTCGATTCTCAAAAATGGCCGTTTTTGACCTTGTGAACAGCGTAGTTTCTTCATTTTTTTTATTTTTTTTTTATTTTAATGAAAATTGCAGATAACAATGACATGCATAAAATCTCGAGGGGTTCGAAAATTGATCAGATCGGATCAACAATAATAGTGTTATGTCCCCTTGATTCTCAAAACGGTCATTCATGGCGGCCTCGATAGCTCAGTGGTTCGCGCGTTAGACTTATGGTCGAGAGGTTGTGGGTTCGAATCTGGCCACAGGAGGCGAGGTGTGTCCTTGGACAAGACACATAATACCATTGCCTCACTCCACCCAGGTGTGAATGGGCGGTAGTGGTGTAAAAGTCACCGACTCTCTCTCGAGCGCGTGATAACATCCGGAATGAGTGTTGGAGAGTTTGTTTTGTTTGTTTGCATTGGAGTTTAACGGTCCAGTCAACACTATTTAGGTCATTTTTCAGCCGGTCAATTTACCTATCCACACTTTTCCTGGGCAGGCTTATATGTAAGCGGTTAACCAATACAGTGCACATTCTTTCGCCAGAAACTGACAACTGCCCTTCTTGAATCAGCGGAAGGGAGAGAATGACCGTAGAAAAGATTTCATGATCAATCTCCACGAAAGAAAGTTGCAGACCCCGGCAGGTATCGAACCCGCGTCCTTCTGATCACCAGTCAGACGCGCATCCGACTGAGCTACCGATCCCGGCTGAGCGTTCGAGAGGGTTTTAAATAAGCTTGGAGCTTTCATCATAATCAAACTAAAATAAAATAGTATAAACTAAAAATGTAATTTTAAACTTGCCAACAGCGTAGCTTCTTCAATTTTTTGTTCGATCTTCATGAAATTTGTAGATAACAGTGACATGCATAAAATCTCGGACGTGTTTGAAAATGTGTCAGAACGATAGAAGAGTTACGTCCTCTTGATTCTCAAAATGTCCATTTTTGACCTTGTGAACAGCAGAGCTTCTTCATTTGTTATGCATTTCCATGAAACTTGCAGGTAATAATGACATGGATATAATCTCGGACGAGTTTGAAAATTGGTCAGATGGACCATTGATGGCAGAGTTATATGCCCTTGATAGTTAAGATTGCCTGGCCATGTTTTCAGCCTAAGCAACTTCAAACTTTTTCGGAGTGGTGTCCTTGACAATACATCGGTCAAGTTCGAAACTGGGTCATGTGGGGTCAACATGTTGGTCACTAGCTCAACAATAGAAAAAGTTTGTGACCTCTCTACACGTTATATTTTCTGCATTATTAGCTTCAGACTTGCCCAGAATGTTGTCCTTGACAAAATCTAGGTCAAATACAAAACTGTGTCATTTGGGGTCACAAGACCAAATCATAAAAAAAACCTTGTGAACACTCATGTCATAGTTTAGCCTTACCAACTTCAATCCTGACCCGGAGGCTTTGAGAGAACTTATAGGATTTCTGCCTCCGTTGTCTGTCATCGTCCGTTGTCTTCCTTCGTTGTCCATCATCGTCTCCTCCACACTTTGGAACAGAAATATCTTTGCAGCTCGCAAGCAGACCTCAACAAAATTTCATTTGCAGCATGTCTTTGGTGGTTGTGGGTGTGTGTGTGGAGGGGTGGAGGGGGGGGGGTGCATATGCGTTTTAGCTCATCTAAGTACAATGTGCTAATGTGCATGGTGAGTGGTTGTGATCGGTGAATGTCAGTTGTCCGTCGTGCGTCATCTGTCAACAAGTTGTTTAAAATGGGAACTTCTTTCAAACCCTTGGGCTTCTTTGATTCCAACTTTTCAAGAATGTTGCCTAGTAGGCTCCCTACCACAAAAATAGAAGGCAGAAAACAAAGCTGTTTCAAAGCACATGAAATACCTTAATCAGAATAAATTTCTTCAATTGTTTTATCTGGCAAATTGTGCTATGAACATGGACACTCTTGAAACCTCCACCCTCACTTCATAATGTTTAGTTAAACCGCGTATTAATTAACCATTTTTTTTGTTAAACTCCTGTTCTTTTGACTGCTCTGATTTAATTTACTTTTGTGGTATCAAACTTGAGTTAAACAGCAACGATGCGACCAGTAAAAACTCAGGCAAGTCCGGGCATGCACACAGTCTAAACACTGAATCTTCGATGCTGGCATGCACCACGAAAACACGCCTATATAATTTTGACCCCTTATTTTATTTATTTCTGCTCCAAGACATAGGTTTTTGGTACTCATTAGAACCATCACAATCATGCAGTTCTAAAGAGCACTCTCAAGATACGTTTGAAGTGAAAATAAGAAAAATATAACAAATTTTCATCAGAAAAATGTGTGTTTTTGAGATATAAAAAAAAATGTATTATGTTTCACGAATGTCATTACGAAAACGCGCCTATCCAAATACTTTGTAAATTCTACCACCGAAAAAAACTAAAATTTTATGATGAAAAATTGTGATATTTTTCTTATTTTTGCTCAAAATATAGTTTCTGGGTACTCGTTAGAACCGCCTCATCGATGCGGTGCGAACGAGTACCCACAATCTGTATTTTAGAGCAGAAATAAGAAAAATAGGGTTTACCTCTGTAAACTTCAGTTTTACTATATAAAAGTGGGGTTCAATGGGGTCAGAATGGCATATAGGCGTGTTTTCGTGATGATTAACGTAATGTGGGCCTTCTATGACCTTTGGGCTGTTCAAAGGCCAACATGCGAAGCCGTTACTTTGGTAGAATTGATTTAATGCACAAACTGTTTTCATTGGTAGTATAGGTCTCCTTGACATACTCTGGCTCGAAACGTGCTGTAATTCATTTTTTCAGCAGACGACATTTTGATTTTATAATAATAATAATAATAATAATAATAATAATAATAATAATAATCGACCTTATTTATAGTGGGTAACTATGCTAGGTTAGATGGTTGCGCAGCACTTAAAACAATTCCTCCTGACAAGGGTTTTGGTCTTTTCTGATTCAGTTGGAAGTCCAGAAGTATGTTAAATTACATCCATCAGGAAAACACGCCTATATAATTTGGACTCCTTAAACCCCACTTTTATATAGTAAAACTGGGGTTTACAGGGGTATACATTATTTTTCTTATTTCTGCTCAAAAACATAGATTGTGGGTACTCGTTAGAACCGCCACGTCGAGGTGGTTCTAACGAGTATCCACAATCTATGTTTTTGAGCAGAAATAAGCAAAATATTGAAATTTTCATCTGAAAATTTTCATTTTTTCGGCGATAAAGGTTACAATGTATTGGTATAGGCGTGTTTTCGAAATGTAATAGTTGAAAGTTTGATCTGGTAATCTGGTTAAAATAACCTTATTTACAATTTAAAAAAAAAAATAGGAGATGTGCTTCTGGGCTAGTGCATCAGTGTGGATACCCTGGTCTTGAAGGCTTCAAGGGTATCCAGTTCAGTAATCATCGGAGGCAGTGCGTTCTCGGGAAAAATGACAGCTTCCGTTTGTTTATACGTAGGCTGATAGGCTGGTACGCTCTGTTGTGTTGATGCCTTGTGCCTAGTCTTTTAGTAGTTACGTTAGGTTGAAGTCTTCCTTCTTTTCTGATGGCTAATATAAACCTGGATGTGAGAGGTGAATATTAAAGCATTACAGCTGACATGTTTCAATGTGTTCACTAGAAACGATCGATGTCTTTGCATAAAAAGGTAGTGAGGCTAAGACAGTATTTTTCAGCTTTTATTTGTTCACATGGGATTGGGCCAGCATCTAATGCTACTTGCTTTTTTTTTATTATTATTGAAGGAATGGAGGTAGTCTTGTGAATGTTTTGGACGAAATAGAGTACAAAGAGAAAGTTCGCGCAGTTGCTCCAAGTGGTGGCCCGGACAAGCAATTCTGGATTGGTAAGTTTTTAATGTAATTTTGTTGTTGTTACTCTTCCGCACCTTCTGTGTAGCTGTACATGTTTTTACGTTGTTTTTTGGTTTGTTTGTTTGTTTATTTTCTTTTTCGCCTTTCCCACCTGATAAATTGATAGCTTAATCAGCTGAAAGAACGTATATCATGCATTGCCCAGAAAACGTTCGACACATGAGATACTTGTGTTTTCCTGCGATGGTCTTCTTGCTATGGGTCAAAGGACAGAATTGGAACCCATTCCGAAGTTAAGCCATTAAAACAACTCATTGTCTTCTAGAACAAAGAAAAGAATGATTTCACCTGATTGAATTCGCTCAAAAATAATTTCGTTTTAAGGAAACGTTTGGGTTGATTAATCCGAACGAGTCAAAATATTGCTCAAGCGACTTCAACCTGCAGATTGTTCCAGTTCCGTTCCGGTTATTGAGTCCATTCCGGTCCATATCGGTTATTTACTCGTTTTCAAAGAGAAGATAAAAAAGTGAAATTTGACAGAACCCGCGAGATTTGAGTGAGCCGCCAAGTGGTATCAAATTACTGGTTCACTTTATTAATCAATTTCCATATGATATTGCATTTTGCTGTGTATATGTAGCTCCGGAAGGTAGTAAATACAGTAATATCCTGTGTTTTGATACACTAGAGGCTGACATTCTTAACTTTACGTCTAATAACTACAAAATATGTCTCCTAGGAGATTTTAATGCACATACAAGTAACTGTCCAGATTTTACTTACGTTGCAGACACTTGGTATTGGAAATGACAGGGTGTTTGCCCGTTAGAGCAATTGGGTTTTCCCACAGAAAGGCATAACTCTGATGTGTCCAATACAAATAACTATGGCAAGCGCTTACTAGAATTATGCATAGCATGTGATTTGTGCATTGGTAATGGCAGGTTGGGTCAGGACAGGCTCCTGGGTTGTTAAGGACTATGAAAATGCGGTACGTTTACTAACCGGAATGGACCGGAATGGACCCAATAACCGGAACGGACCTGGAATAACCGGAACGGACCTTTAAAATCATTATTTTATCCAATTATCAAATGATTATGCTGAATATATGAGGTAGTAGGGAAATTAAGAATGAGAGGAGGCAATTTTGGATGAAAGATTCTGTATTATACTCAAAGGCGCTAAAAATTAAGCCTAGATTAAATCAGGCGTTTGTAAATAGCACCATGAAGCCTATTTAATTTTTATAGATTTAAAGATATCACTGGTCAATGCTCAGGAGCAAACATCTGGTCTTAATTAGTGAGCACTTACAGGTATTTATTGGCGAACAAGTATCACATGCTATGCCCCGAAAGCGGATATGTTCAATACCCAAGCTCATTAAAAATCATTGATAACTTTGGCACTGTTAACTTAAATAATTCATATTATATAAAGCCTTAGGCTTATGTTGATTCATGTCACACAGACACAACAACGTCCGTATACATCATTGTGTGTTTCGCCCTCTTTGGGGATAGCTATATCTATCATCTCAGGAACTTCTGTAAAGGGGAGCTGAAGGCTATTTCTTCTTGTTTTCTGTTTTCAATAGAGATGTCCTGCTCATGATCGTATAGGATGGGTTTTCATGATAGGTATGGCATGAAAATTCTCCCAGCGGGTACATGACGTTAAGGCAACGTCGAAGCAACGTCGATGCAACGTAACCCTGTTGCATCGATGTTAAATCGACGTTATGTGCGCGCCGGCCTCGGTACCTCTGTCGGATCGGCGTCTGACTGGTGGTCGGCAACATTCTTTCGTGAAGATTGACCAGGGAATGTTTTCTTCGGTCATTCTCTTACTTCCGTTGATAAAAGAGGGACAGTTGTCAGCTTCTGGTGAAAGAATGTGCACTTTACTAGTAGTAGTATAACCACTTACGTACAAGTCTGCCCGGAAAAGTGTAGAAAGTTAAACTAGGAAAAATAATGTTTACCCATGTAAACCCCATTTTACAATGTAAAAGTGGGTTCAAGGGGGTCCCATTTCTCGATGTTGAGAAGCCCGGCTGGGTAGGAACGGTCACATCTTATTTGCATAGTAAAAGCTCATAAAATTTCAATCAGTAATCAAATACTCATTAGTGCTACACTGAAATTCCTATTTATCCTTAATTTTAATGATATATCTCTCCAGAAAGTGCCGAACATTACATTACCGTCAGTCCTCTAATACCATTGTCTCCTGTCTGTGTTGCGCTTTTGATGTGCTACTATGTAAAATGTGCTATATTTATAATATCGTTTGTTTCATCGTCGTTTGCTCAAACCCATAATCAAGTGTATGAAGTTGGCTTGGAGTCTGGAGTATGGAGTTTGGAATTCAATTTATTCCGTAGTAGTAAAGTAAAGTAAATTATTAGCGAATGTTACGCAAAATCGATATTCCAAGCCGCGAATCCCGAGCCAAGTTCACACACTCCCCATAATCTTTCACCGAGTCTCACTTGGCATTTTCAGCTAACTTATTTTGTAATAGCTTACCCAGCAATATAAGAGTGCGGTACAGTGTATGTTTGAGTTTTGCGTCCCACTAACAATTAATAGTTGAGGTCATATGGAGATGGGACTTTATTCTTACACAAAACCATAGATTGTGGGTACTCGTTAGATTTGTTTGATTTGAGGTTTAACGTCCCCATCAACACTGTATATGTCATTTTGGAGACGTCGGTTCCAATTTTGTGGGACGTTTACCCGACATTGAGATGAAAAGACATCTCAAGCCCTGTCGCCCAATGAAGCCAATAGGGTTTATAAGCCCATATATTTCTTCAAGCCCCGATGGGCTCGTTAGAACCAAAATGTGGGGGCCGGTTCTAACGAGCACCCACAATCTGTTTGGTTTATGAGACGAGGAGCTTTGCCAATGCACCACAGAGGCTTCTTAATTAAATGTAAATATGTTTTTATGTTCTTATTAAAAACCTGTAAATTACACTTTATATGACTTCTCAATACTTTCAATACCTAAAGCGGCTAGCATACTTCTAAAGTCAACCTACACTTAATAGCAGAATACATATTACCAAAGACATATAATTCTCTAACTTATGACTAAAATAAAGGTCCGTTCCGGTTATTCCAGGTCCGTTCCGGTTATTGGGTCCATTCCGGTCCATTCCGGTTAGTAAACGTACCCATGAAAATGTCTTCCTGGCACGTGGGCTAAAATTCATGGGTGTTTAGCATGTTGACATATTTCTAGAAAAACAACCAATGATGTTCCAAATTAAAAGAATAAATATAAAACATGCATATTAAAAAATGTATTTTTGTTGTTGGAAGAAAAGAATAAATATTCACTTTGTAAGAAAATTACATTTAAAAATGGTCCATTTTTGAACGTATGTTTCTCCATTGTCCTTCATTAGAAACATACCATTTTTACACCAAAATATACTTTAGTGTGTGTACTAGCAACGACGAGACGTGATTTTTCCAAAAACTGGCATTATAACATTATATCCATGCCGATAGAACCCCTATCAACATGTAGAGTTCACTATACATTGTCATCCATGTACACAGTATGACGCACGGATTAAATTTAGCACTGGGGTAAATAAGCGTATCGATAATAAAAATTCTGTCAAATCGTTATTATGGCTTTTGGACAAATCAAACAATTTTCCCCTCTTGTATTTATTTAATGCATAATAATATTTACCAACTTAACGGAAGAATAAAGGAAATCATGATCTAGGCATAAAAATAGTTAGAATAAAATCCGTTGTGCAGGATATTTTTACCCACGATTAGCATGTTTAAACCCCTGTTTTACCTGGAGAATTTACCAACCATGTATACAGTAATGGCTGTCAAAATGACCGTTCGATGGGTGTTTAAAAGAATGGATATATTGTTATTGTGGAAGTTTTTGGAAAAACTACTTCTCGTCCTTGCTAGGACATGGAATATACTTTAGGTTAATGTAAACACTGAATGTTTCCGAGGAAGGACAATGGAGACAGGGTTGTCAAAATGTTTTATAGTAACAGATAAAATTTGAAAACTAACAGATAAGGCCGGGGGTCAAGGGGGCCGCCTAGGCCCCCTTGTGGGTCCAGGGCAACGCCCTGGTAGGGGGCCCAGGGGGGCGAAGCCCCCCGGCCGAAAACAGATCTGGGCAAAATCAAACAGCTTAGAAGCCTTCTCCTTGCATATAATCTTTGCCTTCAAAGTGAATAAAAATCCATTGAAAAAAAGGTCAAAGAAGGAGAATTCATAGGTATTTGAAGATTGTGCAAAGACTGTTTCTTGTGGTCAGGTGAGAGGTTATGAGAATAAAATTTGGAATCAAATTACTAAGTTGTTAAATTTATTCAGTCTCCAGATTAATAATTTTCCTCTCAGCTCCAACAAGCATCTTTCTGAAATGCTGAGCCTCTAATGTAAGGAAATCAATCAAATTTGACAGTTTAGGCAATGGGTCACTGTTTTAAATAGAAATAATTGACTTCTTTTTGATCTGCAATTTGACAGACAAAAATAGTCAGTCAAGCCAAAATTTGACAAAACTGGACAGCTTGTCGTGAAGTATAAAAGCCAAGGTTGGTCTGATGGAGCTGATTGGAAAATAAAACTAAATTAGTAACTTATTGATTCTATGTTTTGGGACAGACCAGCATGTGCAAACAGTACAAGCCCAGATCAGACTGCTCCTGTAGGAGCAGTCTGATCAGGGTCTTCACTGTTTGCCTTTCCATCTACATCTTTCATAGACACATTTTGGTATTATAAACTCATTTTTCTCAACAGCAAGAATATTTACAGCAAAAATAGTCAGTCAAGCCAAAAAAAACTGACAGAGGAGCAGTCTGATCAGTGTCTTCACTGTTTGCAATTCCAGCTACATCTTTTAGACACATTTTGGTATTGTAAACTGAATTTGCTCATTTTTAAGCATATTTACAGGTGTCCCAAATTTTAGAATGGTTTAGGGTAGATCTTTCTGTAGTGCAAGAAGCTGTCAACCTACTGATCATCATCAAAACATTTGCTGAATTCTTCCTCAAAGTCTGAGTCAGACTCATAATTCTCATCTCCATAATTCTCATTCTCTTCAGCCTGTTCTAAATGAAATGCCTTCACTGCAGCATGTACCTCCTCCCTCAAAGTCTCCTGATCTACAACATATACAGGTTCTGTTTGAACTTCAACAGAGTGGGATGCTGGAGGCTTTGATGAAGAAGGTGCTGAAGATTTCTTAGCCATTTTCTTTCTTTTCTTTGCAGCCATCCACAAGCTGACAGCTTCTTGCACCACTTTTTCTGCCTGCTCCACTTCTGGGCCATTTACACAAACATGTAATAATGCATTCAGCATCTCTTGATTCAGCCTATTTCTGTGCTTGGTTTTCAAGTTCTTCAGGGCACTTGCTCCTCTTTCTGGCCATGCATTGGTTACCGGTAAGGAAGCTGCTACTTCTGCTATGTAGCAGAGAGATGGAAAGAAACTCTTGTAAGCAGGCTGAATCAAAAGCTGCAGAATGAACCACTCTGTTGCATTCTGTTTACCAGAGCCTTTTCGGACTTCGGCAGGCATTTTAGGCACCAGCACACCCTCAATGTGGTATTTCATGCTTCTCCACTCACTTGACAACTTTTCTTCATCAATCGAGAAATGTTTTGCAATCACCCGTATGTCTGAGACACCATACTCCTTAAAGCCTGGGTCCTTAATCCCTGGGACTCCCAGAGGATTAAGTATCCCCAGGGCAGCCAAAATTTCAGATGAAGAGTCAAATCTTCGCTTGATGTTTTCTTTGAGGGCTGGTATGTATTTTCCAAAGAGATTTCTGAGTTCTTCCAGTCCTCTAGGTGACAGATTGAGTTCATCAGCGATCATCGAGACTGAGTCGATATCACGCTCAAGTTTATTCAGTGGAGACTCGTTTGCAAGGATTTCATCCAGTTGACCAATGGTGAACTCTATCTGTGGCACGATGCATGAAAAATTCAGAGAGTCTCTTTGGAAACATCTTGATAAGTTTCCTAACACAGGCAGGACTTCCATGAGTATGTACAGGACCCCAAGGAACTTTATTGTTCTCATTTTCTTCAACAAGCCACTGGCTGTGGCATCAGAGTTTTCAAAGTGGTCCAGAGTTTGCAACACAGCTTCATAGTCCAGAAACACGGCTTTCACTGAAGCTTCAAAGCTAAGCCACCTGGTTCTGCATGCTTTTTTAAGCTTAGAAGCAACATTTTTGGCAGCACTTTTGCTCAGGCTCATTTGTTTTAAGGCAATCTGCGTCTTAAGATATTTTGCCATTCTTTTGGGGGAATTTTCGAAGAAATACCAGAGCTGCCTGAGCCAGCATTCTACATCCTTTATGTACTTAATGCCTTCATTTGTGTCTGTGCAAGACAGTGCTAGCTTGTGGCAGACACAATGAATATTGATCAGGCACGGGTTCTGTTCTCTAAGCTGTGTAGCAACCCCTGAACGCTCACCAATCATGACTGAGGCCCCATCTGAGGAGAAGCCTGTAAGCTTGGACAGAGGCAACTCATTATCACTTAGTGATTTGAGAATCAACGCAGTGAGTGATTTCGCATCTGCTGCCTCATAATCTTCAAGCACACTTTGGCATGACAGAAATGATGTTTGAACCTGTCTGCTCTCATGGTCATAAAATTGTATAAAAGAAATCAAATGCTCAGTTACGCTAACATCTGAGACCTCATCCACCAACAAGCCGTACGAGTCAACAGACCTTAATTTGGACACCAGTTGCTGCCTTACCCCTTGGCCAAGGAAGAGAAATACCTCTCTCTGAGAACCTTGGCCCCTGTGGTCATAATATTTAAGATCTGAACAGTCAAAGACCTTTTCTATCATTTGGATCAATGGCAAAAACTGCCTATTGGAAATGAAGTTTTTCATAAGAAAATACGCTGAATGAAACGCCTTTTCATACACCGAATTTTCAACTTCTGTTTTTTCTTTTGATTGTTTCTCAAATATCGAGAATCTTTGTGTGAATTCAATTTCATACGCAGACAAATGCACTGAGGACTCGCTGTGACCTTTCACAGCATCAGGGATAAAGCGTATACCTGGGGTATTAATGAAGACATCACGCTTGTTTATGTCATGCTTCATGTTATGCTTCTTACATAGAATGCAAAACAAACCCTGCCCTTCTACAAATGAAAGCCACCAGTACTGGTGTATGAGTGAATGATTAAATTTCTTAGGAAGTATCCGCTTTTTTTCATCTAACGATAAGTCACTACAGCAGTTTTTTGAACAGTTAACTCCATTGTGAACAACAGCATCAGCAGGGAATAAATTTGAACCAAGTTCTAGGCACTCTTGACTTGTGAACGGCATCTTGTCTTTCGGCTGTTTGACTTTACTGACAACATCGTCACCAGAGGCAGCATCTGAAATACAAGTTTTAACCCCTAAAACCATCATCAAAAATTCCTAAGCAGATGACACTATAAATTTTCTCTATGTTAATAGGAATGAAATCAGCATGACCTTTCGTGTGAATGGTCTGATAGCAGATAGTTCACATGAAAAGTTAGGCCTTATTGTCAATAAATTATGCATTTATTTATTTTTTGAAATGCCGCCTGCTTGTTTGATGGACAATTTAAGGGTTAAAATATCACAAGTTCTGTAAAAACCTTTATTCTGCAGACTTTCCGATAAAGCTGAACAAATTTGGATTCCAAGAACCATTGGGCATACAGAATTGAATTTGCTCTTCAACTTGTTATTCTGATCGAGGAATCACAAAATTACAGCTCCTTTTTACCCTTTTATGGTTTGAAATGTGGATCTTTGGTTCTAAATTCCTCACCTTACTTTCTCAGCTTCAAAGATGCTATAATTTAACTAACCTGTGGACTTGCTGCTACAGTGAGGTGGTTCACTACTGGCTTCTGAGGCTGAATTCGGTTCAGGTTCCATTCCAGAATTCTGTACACAGGGAGAACAACACTGGCCTGTTTCGTCAGCTGATGGGAGAAAACCATAATCAGTCAAAATTTTGTCATTAGAATTTTTATAGAGTGAATCAATACCCACAACCTGAAGTTCTGATGTAAAAAAAATGATTGTGTAGATCATAGGGAAGGCAGGCCACAAAAGCTGTGTGATTTAAAGCGCTGACTCTTAAACATAAGATATTTTACAGCTGTTGTTTGAGCCTTACTTTGGTCACATAAATTTTGATGCTTTCCCAATCAGAATTATTGTTTAGGGCAGTTTAAGAGATCTATAGTGACTGAGATTGCAATGGTCCACACAAAATCTGTCAAAGTCACTGGAGCATTAAATATAGGTCGCCACTAGGCCAAGGTGCATGCAGAGTGGGCATGCCAAGGAGAAAGACTATCATGTGCATGGTTTGATGGTTCTAGCACAAGTTGACGCAAAATCTGTCAAAGTCAATGGAGCTTGAAATATAGGCCAAGGTCACCGGATAAAGGTGCGTGCTGAGTGGGCATGTTAACCTTTAGCCTGCTGTAGGCGACAAGCCCTATCTTTGCAAACAGTGTAGATCCAGATCAGATGGTTTCTGAAGAAGCCATCTGATCAGGAGCTACACTGTTTGACATTCAGTTTATGAATATGTAGAAATAAATTGCATCAAGTTATCTGATTGGTTCAAAGTCAGAAATGGGTGTGGCTTAATTGAGTATTCAGCAGGTTAAAGGTTAAGAAAAAAGACTGCAATGTTTAAATGGGTGTGGCTTAATTGAGTATTCAGCAGGTTAAAGGTTAAGAAAAAAGACTGCAATGTTTGATGGTTCTAGCAACTATAGTTGTTTGTGATAGCAAAGATCGACATAACTGTTCACGGATGGACAGACGCAAGCACACACACATGCACGGACGGAAAAGTGGCACCTATGTTGCACCAAGAAAATAGCCATGCCTATCTTATTTTTAATTTGGACAAGTGTAATAACAAAATAACAGGCACATCAACAATCAAAATATTAGAGACTCCGAGAGAGTGTTCCCCATCAGCCATTCAGCAGCAAATCTACTTGGGGAGTGGGGTTGGGATAAACATTCGAGAAATGAAAGTTAAAGGTAAATACAACGCATTTAATACCTGTTGATTTGTCTTTATTTTGTGATGTCAATTCAACATCACCACATACTCTGACTTTGGCACTAGATTTCCCTGAAATAAGATATTCTTAGTCAACTAAAAGTTATATAAAACTAAGCTAATTGTTTGTGTAACATTAGTTTTGTGTTAAAATTCAGTACAGAATCATACAATATATATATATAACAGTATCTTCTGTAAGATGTTGCTGTGCCAAGCCACAAATTTAAGTTGATATCAAGTTGTAATAAAAGCTGATAATAAGCAGGTATTTTACAAATATCTCAAGTTCTGCATTTGTTTAACTTTTATCTGGTGTTCCCCAAGGTTCAGTCCTAGGACCAGTCCTTTTCTTGATAATCAGTAATAATAATGATCCACCGAATAACAGGTCAACTGCCCGTTTGTTTGCTTATGGTGTAACCAACCGTCAATATTGTAGGTACCAATCTGATATAGATTCCCTGAAAAATCCATTCTTTCATACATCAAGTAAACACGCCTATATAATTTTGACACCCTTGATCCCCACTTCTAAGTAATAAAATTGGGGATTTACAGGAGTAAACCTTATTTTTCATATTTCTGCTTTAAACCATAGATTGTGGGTGCTCGTTAGAACCGCCTCGATGAGGCAGTTCTAACGAGTACCCACAATCTATATTTTGAGCACAATTATTCATCTTATTATTTTTTCGGCAGTTAAGTTTACAATATATTTGTATATGTGTGTTTTCGTAATAGAAATATTCTGCAGTGGTAGTCTTCCCTCTATTGGTAAATGCCAATACCTCAAAGGGGTACAAAGCCTGTAGCATGACTCAGAGGTATGTGTATTCGCATACAGCAGACTGTTCTTCAGACTGTGTCACTATAGTTTAACCACTGAGGTAATGACCAAAGTTTACTGACTCAGTATAGATTTTGTTTGAGGTTTAACATCCCCGTCAACACTGTAAAGGTCATGTTGGAGACGTTGCTTCCAATTTTGTGGAACTTTTACCCGACATTGAGATGAAATGACATCTCAAGCCATGTCGCCCAATGAAACCAATAGGCTTTATTCGCATGGAAGGTCTGCCTCGCACCGCGGTTCCTGGACAGGCTTAGATCTGCTAAGCGGTTTAGCAGTACTAATGTGCGGGCCGGATTCAGCACTGTGTGGAAGCATCATGCAGCCCATATATTTCTTCAAGCCCCTCTGGGTGGGGGCGTGATTCAGTATAGAAAGATAGTTAGTTAAGATAGATTGTGGTTAGTACTTCAGCAGAAAGATACACAAATTGCGATTTACCAATACCAGTGAAAAATAAACTGGCCCTTTTTATTAACAGTCTGAAAAGAATTATAATACCATCACCAGCTAAACCATCACCAACAAAGCCAACACCAGCAGAGAGATTAAATAAAAGCAAAGAACAAAACAAATAATCGATATACGCTCAGCCTGCCATGTTATAATAAGCTAAAATAAATGACAACACCATGGTTCTACTTACCATTAGACAACAACAACTGTGAAATATTTGTAAACATAATATAATCACAATAAAAAGTCACATGCCTCAACAACAATATTTTTGCATAAGTATTTATTTTACTGTTTAAAGGAATTGTAATAGGTGACATTTTTATGAGCTGTTACATCTGAATCTGTGTCGAGCCTGATAGCTCAGTGGTTAGTGCACTTGCCTCTGATGCTAGAGCCCCCGGTTCGATCCCTACGTAGACGTGGTGATTACTTCAGTGCCCGAACAAGCTCCATTTTGCATCATCTGCATGAATGAAGTAAAGAAAAAAAAAAAAAGTGCTCCGCCCTTAAGACCGGGATGTTGACAAGAGCCCTATCCCCCCACCCCCGTGTATGGAGGGTCATCCACCATCCCCTTTGCAGGTTAGAGACCCCTACCGTAATTGATTATTGTGTTGGTTTTCATCTCACATACACCTGCGGGTTGGACCAATGACAGTGTAAGAAGATAGATAGATAGATAGATAGATAGATAGATAGATAGATAGATAGAAGTGACATTCTTTAACCAGGAATATAAATATATATCAACTGAAATTTCTTACTGCCATTCATTTAATTTGCATTTCTGGTGTGCAATAAGAAATATACATGAATCAGCCGTAAGGTTGGCCAAGCTAGCCTAATGGAGCGCCAACAAATATAAATGGGTACGAAACGTATCGGTGCGAATCCACCTCGAAACGAGTTGTCGTATTTGTGCGATTTATGGTAGTTTCTATGTGTTTTTTGCGTTTGCTTGTTAAAATGAACAGCCTATTAATATTTGACAACCTACCTGAGTCATCAGAATCCAGCGTAAACCCGAAATTCAGCAAATTCATCGGCTTTCGTTTAGTAGCTTTTTTTTCCGCCATCTTGGGTTGAGAGCCGGGAGCGTCATGTAACTCGAAAGCTGATTGGTTCACCAAAAAACTGCTATCCAATCGGCATTTTCTTTAACAAAATAGCCGGTGCGGACATACCGAACGTTACGGTGTCGATATAAACAAACCGGACGGTGTTGATGTAGACAAAACGACTCGGAAAAAATACCTCGCATCGACGCCAAAACTAACCGATTCGAACCCGATTTTAAGCGATGATTTAGATCGCCAATCGGCTTATTTTGACAACACTGGGAGAAACCGATGTTCAAAAATTGACCATTTTGAAAGGTAATTTTCTAATAAAGTAATTTATTATTTTTTTCTTCTAAAAACAGAAATACACTTTTCAATAAGCATATTTTATGAGTATTCATATAATTTGGAACATTATGAGTTGCTTTTCTAGAAACTTGTCGACATTATAAACAACCGTAAATTTTAGCTCACGTGCCTGGTTGACATTTGCATATACCTTAAACATGCAAGGGTATAACAGTTGTTGACTATGTGATCTTGTCGCCATCTTTGTTTCCAAAAGTATCAGAGTTTGAAGTTTTACCTTTTGATTCTATGATCAGTGATGCTCATAATGGAATAGGAGGTTTTTTCGTGACGTACTTCCGGTTCTAAAAATAGAACGGGAAAAGCCCTGGCCGTCAACTGTTGTATTGCTTCAAGGCAGTGGGACAGATAAAATGTTAATTACAGCGTAAAACGGTGAAAATAATGAGAGAAAAACTGATATGTTGCCAGGTGTGAAATTTCGCATAACGAAAACATGTCTATACAAATACATTATCAATTTTTCGGCCAAAAAATGGAAATTTTAAGATGAAAAATTGCGATAATTTTCTTATTTTTGCTCAAAACATAAATTGCGGAGACTCGCTAGAACCGCCTTGACGAGGCGGTTCTATCTAGTACCCACAATCTACCTTTTTGAGCATAAATAAAAAAAAATAATGTTTACCCCTGTAAACCCCAGTTTTACTATATAAAAGGGGTGTCAGAGGTTTCGCCACTTCGCATGTTCGCCACCTCCGTGAGAGGGTTCGCCACTTTTGCGATTTTTGCCTTTGGAGGATTCGCCACTTTTTATATATTTTTCTTACAACCTTTTAATTTTGTGCAGGGTTTTTTTTTCTCCTATTACTGCTTCTCGCTCACATCTGAGCATTAGGAGCAGGATTTCCTGGGTGATAACCAGTATTTTTTTATTATTTTATTTTATTTGTTTTTAAGCAATGTGGATGAAGTGTCTTGCTCAAGGACACAACACTTTGACCAGCGTGAGGATCGAACCCGGAACCTCTCGATTACAAATCCGATGCTCTACCACTGCACCAAAGCGCTCCACATGCTATACAGTGTAATATGAAGAACGGTAGCATCGTCCGAGCCAAACTCCCCAGCAGTGGTGACCCCTCGGTCTTTGTCGGACCTTCAGAAGGTCGATCAAGATCGAGGAGTCACAACTGCTGGGGAGTTTGCGTCCGAGCATCATCAGCATCTTAATGCGACTGATGAAAGTTTAGAAGCACATGTTTTTAGTCCTGGATTTTAAAATGATGATAGTTTATATTGATTTTTATTGAACATATTTGCAACACCACAAACTTTTAAATAAATGGACCACAATGAAAAGCGCCCCCATGGTGTGGTTTGGATACCCAACTAAATGCTTTTCATCATTTTTATATATATATTTACTTGTTTATAAACATTTTCTAAATTGCTGCAAAGATAATCCTAGATAGCATATCCATTTTCGGTGGCGAAGCCTCCGAGTGGCGAAACCTCTCGAGGGGCGAAACCTCCTAGTGGCGAAACCTCTTGGTGGCGAAACCTCCGATGGCGAACTTGTTTGGTGGCGAAACCTCTGTAAACCTATAAAAGTGGGGTTTTAGAGGGTCAAATTCGCATCATAGGCGTGTTTTCATGATGGCAAATCCCAAGTGTTATTTTCTGTTATTTTCTTAGTTAACTGTTCTTAAAGACATATTTATTGTTCGCACGACCCGACAGGGTCCTCTCTCTCTATCTCTCTCTCTCTCTCTCTCTCTCTCTCTCTCTCTGTGTTACGGTGTCATGGCCTACATGTTGCTCTCTCTCTCTCTCTCTCTCTCTATCTCTCTCTCTCTCTCTCTCTGTGTTACGGTGTCATGGCCTACATGTTGCTCTCTCTCTCTCTCTCTCTCTCTCTCTCTCTCTCTCTCTCTCTCTCTCTTAGCGTACCAGCAATTAGCGAGCGTAGGTAAATATAAATTACAGTTTGTCGTTAAATAACTCATGTCTGACATGTGACGTGTCAACAACGTCGTGTCTACAGCAAACCAACATCAAAACGATGCATTTGACTTTGCAACGTCGATGAAACGTCAGAACGTTGCGTTAGCGATAATACGGCGCTTAATAAAATGTCATTTGCCCAATTCTCGGACCCATTAAGACT
This sequence comes from Lucinisca nassula, assembly GCA_963580285.1. Classification (NCBI taxonomy): domain Eukaryota; kingdom Metazoa; phylum Mollusca; class Bivalvia; order Lucinida; family Lucinidae; genus Lucinisca; species Lucinisca nassula. Next base: position 168,468,992 of record OY757011.1, read on the forward strand.
CAGTGGGACTGGAACATTAAATTCAAAACAAACATAGACCACACTTTCAGTGCATGAGAATGAAAATAAAAATCAAAAATGAGTTCCTTTAAGAGCAATGAAAACATTCATAAGAAAGAAAATGGGTCATACTACGTAGTTTCGGCTAATAAAGCCTCATCAGTGACCCTGTAATGATCCGGCAAAGAAAGCCAGAGGAAACATACTGCAATTTTGCGAATTTCGAATAGGCAGTCGATTCAAAGACTGATATAAAACAAAATGGGGTCCAAATAATTAAACAAAACTCATTCGCAAGTGCAAGATTTTACAGTAAAATATGGTAGATTTCTTCAACCTTCCCAGCACTTACATTTACCCATTTGGTACCGGAAACCCGTAAAAGAGGTAAGTGACAAACAGTGCAGGCCCAGATCAGATGCAGCAGAACGCGGCGTTTGATCAGGGCCTACACTATTTGCAAAAAAGTTCAGCCATTTTCGAAATAAATTTTGAAGAAAAAAAAACTGGGATCTTCAATTTATAAAAATTGCACATATACATGTAGACAGATCGCTGGATATTTTTACCTGCACTTCTAGCCAGATCGTTGAATTGTTTCTCAATAGAGAGAGAGAGAGTGAGTGAGTTTTAGTTTTACGTCCCACCAACAGCTAAGGTCATACGGAGACGGGACCTCGGTTTAAAGACTCATCCGAAAGTCTGAAGAGAGAGAGAGAGAGAGAGAGAGAGAGAGAGATCAAAGTTTTGTCCGTATGTGATAGCTATACTTGGATACATGTAGCGAATAAAACGAAAAGTTTAGATAAAAACTTATTTTGTAAGTAAGCTTTCGTGAATAACGGCATCTCAAGCCATTGACATGGGTCATTCACGAAGAGATTTTCGACAATTAAAAACGGATTCAGGATAAATGAATTTTTAGTAATAAAAGCAAAATATCATTCTTTCCTTCTCCAGGAATTATTTCAATGTAAACGGGTATATTTCCTTTCAAAATGTCTGAATATTGTTAGCATTTTAAGTTCCGCCAATACATTTGAATAGCGATGGCCGTTTCAATTGACGGCCAGTGCTTTGCGCATGCGCAAGAATGACGTCATAAACGGAATTCCTAAAACCTCATATACAATTTTCTCTATCATGTAATGAATTGGTTGTTCATGAAAATAACCATGCTGACACTGAGAATGTAACCAGAGCTAAATGGAATGATGCTGAATCTCAAGTGTTTGTTGAGCATTTAAAATCAGACAAAATAGCCTCACTCATATCAAAAATTGATGTGCTCAGCATTGATCAGGTGGTAGCAAATGACATAAATAATATAAACAAAGAATGTTCATCCATTTTGATTGATGCAGCTAATGATGCAGGGTTTATTAAAGATGTTAAGGTAAAACCCCATGTGATTACCCGTAAGTTAAGCTCTAAACCTGTTCAACGTCCGTCGTTTAATAATGAATGTAGAATGCTAAGAAACCAATACAAAAGAGCGAAAAACTTAAGGCACAGAATAAATAATGCTGAAAATTATAACTTTGTACATAATGCCAGTAAAGCATACAAAAAATGTATAAACAGACAATTCAACTTATATCAAAAAGATTTTATTACCAAATTGAGATCTGTTAAACATTCAGATCCAAAATCATATTGGAGTTTACTGAACAAGGCAGATAACTCTAGATCTCAAGTGATGCAAAATGTATCCGTTGAAGTTTTTGCTGAACACTTTAAGAAGTTAAATATGAAAAACAATGATGATGAGAATTTGACTTTTCAGATTGACCCGTCAGAGGTGTCCGAGCATAACCTAGAGTTAAATTCGGCTATTTCTGAGGGAGAAGTTTTGAAATGTTTAAAACAGTTAAAGCTTGGTAAAGCTTGTTCTTCTGATCTAATTCTTAACGAATTTCTGAAGTCCTCAAAAGATAAAATGTTAACAGCCTTTGTCAAATTTTTTAACCTGGTTTTCAGTACAGGTATTATACCTGATGAATGGTCAAAGGGCATGATATCTCCAATTTATAAAAACAAGAGAGACAAAGCTAACCCTGACAATTATCGGGGGATAACCATATTGAGTTGCCTTGGAAAACTGTTCATGTCTGTTTTAAATAATAGATTGAATAAATATTTAGAAGACATGAATTTACTTTGTGAAGAGCAAGCAGGATTTCGTAAAGGTTACGGCACTACAGACCATATTTTTAATTTGAAATGTATAATTGATCTGTATGTGTGTAGCGAGAAAAAGCTATATTGTGCTTTTATTGACTACAAGAAAGCATTTGACTCTGTGAACAGGACTTATCTATGGCAGAAACTACTCTTGCATCATGTTGATGGTAAAATGTTTAAAGTTATTCATAGTTTATACAGTAATGCTAAATCATGTGTACGACTCGCTCATGAGAAGTCCGATTTCTTTGCTAGTAATATAGGTGTCTGACAGGGAGAGAATTTGTCTCCAATTTTGTTTTCCATGTTTCTTAATGACTTATCTGAGTTCATCTCGCATGCATATAATGGTTTAAATAATATGGCTGAAATGGCTAACATTTTACTTGGTAATGAAGAAATTGATGTTTTATTCAAGCTTTACATTTTGCTTTATGCCGACGATACAGTTATTTTCGCAGAATCAAAGGGGGAACTGCAGTCTGCACTGAACGCTATGTATCTTTATTGTAAATCATGGGATTTGGAAGTTAACCCGTCAAAGACTAAGATAACTATATTTTATAAGAAGAAATTTGAACATAACATGGTCTTCACATACAATGGCCAGAATTTAGACATAGAGGATGGTTTTGTTTACTTGGGTACTCTTTTCTCTTCTAATGGTTGTTTCATTAAGAACAATCAAAGATTAGTTGATCAGGCTAGAAAAGCTATGTTCTCTGTCTTAAGAAAATCTCGTAAGCTACAACTTCCAGTAGATTTACAGTTACAGCTTTTCGATAGTATGGTGGCTCCAATACTACTGTATGGTTCTGAAATTACGGGTTTCGAAAACTCTGATATACTAGAAAGGATATGTGTCCAATTTTACAAGATCATTCTAAATGTTAAAAAAACCACACCAAATGTAATGTTATATGGAGAGTTAGGAAGATTCCCAATTGAAATTTTTTGTAAATCAAGAATGGTAGGGTTTTGGCAGCGAATAATCAATGGAAAACAAGACAAGATAGCTTATAAACTTTATAGGGTTTTATTGTCATTACACCAGAGAGACATTTTTCATTCTAGATGGCTTTTAAGTGTTAAGGACAGCCTTATTTCAAGTGGCCATGACATTTTATGGAATTCACAAGACGCTGTTCAAGTGCCACGAAATATAGCACAAAAAGTTAAGATAAAACTTATTGAAAAATTTAAATGTTCATGGAGTAGTTCAGTTTTTAATTCTGCTAAGTGTCTAAACTACAGAATATTTAAAACAGATTTTGTGTATGAGCAGTATTTTCATTTGTTACCTAATGATCTTGCTATGGCATTTTGTCATTATAGGTGTGTTAACCATAAGTTACCTATTGAACTTGGGAGGTTCTGGGGAGTTGACAGAGATGACCGCATCTGTGAGCTATGTAGATTAAACAAACTTGGCGATGAGTATCACTACTTGTTCGAATGTACATATTTCGAGCAACAAAGGAAATTGTATCTTCCCAGAGGCTTTTCCTGCCCCCGAAATGCTGTTACTTATGAGAAATTGATGAACAGCAAAGATAATCCAATGTTGTTTAAACTGAGCAGGTTCTGTAAAGACATTCTTGCTACATTTAAAGTGATTCACAGCAATACATAGTCTTAACCCTTGTTCAGCATTTGAACCAATCAGATTTCTCAATGTAATTTATTACTCCAGATTCGTAGGCTGAGTTTCAAATAGTGTGGATCCTGATCAGATGGATTCTTCAGAAGCCATCTGATCTGGATCTACACTGTTTGCAGCGATAGGGCTTGTCGTGAACAGCAGGATGAGGATTAACTTGACAACTACCATAATCTTATAAAAGTGAACCAGTACAGAGCTCCTGGTATTTGTGGAGTTTGCCATTGAGTTGTTTTTATAACAGCATTTTTCTTCCTACATTTAAAAGTGATTCACAGCAATATGTAGTCTTGACCCTTGTCCTGCTGAATATTCAATTTAGCCACACCCACTTCAGCATTTGAACCAACCAGATTTCTCGGTGTAATTTATTATTCCAAATTCATAAACTGAATATCAAATAGTGTGGATCCTGATCAGATGGCTTCTTTCTTCAGAAGCCACCTGGTCTGGATCTACATTGTTTTCAGCGATAGGGCTTGTCGTGAACAGCGGGATAAGGGTTGACTTGACAACTACCATAATCTTATAAAAGTGAACCAGTACAGAGCTCCTGGTACTAGTGCAGTTGGACATTAGATTGTTCTTATAACAGCATTTTTTTCTTAAGTTGACTGTCCTGGCTACGGCCAGACGGGGGAATATTCCCCCGGCTGGTGGTGGACAGGTCTGCTCACCATATGCTAGGATTGTTGGGGAGGACTGGATGTCCTTTTATACCTCCATATTGAAAGTACCAGTAGGTCTGATTTTTGCATAGTTTCATACTTTCATAGTTTCATACTAGTCTCCGATTGTCGTTCATTCTAGTCTTCTTTGAAGCTTTCTTCTAAATGTTTTGCTTCAATTTTGTTTCATGTTTTAATATTGTTGCAGTTGGACCTATACCCCGGTTAGGGGTCCCGGTCTTTATTAAAATCTTGAAATCTTGAAATCTTGAAAATTACACAGGAAAGATGTTTCATTTATCATGAAAACAGCCTGTTAATATTTGCATGTATTCCACTTATATAAAGCAGGAGTCAATTTCAAAATTAGGGTCGTCAGGATGTGTTTGTTTTCAAAACTTGTTTGGAAATTGGCTTGACTTTTTGAAAAAAGTGTAGGCCCTGATCAGACTGATCTGATCCTGCACTGTTTGCCAAGGTACCCGTTTTGGGGTTTCTGGTATCAAATGGGTTAATGTAAGGGCTGGGCAGGTTGAACAAATCTACAAGTCTCCCAAATTTTACTATAAAATCTTGCACTTGTGAAAGAGTGTTTCATTGGGTGTTCTATGTCTGTTTTGAATCCCACTGAGTCTTGATGGGTCTGAGCACTGAGCAAATGACATTTTATTGAGCAACGTCCTATTATTGCCAACGTTCTGACGTTTCATCGACGTTGCAAAGTGAAATTCAATGCATCGCTTTGATTTTGGTTTGATGTAGACACGACGTTCACACGTTACATGACGGTTGACATGGAGTTATTTAACAACACACTGTAATTTACATTTACCTATGCTCGCTAATTGTCAGTACGCTAAGAGAGAAAGAGGACCCTGTTGGGTTGTATGTACAAAGTAACAATATATCTTTAAGAGCAGTTAACTAAAAAAATAACACTTGGGATTTTATAAATACTGATTATCTTATGAAGGCATGCGTCATTTTGACAAGTATGTGTAATGAACAACCATCTAAACCCTCACTAAATATAAAGAAAGATGGTTTTTACAGTGCCCACACAAGTACTGGTAAAACGCTTAGAGCCAGGCAAAGTGATGCGAGTCCGACCATTCATGCTTATAAACCCTATTTGGCGACAGGGCTTGAGTTGTCATTTCATCTCAGTGTCGGGTAAAAGTCCCACAAAATTGGAAGCAACATCTCCAAAATGACATATACAGTGTTGACGGGGACGTTAAACCCCAAATCAAACAAACAAAACATTAATTTGCTTATTTCAACTCTAAGACATAGATTGTGGGTACTGCCTCAATAACACCCACAGTCTTTGTTGAATAATTAATAAGAAAATTATCACAAGTTTTCATCAGAAAAATAAATGTTTTTGGGATATATAAAAGCATGCACTGCATGACACAGATGTGTTATCATGATGTGTTTTCATAATGCAGGTTTATACCGTGAAGAGACAGATGCCAGTGACATTGGCCATTGGAGTGATGGGACTGAAGTTTCTCTTCACAAAGGACTATGGCTAAACAATCAACCAGACATTTCGAATGGAAATTGTGTAGCTGCCAGAAAAGATGCAAACTGGAACTTTCAAGACTGCGAAAGGAAACTACCTTTTATCTGTAGACAAGATGGGGCATTTAAAAGCAAGTTTATGTTATCATCCTTATACACTACAACCTCCATAAATCCAGATTTGGGGTCATGACAAGGATAAATTAGGGATACACCACTACCTCCCTTTAAACCGCAATCAGGCTTTCTAGTAACCTAATAAAGGGGGTCGAATAACTTCACGCTATAATCAGTAGTGACCTATAATACCTTCTACTGACCTATAATACGTCTAGTGACCGTTTATAGACCGGACCTACTTTTCAGGTTCCTATTTACAAGTGTAAACAATAACATGCAACCTTTCATAAATGGGAAAACAACGAAACCGCAAGTTAAAATCCTTGCAATATTTATTTAAACAGATTTTTAGAAATTTCAGCTAAATTCTTACCTTTTCGGCTTTTCCTGGTTTGAATGGCCCGTTGGAATAACTGCGCACTGCTACTGCAGTTGTGTCTCAACCTCGAAAATATTTTTTAAAGCTAAAATAAACTATTTATTTGCAGATTTTCATACAGAAAGCAAAGCGCTGAGAAACTTTTATTCGAGCGTCCATGTTGTTTCCTTCGTCTTTGTGGCGCGGTGATGTCAGAAACTTTGCACTCGTTGACGTCACGTTACACTACGTGTGCGCGCCATGGCACCGAATGTCGTTTAGCATGCCACACTGTCTGCTGTCTTTTTTGCTTAAATTTGCTAAATTATTGCAAAACCCATTGGTTGTTTTGATTGTGGTATAAACTAAATACATGGATAGTGTCTTTAATAATAAAATATAATCGGTTCGCCACGACAATTTTATAGGGGCTCACTAAAGCTCGCCCCTATAAATTTGCCTAAGGCTCACCGATTATATTTTATTATTAAAGACCGTCACGGTGACTAACCATGTATTAACTATATAACACTATTGATGGGTCCAAAGCAGAAACCGTGTTAGTTAAACAACCATGTTATATCCCAACAAAAATGTATAGATTACATAGAAAAATGACCATTTATGGTAATTTTTCTATATAATCTATACATTTTTTAGATCCATCTTGAACCGTGGTATATCCAAAACCGTGCTATAGTGAACCGTTTTATAATGAGGTTATGGTGTAATTATTCTTATTTCAACATAAAACATATGTTGTGGATACTTGTAAGAATCGCCTTAATGGGGCCATTCCAACAAGTACCCTCCACATATACTTCTGACAACATATTTAGAAGGAAAATTATTATGGGCTGCATGATGCTTCCACACAGAGCTGAAACCGACCCGCACACGAGTACTGGTAAACCGCTTAGAGGATCTAAGCCTGCCCAGGCAAATTGGTGAAAGTCGGACCGTCCATGTTTATAAACCCTATTGGTTTCATTGAGTGGCAGGGGTTGAGATGTCATTTCATCTCACTGTCGGGTAAAAGTCCCACAAAATTGGAAGCAGCATCTCCAAAATGACCTTTACAGTGTTGACAGGGACGTTAAACCTCAAATCAAACAAAAATTATAGGAAAGAATTTCATTTTTGTGGATTTTATTGATGTCTGCATGTAGTCCGAAGGGCTTCTTACTAAGTTTGTGAGTGATTCGGGCTTAATGCTAAGTTTGTGAGTGATTTGATGGTGTTACCACATAGATAAAAACCACAAAAATGATAATTCATTCCTTATAATTCCAACTTCGCCATGGAATGTCAAAAATGTCACCCAAATGGTAAATTTTAGGAATTCTTTCAAAAGCATAAGAATAAACTTACTAACGGCCACAGCCGAATGATTATTCAATCATAAGCTGCCTTCTTTGAAAGAAACCCAAGCGGAAAAAACGCCAAGTCTTTAAATTCAGTTTACTTGTCTTCTAACATTTACAATTTCAAGAATTTCCCATCTTTTAATTGAACGCTCTTGACGGCGTTACATTTACAATGACATAAGGCGGGTTCTGAACATCCTCTTTGACGTAACGTTATTTCACTAGCAGTTGCTGTGAAATAGATCTGAGATTCTTGCTCATGGAATTTATCGAAGTATAAAACTTATTTCAACCAACCAAATTGCTGGACATGCACATACACCTCAACCTCGTTATAAAAGGGAACTCGGGGTCCAACCAACGGACCGTGTTAGTTAACCGAATCGTGTTATAAACGCCAACCGTATTTGTCACAGATCAACCATTGACACTATGGTGGTCAATAGTTTTCCAAACAAGATGATGTGCGGTCCGGTTAATAACCATATTTCCCGACTAAAATGTGTTTAGAACTAATCAATGGCAGTAAAAATACGATGGCCCATCAAGTTAAACAAGTCTCTTTAATCGAAACCAGCTGATAATCCACGTTTATATCCAGAAAATCATCCGAACTGACAGCCTGTATGACGCCATTTTGATAGCTGGTTCCTGGCTAACTTTGTTGTAACTGAGGGTCTGGGACCGTACCGAACTACAGTACCGTTAATAGATTTCAATGGTAAAATTACTGAGTTAGGGTTTGGAACCTGACAAAGGTCGAAGCTTACGAGAAATTTGGATTACTTCCCTTGAATGTCTTAATATTTTAGCCATAATGGCGCACACCAGGGCTCTAGAAGTCCGATTTTTTTACCGGTCCAGACCGTTTTTTGAAAATGAAAACCGATTTTGCTGAAAAATTTTGCTGAAAAATCGGTCCGAAAAAAACCCCAATAAGCTAAAATCGAAGTGAAAAAACAGAGAAATTATACCTGGTTAGGTGTCAAACTGTTTATTGTGCCAGTAATATAATCCAATTATCTCTCTCGGGGATGAAGTTGAGTTCGACAGTAAACACGTTTTCGAGATCTCGCCAGGTATCGCAGACTCTCGCGGGACAGTCAGCCAAAACGTGATTAAGCGGTGCGTGATTGTGATATCAAAGAAGCCTTGATCGTGTTTGATCTAATGGCAATCAAACATAATTTGTTTATTTCAGGCTTGTGTAATCGTAAAATATGTATTTATATTCTTTAAAACTTGGTTCGGCCATGTAAGATTTTCAATGACTCTCGTTCGGCCATGTATTGGTTCGAGAGTAAAGAAATGTTTTTTCGATTTTTTAACCCGTTCAAAACGTTTCTTTTAGAAATACGCTCTATTAAAATAAATGACATAAAACAGGTGTATGTGTGTTACGTCCTTGACTGCATTAATGTGTATTGTGTAAACGGAAACCGTATGACGTCATTTTCCGACCACGTGGCTGCCATATCGGTCGCCATTTGTAAACAAAGCAATTTGGGCAAAATAAAATGCGTGAAATAAGAGAAATATTTTAAAGGTTTTAAAAAGGGAAAAAAATATAGTGACCATCGAACTGGTCTCTGACTGCCCCATGTAGGTTGTTTCCCTTTAGTAGTCTTCAGGTTCGGAGTGACCCGGATATTGGGAAAATGAAAGTAGATCAAATCTGGCGTAGAAAATGAAAGTAGATGAAATATTAACGATGTGAGCAATAATTGCTGTTTATAATCGAGATACTGGTGCTCATATCCGTTTACAAGTGTAAGAGGAACATCCGTATGTCATTCTTTGCGCTAATAACACATTTTAAAATCGCAAATCGCCAATGGCGTTTACGGAAATTACCGAAACAGATCGGCAATTTCCGTAATTTTTGGTCACCTTCTGGACCGATTGGGATTTCAAAATTTCTAGAGCCCTGGCGCACACGGTCTTGAATGATTTTTTACCGCCAAAATCGATCATGAATACATGTATGTTTTATCATTTGCTTTTAAGCTGGAATAAATCTAACTGTCTTTTACATGCGGCTCTAGAAAATCAGTTTTATTGCAGTTGACCGATCACATCATCTGCATCGATGTTTAAAATTTCTGCTGAGCAGTGATCCTTAACAGAGTGTGATAAGTATTTTTTCTGGTTGCGTAACTGAATTCTTTAATCTCTTTATCTCACTAAGCATTACTTTTGATTGTGCCGATGGCAGTTCATGTTTATCATGCGTGTCAAGCTAAATAAGTTTATATACTGTATATTCAACTCAATATGACATGTTTGGAGGCCTGCAATAAATATAAAAAAGTACCGTTATAGACTGTGTTAGCTACCGTATTGCCGCAGTCAAAAGTGGGAGGAAAATAAAGTTGTTATGCTTAAAACCTGGTAGAATCCTTGGATAATATTTATAACTGTTGGTTGGGGAAAATATGGGGTCCAAACCAAAACCGTGTTATATCCAAATTTGTGCTGTATCGAATCGTGTTATAAAGAGGTCCAGGTGTATTGATCTTTGTTAACCATTAACACTCCCTAAGCTTATTCAGCAGATGACAAATTGTTGATATTTTCTTATTTTTCCCAGAAAACAGGACTTGACATCTCATACAAAGTGTCATTTTGTCAATTTCCATGAGATGTCAAATCCTGCTTTCTGGGAAAATTAAAAAAAAATTCAAATGTCGTCTGATGCAAAAAATACCCAGCATGCAGAGTATAAGTCTGCTTCTTACTTTCTGTGCACTTCCCTTAAATAGGCTTTCCATTGAGTCCCAGCTGTAAAAAAGGTCTACTCTGAAAGATCAGAGGAAAATAGACCCCAATTTGCTTGATGCGGGGACAAAAAGACTTTGACAGTGTCATTTCCTCTCAATGTGTATCATTTCCCTTTGATATGCATTTTCTCTGCAAGCTGGAAAGAAGCATGTTGCATTGAAATCGAGTAGTAACTGGAAAAATCCACTCATGGACTTGCCTCATTCTGGAGGGCGAGTAGAAATTTCGACAAGGCCCAATGAAATTTATCTTTGATGAGCTTTTAAAAAATTTCTAGTCATTTAAGGTCATTGGCTTTCCTGTATAGTTTTGTTAAAAATTTCTTGGTGGTTTAGAATTGCAGTTGCAAATGCAATGTAATTAATTATTCTTTTTATATGGGCCCCGTCAAATGATTTTGGTACTTATCGCCTATGTGAGCAGCGAAGGTTCAGGCGAGCCTGCGCATTCGCTCAGTCTCGCCAGAACCTTTGCTGCTCGCTCATACAAGCAGTGAATCAAGAGGAACCTTCAGACAGAAAGCCATATCCCTGGCCCCTCTGAATGGCTGGGCATGCGCAGTTAAAATTTGTCATGACGGAATGCTCGAAGACACAAATTCGCTTGGCAGGGCTCATATGTCAGACTAGTTATTTTCTTGTTAGAATATTATGTTGTATGTACTTGTTGAAACCACTTTGTCGAGGCAATTCTTACAATTACCCACAACATGGTTGAATGGAAACATCACGAAAACATGCCTATATAATTTTGACCCCTTTGAACCCCACTTTTATATAGTAAAACTCGGGTTTACAGGGGTATACATTATTTTTCTTATTTCTGCTCTAAGATATAGATTGTGGGTACTTGACAGAACCGCCTCATCGAGCCGCTTCTAACAAGTACCCACAATCTATATTTTAAAGCAGAAATAAGAAAAAAATCAGAATTTTTCATCATAAAATTTTCATTTTTTTCGGCGATAAAGGTGGCAATGTATGTGTATAGGCGTATTTTCGTAATGGTTATTCCCGAATTATCAATGTTACTCCTCCTGATCAGGAAGCACCAGCTATGGCAGAGTAACATGGGTAATCAAGGAATAATTTTCTGTCGTTTCTTGTATGAAACATATGCTGTGTGTACTTATTAGAAAGTGATTCTAACAAGAACCCACAGCATATGGGTACATTGTCAGAGAAAAATAAAAGAGTTATTCATGAATCAGTTATCTTTATTGCTCCTTCTTTGTATCAGGAGATATGTTACCATTACATTAAGAAGACTGTGATATTAACACCTCCGTAAACCCCACTTTATCTAGAGAAACAGGCTTAATGGTGTTTCATTATTTTTCTTATTTCTGCTCCAAGACAAAGGTTGTGGGTACTCATTAGAACTAGGTTCTAACGAGCGCCTTCAACCTAATGTTTTAAGTGTAAATAGAAGATTATCACAAATGTTCGTCAGAAAATTAAACATTTTGGAAATATGACAGAAAGCACTATGTTATACATATGACCTTTATTGTAATGAATATCTTCATCCATGTTTGAATGCAAATTGTTTTTCAGATTGTGGAACAGAGAGTAATCCTGAGCGTGAGTACATCCCATTTTATAACATTTTCCTGGTTTCTCTGTTGTTTTGTAGCTCCAGCGGAGAACTAATCGATAGAAGTCTTATTTTTGAAGCATCTGTTGTGGGTACTCATTCAGTTTGCCTCATTGAATCACTATTGCAACAGGTCAAAAATGGAAAAGTCTGCTTATAAATCTCTAGGGTGCAATGATATATTTGTGCAAACATATTGTCATTGGTGTGAAATCTCATAACTACACTTTTAACAAATCTGTTTGGTCGAGATCTGCTCATCACAATACACCTAATGACAAAAGATAGTACCTCACAACCAATCAGTACGGACAAGTCTTTGCCCCAAAAGTGTGGAGATACAATGTTTTTAAACTGTCTTATGACCAATCTACAAAATCTTGTTTGGTGGTACCAATCAAATGCCTCCATTTTTTCTCATACAACATTTTGTCACAACGTAAGCCATTTATTGTGACAAAAGGTTGTAAGTAGAGATTATCACATGTGATTTTGGTTATCGCCCGATGTATCAACCCGAGACCCCATTATCTGCCCGAAGGCTTTAGCCTGAGGGCAGATAATGGTCGAGGGTTGATACAGAGGGCGATAACCAAAACCCCATGTTATAATTTGTTTATCACATATTCAGATCCTATTCTTACTGTGTTTGACGTTCATAAATTGAAAAAAAAAAATGTGATAAAAAGCGTGATTAAAGCAAAAAACGGGCGTAACGTCACGCCTAACTATTCGCGTTACGTCATGTAATTGGCAACGTTACAATAACGTCATGAGTGGACTGATAACCGCTGTCCGTTCAAAATACACTGTTATCTGACCGGGCGGGCTGAAAACCGGAAATGGAAACAAGCATTATCACACATGCAAAACATGGGTTATCGTGTTAAATATAGTACTGAATATGTGATAACTTCCCTTATTTTACTCTTTTTAGTTAAAAAGAACACTTTTGTAAATGCGGCTGATATGTTAATGAAGTAGACATATTTATACTTAGATATATTATATTTCTATTATTTACATAATTGTCTCCTGTAAACCCATTCTTGCTTGGAAACCTGAAAAGGAATAAATTATGCAGACCCTGATCATATGCCACATTGATGCTACAGGCGTCTGATCAGGATCAACACTGTTTGATAACAGGATTTTATGTCAAAAATTGAATGAAAATAGACCTGACACCCCTTAAATGACAATTGGACTTGTCCAACTTATATCCGTGGAAGGGTCCACCAGTATACAATGGGTTAAGAGTCCTCCTGTTAACCCATTGTATGCAGGGGGAAACTCCTAAAGAGGTTCCTTGGCAAACAGTGCAGGCCAAGATCAGACGCCGCAGAACGCGGCGTCTGATCAGGGCCTGCACTATTTGCTAACAGAATTTTCTGTTTAAAACAGAATAAAAAAGAAAAAATAGGCCTGACACCCCTTATATGACAAATGGACTTGTCCAACATATAGCAATCAAAGAGTCCACTAGTATACAATGGGTTAAGAGATTTTGTAATCAACATGACATTGTTCACTGTATAAGATGATAGCACTGATGGATCATCAAATGTCTTAGTGAAATGATCCTGAATGTGACTGTTTCATTCATATTACCCTTAAAATCCTGTACTTAAGGGGAATGGGAACACCTGGCACATTTTTTCGCCATTTTTCAAAGGGAGAAAACTTTCAGGACTTCCTGTTTGCTTTTCAGTCTTGCTGAAAAAGGGGTCTACTCTTAAAGGAAAGAATGTGCTCCTCAGGAGCAAATTCTTTCCTTTAAGAGTTGACCCCTACTGACATGGGATACAAAAATATTTTTTAACGAGTTACCTCCCATGAAGGTGTACCCGTTCCCCTTAAGCCTTTTTTTTTGGTATTTTGAGCAAAAAGTGTAGACCCTGATCAGACGCTGCATTCTATGGCATCTTATGTGGGTCTATACTGTTTGCCAGTGTCCTAGGCATTTATGGGTGTAGATTTTACCTTGACAAGGAAATAGAAAATTAAGGAAATCTACACCAATATATTTTTTTTTCTTGGCTATAACACGGTTGTATAACTGTTTAATTTAGATTGTTTAACATCCCCATCCATTGGCACTTGGAGAAATAGATTGGACTGCATAGTTCTTCATGTGCAGAACTGAAACTTACTGAATCTTTGGAGTACTGGTTAACCACTTGAAAAGTCTAAGCCTACTCAGAAAAATAGTACGAGTCAGTCCTGTCCTTAAATCATAAAAGTAGAAGGGCTTGTCGAGATGTCATTTCATCTAAATGTCGGGTAAAAGTCCCACAAAATTGGAAGTAATGTCTCCAAAGTGACCTGGATAGTGTTGATAGAGCTGTAAAACCTCTACACAAACAAACTAAATATAGATTATTTAGATATTTTAGGCCATTTATGGTCATAATTTTATGTGTAGTCTACCATTATGTATTTTGGGATCTATTTTAACTCATAAGATGCTAAGAAAACCTGCATCAGAAAATGTTTTCGGTTTATGTCGTCTGCTGAATTTTCTTACAAAGTTTTGAAAAATATTTTGGCTAATCGGCAAAAAGTGTGAACCCTGATCAGGCTGATCCACACTGTTTGCAACAATCTCTTTTAAAGTGACCAACAAGCGACAAAGCAGACAACAACTGTTGTGATTGGTATCTTAACGCATTGTATGCGGGATACCCCCAAAATGGTAGCTTGGCAAACAGTGCAGGCCCAGATCAGATGCCACAGAATGTGGCATCTGATCAGGGCCTTCACTATTTGCTAACAGAATTTTCTGTCAAAAATTGAATAAAAATGGAAAATTAGGCATGACACCCCTTATATGACAAATGGACTTGTTCAACATTTGTTTTGTTTGATTTGAGGTTTAACGTCCCCGTCAACACTGTAAAGGTCATTTTGGAGTCGTTGCTTCCAATTTTGTGGGACTTTTACCCGACATTGAGATGAAATGACATCTCAAGCGCTGTTGTCCAAATATAGGAATGGAAGAGTCCACTAGCATACAATATGGGTTAAGGGTTAAGACCATTTTATATCCGGAACCATGTTATAATGGAGGTTTTCTGTATTTTTCAGGTTGTTTTCGTTGTTGGGATGGGAAGAAAACAATTAACAATGATTTTGTGTGTGATAGAGAAAGGGATTGTGAGGACGGTTCAGATGAACTCAACTGTTGCACTGTAAACCCAGGTACACCAGTAGCAGATAAATGTGGTAAGTGCACAGAAATCTTTCATATAATTCAGCAAACTTTTTTTCACACTGTTTCATCATTCACATTAACAAGTTCATGCGATGAATACCCTTG
The DNA here is from genome assembly GCA_963580285.1 of Lucinisca nassula. Classification (NCBI taxonomy): domain Eukaryota; kingdom Metazoa; phylum Mollusca; class Bivalvia; order Lucinida; family Lucinidae; genus Lucinisca; species Lucinisca nassula. The sequence continues at coordinate 168,484,575 of OY757011.1, forward strand.
ATCATGAAATCCTTTCTACGGTCATTCTCTCCATTCCGCTGTTTCAAGAAGGGGAGTTTCTTGTGAAAGAATGTTCACTGTACTGGTTAACCGCTTACATATAAGTCTGCTCAGGAAAAGTGTGGCTAGGTAAACTGACTGGCTAGATATGACCTAAATAGTGTTGACTGGGTAGTTATTCTCCAAAGCAAACAGTCAAACAACAGAAAAAGTGTGGATAGGTAAACTGACTGGCTCAAAAATGACCTAAAATAGAGTTGACTGGGCCGTATAACTCCAGTTCAAACAAACAAACAAAACTGGGGTTTACATTGGTAAACCTTATCTTGCTTAATTCTGCTCTAAAATATAGATTGTGGGTACTCGTTAGAACCACGTTTATGAAGCGGCTCATTCATGTACCAATGTGTTTCAACAATCTGTTTTGACAGCCCCCGCCCATTGGGGCTTGAAGAAATAAATGGGCTGCTTGATGTTTCCACGCAGAGCTGAATCTGACTGCACACAAGTACTGGTAAACTGCTTGGAGGCAAAGAGGTGCCCAGGCAAAGAGGTGCGAGTCGGACCTCCCATGCTTATAAACCCTATTGGTTTCATTGGGCGACAGGGCTTGAGATGTCATTTCATCTCAATGTCTGGTAAAATTCCCACAAAATTGGAAGCAACGTCTCTAAAATGACCTTTATAGTGTTGACAGGGACCTTAAACATCAAATCAAACAAACAATCTGTTTTGAGCAGAGATGAAAAAAATATCACAATTTTTCATCTTTTAATTTTCATTTTTTCGGCGGTACAATTTTAAAAGCATTTATATAGGCATGTTTTTGTAATGTCATCACAAGAAAATCTGTATTCTGGGTAAGACAGCAGCTGGCCTGCTCAGCTGTACAGACTATCATGTGTGATGGATCGTTAGATATAGAGGTACATTGAGATTCCGCTATTAAGATCACCTAAAATTAAAACTAATTCTGCTTTTAAAAGCTAATTTAGTAGGTTGCAGTTATCCTTCCTTTGTGTTTTCTGCATACAATGTCCTCTGGTCAAAGACCACCTTTGGGACTGTTCAAAAGTGGTCCACTTTTGAACAGTCCCAAAGGTGGCCTTAATATAGAATTTTGTTTGTATAGAATTATCCTAGTAGTGAAAACCAAAGTGTTGATCGGTTGTGGAGGCTAATCTGTACTTTTGTTATTTTTAAATGGGTAATTTTTATCAGGAATTTATATTCCTCCTATTTTTACTACAGAAAAGAGAGTATGCACCTACACTGTTGAAGCCAGTTCTGGGTCTGTTTCCTTCACTCCACATGAGCATAATCAGCAATGTACATACACAGTCATAGTTCCTGTAGGTCGGAGAGTCGGATTACAGGTAAATGTTGTTACTTCTATCAAGTTTGTTAACCTTTTTTGTACCAGAAATCCTAAAACGGGTAATTGGCAAACAGTACAGGCCTATATCAGACTCCGCAGAATGTTGCGTCTGATCTGGGCCTACACTGTTTGTAAAAAGTTCAGCCATTTTCCAAATAAAGTTTGAAAAAAACACAACCTGACACCCCTAAATTTTGAAATGAACTCATGCTATTTATAAGGTTGAAGATTCCATTTCGTACAAAATAAGTTAAGCTAACGGTGCATCATTGAATTAGGCTCAGAGGTATTCTTCTTAAGGAGCACTAGAGCTGTGTATGGATCAAAATTTTCGATCCTATAGATATATTTGTATGTATACAAAATGATCAATATCAAGTGCATCATTTGATACCTTCTCTGAAGTCATGACAAACCTTTTAACAATTATTAGTCAATTTTTAAAGAAAGATTTCAATATTTTTTTATGAGGAAGCTGAAACAATCAGCCATGACTATATTGGTATTTGCTTTTGGTTTGAAACCAAGTGAACAGGCAGTGTAAATATATTTTGATTTAAAATCTATCTGACAAACACCTCAGGGGAGGCAACTCCTGCAAAAGTATTTTTTCTCCCATGTCAGTAGGGGTCAACTCTTAAAGGAAAGAATTTGCTCCAGAGGAGCAAATTCTTTTCCTTTAAGAGTTGACCTCTTTTTCAGTGGGATAGAACTTACAGAAAAATGAACAGGAAGTCCCAAAAGTTGTCTTCCTTTGAAAAATGGCCAAAAAACCTGCAACCATTTTTGACAGATTCCATCTGTCTATTCTTGCTGTGCTGCACGTTTAAAGCAATTCAGGCTTTTTCTTCCGGCTTTGACCGCCATAGAAATATGAGTCCGCACTAAATGTAGTCCGGTTTGGCGCAGTAATCAAAACTGTACAAGCGTATTAGTTATCCTGTAAGCGTAATACAAACTTTTGAAGCAGACGACTTGACGATTCAGCATTTCATATGAATCAGCTGCATCATGCGACGGGTTTGGCGAAGATTGTATACCCAGATCAATGCGGCGTCTGCTCAGCAGTCTGCTCAGGTTTTACACTGTTTTATATCAGTGCTGTCAATATTTAATCCTTAAAGACCAGCCTGCTGTTGGACCAGGTCAGCTGTAGACAAGAATATTAATGGGTTTTCTTTCTGACTTTCGAGGTCAAGTTTAGGTCAGTTACAACTTAGGTGTATATTGACTTTGCGTGGAGAAATTGAAAAGAAAGGCTGTCCCTTTCAACCCTGGAATATGGTACAGATACTTAGTGTAGGTCCTGTGATATAATTCTAGGTGCCATATATTTAGCAGAATGGACGAGCCCAACTTCAGTGGTGGAAGAGTGCACTCCAGAAACCCAAGGCAGTGAATTAATCAAAGCACTGACAACACTCATGCCGATTGTCTCTAAATGCAGGCTGGTCATGAAAGGGGACTTGGACTGATTCGTTTAAACTTAAGATGTTAGTAACTAATGCAAAAAAGTGTAGAACAAGACCAGCACCGTGTTGTGTGGCTTTTGAACTGATCCAACATTTAATTCATGTGCAGATTTTACAGATAACACTTACATGTACCCAACACTGACAAACGACGCGGCTATGTTTGGGTCGATTGTTTGGCATTCGACCCGAAGTTGATAATAAGAAAAGCGCTTCAGTGCCAATGTCTACGTGACTATCAATGACTTGTCAGAATACCTATTTGTCTTGTAGAAAATAGCCGCAGTGAGATCGGGTATTCCATAAGACGGAAGCGGTTTATCCTGGAATCATAGGGTGAGCTTGGCAAACAGTGTAGACCAAGATCAGACGCAGCCGAACGCGTTATCAAAATCTTCACTATTTCTTTGGAATTTCAGAGTTAAATGAAACAGTTTAAATATCAGCCCAGGCCTATTACTCAAACCTACACCCCACACTCCCAGTGCTTTGATTCTGAAACCAAACGATTACAACACACTTAGGCACCATGCCCTTAAGCTAAAAAGGTTAAATCAATCAACCGTGACATCTGGTTACCAGTCCGGCCACGTCGATCCTGCGCACCACCCTCACACCAGTATGGATAGAAACCGCATGTTCAGGATCAAACTTTCGATGTGTATGAGTAATGTAAGGTCGTGCCTAGAAAAGAAGAAACTGAAATTTGTTCTCAAAAAAGCATGTAGTGAGAGCGTATTGCAACATTTTTCATTAAAGGATCGTAAGCGTACCCCTTGACATTTAGAAGCTGGTCGGAAAGCGGATGACGTTGACTCTGATTTTGGGTGCCACATGTGTGTGATCTATCGTCTATTGGAGCGGCATCTTACTATATACAGAAGACGCTAGTGGACGTCGAAGTAGCGGAAGACGACGTCCGTACGTCAAGATCGATTCGACCGTCAGACGCATATGCGAAACAGATTTCCGCCGGCAGCTGCTACACTATACCTGTACATAAACAAGGGGTCTCAACTACCGACTAATAAGCACTGACTCTGATCGTCGCCCTTATGCGATGCACGTTTGAGAGCTAGACGTCCTTGTCGTGACCAAAGTTAACGCGTCGACACAGTACGGAACACTTGCGCTAGTGCATGAAATAGGTAAATTGGCGTCTAAGCGACAGACATATGCGTTTCAGTGACAAATCGCACTTCAGCGTGAATCACGCCGGTTGTTGTTTCCGGGTGTTTCGAAGTATAGGTGTAAGGTATGCCGAGTCGACGCGTGCGTAATAGAGCATGACATATCGGGTGAAATAAGCGTAATTGTGTGGCGAGCTATTGTGTGTAGTTAGCGAACGCAGCTTAGTGTCATTAAGAACATTCAAGATCATAGCTGAGACGTGGATTGAACAGCGAGACGTTACATCAATCAAATGCTTCGGTCTCACATGGTTCCATTTATTTGTTTACGCTCAGAATTCGGGATATCTTATCAAGCAGTATTACGAGCGGGCTCTTAGTGCTGTTCTTACTCAAAAATGTCTTCAAGCCAATGGAATTCATGTACTGGACAAGCCTTTCTCCTCCGATCTCTTTCCCATAGAGTATCTTTGAGTAGAGGTGTCCACAACCGGCCAGACAAAAACTGTTACTTATGGACAGTAGCATTGTTAAAACTTGAATTTTAATGTTTGGTTTTGAAAACGTAAATAGTTTCTTTCAAAAATTTGAAACATCGAATGGCGTTTCATAATACCACTGGTCTACAGACATCTGCAAACATATCATATATTGGAATTTGCAGAACTACCTTTCTAAATTTTAAGCTCTTTTCAGAAAGGTTTTCTGTAAGTTTTCACAGAGTTATGATTTTCTCATAAAATCTGTCATTTCAGTGCCTTTGGCGCTTCGATATTTTACTCTTATTCTGCTGTTCATGGCAACTCTGTCTTTGCAAATGGTGTAGATGCAGATGAGAAGCCATCTGATCAGGATGTACACTGTTTGTTATACTGATTGTGAATTGAATGAATACATGCAGTATACCAAGTAATTTGATTAGTTGATAGTCAGCAATGGTTGTGGCTAAATTAATTTATTCAGCAGGATAAGTAGTAAAAGTATCCCATCCCCACTCTTCTTGGCACAAATTCTTTCCTTTAAATGTGCCCTTTTATCAGACCGCAAAATGCATGATTGAAATGGTTAAACTGTCGCCAATGTGTAAAGATGGGAGTGTTGCTTCACAAGATCCAGAGATGATGTTTGACTGAATCATTAAAGCACCAAGTAGATTATGGGCAGATAAAAGGCTCGAGAGTATTTGAGGGAATAGATGCACCTACAGTGAAGGTAGCGCATTGAAAAATAGTTTTATGTCATTCTGGAAAAAGAGTCTTCTCTTAACCGTTCAAGGACTACAGAAAATTAGAGCATTTTTCATCATTATTTTTCAGCAAAACTTAAGACAGCATTACATGTGAATTTTTTGTCTATGAATTTTCTATCTAGCAGAAGATTCACATGTAATGTCAAGCTTTATTTTCACTAAAAGATAAGAAAAAAAAAACTCTGAAAAAATGCTCTTCTAAACATGCTTTAAATAGTGCTTGAAGCCTAAATATTTATTTTTCAACACATACCATAAAAATTCAGACACTTTGAAGACTTGCTGTAATTCTCCTAAAATTTTAACAAATTTGTTTCACGATCCTGCAAGGAGTCCAAAATGTACAGACAGAATGGCAAACAGTGTAGACCCTGATCAGACTGCTCCTTCAGGATCAGTCTGATCTCGGACTGCACTGTCTGCTTAGGCCTGTCCGTCCCAGTACTAAAGATCATTACCGTAGGCCTAAACCTTTACATAGTTATTGCTGATTCTACGATTTTCTCTTAGTGGCTTAAAGAATCCTTGTCTAGAATGGCTTTTCATTATCCCAGGATGGTTTGAGTCACTCCATTTTGACTATACATGTACAATCTCAATTTGTTTACAGATTCCAAGTTTTACCCTAGAAGATGGTGCAGACATCTTGGAAATATGGACAGGAAGTTATGACCTATCCCAGGCTGAAAGGATTACCTCACTCACTGGGTCTGTGGAGGCACAGACAATCTACAGTGGTAATAACTACCTCACGCTGAGACTGACCACCGATGATAGTGTTCTGGTGTCTACCTCACTGGGATTTACCTTCACATCAGGTACACTCATTACGCAAACACGCCTATACAAATACATTGCCACCTTTATTGCCGAAAAAAAAATAATTTTACGATGAAAAATTGTGATGTTTTTCTTATTTCTGCTCAAAATATAGATTGTGGGCACTCGTTAGAACCGCCTCATTGAGAGGGTTCTAACGAGTACCCATCATCTATATTTTAGAGCAAATCTATATTTAAGAGCAGAAATAAGAAAAATAAGGTATACCCCCAGAAACCCCAGTTTTACTATATAAAAGTGGGGTTCAAGGGGGTCAATGTAAAATAGGCTTGTTTTCGTGATAGCTAGTTGTGAGATACACCTCAGACCTTTTTATAACACCATTGTTGCAGTCCAAAGCAGAAACTGTTAGTTAACAACCATGTTACATGTCTAGCTAGATAAAAATGTATAGATTATATAGAAAAATGACCATTTATGGTCATTTTTCTATATAATCTTCACATTTTGGGGATCGATCTTTAAACCGTTTTATATCCAAAATTGTGTTACGACAAACAGTGTTGTAAAGAGGTTGTGGTGTATTGGCGTTTGAGACGCACGCAAACCTCTTTATAACACTGTTTGTTATAGCATGGGTGCAGATATAACACAGTTTAAAGGTGCATTTTGTTATTTGATTGATTTGAGGTTTAACGTCCCCGTCAACACTGTAAAGGTCATTTTGGAGACGTTGCTTCCAATTTTGTGGGACTTTTACCCGACATTGAGATGAAATGACATCTCAAGCCCTGTCGCCCAATGAAACCAGTAGGGTTTATTAGCATGGACGGTCCATCTCGCACCGCGGTTCCTGGACAGGGTTAGATCCTCTAAGCGGTTTACCAGTACCAGTGCATTATTGAGCTATCTGGAGAAAACGCTTCCAAAAATAAAATACATATAGCCAGTATTTTTCTTTAAAACAATACAAATGAATGCATTTTATGCAAAAATGCGAACAATTATGATGACAGGTAAACGAGTTTGAGAGGGATTCCCTAACTAGGTTTCGCACACTAGTTAGATCTATTTTTAGTTCGTGACAAAAATAGAATCCCAATATATGACATTATGCGACACTCAGAGACGATACTGTCGCCATGTATGTGTAAAGTGACAGATTTATTTTTAGAACAGAAATTCCGAACACATGTTCAGAGCTAAGGGTAAACACAAATGAAAACGACCTTTTTCACAAAGTTCTGAAGCTGTATTTGGCTCCAAAAGTGTACACATGACAAAGGAGTATGCATTGAAGATAAAAACCAGAAAAAAAAATTTCAGACCAGGTAGCTCAATAATGCACCTTTAAGGATGGATCCCCAATTGTTTTTTTTTTATTGATTTTAACAGTTACATTGTTGTTTTTATGTACTTTTCTGGGTAAGAACAAGAAGGATGAGCAAGCCTATTACTATAAACAAAAGCTAGTTTTCAGAAACCATACTTGATTGATCAAATCATCATAAACATTATTAAAAGGAAAAAGTTTTTACTTGTATGTGAAATATCTGTTAAGAGGAGATTTTAGCCTCAGACTGAATGAACTGTCACCATATGCACTTGATCTGGAGGTTGGCTCCTAAATGCTCTGTGATTGTAGGTCCTGCATGGGATTGTCTGAGATAATCAATTATGTCTTGAAGTTGGTTTATTAGGAGATTGTCAGCAATGTAGGAGATTAAAGCTCTGCATGCTGGGTATTTTTTTTTTCAGCAGATGACATTTTGAAATATTTTTCTTATTGCTCCTAGTAAACATTATTTGACATTTCATCCAAATTGAGATGTCGAGTTCTGTTTTCTGGAATATAGGAGGCAATTTGCATGAGATGTCATTTGACATTCATGCAAATTGTCAGTTGCATGAGATGTCATTTGACATTCATGCAAATTGTCTTCTATGGAGACAATGTGCATGAGATGTCAAGTTCTGTAAGACAATTTGCATGAGATGTCAAGTCCTGTTTTCTGGGGAAAAAAAGAAAATGTCAACAATTTGTCTTATGCTGAATTAGCCCAGAGAGTGGTAAAGGATAAGGTGTGCTTCAATATTCCTTGTTTTGCCTACAATACTGCCGTTTATATTTTCAGACATGTTTCAAGTGTCAAATGATGCCGTTTCATTAACTGCTACCTCCTTATGGGCGACCTTGACCTCTGACCTTTACCCAGATGGCATGCTGGGTAATCTGAACAAGGACTACAGGATTGTCTCTTCTGGTGGAGATGTGATTTCATTGGAGGTAAACTTAGATGCAATGGGAAGGGCTATCTTTTTTAAGAGGAAGCCCATACAAATTGTTCTTGTTTCCCTTATCAGTAGGTGGATGCGCATTTTGGAGATTGATCATGAAATAGTTTTCTATGATCATTATCTCCGTTTGGCTGTTTCATTAGGTATAAGTCTGCCCAATAAAAGTTTGGACAGTAAACCTGGTTCAATATGACTTAAATAGTGTTGACTGGGCTGTTAAACTCCAAAACAAATTGTCACTAGGGGCCTTTTATCAAGGAAAGCATTTTGCCTCTGAGGACATAGCTACAAGTTATTCTTGCCCACTTATCACTGGGTCTGCTGTAGAAAAGGAAGAATTTGTGACTGAGGAGCAAATTCTTTCATTTAACCCTTTTTGTACCAAATGGAATCTGCCTCCTTATATATAGCAGGAGTTCATTTCGAAATTTAGGGGTGTCCGGTTGTGTTTTCATCAAAATTTAAATTGGAAAATGGCTGAACTTTTAGCAAACAGTGAAGGCCCTGATCAGACGCCGAGTTCTGCGGCGTCTGATCTGGGCCTCCACTGTTTGCCCTGGTACCCATTTTGGGGTTTCCGGTACTAAATGGGTTAAAGGAAATGAACATCCTGGCAGATCTCATTATGGCCACAACAAAGCAGAAGAAGAGGCATATTGAATCTGTCTGCCCATCTGTCGGTATGTCGGTCTGTCTTTCAGTCTATCCATCTCCCATACATCTTTCCAATTGTCTGTCCATCTCTTTGTGGATACTGCAAAGTCTGTTATGCATGCATCTGCCTTTATAAACAATGTTGAAGAGCCTATGCTGTATACTTAGTTTTATTTGATTGCTAACTAAACAGGTACAGAAAAAAATATATATTTGCATAGACAACAGAGTCATAGTGAACAAGGTTTTTAAATGAAAGTCTGAGTGCGGCAACACTGTGTTATACTCTTTTTGTAGAAGAAGGTTGTTTTTTTTGTTTTTTTTGTCAAGAATTCTTGATAACATTGAAATGGCCAGTTTAGTTTGCCTAGATGAAGTCCAGGAAGAGATTATGCAACCCCCCCCCCCCCCCCCCCCCTCCTTGGTGCTGTTGACTCATGTTAAGTTTTTAAAAGCTCATATTTTGGTTTTGCTATGATGATAGATATAGGACCAGGGTTTCATTCATTGATATCTCTGTCCATGACCTCATGGTCATTGTCACTGGTTAAGAAATTTCATGTCAAAATTTTTTATGTTGAAATATTTAAGATCTTTTTCCAAACCATTGAATGGATTTGTTTCACATTTTGTATGCTGATAGGTATAGGCCCAACCTTTATTTAGCAATTATACCATGCCCTCAAGGTAAAGGTTATGGATTCATTTTATGATACAGTTTTATGTTGGAAACTTTTTAGAGCTCAGATTTCCCATCCATATAATGGATTTGGTTCACACTTTGTATGGTGATAGATACAGGTCCAAAGTTTTATTCAGCAATATGATCCATAGTAACAGATAAGGTGCATATTTTATGATAACTGAATGATGGTTTTTCTCAATTCTTTATAAAATCCTATGTTATGGGTATTCATTAGAACCGCCTCGATGAGGTGGTTCTAATGAATACCCACAACATAGTTTTATATGGAGAAATAAGGAAAACTATGTTTCAGTTGTCACAATTTATGTACCTTATCTGTTGCTATGAGTATCCCCACCCATATTCATGACCTCAATGTCATGGGCGAATTTCCAAACCATATGATGGTATTGGCTCACATTTGGTATGCTGATAGGTACTGGTCCAAAGTTAATTTCAGCCATTACCACCGCTTCTTTCCCACCCTATCCCTCAATACATGCCTATGACCTGTTAAATTTGAGAAGTTAGGGTTATCTCAAATTTTTCAAACCATATAGTGGGTTTGTATCATATTTCATGTGCTGATAGGTGTAGGGTTGGAAGTTTAATTTACTATTATCCACATGCCTATGGCCTTAAGATTAAGGCTCTAACATAGTAGCCCTGTGGTCAATGCCATAAATTGAGACATTTTATGTTCAAGTTTTTCATTAAAGGTTTAAGTAGCTCATATCTTCCAAACCTTTTGATGAATTGGCTATGATAACAGCTATAGGCCCACGGTTTACCATATTCCTCCCATTTAGCGCCCCAGGCACTTAAAAAAATGGAAAAAGAGGGGGCGCTTATTAGAGACAAAAATCTTACCAGAATGGAGGGTTTAAAACCCATTACATGTGATTAGAATATGGTAGAATCATGACATGTAAAGTACCAAGTGGTCAACACAGACACTCTGTGATAGCAGGGGGTTTAGAAATAACATGCATGATACAATTTACAGCAGATACGGCAATGATTGAAAGGCTAATATTTACTTTAGGTAAGCCAAAATATTTTTCCCTCTGACAGCAAAAGGGGTGCTTATTAATTTGTTCTTGGAAAAACAGTGAGGGGGCCCTTATAGGAGCAGGGGCCATAAATGGGAGGAATACGGTATTCAATAATACCCTGTTCCTGCTAATGTCCTTAAGGTCAAGGTTACAAACAGAACTTTTATTTTAAAGTTGCTATTAGCTCATATTTTCCAAATCACATGATGAATTTGGTTTATATTGAGTATTTTGATAGATATAGGTCTAGTTATAGCCCCACACCCTACCCTGCACATGACCTGATGGACTTACAGCATTTTATTTATGTTGAAAGTTTTACATTGAAAAATTAAAAGATCATATTTTCCAAACAACATTATGGATTTGGTTTTGGTTTGATTCAGCAATGCATGTACTCAAGGCCACAGAGTATAACATGTTTCCAGGTGAGCTATGCTTTCTTATCACAACTCTTGTTAAAAAGCTGGGATACATCTGTTAACTCTTATCCTGCAGAACATGACAACCCCTACCTATGCAAACAGTATAGATCCAGATCAGATGGCTTCAAAGCCATCCGATCTGGATCCACACTGTTTGCCACACAGTTTGTAATTGCACAAACATATTATATCAAGTAATTTAATAGTCAGCCATGGGTTTTATTTTAATTAATTTATTCAGCAGGATAAGGGCTAATTCATACAGGGATTCTGTTTATTCTTACTTTGAGTGCATTGTATTTATTTTCCAGTTCCAGGATTACCATTTATCTGGAGCTACTGTCACAGTCAGAGACTGTGGAGGGGCTGACTTGGTACAGATAGATTTGTCAACACCAAATCCTCAGTTTGGCAATCCTGTATACATCTCAAGATGTAGTGATGTGCATATTCAACTGCACACAGATATGGTGCCGGCTGGTAATGGCTTTAAAATTGCATATAAAGAAGGTATTAACATTAATTATTTTTATATATGATTCTGACTTGGTCATGTAAATACAAGCAACTCCTGTGATGCATAAATTAAAAAAAAGGTGCCCTCCATAAATTAAGGGGAATGGGAACACCTTTAAGGGAGGCAACTCCTGCAGAAGTATTTTTGTCTCCCATGTCATGAGGGGTCAGAAAGGAAGAATTTGTGCCTGAGGAGCAAATTCTTTCACTTAAGGAGAATGTGTACACCTTCAGGGGAGGCAATTCCTACAAAAGTAATTTTGTCTCCCATTTCAATAGTGGTCAACTCTTGAAGGAAAGTATTTGCTCCTGTGGAGCAACTTCTTTCCATTAAGAGTAGACCCTTTTTTTTCAGTGGGACAGGGCTTATAGAAAAGCAAACAGGAAGTCACAAAAGTTGTCTCCCTTTGAAAAATGGCAGAAAAAAAACTTCCATGTGTTTCCATTCCCCTTAAATATAGTCCAAGTATCTAGTTCAAAAAGCTGGTACTGTGGCATTGTGTCTTTGCATGTCATATTCTTAGAAGATTGATACCTCTAGTATGATGCATCACTATCCAGGACAGGAGAGATATTTATTAACCCATTTAGTACCGGAGACCCCAAAATGGGTACCATGGCAAACAGTGCAGGCCCAGATCAGACGTCGCATAATGTGGCGTCTGATCAGGGCCTCCACTGTTTGCTAAAAGTTCAGCCATTCTCCAAATAAATCTTGATGAAAACACAACCTGACACCCCTAAATCTTAAAATGGACTGCTGCTATATATAAGGTGGACGATTCCATTTGGTACAAAAAGGGTTAATATGCAATCGCAAACAGTAACAAGCTGACAACACATGTATTTGTAATTTTATCCAACTTGCAAGAAACCAAACTTATTTTGTGACAAGCGATTTATGTCTTACAATTTTAAACTGAAAAGTCATGATTTTCTTTGTTTTATCACATGCTCATATGCTCATACATACTTTCTAAATATATAAAAACTGAAATTTCCCTTGGAATATACATTGAATGGTAGAAACCCATATGTTCACCCCCGCCCATCGGGGCTTGGAAAAATAGGTTGGGCTGCATGTTGCTTCCAGGCAGAGCTGAAACTGGCCACACATGAGCACTGGTAAACCGCTTAGAAGGACTAAGCCTGCCCATGCAAAGCAGATTGAGTTGGACCTTCCAGTGCATTTAAGTTCTGGTTACATTGGGCGGCAGGGCTTGAGATGTCATTTCATCTCAATGTCGGGTAAAAGTCCCACAAAATTGGAAGCAGCATCTCCAAAATGAAGTAAATAGTGTTGATGGGGATGTTAAACTTCAATTCAAAACTATTCAAACAAAGAAACCCCATATGTGAATGGTCGTTGCAGAGAGTGTTACCTGATGATGACAATGGTGCAAATGTTTTTCACTGTGGTACTTAATACAGTAAAATTTCACTGTTCAGACCAGCCACTATTCATAACGAAAACACTACTATACAAATACATTGTAAACTTTACTGCTGAAAAAGCTAAAATTTTAAGATGAAAAATTGTGATATTTTTCTTTGAGGTGATTCTAATAGTACCAACAATCTATATTTTAGAGCAGAAATAAGAACAATAAGGTTTACCCCTGTAAACCCCAGTTTTACCATATAAAAGTGGGGTTCATGGGGGTCAAAATTATAAAGGCATGTTTTCGTGATATACTTCAAATTTCACTATCTGTTAAACTTTTATTCAAACAGTCTAATGAGATGAGAGCAAATTTCAGAGGTCAGTGCATCAAAAAACTTTGAAACCTTCCAGTTCTTCAAACTTTCACTGCCATAATGATCCAAATTATTGGGATAGACAGACCTAAGCAAACAGTGCTGACCCAGATCAGAATGCTCCTGAAGGAGCAGTCTGATCAGGATCTTCACTGTTTGCCATTCAATCTGCATTTTTGGACTCCTTTCTGGAGCGTGGGACAAATTTGTAAAAATTGTAGGAGAATTGCAGCAAGTTCTCAAGGTGTCGGAATTTTTAGGATTTTTACAGAATACAGAAATTTCTTTATGATCTATACATTTTTGTTTGGCAATAACACAGCCGTTTAATGTACATGAGGTTTCTGCTTTGGACTCCATCAAAACTGTTATAAAGAGGTTGTGGTGTATTATTGATGAAATAAATAGTGCCAATTTCAAAATTCATTAGACGCTGGAGTCTAATGAATTTTGAAATTGGCACTATTTATTTCACCAATCAGATTTCTTGATGCAAATCATTGCAACAAATTCATAAACTGAATGACAAACAATGAAGATCCAGATCAGATGGCTTCTTCAGAAGCCATCTGATCTGGATCTGCATTGTTTGAAAGATAAGAGATATCCGGGTCAGCAGGACAAGGGTTAAGCCAATTATGATAGTACAAGTGGGCAGGTATCCAATCAGATACATTGAACATTCAGCTATCAGCGGTTGTCCACTTAAGTCATCTGGCCTGGCAGCAGTTCAAAGAAACTGGAGTAGTGACGAGGTGAGCTTTTGTGATCACTTTTTGTCTGTCATGAGTCAGTGGGTCAGTGCGTCCGTAAACAATTTCTTTAAACGACATCTCCTAAACCACTGATCGGATTTTGACCAAACTTCACAGGAATGATCCTTAGGTGGTCCCCTTTCAATGTTGTTCAAATGGTTCCGGTCCGCTGCTAATCAAGGTCACAGGAGCCAAAAATAGATTTTTTTATGAAAACTTAAAAAATCTTCTCCTCTGAAACCGCAAGGCCGAGGTCTTCACTATTTGGTGTGTAGCTTCACCTAGTGAAGCTCTACCAAGATTGTTCAAATTATAGCCCTGGGGCCAAAAATGCCCCCCCTCTGGGGCCCTTTGGTTTTACCGTAAAAATTCGGCTATAAGACGAGGATTTTTCCCTCCAAAATGAGCAAAAAAAAACGACCCCGTCTTATAGCCGAGGTCATGGACTGCAGGCTTTTTTCCGGCAATGTCCGGCGAAGACCAGACATACGGAAAAAGCCGATCGGTGATTTATGAATTGATATAAATCGCCGCCCACAAACCACCGCTACGATTTTTCTGCATGCGATTGGAAAATGACGTCATCCGACGCCATTACCCCCACACGTGTTTAATGTCATTGCATGTATCTCTTTCATAAAAAAAATGTTTGGAACCGGTAAAAAAATATTTTCCCGATAGCTAAGCGGTTGTGAATAGAGGTGGATAGAAAATCAGTGCTTTGCACAGCTCCAGAATTATCCCCAGAAGCTCCGTATCAATAACCAACAACAGCGTTCGACTTTTCCCGCCAACGTCTATTTGGCGCCAAAACATAACTATTCATGAGATCGTTGAAAAGTCCGATTTTATAATGCAAACATCTACCGTTAGATGTAGCTAATAGTCTGAGGAGCAATTAAATCAGTTTCACACTGATTGTGGATTAAATTTTATGACTGGAGGATAAACGCAAATTAGAGACATAACTTGACCATATTTTCACACCTTATCGACACGCACCGCAGGGTGGCAATTATACGACAGGGATTAACAATAGTGTCATACTTGAACCGTAATAAATACACAGACTCTGAATTGACAGCGATTTACTTACTGGGTTACTTTTACCGTATTTAAGGACTCAAAAAGACTGGCGATTTTTTTTTTTTTTTTTGCACTTGTCCCGACCGAGAGTCATAAGGTCAAAGTGCACCTGCCCGGCGTGATTTCGGTCTTGTCCCGGACGGCTGGGAAATGCGGACGGCCTGGAAATGGATTTGTCAGCCCCTGTCGTCTATTAAATAGAAGTTTGTGTAGCCTAAGCCAGCAAAGCATGAACCGGGCCGACAGCGATACGACGTATCGGCCCGATGTTTGCCGCTATTTTGTGCTAGCTGGGGCGTTGGTTCTGAAACTGAGACATAACTTGACCATATTTTCACACCTTATCGACACGCACCGCAGGGTGGCAATTATACGACAGGGATTAACAATAGTGTCATACTTGAACCGTAATAAATACACAGACTCTGAATTGACAGCGATTTACTTACTGGGTTTCTTTTACCGTATTTAAGGACTCAAAAAGACTGGCGATTTTTTTTTTTTTGCACTTGTCCCGACCGAGCGTCATAAGGTCAAAGTGCACCTGCCCGGCGTGATTGCGGTCTTGTCCCGGACGGCTGGGAAATGCGGACGGCCTGGAAATGGATTTGTCAGCCCCTGTCGTCTATTAAATAGAAGTTTGTGTAGCCTAAGCCAGCAAAGCATGTACCGGGCCGACAGCGATACGACGTATCGGCCCGATGTTTGCCGCTATTTTGTGCTAGCTGGGGCGTTGGTTCTGAAACTGAATAGCTAGGTGTTGTGTTCCCCGATAAAAAAAAAACGTTCAGTTACTTATAAAAAAGCTGCAACAAATATTTCTAAATTTTGTGGCTGGAAATGAGGGGTAAGTAGAGGGGTTTTCTGACGAAAAAATGCCGATTTCTCACATCTAAATAGCATCTGGCGGTAGCAGATAGGCCCCGGCAGATATGGCAAAAATTTGACCCGTCTTATAAAAGAGTATAAGCAAAATCCCACTTTAGAATAACTGAAAAGGGGGTCCCGTCTTATAGCCGAATCGCCTTATAGCCGAATTTTTACGGTACATTGACTTATATAGGGAAAACCTTTAAAAATCTTCTTGTCTGAAACCAGAAGGCTCAGGTGTTTGATATTTGGTATGAAGGTTCGTCTTATGGACGTCTATCAAGATTGTTCAAATTATAGCCATGGGACCAAAAATGCCCCCGCCCTGGGGCCCTTTGGTTTGACATTGACTTATATAGGAGAATTCTTGAAAAATCTTCTCCTTTGAAACCACAAGGCCCAGGTATTTGATATTGTGTGTGTAGCTTCATTGAGTGGACCTCTACCAAGATTGTTCCAATTAAAGCCCTGGGGCCAAAAATGCCCCCACCCCGGGGCCCTTTGGATTTACATTGACTTATAAAGATCTTCTTGTCTGAAATCGCAAGGCCCAGGTCTTTGATATTTGGTGTGAAGCTTCATCTAGTGGACCTCTACCAAGATTGTTCAAATAAAAGCCCTTGCGCCAAAAATGCCCCCACCCTGGGGCCCTTTGGTTTTACATTGACTTATAAAGGAAAAATCTTTATAAAAAATCTTCTTCTCTGTAACCGCAAGGCCCAGGTCTTTGATATTTGGTTTGAAGGTTGATCTGGTGGACCGCTATCAGGATTGTTCAAATTAGAGCCCTGGGGCCAGAAATGCCCCCGCCCTGGGGCCATTTTGTTTTACATTGACTTATACAGGGAAAATCTTTAAAAATCTTCTTCTCTGAAACTAGAAGGCTCAGGATGTTGATATTTGGTATGAAGGATCGTCTATCAAGATTGTTCAAATTATAGCCCTGGGGCCAAAAATTCCTCCGTCTCAGGGCCTTTGTTTTACATTGACTTATATAGGAAAAGTCTTCTTCTCTGAAACCACAATGCCCAGGTCTTTGATATTTGGTGTGTAGTTTCATTTAGTGGACCTCTACTAAGATTATTCAAATTATAGCCCTGGGGCCAAAAATGCCCCCGCTCCGGGGCCCTTCTGAGACTGCAAGGCTGTAGTCTTTGAGATTTGGTGTGTAGCTTAATCTAGTAGACCTCTATCAAGATTGTTCAAATTATAGCCCTGGGGCCAAAAATGTCCCCGCCCCGGGGTCCTTTGGTTTTTCATTGACTTATATTGGAAAAAATCTTAGAAAATCTTCTTGCCCCCACCCGGGACCCTTTGGTTTTACATTGACTTATATAAAAAAAAACTTCTTCTCTGAAACCAGAAGGCTCAGGTGTTTGATATTTGGTATGAAGGTTCAACTTGTGGACCTCTATCAAGTTTGGGGCCCTGGGGCCAAAAATGCCTCCGCCCCGGGGCTCTTTGGTTTCACATTGACTTATATAGGAAAATTATTAAAAAATCTTCTTCTTTGAAACCGCAAGGCCCAGGTCTTTGATATTTGGTTTCATCTAGTGGACCTTTACCAAGATTGTTCAAATTATAGCCATTGCACCAAAAATGCCCCCTCCCCAGGCCCTTTGGTTTTACATTGACTTATACAGGAAAAATCTTTAAAAAAATCTTCATCTCTGAAACCGCAAGGCCCAGGTTTTGATATTTGGTTTGAAGTATCATCTGGTGGACCTCTATCAAGATTGGGTAAATTAGAGCCCTGGGGCCAAAAATGCCCCTGCCCCGGGGCCCTTTGGTTTTACATTGACTTATACAGGGAAAACCTTTAAAAATCTTCTTGTCTGAAACCAGAAGGCTCAGGTGTTTGGTATTTGGTATGAAGGTTGTTCTTGTAGACCTCTATCAAGATTGTTCAAATTATAGCCCTGGGGCCAAAAATGCCCTCGCCCTGGGGCCCTTTGATTTTACATTGATTTAAATTGGGAAAATCTTTAAAAATATTCTTGTCAGAGCCATCCACTCCACCTTATATTACCTACCATTTTATCTGTACAATAAGGAGCAGGTGAGCAATCCAGGGCCATTATGGCCCTCTTATTTTTCTGGTCCACTGACTTTTGAACTTTAACCCTTGTCCTGCTGAGCCCGGATACAGGTATGCCTTATTTTCCAAACAATGAAGATCCAGATCTGATGGCTTCTAACAAAGCCATCTGATCAGGATCATTGTTTGCCATTCAGATTGTGAATTTGTTGCAATAATTTGCATTAAGTAATCTGATTGGTTGATAATCGGTAGTGGGTGTGGCATATATAAATAGTCAGCAGGTCAAGGGTCAATATCTCAGAATGCACTACTTTGATCTGCTTCAATTGACTGAAAGTCTAACGGACAGTACGTTTTAACCAATTTCAGGCTGCATATTTACGAGTGATAGAACCCATGGATTGATCGAGTCTCCAGGGCTACGTACCACACAAGGCTACCCCTATAATGTTCACTGTCAGTGGTCACTAACAGGAGGGAGTGAGCTGGACAGGGAGATGACATTATTCTTCGATTCTTTTGATCTGAGTGAAGATGACACCATAGTGGTAAGACTTATGGTTTTGCCAAGTTCAGATATAATATTTGTTTGGATATACATTCCAGACACTTATACGTGTAACTGTCCATTAAAGCAACAGTTTGGATATAGTACAACTTAAAAAGGACCCGCAGCAATATATAAATTACCATTATGATAACACAGCAGTGAGTCATAGTGCATTTTTTACATCTCCAAAATGTTAAATTTTCTGAAGAATATTTATGATATTATTCTTATTTATACTCAAAACATAGGTTGTCGGTACTCCTTAGAACTGCCTCATCGAGGCGGTTCTAACGATTACCCACAACATATGTCTAGGAGCAGATATAAGAAAAATAATGTATATCCCTGTAAACCCCAGTTTTCTCTATATAAAGTGGGAGTATTTATTTCACTGACTTGTTAGCATGATGCATCATCATTTTTCTAATGAAACTATACATTTTTAAGTAGCTTATCCATTACAACAGTGAGCCGAGGCTTTTAGGCTGTCATTGTAAAAAAATCCTTCAGAGATCTTCTTCTCAGAAACCAAATGGCTTGGAGCAGTAATAAGCAAAATAATGTTTACCCCTGTAAACCCAGTTTTCTCCATATAGACAGGGGTATAGACAGGTGTTTATTTCAAGGACTCGCGCTGCTTTCCGTGGGCTCACTTTTGGTTTGCTGCTGGTAACACTTGTTGTTGTCAACATACAGTACAATTTTAAATGAATGAGTGCATTTGAATGGTGATTTCATGGTCATAAAATGGTGTCTCATGGCTCATGTTTCAATTTTAAACCCTTAAGATGGCAAGAAAAATTACTTATGAAAATGTTGTCTGTTTATGCTGTCTGCTGCATCTCCTTGCAAAGCTTTCAAACATTTTTGTATACAGGCAAACAGTGTGGACCCTGATCAGACTGCTCCTAGAGGAGCAGGAGCAGTCTGATTCCTAATTGTTTGCAATAAAGACTTAAAATAACTAGTAGACAACAAAGCATACGGCAATTTTAGTGATTGGCATCTTAAGGGTTAAGACAGTTAGCCTCGAATTTGCTTTGGCACATGTTTAAGCTTCTTGTAAGGTGTCCCATTGACTACCGTAATGGTGCCCTAGCAACTCATATACAGTGGATCTTCGATGGCTCGAACCCCTTTGGGACCATGACATTTTTTTCGAGACAGCGGTAGTTCGTGCCACTGAAGGTCAATGCCAAGAGGCATAACGAGATACTTTTGAACAACTCTCGATGTTAGATAATGAAAATGTTTGCTGTGTGTACTCATTAGAATCGCCTCGCCGAGGCGATTCTAATGAGTACACACAACACACATTTGTAAGATAAAAGACTAAAATCTCCTTTATAATCCCCTACCATTTCTAATCATGAGGATTTACCTTGGGGCTCAAGTACGAGTTCGACCCAGCCATGGGAAACGAGCCATCGGTGTTCGAGCCATCGAAGTTCTACTGTATGTATCATGAGTATGTACGTCGTGAACACTTGTGGCATTTTAGCTTTTTGGGCTGTAATGGGTCAAATAATCTACCTAACTCTTTTATAAGCCTTAATTGTACCTTATTCCTACCTTATTCGTATACTGTTTTATTGTTTATTGGATCAGCTGTCAAGTGGCAAGGTGAGCTTTTGTGATCACTTTCCGCCTGTTGTCCGTCGTCTGTCTGTGCGTGCAACAGTAAATAATTTTTCAAACGACATCTCCTCCTAAACCACTGATCACATTTTGACCAAACTTCACAGGAATGATCCTTAGGTGGTCCCCTTTCAAAGTTATTCAAATGGTTCCAGTCCATTGCATATCTAGGTCACAGGAGCCAAAATTAGATTTTTAACTCAAAACTTAAAAAATCTTCTTCTCTGAAACCAACAGGTCCAGGTCATTGGTATTTGGTGAAACCTTTAAAAATCCAGAAGTTGTATCTAGTGGACCTCTACCAAGATTGTTCAAATTGTTTAAAAATGCCCCTGCATCAGGGCCCATCGGTTTCACATAGACTTATTTTGGAAAAAACCTTAAAAATTCTTCTCATCTGAAACCAGAAGACACAGGTCTTTGATATTTGGTATGAGGTGAGGTAAATTGTGTCACAAAGATTCACATCACAAACAAGCCCATGATTACAGTATCAGAAAAATATAATATTATGTTGTATGTTTTCTTACATTTATATCATGTTCATGTAGGGTCTCATCGAAGATTAGCTACTACATGATTTTATGTATGTGCTAAATGTTGTAACCCTCAATAAATATAGTCTTTACTTACTTACTTTAATACAGATTGATGATCGTACCTACTCGGAGGAGCCACTGAACCGTATATCATCTATGGATGGTACACTGACAGTTACTTTTGATTCGAACAGAGCACTTACGGGCCAGGGTTTCCAGGCAGTCTACTCTGTGGGTATGTTGAGTTCACTGGAGGCTATGAATTCACCTGGAGCCAGTAGTTCATACCTAACAATGTTGTTAGTTAAGGGGAATGAATACACATTTAGGGGAGGCAACTCCTGCAAAAAGTTTTGTCTCCCATGTCAATAGGGGTCAACTTTTAAAGGAAAGAATTTGCTCCTCAGGAGCAAATTCTTTCCTTTAAGAATAGACCCCTTTTTCATTGGACAGATATAATAGAAAAGCCAACAGGAAGTCCCAAAAGTTGTTTCTCCCTTTGAAAAATGGCCGAAAGTCTGCCAGGTGCATCCATTCCCCTTAACACATCATTCAAATTTATCAATTAATTTTGGCAATGTATAAATACTAATATTTTTGCCGAAAAAATGTGAGCAGCTTTTGCGAATACAAAAGCTGCTCATGTTTGTTTTTCAGGCAAAATAGCAATTTATTGGATATTGTACATGCTATAGCAGTTAACATTTTGACCACTTATGACCTTGTTACATCACCCACTTATGACCTATATATGCCTAGTGGCCTTTTATTATACGCCCGTTTTAGTAAAAACGGTCGTATTATGGTATGGGGTCGGCATGCATCCTTCCGTCTGTAACCTTTTTGTTTGGGGATAACTCCTCTAAGTGGGTCCCTTTATGACGTAGTCGGTGATCTGGTTTTGAGGTTATGGTCCAGCAAATAAAAGCAAACGGTCCTATTATGGCATGGGGTCGGTATCTGTCTGTCCATCCATCCGTCTGTAAACTTTTTGTTTCCGGATAACTCCTCCTACTGTTTTCATCTGATCAAACTGAAGCTTAGTAGGTAGTAAGACTATGACCCGTATTAACGCACATTGTTTCGTGGGTATGGTCCAACAAATATTTACAGAGTTATTACCCTTTAAAAAATTTTGTAAACTGTTTCGATTCCAAATATCTTCTGCTACAGTTTTCATCCGATCAAGCTGAAACTTGGTAGATAGTAAGACTATGACCTGATGTGGTGCATATTGTTTCGAGGTTACGGTCCACAAAATATTTACTGAGTTATGCCCTTTTGAACATTTTTGTAAACTTTTGTTTCCAGATAACTTCTCCTACAGTTTTCATCGGATCAGGCTGAAACTTGGTAGATGGTAAGACCATGACCTGGTGTAGCGCATATCATTTCGAGGTTATGGTCCACCAAATATTCACAGGGTTATGTCCCTTTGAAAATTTTTGATAACTTTTTCATTTTTGGATAACTCCTACAGTTTTTATCTGATCAAGCTGAAACTTAGTAGGTAGTTAGACCATAGTCTTTCAAGGTTACAGGCCACCTAATATTTACAGAGTTATGCCCCTTTGAGTATTTCTGTAAATATTTCATATCCGGATAACTCCTTCTACAAATAAAATTCAATCAAGCTGAAACTTGATCTATAGTCAGACCATGATGTGGAGCAGTGCATATTGTTGGAACCCCAACACTGGTTACAACTATATTGCTGTTGTCTGTGTGTTTGTAATGCCTTGACCAAAAAATGTAATGTCGGTCATAACTTCAAAAGGATTTGCCTTACTATCATGAAACTTCACACATAATCACCATCACAAGACCTATGTTCAGACAAAGGACCATACCTATATTGCTTTTGTCTGTGTGTTTGTGTTGCCTAAACGAAAAAACTTATCCTTGGTCATAACTTCAAAAATACAGTCAAGGGACATAATTATTCGCCAGTTTCAAGATGGTCGACAACAACAGCTGAACAAGAGGCTAACTTTAAACAAGTGTAACTAAATAAATTTTCATTGTCTTACCTTAATATTTGGTCAAATTGCCCTTCATTCTTATCGCTTCGCTTAACCGGTCTGGAATTGTGGCAGATAGGTCTTGAACATAGGCTGCTGGATGTTATCCCAGCTATGGTGCACAGCAGCTAACAAGTCATTTGGGGAGTGTATCTTTACAGCTTGGGGTTCTATGTCTCTCTTGAGTTTTAGCCAAATATTTTCTATGGGATATATATCAGGGGACTAGATCCATGTCAGGCCATTCTGTATGATGGATATTATTATCTTCCATGTATTGACAAACTGTACGGGCTCTGTATACGGGGGCATTGTCGTCCATGAAGGTATAATTATTATCCGGGAAATGGCATGCAATAACACGCCACATTGTTTGATCTGAGGTTTAACGTCCCCGTCAACACTGTAAAGGTCATTTTGGAGACGTTGCTTCCAATTTTGTGGGACTTTTACCCGACATTGAGATGAAATGACATCTCAAGCCCTGTCGCCCAATGAAACCAATAGGGTTTATGAGCATGGACGGTCCGCCTCGCACCATGGTTCCTGGACAGGCGTAGATCCTCTGAGCGGTTTACCAGTACTAGTGTGCGCGCCGGATTCAGCTCTGCGTTGAAGCATCATGCAGCCCATATATTTCTTCAAGCCCCTAGGGGCGGGGGCGGTATAACACGCCACAAGTTATTGTCTATGATGTTAATGTAATTTTCAGCATTAATATTGCCTTCAACATGAGTCAAAGGTCTGACACCATTATTACACAAACATCCCAAGACCATTAAACTGACCCTCCCCCGAAGGGCTTGGCAAACCAGGTGGGGCTGTTCACTTCGGATTTTTTTCTCCAGATATAAATACGGTTGTTCTTTCCAATTACAATCTGGCTTTCATCACTGAATATCCAGCATTTCCATTCCACTTCAACGGTCCAGTTTTTCTCTCCCTAGCCCAGGCAACCCTCTTTTTCTTGTTCATCTCCCTTATTATTAGGGCCCCGCACTGAAAGTGTGGGTGCCCTATAGTAATCACTCTGTCCGTCCGTCTGTCTGTCTGTCTGTCTGTCCGTCCGTCTGTCCGTCTGTCCGTCCACAAATTTTTTTATCCTCCATAACTTTCTTATTCCACTGAAAGTGTGGGTGCCCTATAGTAATCACTCTGTCCGTCCGTCTGTCTGTCTGTCTGTCTGTCCATCTGTCCGTCCACAAATTTTTTTATCCTCCATAACTTTCTTATTCCTGGATGGATTTAAATATTACTTGGCAGAAATGTTAACCATAATGTGATGGAGTGTTGCGCGCAAGACTCAGGTCCGTACCTCAAAGGTCAAGGTCATACTTAGAGGTTAAAGGTCAAAAAACGGTCTTTCCTGTGTCCAATTAATAACTTTGTTATTATTCCTGGATGGATTTAAATATTACTTGGCAGAAATGTTAACCATAATGTGACGAAGTGTCACACGCAAGACCCACAGCCGTACCTCAAAGGTCAAGGTCATACTTAGAGATAAAAGGTCAAAAAAGCGTCTTTTTTATTGTGTCCAATCTATAACTTTCTTATACCTGGATGGATTTAAATATTACTTAGCAGAAATATTAACCATAATGTGACAGTGTGCCGTATAGTAATGCCCTGTCTGTCCGTCCGTCCGTCCGTCTGTCCATCTGCCCGTCTATCCATCAACATTTTTCATGTTTACAAACTGAAGCTGAAGTTATTGACAGTTGCCATATAGTAATACCCTTTTGTTTTTAATTCATAACTTACAAACAGTCAAATGCATCAACTTCAAACTTAAGATATATGGTCACAATATCATTACACAATTACATGGCAACCGACGTAACTCTAGCTACAATACTCTAAGAGTAATAGCCCTTTGAAAAAAAATCCAACTCCTCTGATGGCACTGCCGGGGCCCTAGTCAGTTTCACTGACAGTTCTAGTTACGACCAGCTTCTTTGCAGCTCCCCGGTTTACTCCAAATCAGCTAATTTTCGCTGAACAGTTTTTTGTCAGAAACTATGTTTCCTGCCCTCATTTATGACGCTGGTTATATCATGTAGTGACCTCCTTCTATTGAGAAAGTTGGGTTGAGTCCCTGTCAGTGAACAATATCTTCCTACCCCTCCCACTTCGATTTTCTGTTTATCTAAGTTCTTCAAATTTCTTTATCACTGATCCTATTGTTCTCCTGGGTTTCCAAAAATTCTTGCCAATTCTGATTTATTTTTGTTACTTTTATAGCTTTCCACAATTAAATTCTTCACCCCACTGCTCAATTCTTCGCTTTTCCTACCCATCATATTTTTCTGCCAACAATGTTTACATTTTAAGCAGACGACCTAAATGTTGTGAATGACATAAAAAAAATGTGTATACATAACAAATATGTAACTTTTGTTTGGGTTTACTTAATGTATTGATTAAAGCCACAAGGTGAACTACCCATTTAGTCTTTTCCAATTAGACTGGCGAATAATTATGTTTCTTGATTGTATTTGCCTTTCTCTTGTGAAAATTCACCCAAATACTTACCAATACAAGACCTACATTCTGACAAAACTTGTACCACACCTCTTTAATAGCTCTATTAGGGTCCCTTCCTGATGTAGTCAGTGATCTGGTTTTGAGGTTATGGTCCAACAAATAAAAACAAACGGTCGTATTATGGTATGCAGTCAGCATCCATCTGTCCATCCGTCCGTCTGTAAACTTTTTGTTTCTAAACAACTCCTCCTACTGTTTTTATCCAACCAAGCTGAAACTTGGTAGGTAGTAAGACCATGACCCGGAATAGAGCATATTGTTTCGAGGTTATGGTCCACCAAATATTTACAGAGTTATTCCCCTTTGAAAATTTTTGTAAACTTTTTCGTTTTCAAATAACTCCTGCTACAGTTTTCATCCGATCAAGCTTAAACTTGGAAGATAGTAGGACTATGACCTGATGTAGTGCATGTTGTTTCGAGGTTACTGTCTACCAAATATTTACTGAGTTAAGCCCCTTTGAACATTTTTGTAAACTTTCGTTTCGGGATAACTCCTCCTACAGTTTTCATCCGATCAAGCTGAAACTTGGTAGATAGTAAGACCATGACCTGATGTAACGCATATCATTTCGAGGTTATGGTCCACCAAATATTCACAGAGTTATGTCCCTTTGAAAATTTTTGATAACTTATTCTTTACCAGATAATGCCTCCTACAGTTTTAATCTGATCAAGCTGAAACTTGGAAGATAGTAGGACTATGACCTGATGTAGTGCATGTTGTTTCGAGGTTACTGTCTACCAAATATTTACTGAGTTAAGCCCCTTTGAACATTTTTGTAAACTTTTGTTTTTGGATAACTCCTCCTACAGTTTTCATCCGATCAAGCTGAAACTTGGTAGATAGTAAGACCATGACCTGGTGTAACGCATATCATTTCGAGGTTATGGTCCACCAAATATTCACAGAGTTATGTCCCTTTGAAAAGTTTTGATAACTTATTCTTTACCGGATAATGCCTCCTACAGTTTTAATCTGATCAAGCTGAAACTTAGTAGGCAGTAAGACCATCACCTGATGGAGCGCATATTCTTTCGAGGTTATAGTCCACCAAATATTTACAGAGTTTTGCCCCTTTGAGTATGTCTGTAAATATTTCGTTTCCAGACAACTCATGCTACAAATAACATTCGATTAAGCTGAAACTTGATATATAGTTAGACCATGATGTGGAGCAGTGCATATTGTTAGGGCCCCACATTGGCTGCATTTATATTGCTGTTGTCTGTGTGTTTGTAACATCTTAACCAAAAATCGTAACTTCGGTCATAACTTCAAAAGGATTTGCCCTACACTCATAAAACTTCACACACATACTTACCATCACAGGACCTATATTCTGACAAAGGACCATACCTGTATTGCTTTTGTTTGTGTGTTTGTCTTGCCTTAACCAAAAAAAACTTAACCTTGGTCATAACTTCAATAGAATTTGACTTTCTCTCATGAAAATTCACACAAATACTTACCATCTAAAGACCTAAATTCTGACAAAAACTTGTACCACACCTCTATGACAGCTCTATCTCATAGTCAGTGATCTGGTTTTGAGGTCCAACAAATAAAAACAAGGTTATGCCCCTTTGAAAGTTTCTGTAAGCAATTTTGCCTGCAATTTAGAACCGATCAAGCTGAAACTTGATGTATAGTTAGACCAAGATGTGGAGCAGCGCATATTATTTCAAGGTTACAGCCCACCAAATATTTATAGACTTATGCCCCTTTGAAAATTCCTGTGAACATTTTGTTTATGGCTAACTCTTCCTACAGTGAAGATTTCATCAAGCTGAAAATTGTTATATAGTTTGACCATGATGTGGAGTAGCGCATATTGTTTCGAGGTTATGGCTTACCTCATGTAAATAAAGATATGCCCCTTTGCAGATATCTGTAAGTATTTTGTTAGTGGCTAACTTCTCCGACAATTAATTTCCCATGAAGCTGAAACTTCATATATAGTTGGACCATTATGTTGCGGAGTGCTTATTGTTTTGAGGTTATGGTCCACCAAAAATTAATTGAGTTATGCCCCTTTGAAAATTTCTGTACACATTTTGTTTGTGGCTAACTTCTCCTGCAGGTAACATTGGATCTAGCAAAATCTTGATATTAAGTTTGATTATGATGTGGAGCAGTGCATATGGTTTAGAGAGGATGGTCCACCAAATATTTGTATAAGTATAACACTTCGAAAATATATGTAGACATTTTCTTTTCCAGCTAACCCCTCCTACAATTTAGATCCGATAAAACTGAAACTTGATATGTAGTTGGACCATGATATGACGCAATTCTTATTGTTTCAAGGTTTCAGTCCAACAAATATTAACTTGCTACGGGTGTATAATGTTCTGCTTGCGTAGCTCTTGTTGGGACATTGGAAAACAGTGCAGACCAAGATCAGAGGCCACAAAACATGGCATCTGATCTGGATCTACACTGTTATAAGTACACAAGGTTTCTTTAGATGTGGCCCACAATGTGAATTGTTTGCTGGGCAGATGATTCACATGAAGTGTCAATTCCCTTTACTATGGGCACAGTAACTGTTGCAATCTCCGATTATATGCAGAAATTATCCGAAGAAGGAATGCAGAAGGAATGGCAACAGGTGTAGATCCAGATCAGAGCTGTTTGCTTAGGCCTGTCTATCTCAATA
Organism: Lucinisca nassula; assembly: GCA_963580285.1. Taxonomy (NCBI): domain Eukaryota; kingdom Metazoa; phylum Mollusca; class Bivalvia; order Lucinida; family Lucinidae; genus Lucinisca; species Lucinisca nassula. The sequence continues at coordinate 168,512,684 of OY757011.1, forward strand.
CTTAGGACCCTTATGGTATAGATCCAGGTCAGGAGGCATAATAGTTTGTTTTGTTTGATTTGAGGTTTGGCGCCCCTGTCAACACTGTAAAGGTCATTTGGAAGATGTTGCTTCCAATTTCGTGGGACTTTTACCCGACATTGAGATGAAATGACTTCTCAAGCCCTGCCGCCCAATAAACCAATAAGGTTTATAAGCATGGATGGTCTGACTCGCACCGCTTTGCCTGGGCAGGCTTAGATCCTTGTGTGGGGGTCGGATTCAGCTCTGCTTGGAAGCATCATGCAGCCCATCTATTTCTTCAAGCCCCGAGGGGCGGGGGCTTCGGAGGCATAACAGGGCCATCCTCTTGATTTTCATCAAAATACAGGTATATTGTATGCATGTTCTCATTCTCGTCTTGGCAGTTCTAATGAGTACATACAACATACATTTCAACAGAAAAAAATTAGAAAATTATCTCCACTATATTAACCCTTAAGGGGAATGGGAACACCTTCAGGGGAGGCAACTCCTGCAAAAGTATTTTAGTCTCCCATGTCAATAGGGGTCAACTCTTAAAGGAAAGAATTTGCTCCAGAGGAGCAAATTCTTTCCTTTAAGAGTTGACCCCTTTTTTCTGTGGAACAGGGCTTATAGAAAAGCGAACTGGAAGTTCTGAAAGTTGTCTCCCTTTGAAAAATGGCGGAAAAATCTGCCAGTTGTTCTCATTCCCCTTAAGATACCATGAAAAACTGCATCTGAAAATGTATGTCATCTGCTGCATATTCTTGCAAACTTTTCAAACATATTTTGAATACAGGCAAACAGTGTGGACCCTGATCAGAGTGCTCTTCCTACAGGAGCAGTCTGATCTTGGTTTACACTTTTTGCCAAAATCGCTTCTAAATTTACCAGGAGACAACTAAGTCTGTTGCTGTGATTGGCATATTTTGGTATAATATCTCCAGTCAGGGGGTGTGGTTGGGCGAGGCAAAGGGGTCATGTAGCTTGCGCCACTGGAGCGTCCAACTGATATTGGCTTACAGTTGGGCAAGGCCTGCTGTCCTTGCAGCAGGTAAGGGTAGGGAGGAGTGTTGTTATTTCTTCTCTTTCTACACTTCTATTCCTCTACAATCTCTTCTATCTCTTTTCTCCCTTTCTCTGGGAGATGACACAAAATGACCCACAAGGGTTGACGAATCGTTAAACCCAAACCATTCAATCAATCATATCTGCAGTCAGGGAAAATTTTTCCTTTGGACTCAAGAGTGGGTTCAGGTCAAGTCATTGAAGATTCACTGAATCTTTTTTTCTTTTCCTGTAGATTGTCCTGCTTTAGTAGTGTCACCAAATACCATTTGGCATACAAATGACACATTCTATGGAGTCACAGTAATAGTTGCCTGTCGAGAGGGTTATAAGTTTAAACAAGAGGAGTATCTTGGTGAGCAATCTGTCAATGTGGAATGTCTCCTTGGTGGACGATGGGACAAAGATGGAAGGATGCCTGATTGTCAAGGTAACATCGGCCATGAGGTGTAATGATAAAATATTGCATTATCCTATTTTATTACATAGCCCAGAATTTATCTTGGACAGAACTATAGTCCAACTGTTGCTGGAGTTGTAAGCACATCTCTTTTCCCACTTGATTTCCTAAGAGGCCCCACAGAGGTACACAGCATTCAGCCAGAACGGATCATAGCAAGGCAACAACCAGGATCTGCAATAGTTTGTTGCTTAACAGAGGCTGTTTTCGATTTTTTTTTCCCTAATTAACCATTCAAATTTGACATAAATCTACTAGAAAAATTATTTAGAGAAATAGTTTTAAGGGTGGGAAACAATTAGTTGATGGGTAAGTTCAATTATCTAAATTGTCACGAAAACACGCCTATATAATTTTTACCCCCTTGAACCCCACTTTCATATAGTAAAACTGGGGTTTACAGGGGTAAACCATATTTTTCTTATTTCTGCTCTAAAATATAGATTGTGGGTACTTGTTAGAACCACCTCAATGAGGCGGTTCTAACGAGTACCCACAATTTATATTTTGATTGAAGGGGTTCTAACGAGTACCCACAATTTATATTTTGAGCAGAAATAAGAAAAATATCAATGTTTTCATCTTAAAATTTTATTTTTTTCGACGGCAAAATTTACAATGTATTTGTATAGGCGTGTTGTCGTAATGCTTTTTGTGGAATTTTGTTGTCATCAAACACTTCCAGAAGTTGTCATTGTAGATGCCATGTATTTCACAGGAATTAGGGCAACATTTTTGGGTAACGGACAAGGAATATTTGACTGAAAGTCTTAATGTCGTAGGACATTGTCACATGTCATACTGACACTGTGCATGCGTATTTGCACATGCTTTTTTTTTCTTGTAAATTTCCTGCTTTGCAGATAGTTCAAATAAAGTGTGAAGCTTGATTTTCTCTGCAAAGTGAAAAAATGTTGTCAGATATCTACAGAACAATTTTGATTGGCACTTAAGCGGTTAAAAGTGTTCCTGCAAAAGAAAAGTATGGCTATCATAATTTTCACATTTCTATTCTATTGTATCCAGCTATCCAAAACCTTCCATAAAAGTAATACTGATGTGCACCAAGTATGTTTTAATACCGTCAAACTTGTGTTAATCCTTGTCCTGCTGAATAAATCAATTTGCCACACTCATTTCTGACAACCAATTCAGTCGCTCGATAAATGTATTCCATCACAAAAACACGCCTATATATTTTTACCCCCTTGAACCCCACTTTTATACAGCAAAACTGAGGTTTGCAGGGGTACACCATATTTTTCGTATTTCTGCTCTAAAATATAGATTGTGGGTACTCGTTAGAACCGCCTCATCGAGGTGGTTCTAACGAATACCCACAATCTATATTTTAGAGCAGAAATATGAAAAATATCACAATTTTTCATCTAAAAAATTCTATTTTGTGGAGATAAAGTTTCCAATGTATTTGTATAGGCTTGTTTTCGTAATGCATACAATTCACAAACTGAATGACAAATAGTGTAGATGGCTTCTTCAGAAGCCATCTTAATGGCTTCTTCAGAAGCCATCTTATCTGGATCTTCACTGTTTGCAAAGGTAGGGTTTGTCAGGGTTAGCTTAAGGGTTAAGCAAACAACTAAAGGGAAGCCATAAAGTGATTGTTTAATACAGATGCTTGCTAAATAGAGAATACCTGGTGAGTGTCTTTTGATATCAAGTTTATCAGGCAAGGCTTCGAGAACCCTTTTAGAATCGCGAGGCTTGCTGAGCGATTCTACATGCTTCTCGAAGCCGAGCCTGATAAACTTGATATCAAAAGACACGAACTTGGGATTCTATTTATCAGTTTACCCCCTAATACAGTCTTAAATATGCAATTTACAATCAGTTATCGATGGTCCTCAGTGCGTCCGAACATTACGCAGGTCGATATATTTTGACTCAGCTCACCATATTTTTTCCTATCACTTTTTTCAAGTAATTTTCCCATTTTGTCCAATAATAATAACATTTTTTCCATTTTTCTAGTAGCCCGGTTCATTCATAAAAGTGCAATGTCACGTTGACCTGATAAAGCTCACTTGTCCTGAGATAGCATATCTTTATCAGGTCAGTGTGCTGCAATGCAATTAATATAGATGGTAACTGATAAGTACAGGTCCAATGCTACCTTTTTGCCTTTGAAAGGGCTGAAAATCTGGCTTCTTGATACAGGTGGTTGTTTTAGAGGTGGTCTTCAACCCATTTGTTTGGGAAATTCCAAAACGGAATACTCACAAACAATGTAGGGCCAGGTCAGATGCCACTAAATGCACTGTTTGCAAAAAGTGTAGCCATTTTTCCATTAGATACTGCAGATTACACAACTTGACAAACCTAAACTTTGAAATGGACTCCAGCTATACATTAGGCAAAAGATTTCATTCACAGTTCAAATTAATGTTCAAATTTGATCAGACAGTTATGCCTTAGAGCAGACAATTCACATGAAAGTATCAAACCTTATCACGAAAACATGTCTGTATAATTCTGACCCCCTTGAACACCACCATTATATAGTAAAACTGGGATTTACAGGTGTAAACCTTGTTTTTCTTATTTCTGCTCTAAAATATAGATTGTGGATACTCGTTAGATGAGGCGGTTCTAACGTGTACCCACATCTATATTTCTAGCAGAAATAAGAAAAATATCACAACTTAAAACCTTCGTTTTTGGGCAGTAAAATTTACAATGTATTTATATAGACATGTTTTCGTAATGATTTTGTGTTTTCTGAAAATAAAATAAAAAAAACAACAACTTGAAAATGATCTGTGTTATACATTACTTGTGCTGTAAGGGTTAACCCTTATTGTGAAGAAAAAATGTGTCTGTTTGTTTATGTTTTCTATTGTATCTACACTTTTCATACAGGCAAAATGTGTGGATCCTGAGCAGTCTGATCTGGCTGCTCACTGTTTGCAACAACAACTTTTAAGCAGCAGACAACAAAGCAGATGACATTTGTTATGATTGACATAATTAACCCATTTTGTACCAGAAACCCCAAAACGGGTAGTTGGCAAATAGTGTAGGCCCAGATCAGATGCCGCAGAATGCGGCATCTGATCAGGGCCTGCACTGTTTGCAAACTGTTCAGCCAATTTCAAAGTAGATTTTGAAGAAAACACAACCTGACACCCCCAAATTTTGAAATGGACTCCTGTAATATGTTAAAAGGAAGATTCCATTTGGTACAAAAAGGGTTAAGGTAGAGTTTAGCATATGTGTTTTCCCTATTGCAGTGGTACACTGTGGAGGACCACCGGCCATTACTGATGGCTACATAGAAAATGTGTCGGGTGTAACATTCAATTCAGAGGTGATATACCAGTGTAACAATGGCTTCAACTTGGATATAACTACTCCAGCAACTTGTAATAGAGATGGGGAATGGACTGGCATACCGACTTGTTCTTGTAAGTACTTGTTTATTAACCCATTGTATACTGGTGGACTCTTCCATTGCTATATTTTGGACAAGTTCATTAGTTATATAAGGGGTGGTAGGCCTATTTTTCGTTCTTATTCTATTTCTGAGGGAAAATTATGTTAGCAAATAGTGCAGGCCCTGATCAGACGCCGCGTTCTGCGGCAGAACGCGGCGTCTGATCTGGGCCTGCACTGTTTGCTAAAGTATCCCTTTAGGGGTTTCCCGCAGGCAAGGCTACACAATACAACTTCTATATATAACTTGAAAGATGTATAATTATAGATTGTGTAGCCTACACTATATTGTAACATGGAAATATTTGGCGGTAGATCCAACGCAGTTTATAACAGAGCATGTCCATTTTCATGCAGCTTGATAGATATATCGTGTTTTAAGGCAAGTCTCTCGGCTAATCATCACGTTAACAAGTCCATGAAATGATCTCTCCACTAAACCCCACTTTATATAAAGAAAACTGGGGTTTATGGGGGTATACATTATTAGCTCACCTGAGCCGAAGGCTCATGTGAGGTATTAGTATGCCAATGATCCGTCGTCCCTCTTCCGTTCACATTTTCAACTAAGTATATCTTTAAAGCCAGTTGGCCAATCATGATTAAATTTCAAGAGAAGCATTATCAGGTTGGGGGAAAAGATGCATTATGTTTTGGGGCAGATCAGATGAAAACTCTTGTTGCAATGGCAACATATAGCTCCCATAGACTTACAATGGGAAAAACTTAAAAAACTTTTTCTCTGAAACCACTAGGCCCAGAGCTTACATATGAAGCATGTAGCAATGTCAAGTGGTCCCCTACATAAATTGTGCCAATCATGCCCCTGGGTCTAAACTGGCCACGCCCCGGGGTCCCTTAGCCCCCATAGACTTATAATGGAAAAAAAAGCTTCAAAAATCTTCTTCTCTGAAACCGCTAGGCACAGAGCTTACATATTAAGCATGTAGCAATGTCAAGTGGTCCTCTACATAAATTGTGCCAATCATGCCCCTGGGGTTCTAAACTGGCCACACGCCAGGGCCCCTTAGCCCCTATAGACTTATAATGGAAAAAAAAGCTTAAAAAATCATCTTCTCTGAAACCACTAGGCCCAGAGCTTACATATTAAGCATGTAGCAATGTCAAGTAGTCCCCTACATAAATTGTGCCAATCATGCCCCTGGGGTCTAAACTGGCCACGCCTGGGGGGCCCCTTAGCCCCCATAGACTTATAATGGAAAAAAAGCTTAAAAATTTTCTTCTCTGAAACCACTAGACCCAGAGCTTACATATTAAGCATGTGCCAATGTCAAGTGGTCCCCTACATAAATTGTGCCAAGCATGCCCCTGGGGTCTAAACTGGCCACGCCCCGGGGTCCCTTAGCCCCATAGACTTATAATGGAAAAAAAAGCTTCAAAAATCTTCTTCTCTGAAACCGCTAGGCACAGAGCTTACATATTAAGCATGTAGCAATGTCAAGTGGTCCTCTACATAAATTGTGCCAATCATGCCCCTGGGGTTCTAAACTGGCCACACGCCAGGGCCCCTTAGCCCCCATAGACTTATAATGGAAAAAAAAGCTTCAAAAATCTTCTTCTCTGAAACCGCTAGGCACAGAGCTTACATATTAAGCATGTAGCAATGTCAAGTGGTCCTCTACATAAATTGTGCCAATCATGCCCCTGGGGTTCTAAACTGGCCACACGCCAGGGCCCCTTAGCCCCTATAGACTTATAATGGAAAAAAAAGCTTAAAAAATCATCTTCTCTGAAACCACTAGGCCCAGAGCTTACATATTAAGCATGTAGCAATGTCAAGTAGTCCCCTACATAAATTGTGCCAATCATGCCCCTGGGGTCTAAACTGGCCACGCCTGGGGGGCCCCTTAGCCCCCATAGACTTATAATGGAAAAAAAGCTTAAAAATTTTCTTCTCTGAAACCACTAGACCCAGAGCTTACATATTAAGCATGTGCCAATGTCAATTGGTCCCCTACATAAATTGTGCCAAGCATGCCCCTGGGGTCTAAACTGGCCACGCCCCGGGGTCCCTTAGCCCCATAGACTTATAATGGAAAAAAAAGCTTCAAAAATCTTCTTCTCTGAAACCGCTAGGCACAGAGCTTACATATTAAGCATGTAGCAATGTCAAGTGGTCCTCTACATAAATTGTGCCAATCATGCCCCTGGGGTTCTAAACTGGCCACACGCCAGGGCCCCTTAGCCCCCATAGACTTATAATGGAAAAAAAAGCTTAAAAAATCATCTTCTCTGAAACCACTAGGCCCAGAGCTTACATATTAAGCATGTAGCAATGTCAAGTAGTCCCCTACATAAATTGTGCCAATCATGCCCCTGGGGTCTAAACTGGCCACGCCTGGGGGGCCCCTTAGCCCCCATAGACTTATAATGGAAAAAAGCTTAAAAAATTTTCTTCTCTGAAACCACTAGACCCAGAGCTTACATATTAAGCATGTGCCAATGTCAATTGGTCCCCTACATAAATTATGCCAATCATGCCAATGGGATCTAAACTGGCCATGTCGTGGGGTCTCTTAGCCCCCATAGACTTATAATGAAAAAAAAAGCTTAAAAAATCTTCTTCTCTGAAACCGCTAGGCACAGAGCTTACATATTAAGCATGTAGTAATGTCAAGTGGTCCCCTTCATAAATTGTGCCAATCATGTCCCTGGGGTCTAAACTGGCCACGCCCCAGGGCCCCTTAGCCCCTATAGATTTATAATGGAAAAAAGCTTAAAAAATCTTCTCTGAAACCACTAGACCCAGAGCTTACATATTAAGCATGTAGCAATGTCAAGTGGTCCCCTACATAAATTATGCCATTCATGCCTCTGGGGTCAAAATTGGCCACTCCCCGGGCCCCTTAGCCCCCATAGACTTTTAATGGAAAAAAAGCTTAAAAATTCTTCTTCTCTGAAACCACTAGGCCCAGAGCATATATATTAAGCATGTAGCAATGTCAAGTGGTCCCCTACATAAATTGTGCCAATCATGCCCCTGGGGTCTAAACTGGCCACATCCCGGGGCCCCTTAGCCCCATTGACTTATAATGAAAAAAAAAAAACCTTAAAAATCTTCTCTGAAACCACTAGGCCCAGAGCTTACGTATTAAGCATGTAGCAATGTCAAGTGGTCCCCTACATAAATTGTGCCACTCATGCCCCTGGGGTCTAAACTGGCCACACCCCTTAGCCCCCATAGACTTATAATGGAAAAAAAAAGCTTAAAAAATCTTCTTCACTGAAACTGCTAGTATTATTAGCTCACCTGAGCTGAAGGCTCATGTGAGGTATTAGTATGCCAATGGTCCGGCGTCCGTTCACATTTTCAAATAAGTATATCTTTAAAGCCACTTGGCCAATCATGATTAAATTTCGTGAGAAGCATTATCCGCTTGGGGGAGGAGATGCAGTATGTTTTGGGCAATTCAGATTGAAACTGGTGTTGCCATGGCAACATATAGCTCCCATAGACTTACAATGGGAATAACTTAAAATATCTTCTTCTCTTAAACCAATCGGCACAGAGCTAACATATTAAGCATGTAGCAATGTCAAGTGGTACCCTACATAAATTGTGCCAATCATGCCCCTGGGGTCTAAACTGGCCAAGCCCCAGGGCCCCTAAGCCACCATAGACTTATAATGGAAAAAAAAACTTCAAAAATCTCTGAAACCATTAGGCCCAGAGCTTACATATTAAACATGAAGCAATGTCAAGTGGTCCCCTACATTAATCCTACCAAACATGCCCCAAGGGTCCAAATTGACAATGCCGTGTCCCATTAGGAAGAACTTCAAAAAATATTATGCTCCAAGACCATGAGACAAACAGCTAACTAAAATGTTCCTCAGGTGAGTGGTTAGGCTCATTGAGCCTCTTGTTTTCTTATTTCTGCTTCAAGACATAGGTTGTTGGTACACATTAGAATCGCCTCAATGAGGTGGTTCTAACGAGCACACACAACATGTGTTTGTCATATAAATTAGAAAAATAACACATTTTCATCAGAAAAATAGCCATTTTTGAGATGTAAAAAAATGCACTATGTCCCACGGGTGTGTTTACGTAATGGAAAAGGAGCAGAAAACAGAGGAGGTTGAAAATTTGATACACCTGTACCAGATTGAGCCCATGGTATGGGGCATCAGTCATCAGTCAAAGGTCAGGGTACGCACTACAACAATACATAGAAGAACAAATTTTTTCATCTACATCAGGAGTCTGCAGTTTACGGGGATAGTGGATCTTATCTATGATAAGGATATACAAGTTGTATTTGTCATCACGCTACAATGTTGTGCTGTGATTAGATATACAACCACAATAAAATAAACATTAATGTTCATATATTCGTAGTATACAACAAACTTTTAACACTATTGTTTAGGTCCAAAGCATTTGAGTTTAACGGCCCAGTCAACACTATTTTAGGTCATTTTAACTATTCACACTTCCACTAGGCAGGCTAATACTTAAGCGGTTAACCATTACAGTGCACATTCTTTTGCCAGAAACTCACAACTGCCCTTCTTGAATCAGCGGAAGAGAGAGAATGACCATAGAAAAGATTTCAAGGTCAATCTCCACGAAAGAATGTTGCTGACCGAACCCGCATCCTCCTGTTGCCGACCGAACCCGCATCCTCCTGATCACCAGTCAGACGCGCATCTGGCCGGCTAAATAAGCATGTTATAGCCAAACAAAAATGTATAGATTATATAGAAAAAGGACCATTTATGGTCATTTTTCAATATAATCTATACAGTTTTGGGATTGATCTATAAACAGTGTTATATCCAAAACACTTTTTAGCTCACCGTCACGTAGTGACGAGGTGAGCTTTTGGGATCACTTTTCGTCCGTCGTCAGTCCGTCTGTCCGTGCGTCCGTCCGTCCGTAAACAATTTCTTCAAACGACATCTCCTCCTACACCACTGATCGGATTTTGACCAAACTTCACAGGAATGATCCTTAGGTGGTCCCCTTTCAAAGTTGTTCAAATGGTTTCGGTCCGTTGCACATCTAGGTCATAGGAGCCAAAAATAGATTTTTTTCACCAAAAACTTAAAAAATCTTCTTCTCTGAAACCACAAGGCCCAGGTCTTTGATATTTGGTATGAAGCTTCATCTAGTGGACCCCTACCAAGATTGTTCAAATTATAGTGCTGGGGCCATAAATGCCCCCGCTCCGGGGCCCTTTGGTTTTACATTGGCTTATATAGGGAAAATCTTTAAAAATCTTCTTCTCTGAAACCGCAAGGCCCAGGTCTTTGATATTTGGTATGAAGCTTCATCTAGTGGACCCCTACCAAGATTGTTCAAATTATAGTGCTGGGGCCAAAAATGCCCCCGCTCTGGGGCCCTTTGGTTTTACATTGGCTTATATAGGGAAAATCTGTAAAAATCTTCTTCTCTGAAACCGCAAAGCCCAGGTCTTTGATATTTAGTATGAAGCTTCATCTAGTGGACCCCTACCAAGATTGTTCAAATTATAGTGCTGGGGCCAAAAATGCCCCCGCTCCAGGATCCTTTGGTTTTACATGGGCTTATATAGGGAAGAGCTTTAAAAATCTTCTTCTCTGAAACCGTAAGGCCCAGGTCTTTGATATTTGGTATGAAGCTTCATCTAGGGGACCCTTACCAAGATTGTTCAAATTATAGTGCTGGGGGCAAAAATGCCCCCGCCCCGGGGCCCTTTGGTTTTACATGGGCTTAAATAGGAAAAATATTTAAAAATCTTCTTCTCTGAAACCACAAGGCCTAGGTCTTTGATATTTGGTATGAAGCTTAATCTTCCGGACCTCTACCAAGATTGTTCAAAGTATAGCCCTGGGGCCAAAAATGCCCCCGCTCCAGGGCCCTTTGGTATTACAAAGACTTATATATAGGGAAAATCTTGAAAAATCTTCTTCTCTGAAACCAGATAGCCCTGGTCTTTGATATTTGGTATGAAGCTTCATCTAGTGGACCTCTACCAAGATTGTTCAAATTATAGCCCTGAGACCAAAAACGCCCCTGTCTCGGGGGCCCTTTGGTTTTACATAGACTTAGATAGGGAAAATCTTTAAAAATCTTCTTCTGTGAAACCACAAGGCCTAGGTCTTTGATATTTGGTGTGAAATTTCATCTACTGGACCTCTATCAAGATTATTCAAATTATAGTCCTTGGGCCAAAAATGCCCCCGCCCGAGACCCTTTGGTTTTGCATAGACTTATATAGGTAAATCTTTAAAAATCTTCTTCTCTGAAACCACAAGGCCCATGTCTTTGATATTTGGTATGGAGCTTCATCTAGTGGACCTCTACCAAGATTGTTCAAATTATAGCCCCTGCCCCGGGGCCCTTTGGTTTTAAATAGACTTATATATGGAGATAATCTTTGGAAATCTTCTTCTCTGAAACAGCAAGGCCTAGGTCTTTGATATTTGGTGTGAAGCTTCATCTAGTGGACCTTTATAAAGATTGTTTAAATTATAGCTCTGAGGCCAAAAATGCCCCCGCCCCGGGGCCATTTGGTTTTACATAGGCCATGTAGGGAATATCTTTAAAAAATCGTCTCTGAAACCCCAAGGCCCAGGTCTTTGATATTTGGTGTGTAGCTTCATCTAGTGGACCTTTGCCAAGATTGTTCAAATTATAGGCTTTGTTGATATTTGGTATGAAGCTTCACCTTTTTAGACCTCCCTCAACATTATGCACATTGTAGCCCTGTGGTCAATAATGGCCCTCCCAGAGGCCCACTTGTTACTCTATCATATGGGTCAGGTGAGCAATCCACGGCCATCATGGCCCTCTTGTATAATGAACTGTGTAATATCCAAAACCCTTTTATGGAGAATATGGTTCTTCTGTCGCGGTTCTTCTGTTCAGGTTGATTTTTGTTATGTTTTGTCTTTAGGTATGTGTGTCACTTATATTATTTTGTTTTGGATAGCCAATTGGCCAGTTTGTGGGAAAGTGACTGTCCTTTTGGCTGTCCGCTATTGATGTTTCCTTTAGGGTCTAGTTGTTTCGTGTCTGTGCTTCCTTCCCTTTGGTGTCTCTGATGGGAGCTGTGGGTTAATTGTATCGATTCCTGATCATTGCCTTCACTTCTATTTTTATAAAGAGGTTTAGGTGAACTATGTAAATGATAACTTCTTTTCACAGCTGTGCAGTGTGATGACATCGGAACCATTCCTTATGGGGGATTTCAGTACTCTTCCAGTGACAGAAATTATGGCACTATTTTGACTGTCACATGCGTGGAAGGATATGAGATCATTGGAGCAGACAGAATAGTGTGTACAAGTGATGGTGAATGGTCTGATTCAGTACCTACATGCCAAGGTAATTAAACACATCATGCCCTATTTGCTTCTCATATGCTAGATGATTTGCCCCCATCTAGTATGATAATGCAAATGTGTGCTAAAATGACTTATTTCATATATATATAAAAAAACACTAGCTTTTTCCAAATGAGAATTAATGATAATTTTCTGAATTCTAGACCAAACATAGATTTTGGGTGCTCAGAAGAACTGCTGCCTAGTTGAGACAGTTCTAATGAGGACCAACAATATAATGTGTTTTAGCAGAAATAAGGAAACTCCCCTGTAAACCTCACTTTTTATGCCCTCGCCATTCGAAGAATGGTGGAAAGGGCATATAGCGTTGCCCCTGTCTGTCCGTCCGTCCGTTCGTCCGTCCGTGCATACGAAATTTAAACGCAGTCAATAACTTTCTTATTTCTCGATAGATTTTAAAACTACTCGGCAGAAATGTTAACCATCATGAGACGATGTGTCACGTGCAAAACCCAGGTCAGTACCTCCAAGGTCAAGGTCATACTTAGAGGTCAAAGGTCAAAAAAAGAGTCTGAAACTTAAACGCAGCCAATAACTTTTCTTATTTCTGGATGGATTTTGAAATTACTTTGTAGAAAGGTTAGCCATCATGAGACACTGTGTCACGCGCAAAGCCCAGGTCCGTACCTCAAAGGTCAAGGTCATACTTAGAGGTCAAAGGTAAAAAAAACGGGTCAGAAACTTAAACTCAGGCAATAAATTACTTATTTCTGGAAGGATTTTGAAATTACTCTGAAGAAATGTTAACCATCATTAGACAATGTGTCACGTGCAAACCCAGATCCGTACCTCCAAGGTCAAGGTCATACTTAGAGGTCAAAGGTAAAAAAATGTTCTGAAACTTAAACGCACTCAATAACTTTCTTATCTCTGGATGGATTTTGAAATTACTTGGCAGAAATGTTGACCATCATGAGGCAATCTGTCTCACACAAAACCAAGGTCCTTACCTCCAAGGTCAAGGTCATACTTAGAGGTCAAATGTGAAAAAAAGGGTCCAAAACTTTCTGTGGATGAATACGAACATAGACATATTTTGAGGCGGGGGCGTCCGTGTCCTATGGACGCATTTCTAGTCTTTATTAGTGCTTCAGGTAAGCTTATGCCGTGGCCTGTAGTCAGTCATTTGTTGTCTGTCTGTCGTCCATCCATCGTTAACTTTTCACATTTTCAACGTCTCCTCCTAACCGGAAGTCAGATCAACCTGATATTTTTGTGGGAGGCATCCTGGTCACATGGAGATTCAGATTTGCCACAATGGCGGCCATCTTGAAATTCTTCAAACAAAAGGTCTAATTGAGCTGAAAATTGGTGGGAGGCATCAGAGTGACATGGAGATTCTGATTTGCTGAAATAGTTCCATTTCGATATGGTGGCCATCTTGAAATTTTCAAATGACATCTCCTCCTGAACCAAAGTCAAATTGAGATGAAACTTAATGGGAGGTATCAGAGATATGGAGATTCAGATTTGCTAAAATCGTTCTGTTCAGATATTCAAGATGGCTGCCATGATGGCCATCTTGAAATTCTTCAGTTGATATCTCCTTCCGAACCAAAGGTCAAATTGAGCTGAAACTTGATGGGAGGCATCAGGGTGACATGGAGATTCAGATTTTCTGGAATGGTTCCGGTTGGATTTCCAAGATGACCCCAATGGCAGCCCTCTGGAAATTCTTCAAACAACATCTGCTCCCGAACCAAAGGTCGTATTTAGCTGAAATTTGAAGAGAGTGATATGGAGATTCAGATTTGCTAAAATTGTTCCGTTCCGATATCCAAGATGGCCACCATGGTGGTCATCTGGAAATTCTTCAAAAGACATCTCCTGATGGAGATGAAATTTAATGATGGGATGCATCAGAGTGACATGAAGATTCAGATTTGCTAAAATTTTTCTGTTCGAATATCTAAGATGGCCACCATGGCGGCCATCTCTAAATTCTTCAAATGATGTCTGCTTCTGAATTAAAAGTCGAATTGATATGAAACTTGATGGGAGGCATTGGAGTGACATGGATATTCAGATTTGCTAAAATCATTCTGTTCCCATATCCAAGATGAATGCCATGGTGGCCATCTTGAAATTCTTCAAATGCCATCTCTTCCCAAACTGAGGGTTAGACTGAGGCGAAACTTGATTGGAGGCATTGGGGGGACATGGAGGTTCAGATCTGCTAAAATTGTTCCGTTCCGATATCCAAGATGGCTGCTCATGGAGCCATCTTGAAATTCTTCAAAAGACACCTCCTCCCGAACCAGAGGTCAGATTGAGCTGAAACTCTATGGGAGGCAATGGCGCGACATGGAAACTAGGATTTGCCAAAATTGTTCATATCAGATATACAAGATGCCCACCATGGTGACCATCTTGAAATTCTTTGAACTACATCTCCTCCTGAACGAAAGGTTGGAAGGAGCTAGAACTTGATTGGAGGCATTGGGGAAACATGAAGATCCAGAATTGCTGAAATAATTTTGTTCTGTTATTTAAGATGGCTTCCATGCTAGCCAGCTTGGAAATCTTCAAACCACATCAAGTTGAATTGAGCCGAAACTTGATGGAAGGCATTGGTGTGACATGAAGATTCAGACTTCTTAGAACCATTCTGTTCTAATATCCCTGATGGCTGCCGTGTTGGCCATCTTGAAAATCTTCAAACCACATCTGCTACCGAATGGTCTGCTGCATTGAGTTGAAATTAGTAGGAGGCATTTGGGTGACATGGAGATTCAGAATTGCTAAAACTGTTGCATTATGATATCCCAGATGGTCGCCATATTAAATTCTTCAAAGCACCTGTACAGTAATTGCATGTAAGACAGGGAGGGGCAGCTGAGGTGTTGTCAGTATATGTCAAACCTGCTGAGTTCACAAGAAGATTCTTTATTGTGGCTTTTTTGCAAGCGGCCATATACACCATAGCTTTGTTTGTGTAACACTTGTATTCATATGATTGGTTGAATTGGTTTACTTCTTTGATAACAGAACATACCAAAGGCAGGTGCAAACGATAGCTCTGGCCTGCCATACTATACACTTGCAATCTGCATCAACATCATCTCTTCCTGAATCCTAAATCAGACTAAGCTGTACAGAAACTTAATCAGAAGCATCAATATAACATGCAGATTCATACTTGCGAAAGGCAATGTGATCTGATAGACAAAATGGCCACCAATGTTCAATGTAATATATCATCAGCCTCATCCAGGTGAGCAATTCTGGCCCACTTGGGCCTCTAGTATTATGTGTGTGGGGTTTTCAGGGGGTAGTCGTTATCTGGAAAATATTAAAAAAAATTGGTCAATATAATTTGAATGAGAAAACCTGTTTATGTCACTTGTGAACAACAAGAGTGCAGAACAGTCTGCACATCTGGCCTGGAGGTTATAAAACATTTTTCATGCTCAACTCAAATGAGCATGAAATTTGTAATGCTCATAAGTACTAAAATACAAACAAATCAGGCAATTTTCCTGCTCAGATCAGCAGAAAATGCTATTTATCCTGCTCATAAATTTCAGAATGCCAACAAAGTAAGTTGGCATTTTAAAATTTATGAGCAGGATAAATTTCATGCTCAATGTGAGTTGAGCATAAAAAAGTTTTATAACCTCGGGGCCCTGCTCAGTCTGGTCAGCACCTTATTGATAGCCACTTAGATTATAAGAATCTTACATGGGTGTGAGGGGTGGATGGAAAAATCCGCTCCAACGGTCACTGTCTGGCATTATGAGGCTTGCCGAGTATTGCTGGACAGTGATCGCAAGGGACAGATTTTTCTATCCACCCCTAACACCCATGTAGGATTCTTTTTCTTGCATGCCTTCCATTTCTTAGCGCGGATTTTTGATGATGCAGTCACTTCAGTTTCCGACATTCGCCATATTGTGAATACACTACAGGAATGTTTAGTGATGTTGTGTAACGTGCTGTGACATCAACCTTAATGACAGCGCATGCGAGGTGGTAGTCAGCCAGTGCATTTATCAAACACGCGAGAATATTATATTTTGGGAAGAACACCATGGTTAGAATAGAATTTCTATCCCAATCTAAAAGTATGAATTTCCTTATCTGGTGTGCAAGAAAGTACATTCTTGCACACCAGACAAGGCCATCCGTGATTTTACCCTGGGATAGAAATTTATGTTCTGACCCTGGTGTTCCGACCCCAAATCAAATATATTCGGGTGTTTTCTAAATGCACTGGTTGATTACAACCTCATGCGCGGCGTCGTCATGCGTGACGTCACTAAACATTCCTGTTGTGTCATCACAAAATGGCGGACGTCGGTAACCAAAGTGACAGCAGCATTAAAAATTTGCAATAGAAATGGAAGGTATAAAAGAAAAAGAATCTAATATGGGTGTGAGGGGTGGATAGAAAAATCCGTCCCTCTGGATCACTGTCCGGCATCACTCAGCAAGCCTCGTGATGCCGGACAGTGTCCCTTGGGACGGATTTTTCCATCCACCCCTCACACCCATATAAGATTCTTATAGTAGCTCATATTTCTAGCTCTACCTCAAACTTGAATAATGTCCCAAAAACATCATGTTAACAAGTCTGTGAAATGAGCATCCCCCAAAACCCCACTTTATACAGAGAAAACTGGGGTTTACAGGGGTATACATTATTTTATTTTTTTTCTTATTTCTGCTCCAAGACATAGGTTGTGGGTACTCATTAGTGATGAAGGAGGTAGATCTAAAGAGCTTTCACAACCTATGTTTACCATCTAATTCATAAAAGGCCTAATGTTTGCCTCCGCCCATCGGGGCTTGAAGAAAAAGATGGGCTGCATGATACTTCCATGCAGAGCTGAAACCGACCACACACGAGGCACATGTAAATTGTAGGAAATGCTGTGCTTTGGCTTACATGAAAGAATGCTCCAACCCACATGGGTTTGTTATCCTAGTGCCTGCTTCTTTTTTTTCAGTTGTCTCCTGTCCGGTCCCAGTGAGCAGCCAGATCTTACATGGAACTGTTATATACCAAGGCTTTGAATCAACCACTGGTCAGTTTGCGGACTTCAGTCAAGACATTACAGTGACCTGTGATGGTGGCTTTGATCTAGTTGGGAATATGAACCCATCTTGTGGTGCTGACAAACACTTTACTGAACTACCAGTTTGTGAAGGTAAGAATATGAGGAAGATACATTCTATGGTCAGTAGGTCAAGCCATATCCTGCTGACCCCTGATATGTCTTATTGTTCAAACAATGAAGATTCGGATCAGATGGCTTCTGAAGAATCCGTTTGATCATGATCTTCATTGTTTGTCATTCAAGTCATGAATTTGTTGCAATAATTTGCATCAAGTCATCATCATCATCATCAAAGTTTTGATTAACGTGCAGGTACAGGGGCAACATCCACATAAATAGGCCCCTTTCCAGGTAGCTTACTTGCAGCACACATGGCAGATCTCACACCAGATCTCAAGGTTTGTCTATCATATATCATGAGGGTTGATAGCAGAGAGCTTCCACTCTCTGTGATCTTTCTCTGTCAGCTGCTTCCAAGTCAACTTGGGCCTTCCAGGCCCCTGCTTTCCACCTACCTGTATGGTAGTTCGAGCCACTGAGGGTTACTTACAGGAGGCATAACGGGGTTAATTTTGGGACATCTTTTCGGTGTTCCATAATAAAAATGTATGCTGTGTGTACTCATTAGAATCGCCTCAACAGCATACATTTGCAAGATGAAAGTCGAAAATGTCCTTAATTATCCCACACTACTTCTAATGTTGAGGAATTCCCTAGGGACTCAAAAATGGGTTCGACTCAGCCATGGTAAACGAGCCATCGGTGTTCGAGCCATCGAAGTTTTACTGTATATAAATAATCAGCAGGACAAGGGTTAACAGTGTGAAAGGTTTGGTTTGGCATAAGAAACTCTCTGTAGGTGACTTAGTGTCTGTATGATAGGCTTGATCATTGCCGTTACTTCTATTTTGGTTAGGAATAACATAGTTGTTTATGATAGATCAGACACATACAGTTGAATTCCAGTGGCAGCAACACTTTTTGGCCCATAAAATAGGTTTGAGATAAGGGTAATTTGAGTCACTGAAGGTTAATTACAGCTCCAGATCACAAGGCATAATGGAGATAATTTTTCTCTCTGCTATAAAATATACTGTATTCGCCCTAATTACCGCACATGCTCCTATAAGAGCACATCAAAGCTATTTTTGAAAAAATATGCATAAACGCACACCTTACAGTAACCTCCTATTGAAGCTTTCACAGGAAATCTATAAAAACTTAGCGTTATTTCTTCAACAGTGAAGGCAAAGCAACTGCATTTCTGTCAAATTCATTCGACAGATCTAATACACACTTTAATTCCTCGTTTAAATGTGGTTCCCAAACCTTTTGATACACATGAAATCAACAGATACCTGACAGGGATCAGCTGAGGGGGCGATTCGGGCGACTTCTCCATCCCGAAGTTCAAGAACTTCGCCTAACCAGAGTAGAAAAGAGAAGTTGACTTCGCCCTGTTTTTACTGAACATTTCTGACTCCGTCTCCAGAATCAAAGTATTAAATATTGATCGATAAAGGAAACATGTTGATTACAAAAACACAAATTGATAATCCGGTCATAATAATCCAGTTGAATGTGTTTATTATCCGTGTCAGAAACTGACCACCTTTTGTGTACGAGTTGTCAGATCAGTTGATTATGTAAATAGGTGAATCGGATAAGTCCACATCGGCATCTTAGATCTTATCGCAGGGTCACTTGAACCATGTGTCAAAATTGAGTAATTAGATTTGTTCACGCAAAATGTACACCTGCGGTAATGGTCAAATGTTACCAACGCAGTATCAGTTGAAAGAACATACGATCAATAATGGGCATGTGGGTTTTAAGAAAGTATCGATTTTTTTTCCTGACGAAATTTGCGAAGCGGGAAACAAGACAGTTCCACTGCCAAGACAATTACCCGAAATGATTTGTGTGCTTAATAGGTCGATTTTTCACCACGATTTTTTGACACAATTTTGAAAAAACTAAGCGCATGGTGCGGTAATTAGGGCTAATATGGTAGGTAGGTTTTGTGTACTCACAAATGAGGTGATTCTGATGACTACACCCATCATGTCTTTCCAGTGTAAAGAATACCAACCTCCATAAATTGTCCTAAATATGCAGATATTTGGAACTATTGGAACAATCATCCAGGGAGTTAACCCTTATCCTGCTGAATAAATGAATTTAGCCACACCCATTTCTGACTATCAGCCAATCAAATTACTTGTTATAGTATATTTATTCCATACAGAGACTGCATGACAAACAGTGTAGATCCTGATCATATGTCTTCTTCAGAAGCCATCTGATCTAGATCTACACTGTTTGCAAGGGTATGATTGTACTTGTTTTTTTTTATTTGAGGTTTAACGTCCCTGTCAACACTGTAAAGGTCATTTTGGAGACATTGCTTCCAATTTTGTGGGACTTTTACGTGACAATGAGATGAAATGACATCGCAAGCCCTGTCGCCGCATGAAACCAATAGGGTTTATTAGCATGGACGGTCCACCTCGCACCGCAGTTCCTGGACAGGCTTAGATCCTCTAAGCAGTTTACCAGTACTAGTGTGTGGGCTGGATTCAGGGTAAGAGTTAAGATCAAATTAGCCAAGTTGAATGCACCAGTGTTGATCAAGCAATGGCATTTCCTGTTTTATTACAGAAATGAAGTAAATGTATAATTGTGTTCTTTTTGCAGATAGCTAGGTCAGACAGTTTTAAGAACAAATCAGATCCTGTAGTAAACTTTGGAGTTAAGTGCCCTTGAATGTTGAAAAGCAGAAATAGTTTGACCTTGTAACCAGCTAAACTCCTTGGATTTTGATCAGTAATGACCATGATCTTGTTTTCAGGGTCAGAATGGGTTTTATGAGTTTTCAAATTTCAGCCAGATTTAGCTTTTTGAGTCAGTATCTCAGGAACTGTTAAGTTAAGCCTTTGGAGGCTTATCACTGGAAATAGAGTAGTTTATTTCAGTGCCAAATGCATTTTTCCAGTTGATTGGGGTGGTGGCATCTTTTTTCATTGAAACCTAGCCTAGTTCTCATTAATGATGCTTTTCAGTTCTCAAAGATGAGTGTATACATTGTGAGTTTGTTTGATTGAGGTTTAATGTCCCCATCAACACTGTTTAGGTCAATTTGGAGACATTGCTTCCAACATTGTGGGACTTTTACCCAACATAGAGATGAAATGACTCGCAATCCCAGCCATCCATTGAAACCAATAGGGTTTATATGCACTAGACGGTCTGACTCTCACTACTTGGCCTGGCCGGGCTTAGTCCAGCTAAGTGGACAAGTACTCACAGGCGGTCAGTTTCAGCTCTGTGTGGAAGCATTGTGCAGCCCAATCTATTTCTCCAAGCCCTAATGGGCAGGGGACAGCATTGTGAAATGGTAAGGTTATGGTAATGGTATTAAACTGATTTCAACTAAAACAGCAAAAAAAAAAAAAAAATAGTCATGCAAAATTATATGCTTATGAATGTCCCAGCCATTCCCACATTGCCATTCCCACATTGCATTCTTAGTGCAGTTTCTGGTGATACAATTTCATGTATTAAACCATTCAGTACCAGAAACGCCTGAAAGGGTACCTTGGCAAACAGTGTAGGTCCAGATCAGACGCTGCAGAATGCGGCGTCTGATCAAGCCCTACACTGTTTGCAAAAAGTTATGCCATTTCCCAAATAGATTTTGAAGAAAACACAGCCTGACACCCCAAAATTGAAATGGACTCCTGCTATATATAAGGAGGAAGATTCCATTGGTACCAAAAGGGTTAATACAGTAGCACAGCACCAGCCATTGAAGTTTCATGAATAAAAGTGATTTATATTGCATTATTACTATACACTTGCCTTTGTGTTGTCTTTGTTAGGAGATGGGAGGGTGTTGTGGCATCATGTGAACAAGTCTGTGTAATGAATACCCTCTGAACTTCACTTTATATGAGAAAACTGGGGTTTATGGGGGTATACATTATGTTTCTTACTTCTGCTGTAATACAACATAGGTTGTGGGTACTCTTTAGAACAGCCTCAATGAGGTGGTTCTAATGAGCGCTCGCAACCCATGTTTGCAGCATAAATAAGAAAAATATTATAAATTTTCATGAGAAAACTATACATTTCGGAAATGAGAAAAATGCACAGTGTAGAATGGGTGTATTGTTGTAATGTTATAACAATGCATTATATTTAAGAAATAGATCAGCTCTAACTGTGATTTGTTGAGTAATAAATCACAGTTTGGAGGTCAGTTGTAAAGTAGATCAAATCACAAGCGCGTAGCGCGCGTGATTTGTCTGCTTACAACTGACCGACAAACTGTGATTTATTACTCAACAAATCACAGACTAGAGCTGATCTATTTCGATTCTAACACGCTGAAATCTGCAATAATGTTGTTGTTTCCTTCAAAATTTCACAACCTTTCGCCATTATTAGAAGAAATCCCGCTAAAATTATCGACTGAAACACATGCATTTATATCCTTTTCTTATGTTTTCGATGCGAGAAAATGACGTTACACCGTCTAACGTCAAGGAAATCGACTAGTGACGTCATAAATTTGGAATTATAATGACGTCACTCGTCACGCTCTTCCGAGCTGTGATTTGTTGTAGAATAAAATACAGTTATTTTCCATTGCCTATATAGGCACGCTGTGTTAGAATTATGGTCTAAAATTCTCAGAGGGGTTGTAGTCATCTTCTTGGGTATAAGATGATATGATGTTGAAAATATATGATATTGAATATATTATATATGATGTTGAAAATTCACAGGAGGAGTTAACAGTGCATTGTATTCATGGTTGAAAATTCATGGGTAATATTAAAGAGAATGCAAAAGTGGTTTCATGTTGGCTTTTCTACAGTTGGAGTCCAAGTGAATTAGGGCTCGGCCACTGAAGGAATGAATTTGCTTCTCAGAGGAGCAAATTCTTTGCTACAAAAGTAGATCCCTTTCAAGGGAGACAAACTTTTTTTGAAAAAGTTGCTTTCCTTCAAGATTTTTCCATTGCTCATAAGGGGAATGGGAACACCTTCAGGGGAGGCAACGCCTGCAAAATTATTTTTGTCTCCCATGTCAGTAGGGGTCAATTCTTAAAGGAAAGAATTTGCTCCTGAGAAGCAAATTCTTTCCTTTAAGAGTTGACCTATTTTTCAGTGGGACAGGTCTTTAAGAAAAGTGGACAGGAAGTTCTGAAAGTTGTCTCCCTTAGAAAAATGGCGGAAAAATCTGCCAGGTGTTCCCATTCCTCTTAATCTAAACTTTCTATAATTTTCCCTAGATAAAGATGAGTGTGAGACCAATCCATGTTCTTCCACACAGAGTTGTGTGAACAAGATGGGAACATATTCCTGTTCTTGCCTACCTGGTTACACAGAAAATATGGCTGGGACTGACTGTGAAGGTATGTTTTTTCTTACCTAATGGTTGTGAAAGATTATTAACCCATTTAGTCCTAAATTGTAGAATCTTCTGTCTTGTATGTCAGATGAGTCTATTTTTGTCGCACCTGCATGTAGCAGGGTGCGACATAGATGTCCGCTTTTTCGTCCGTTCGTCCATCCATCTGTCTGATAGTGTTCGACATTTTCATCGAAATTTGTATTGATATCAACTACTTAACACATCAACCATCAAACCTTGCGCAAGAAACATCTCCCTGACTGTCTGACTTGGCAGGCACCTTGACATGGTGACTTTGACCTATATTTTGTTCTCCAGTGACTTTGACCATTATGTCAAAGTTCGACAATTTATGTCAAAGTTAGTAGTGTAATCAACTGCAAGACTAAACAACCATCAAACCTTCCATGAAACATCTCACTGAGCTCCTGACTAGGCAGGTGCCTTGACCTGGTGACCTTGCCATATATTTTATGCTCCATTGACTTTGACACAGTTTACATCAATATTCCAGATCCCCTCAAATAAAAGTCCTACAACCATCAAATCTTGCATCTGTGAGCAATAAATCTGAAATTAGTTGCATACTCCACACTGCCAATGGTACCAGTGCAAATGTAGATTGCTTTCTACCTTACAGATATTGTAGAAAATGCCTAGTGATTACATAAACAATAGGCTGTCAGTGGAGATTGCTTTCTACCTTACAGATATTGTAGAATATGCCTGGTGGTTACATAAACAATAGGCTGTCAGTGGAGATTGCTTTCTACCTTACAGATATTGTAGAATATGCCTAGTGGTTACATAAACAATAGGCTGTCAGTGGAGATTGCTTTCTACCTTACAGATATTGTAGAATATGCCAAGTGGTTACATAAGCAATAGGCTGTCAGTGGAGATTGCTTTCTACCTTACAGATATTGTAGAATATGCCAAGTGGTTACATAAACAATATGCTGTCAGTGGAGATTGCTTTCTACCTTACAGATATTGTAGAAAATGCCTAGTGATTACATAAACAATAGGCTGTCAGTGGAGATTGCTTTCTACCTTACAGATATTGTAGAATATGCCTGGTGGTTACATAAGCAATAGGCTGTCAGTGGAGATTGCTTTCTACCTTACAGATATTGTAGAATATGCCTAGTGGTTACATAAACAGTAGGCTGTCAGTGGAGATTGCTTTCTACCTTACAGATATTGTAGAATATGCCTGGTGGTTACATAAGCAATAGGCTGTCAGTGGAGATTGCTTTCTACCTTACAGATATTGTAGAATATGCCTAGTGGTTACATAAACAATAGGCTGTCAGTGGAGATTGCTTTCTACCTTACAGATATTGTAGAATATGTCTGGAGGTTACATAAACAGTAGGCTGTCAGTGGAGATTGCTTTCTACCTTACAGATATTGTAGAATATGCCTAGTGATTACATAAACAGTAGGCTGTCAGTGGAGTTTGCTTTCTACCTTACAGATATTGTAGAATATGCCTAGTGGTTACATAAACAATAGGCTGTCAGTGGAGATTGCTTTCTACCTTACAGATATTGTAGAATATGCCTAGTGATTACATAAACAATAGGCTGTCAGTGGAGATTGCTTTCTACCTTACAGATATTGTAGAATATGCCTGCTGGTTACATAAGCAATAGGCTGTCAGTGGAGATTGCTTTCTACCTTACAGATATTGTAGAATATGCCTAGTGGTTACATAAGCAATAGGCTGTCAGTGGAGATTGCTTTCTACCTTACAGATATTATGTAGAGGCTGTCATCAGAGTTGTCTAAAATAAGTGTGTAATTATCAGTATACAAGACAGCAGTTATACATGGAGTCTGATCTAAACACTGTCAGAATGGTTCTAGAAATTATGCATATTATGTTTTCAATCTTACAATTATTAGAGAATGTGCAGTAAACAAGTTACAGGCAGCATAACACTGTTAAAGCAGTATGTACTTAACCCATAAAATGCCAATTACAACAGTTGTCGTCTGCTTTGTTGTCTGCGGGTAACTTTAAAAGTCATTTTGCAAACAGTGTGGACCTAGGAGCAGTCTGATCAGGCTTTGCAAAAAGTAAGGACCAAGATCAGACTGCTCCTCTAGTAGCAGTCTGATCAGGGTCCACACTGTTTGCCTGTATGCTGAAATATTTTTAAAATGTTCAGAAAAGATTCAGAAGACGACATAAGGAGAAGACATTTTCAGATGTAGTTTTTCTCGGTGGGCGGATGATTTGGCCAGCGGACGATTTGGCCCGGACGATTTGGCCTAGGACAATTCGGCCTAGGACAGTTTGGCCAGCCAAAAATACCGGGTAGGACAATTTGGCCAAATTGATTTCTCCTAGCAGTTTTACCAATTCTTATAGACATAGGTTGTGGGTACTGGTTAGAACCTGCGTTTGAAGTATTAATAAGCAAAAAAAAAAATATCATGGATTTTCTTATTCTATCAATCATTTCATTAGCATTTTTAGCTCACCTGAGCCGAAGGCTCATGTGAGGTATTGGTATACCACGAGCCGGCGTCCGTCGTCCACACTTTCAACGAAGTATATCTCTGGAACCAGTGGGCCGGCCTTGATCAAATTTCATATGAACCATCATCAGGTAGGGGGAAAGGCTGTATTAGGTTTTCGTGCAGATCGGATGAGAACTCTGGTTGCCACAGCAACAAAGAGCTCCCATAGGCTTAACATAGGAAAAAGCTTGTCATCACTCTAGCTCCGTCAATTTTTTTCTGATCGACTTCATTCTTGCAGATAACGAGGACAGGCATGAAATCTCGATCAAGTTCGATTTTGGGCTGAATCGGATAATTCACTCAGGAGTTACGTGCCCTTGAGCGTTAGGAAAAAGCTTGTCATCACTCTAGCTCCGTCAATTTTTTTCGGATCGACTTCATTCTTGCAGATAACGAGGACAGGCATGAAATCTCGATCAAGTTCGATTTTGGGCTGAATCGGATTATTCACTCAGGACTTACGTGCCCTTGAGCGTTGAAAAAATTGCCTATTGACTTAACATTGGGAGAATGTTGTCATCACCGTAGCTGCTTCAATTATTTTCACATTGGCTTTATTCTTGCAGATAACCAGCACAGCCATGAAATCTCGGTCAAGTTCGATAACTGGCAGAATCGGATCATTCACTTAGGAGTTACCTGCCCTTGTGTGTTTTTGCATTAGGGTTAATGGGAATTTCAAAAATGTATATCTTAAAGACTACTTGGCCAACTTTGATCAAATTTCATGTGTCTCATTATTGGGCAAGTGGAAAGGCTTTTTTAGGTTTTCAGGCAGATCTGAGTGGAACTCTGGTTGCCATGGCAACATCTAGCTCCCATAGACTTCACATAGGAAAAAGCTTGTCATCACTCTAGCTCCGTCAATTTTTTTCTGATCGACTTCATTCTTGCAGATAACCAGTACAGGCATAAAATCTCGGTCAAGGTCGATTTTGGGCCGAATCAGATAATTCACTCAAGAGTTACGTCCCCTTGAGCGCCCGAAAAATTGCCTATCGACTTAACATGGGGAAAATGTTGTCATCACTGTAGCTGGTAACGAGGACAGGCATAAAATCTCGGTTAAGTTCGATTTTGGGCAGAATCGGAATATTGACCTCGGAGTTACGTGACCTTGAGCGACAAAAAATTTGCCAATAGACTTAACATAGGGAAAATGTTGTGACTACGATAGCGACTTGAATTTTTTCAGATCAGCTTCAAACTTGCAGGTAACGAGGACAGACATAAAATCACGGTTAAGTTCGATTTTGGGCCGAATCGGATTATTTGCCTTGGAGTTACCTGCCCTTGAGCATGAAAAAATACGTTGTGACCACGATAGCAACTTTATTTTTATTCAGATCAGCTTCAAACTTGCAGGTAACGAGGACAGGCATAAAATCCCGGTTAAGTTCGATTTTGGGCCGAATCGGAATATTGACCTCGGAGTTACGTGACCTTGAGCGACAAAAAATTTGCCCATAGACTTAACATAGGGAAAATGTTGTGACTACGATAGCGACTTGAATTTTTTTCAGATCAGCTTCAAACTTGCAGGTAACGAGGACAGACATAAAATCTCGGTTAAGTTCGATTTTGGGCCGAATCAGATTATTTGCCTTGGAGTTACCTGCCCTTGAGCATAAAAAAATACGTTGTGACCACGATAGCAACTTTATTTTTATTCAGATCAGCTTCAAACTTGCAGGTAACATGGACAGGCATAAAATCTCAGTTAAGTTCGAATCGGAATAGTGACCTCGGAGTTACATGACCTTGAGCGACAAAAAAATTGCCCATAGACTTTACATAGGGAAAATGTTGTGACTACGATAGCGACTTGAATTTTTTTCAGATCAGCTTCAAACTTGCAGGTAACGAGGACAGACATAAAATCTCGGTTAAGTTCGATTTTGGGCCGAATCAGATTATTTGCCTTGGAGTTACCTGTCCTTGAGCATAAAAAAATACGTTGTGACCACGATAGCAACTTTATTTTTATTCATATCAGCTTCAAACTTGCAGGTAACGAGGACAGGCATAAAATCTCGGTTAAGTTCAATTTTGGGCCGAATCGGAATATTGACCTCGGAGTTACGTGACCTTGAGCGACAAAAAATTTGCCCATAGACTTAATTAGGGAAAATGTTGCGACTACGATAGCGACTTGAATTTTTTTCAGATCAGCTTCAAACTTGCAGGTAACGAGGACAGACATAAAATCTCGGTTAAGTTCGATTTTGGGCCGAATCGGAATATTTGCCTTTGAGTTACCTGCCCTTGAGCATAAAAAAATACGTTGTGACCACGATAGCAACTTTATTTTTATTCATATCAGCTTCAAACTTGCAGGTAACGAGGACAGGCATAAAATCTCGGTTAAGTTCGATTTTGGGCCGAATCGGAATATTGACCTCGGAGTTACGTGACCTTGAGAGACAAAAAAATTTGCCCATAGACTTTACGTAGGGAAAATGTTGTGACAGAAATAGCGAATTGAATTTTTAGCTCACCTGAGCCAAAGGCTCCAGTACGGCGATAGTATACCAAGGCTTCGGAGTCCGTCGTCTGTCGTACGTCCATCCGTCGTCCACACTTTCAATGAAGCATATCTCAGAAGGCAGTCGACCAAATTTTATGTGTAGCACCACTGGGCAAGGGGAAAGGCTGCATTAGGTTTTGGAGCTAGTCTGGTTCATTTGTTCCTTCATTCTTCTTTCTCTCCATATAGAGATAATAGACCAATGTTAAATTTTTAATCAAAGATTTCTCAGGAACTATAAAAGCTAGAAGCATCAAATTTGGTATTCAATAGAATAATGATGACTTATTTTGTGTAAGAGACATTGGGCTTTCTCATCTTATTTGTTCATCTGTTCTTTCATTCTTCTTTCTCTCCATTTTGACCAATGTTAAATTTTCGTCAAAGATTTCTCAGGAACTATAGAAGCTAGAAGTCTCAAACTTGGAATGCAATGCAATAATCATGACTTATATCCTGTAAGGGTCAATGGGCTGGATTCTATTAGCAGATTTAGTAGTCAAGTCTGTGAATTGTTAAAACTAAAGTTCCTCAGGTGAGCGGTTTAGGCTCATTGAGCCTCTTGTTTCATTTGGCTACTTATTTTCATCAAATATTTCATGTTGTTTTTTTTTTCAGTGATTTCGTCTGTCATTTTTTGGCTTTGATGAGTGAAAAACAAATGTTGACATAAGGGGAAATTGCACAGCTTGAGCAGTTTCTTCATTTGACAACATATTTTTATCACACATCATTACATATTTTCTGCTCATTTATAGTATCTGAGCCCAGTCAACACTTTTTAGGTCATATTGAGCAGATCAGTTTCCTTAAGTGTAAGTGGTTACCCAGTGCGGTGCACATTCTTGAACCAAACAAAACCAAATAAATAAGTGTGGAAAAGCTAATTAAGAAAGCAAGGAACCAAGACCAGTCAGCGAAACTGTTAGCCAATTAACCATGAATACAAGAAAATGTAATTAATCTTGTTTTCCAGCCAATTTAAACAGAACCATTAAATTTATTTATTTATTTTTTTATTAATGTAATATACATGTAATTATTTTATTGTATTTTTTTTATTTGGGGGGATTATAGTTAACCATTTTTATTAAATTACTCGTAAAGAATATCTCAGACCTAAAGTTATAGTTTAAAAACAACAACAAAAAAAAAATCTAATTGTTTAATATCTTCTTTAAAAT
Source organism: Lucinisca nassula (assembly GCA_963580285.1). NCBI lineage: Eukaryota > Metazoa > Mollusca > Bivalvia > Lucinida > Lucinidae > Lucinisca > Lucinisca nassula. Next base: position 168,541,751 of record OY757011.1, read on the forward strand.
GTTCCTTCCACATATTCAAACATTAATGTATATTAAAAACAAACCTAAAACATTACATTTTCAGTTTAAACTAGTCATTATATTAATCTGGCCAAATTGTCCTACCCAATATTTTTGGCTGGCCAAATTGTCCTAGGCCGAATTGTCCTAGGCCAAATCGTCCGCTGGCCAAATCCTACATTCGTTTTTCTCGGTGTCTTAAAGGCATTTATTCTTGATTATTGAGGACTATCATTTCATTACATAACATTATGTAGCCCTCAGTGCTGACTGGAGAGAAGTCCTCTGTCTTCAACAGGTAAGGGTTCTCCTTGGGGAAAATCAATAATTTACTAACTGTTGACTGTAGTGTACATTATTGATTTCCCCCTTGTGCACCTCAGTCAGGGGATTCAACAAAAGCTACTATTCACCCTATTAGGGGCCGACTTTGATCTGCTAAGATAGTATACCACAGGGGGCAATAAAACAATTATGAACACACGGTGTGTATTACTGTTACAGAATAAATGCCTTTAAGGATTAATTGCTTTGAATGTGACTGTGACTACATACTTAACACTCAGAATAGCAACAGTATATAACCCTCACCTAGCTGAACCAGGATATATCTGTTTATGAAAACAGTATAGATCCAGATCAACTGGCTTCTCAGAAGCCAGCTGATCAGGATATATACTGTTTTCCATTTTGCTCCTGAATCCATGGTAAATATTGAAATCATGCAATGCAAATGGCTGAAAATTGATGAGGAGTGTAGCATATTGATATGCTCAGCAACCTCCAGTGGCGTCCATTAGATCAGAGACGCATAGACAGCCGACTCACTATGCTGTACATGGTCACATATGACCTTGTTGCCATCCCTGCAACTGAATACCACATATCAAAAGGGACTCTAGACAAAACCACCCTTTGGCATACCGGCTTATCACTACCCTACAGACTACTACAAATTCTCATTCTTTCCCAGAACCATTTTTCTTTGGCATGCTCTACCCTGCCAAATGTCATGCTCCCCACCCTGGCACAGTTTAGTGATGCTGTGTGCCGGGTGGTGCATGTGTCCCCCTAGTCACTGGCCTCTGTTTTTACTTTTAACTATACATGTACCAACACTATCCTCACACTGTACAAACTAGTAGATAGATAGATAGATAGATAGATAGATAGATAGATAGATAGATAGATAATTTTTTTCTGTATTACAGATATCAGAGAATGTGACACTGACAATGGTGGCTGCCAGCATAGCTGTGTAGAAGATTTAGGCACCTACCACTGTGAATGTAACAACGGTTTCATACTCTACACTGCTGATGGTACCAGTAATATTCATATACCGTCAGGAGAAACAGGAACAAGGCCAGGAGACATGTATTACATTAACCATTCATGTGTCAGTAAGTAAATATTGATAGTGGTCATCACTTCATGATCCTTTTCTGAATGGTTTTCTTGGGTAGCCGGAGTATGAATGGTTTTCTTGAGTCATCACGAAAACACGCCTATATAATTTTGACCCCCTTCAACCCTACTTTTATATAGTAAAACTGGGGTTTACAGGGGTAAACTTTATTTTTGTTATTTCTGCTCCAAAACATAGATTAGGGATACTCGTTAAAACCACCTCCAGGAGGCAGTTCTAACAAGTACCCAACATATTTTGAGCAGAAATTAGAAAAAATATCACAATTTTTCAACTTAAAATTTTTGAATTTTCAGTGGTAGAGTTTACAATGTATTCATATAGGCGTGATTTAGTAATGAATCTGAGTACGACTTCAGGTGACTGGATATAACTTCAGGGGAGACAACTCCTGCAAATGTATTTTTGTCTCCGATGTCAATAGAGGTCAACTCTTAAAGGAAAGAATTTACTCCTGAGGAGCAAATTCTTTCCTTTAGGAGTAGACCCCTTTTTCTGTGGTACAGAGTTTATAGAAAAGTGATCAGGAAGTCCCAAAAGTTGTCTCTCTTTGAAAATGGCTGAAAAATCTGTCAGGCGCACCCATCCCCTGTAATTAGGGAAATGGATGCACCTTTACAGGAGGCTGGCATCTTCATGACGTTCCTTGGGTGACATGCCTTTCATAATTATGCAAATATTTTATCACTGCTTTATTCTTTGACTTCACCATTTTTTTTTCAAGTAGCCCACCAACCATCAGCAACTTAACGTTTTTACTTCCTGAATTCTACAACATTTGCAGATGTTATCAACTGATTGAAGAAAATTTACTATTTACATTTGCAATGTGATAAATTGGCCTACGATTTTCTGTGCAGTTTTAAGGGCAACATAGATGGCTATGGGCTGTGGCATTATGCTTACATTGTATGACAACTGCCATGCTGACTCCACAGGCTCTGCACAGAAGATGTACAGAGTACATTCGGCATCCGTCCATAGATAGGCCAAGAAGCTGCATTGAAACAAATACGTGTTTTCCCGTGTCTCAAAATCAATCGCGTCATTTTTACCTTTTTCCTAAATATAAAAACGCTGGATGTTTATTAATGTTAAGTTTGGTCTTTTGCCAACAATATTTGCGAAAAAAACAAATATGTTTCTATACAAAGTTTTTGTGTAATTTACAACCAAACACACCAGGGGTTTCTTCTACTGAATCACGATGACCTTGCCTGACTGTAATGGAAAATTACTGGGTTGAGTTACTGAATGACGCAATATTTGTGTGTCGGTCGCGCATGATTTGCATGATTTAGGTAGAGACAATTAGCGCTGTATAATCAGTTAGATTCAAGGGATTTATGGTTCAAGATAATTAGTTAATTGGGGATTATGATACCCTAGGAATGTTTATACAGCGGATGCCACCCAGAGCGTGCCGAGCATTGAGCCGCAATAAATTACGTAACAGTACCCAAAAGTGTACCCAGGTGGTCATCGGAGGGTAATAAAACCCACAGATGGGTAGAAGGCCTTTCATTGGTCAATAGTTTCAGCCCCTTTAATGAATATTAATTTCTGAAAAAAAAAAAAAATGCGACGTCTGATCAGGGTCTCACCGCCGACACGTTAACAGACAAACAGATGCAATTATTAAGCGGCACCTGATCAGGGTCTTCAGGTTTTTGGACCTTATAATGCTATGGCACCCGGATCAGACCCTCCACAATTATTGCCGCGACGTCTGATTCAGCTCCAACCCCCGACGGTTCATTTTATTTTATTTTCCGCGACCGAATAGGTTTGGAGGATATAGCGACCGTCCAAATGTCCGTCCGTCCGTAGACACAACAGACAGATGCAAACAATGCAGACTCGGATCAGACGCCGTATTATTATTGAACGGCGTCTGATGAGGGTCAGCATGTTTGTAGAAGGCATCTGAGACGGCGCAGACCCAGACAAGACGCTGCGCAACGGTTATGCGGCGTCTGATCAGGATCTTATCGGCGACGGTGGTGTTTTTTATCCCTAGTCAGAACAGGTTCGGATCCTGGCGTCCGTTCATTCGCCCGTTCGTAGACACAAAATTATGAGTGACAAGACGCTGCGCAACGGTTATGCGGCGTCTGATCAGGGTCTTATCGGCGACGGTGTTGTTTTTTATCCCTAGTCTGAACAGGTTCGGAGCCTGGCGTCCGTTCAAACGTCCGTCCGTAGACGCAATAGACATATGAAAACAATGCAGATCCGGATCAGATGTACAATTATTAAACGGCGTCTGATGATGGTCTACATGTATGTAGACGGTATCTGAGACGGCCCAGACCCGGACAAGACGTTGCACAACGACGCGGCGTCAGATCAGGGTCTTATCGCCAAAGGTGGTGTTTTTTTTAACCCTAGTCTGAACAGGTTCGGGGGATATAGCGATCAGCGGGGCGTCATTCACCCAACCGTCTGTATAACAAAAGACAGAACACAAAGGTGCAAACAGTGCAGATTTGAATCAGACGCCATACAATTATTTTACGGCGTCTGGATAGGGTCTACAAGTTTGTAGACGGAATATACGACGGCACAGACCCAGACCAGACGCTGTACAATGATCATGCGGCGTCTGATCATGGTCTGACCGCCGCCGGTGCGTTTTATTTTTATCCCCTGACCAAATAGGTTCGGGGATATAACTATCAGCCTGGCGTCCGTCCGTCCGTCCGCAAACAAAATTATGAGTCTGGCGTCCGTTCACATGTCCGTCCGTTCGTCCGTAGACACAACAGACAGATGCAAGCAATGCAGATAAGAATCAGACCTGTACAATTATTAAACGGCGTCTGATGAGGGTCTACAGGTTTGTAGACGGCATATGGGTCGGCGCAGACCCGGACAAGACGCTACACAACAATAATGCGGCGTCTGATCAGGGACTAATTGCCGACGGTGGTGTTTTTATCCCTAGTCTGAACATGTTCGGGGGATATAGCGATCAGCCTGGCGTCATCCACTCAACCGTCTGTATAACAATAGACAGAACACAAAGGTGCAAACAGTGCAGATTTGAATCAGACGCCATACAATGATTATAAGGCGTCTGGATAGGGTCTACAGGTTTGAAGATGGCATATGCGACGACACAGACCATGCGACGTCTGATCATAGTCTGACCGCCGCCGGTGCGTTTTATTTTTTATCCCCTGACCAAATAGGTTCGGGGATATAACAATCAGCCTGGCGTCCGTCCGTCCGCAAACAAAATTGAGTCTGGCGTCCGTTCACATGTCCGTCCGTCCGTAGACACAACAGACAGATGCAAGCAATGCAGATTCGAATCAGACTTTAACAATTATTAAACGGCGTCTGATGAGGGTCTACAGGTTTGTAGATGGCATATGGGTCGGCGCAGACCCGGACAAGACGCTGCACAAAGGTAATGCGTCGTCTGATCAGGGACTCATTGCCGACGGTGGTGTTTTTTATCCCTAGTCTGAACATGTTCGGGGGATATAGCGATCAGCCTTGCATCATCCACCCGTCTGTGTGTATAACTATAGACGGAACACAAAGGTGCAAACAGCGCAGTTTGGATCAGAGCCCAGAAAATTATTATAAGGCATCCGATCAGGGTCTACAGGATTGTAGACGGCACAGACCCAGACCAGTAGCTATCAACCTGACATCATCCACCCGTTAGTCTGTATGACAATAGACAGAAAGGTAAGTGGAAAGCGGGGGCCAGGAAGGCCCAAGATGACCTGGAAGCAACTAACAGAAAGAGATTGCAGAGAATGGAAGCTCTCTGCTATCGATCCTCATGATAGACAAGCCTGGAGATCTGGTGTAAGATCTGCCATGCGTGCAGCAAGCCAGCTACCTGGAAGGGGGCCCACTTATGTGGACGTTGCCCCTGTACCTGCACGTTAATCAAAAATCCGTTGATGATGATGATGACAGAACACAAAGGTGCAAACAGTGCAGATCGGTATCAGAGCCCAGACAAATATTATAAGGCGTCTGATCAGGGTCTACAGGGTTGTAGACAGCACATGCGATGGCACAGACCCAGACCAGACGCTGTACAATGACCATGCGCATCAGATGTCATTGCACCTCAGTGTTGGGTAAAAGTCCCACCAAATTGGAAGCAATATCTCCAAAATGTCCTAAATAGTGTTGATGGGGATGTTATACCTCTAATCAAACAAACAAATCTTATTTATAAAAAAAAAAAAAAATACAGAGACGGCTCTTTGGGGTGAGCTGGCTATGGGCTGGTTGATACATTTATTAAAAAAAAAAAAAAAAAGGGTAAAGTTGGGGATGGGGGTTCAAAAAAGGATAGATAGGCTGTAATAGTTATTTTAATCTTATGCTGCATGATGCTTCCACGCAGAGCTGAATCCGGCCCGCACACTAGTACTGGTAAACAGCTAAGAGGATCTAAGCCTGTCCAGGAACCGCGGTGCGAGGCGGACCGTCCATGCTAATAAACGCTATTGGTGTCATTGGGCGATAGGGCTTGAGATGTCATTTCATCTCAATGTCGGGTAAAAGTCCCACAAAATTGGAAGCAACGTCTCCAAAATGACCTTTACAGTGTTGACGGTGACGTTAAACCTCAAATCAAACAAACAAACTGATTTTTTCATAAACAAATGACACACCCATGTGTCATAGCACATTCTTTAATTTCTCCAAAATGGCTACTTTTCCATTGAAAACTTTTATATTTTTCTTATTTATACTCAGAACATAGGTCGTGGGTCCCTATTGAGGCAGTTCTAACGAGTACCCACAACCTTGGTCTTGGTGCAGAAATAAGTAAAATAATGTATACCGGGTTCAGATAGGACTGGTGTTCATTTCACAGACTTATGAACATGATCTTATTTCTGCATAAAAAGTATGTTATGGGAACTTGTTGGAAGACCCTCAGTGACATGCCCTAATGATTACCTACAAATACGTTTTTGTGTGGAAATAAGAAAAATAATACGTGGATACCCCCTCTTTTCTGGGGCTATGGTGGTTAAAAATACTTTCTCTGACCAACCCAAAACAGAAATTTTTGCTAACGAAAATATTTTGCTTACTTTGACACTTCATATTTTCAAAACGCAAAGAGAAACTATAATAAATTTAGTACCATTGGAAAGAAAATTTAATTTCCTAGAAACTTTACATTTACATAAATATTGTCAAATGTACAGAAAATACTAAAATAATCATTTTTGTAGCATAAGGGTGAAAATCACACAAAAATGCCAATATCTCTGTTCAGATAAGACTGTCAGTCCTATCAGCCAGATATGGACTATTGGTTATTGATTTACCTATATCAGTGTTCTGTTAAGATGCTGTATTGGATAATTTTCTGAGTGGTAAAGGGTTAAAGGAGAGAATTGGCTCCTGAGGAAATTCTCTCTTTTAAGAGTTTATCCCTATTGACATGGGAGACAAAAATACTTTGCAGGAGTTGCCTGCCCTGAAGGTGTATCTGTTCCCCTTAAGGGTAAGAGATCGGGGGAGGTTACTCTTTCAAAAAAAAAGTCTTCTGTAACTATTGGGGTCACAATGCTGGATAAATTAATTTAGCCACCCCCATTTCGGACTATCAACCACTGACTATCAACTAATCGAAGTGCCAAATAGATCCCCCTCCAAACGGGGCTTGAAGAAATAGCTGGGCTGCAGGATGCTTCCAGGCAGAGCTGAAACCCACTGCACAGGAGTACTGGTAAACCGCTTAGAGGATCTAAGTCTGCCTAGGCAAAGGGGTGCGAGTCAGACTTATGCTTATAAACCCTGCTAGTTTCATTGGGTGACAGGGCTTGAGATGTCATTTCACCTTAATGTCAGGTGAAAGCCTACAAAATTGGAAGCAACGTCTCCAAAATGACCTATGCAGTTTTGATGGCGACGTTAAACCTCAGACCAAAGAAACAAAGCGCTAAATATAATGTATTCATTCAATTTACAAACTGAACGACAAACATAGATGCTGTCAAACAGTGTAGACCCTGAACAGATGGCCATCTGATCTGTATGTTGACTGTTTGCAAAGGTAGAAGTTGTCAAGGGATCTTGATCTTCACTGTTTGCAAAGGTAGGGATTGATGTGTTCAGCAGGATAAGGGTTAAAAGAAAGAATTTATTCATAAGGAGCAATTTTTTTCTTTAAGGGGAATGGGAACACCTTCATTGGAGGCAACTCCTGCAAAAGTATTTTTGTTTCCCATGCCAATAGGGGTCAACTCTTAAAGGAAAGAATTTGCTCCTGAGGAGCAAATTCTTTCCTTTAAGAGTAGACCCCTTTTTCCATGTGACAGGGCTTACAGAAAAGTGAACAGGAAGTCCGGAAAGTTTTCTTCCTTTGAAAAATGGCGGAAAAATCTGCCAGGTGTTCCCATTCCCCTTAATGAGCAGACCTATCTTTCTTTAAGGGTGACTAGGCTACTGGTAAAGCAAACTTGTTCTCTTCATTCTAAATATGGTGGAAAAACATGGAATGTGTATCCATTCCCCTGAATTTTGGTGTAATGTTTTTTACAGGAAAAACCTGTGTAAGACCTGAAGACAGTGTTTTAACCAATGCAATTATTTTGTCTGAGAGACAGTATTTCTACTATGATGAATTTCTGGCTTTTCGATGTAACCATGGCTTTGGTCTTATCAATGGCAATTCAGAAATTCAGTGGCTCTGTGCAGCAGATGGGACATGGGATAGGAGCCAGGGTAATCCAGATTGTTCATGTAAGTAATACTGTATGGGGTGAAGCTAGTTGTTTGTTGTTCATGTAAGTAAGGGGTGGAGCTAGCGGTTTGTTGTTCATGTTTTGGATGAAGCTAGTACCGTATTCGGGCGTGTATTACCCGCAGTTTTTTTCCCTCAAATTACAGGCCCTAGTTCTGGGTGCGGGTAATCCGCCCGAATTATTTTTGGACCATTTTATTTTTATTTTTGTCAGCTGAAAATACGATGCATCTGATGTTATGCTCTATCAATTTACGATTCCCGACATAAATAACGTTTAATTGGCCACTCAATTTTACTTACACATGAGTAATATAACAATCTCTATTACAAGCAAGCCCGATTTCGTGAGTATTATTCCTAAAACTCTGATTTTAAACAAAATAAACAAGCAAGTTCAATGCGAACATCAAAGTTTTCCGGCATCCAAACTGCCGCCCACAAATCACCGCTAGTTTTTTCCTGCACGCGATCGGTAAATGACGTCATCGTACCCCAGCAACCCCACACGTGTCTATTGTTTTATCTTAATGGGGCGTATCTGTCTCATAAAAAAAAGTTTGGAAACGGTAAAAGTATTCTAGCTAGCAAAACAGCGCTTTCCGTAAGCTCCGTGTCAATACCCAACAACAGAATACAGATGTGTTAACACAAAGAGTTCAACTTTTCTCGCCAAGCGTCTGCTATTTGGCGCCAAAACATGACCATTCACGAGATAGCAGAATAGTCGTAGCAACTCGTCTTAGGAGCAATTAAATAATTTTCACACTGATTGCGGATTAAATTTTATGATTGGGGAATAAACGCAAATTAGAGACATAACTTGACCATATTTTCACACCTTATCGACACGCACCGCAGGGTGGCAATTATATGACAGGGATTAACAATAGTGTCATAATTGAACCGCTATAAATCAATAAACAGTGTAAATCCAAATCAGACATCAGCGGCGTCTTTCTGAGGTGTCTGATCTGGGACTGCACTGTTTGCCGATGTCCCAAAAAAGAAACGTCTGCGGCGTCTTTCTGAGGCGTCTGATCTGGGACTGCACTGTTTGCCGATGTCCAAAAAAAGTGCCGCGGGCATATGTGGGTTAATAAATAAATAACAATGGTGAACAGGTAAAGTTTTTTCAACATTTTAATGCAAAATACATGCTTTCTGGTGATACTCGCACGCACGTGCATTTTCCCGCCTTTTGAAGACGATCGCGCGTTCCGTTGTGTGCTACAAAAACTGGCCAAATTCTTACTTTTTCTCACTTACGCATCCACCAAAATTTCAGCAAATGTTCCATGCGGGTAATACAACAGTATAACAGTTTTCCCCCAGATTTTGGCAAAAAAAGGGGGTGCGGGTAGTACGTAAATGCGGGTAATACACACCCGAATACGGTAGTTTGTTCTTCATGTAAGTATGGACTGAATGTAGTGGTTTGTTGTTCATGTATTGGGTGAAGCTAGTGGTTTGTTTGTGTAAGTATGGGGAGTAGCTAGAAGTTTGTTGTTCATGTAAGTATGGACTGAAGCTAGTGGTTTGTTCTTCATGTATTGGGTGAAACTAGTGGTTTTTTCGTGTAAGTATGGGGACAAGCTAGAAGTTTGTTATTCATGTAAGTATGGGGTGAAGCTAGTGGTTTGTTCATTTAAGTATAGGGTAATGCTTGTAGTTTGTTCATTTTAATGGGGGTGAAGCTAGTGGTTTGTTCATGTAAGTATGAGGAGAAGCTAGAAATTTGTTGTTCATAAGTATGGGATGAAGCTAGTAATTTATTCATTTAAGTATGGGGTGAAGCTAGTGGTTTGTTCATTTTAGTATGGGAAAAAGCAAGTTGTTTGTTTCAGTAGGTGAAATTTTTAGTATAATGAATACTAAAGCTATTAAAGTTGGTGGTGTCGCCAAAAAAAAAAAAATGTTAATGCAAAACAAGGAAAATCTATCTAAAATCATCTTTCTCTGAGATGTGGGCCATTCTTGATGGAAAGAATAGGCTGAAGAATATGTAATGGAAAACTGTTATTATTTAGACTATTTTAGTTTTAATTGTGCAAATAATTTTAAGTTACACACCCGTGTAATGTGCATAATTATTGGAAAATATGCCTATGAAGGTTGTCTTTTGAAATGATCACTTTTTAGATTGAAAATATATACCAGTTCTCTTTTTAGCTCACCTGAGCCTTTAGGCTCATAGGTGAGCTTATAGTATAGCCATGGTCCGTCGTCCGTCCGTCTGTCTGTCATCCATCCGTCCGTTCACCATTTTCAAAGATCTTCTTCTCCTATACTGCAGGGCCAATCAAAGCCAAATTTCATATGGAGCCTCAGTGGGATGGGGGAACGAAAGTTTGTTCGCGGGGTCTGGATCACATGACCAAGATGGCCGCCATGCCCATATATGGTAAAAAGCCTTCAAAAATCTTCTTCTCCAGAACCATAAGGCCAGTGGCCTTGAAACTTGGCATGTAGCATAAGGTACTCGGGCCCATCATGGTTTGTACAAATGGTGACCCCGGGTTGACCTTGACCTATTTTACAGCAATGTCAAATTTGCCAAAGTAGGCTTTCGCATGGGGCAAAGTGAAAATAATGGATTTATAGGAAAACCATTGAAGACAGTGTCACCAAAATTTGTAGATCAGGTAAAGTAACTGAATACATGAAGATCTATGGGTCAGAAAGGTCAAGGTCATTCATTGGCCTTAGACCAAGGTCATTCAGGATCCATATTTCAAACATTTTTTTCTCCAAAACTGCTGAGCCAATTTAAGTGACATTTAATATGGAGCCTTTGTGAGTTGAACAAATGAAAAAATGCCAATACGGTCTAGATCACATGACCAAGATGGCCGTCACGCCTATATATATGGTAAAAAGCCTTAAAAATTCTTCTTCTCCAGAACCGTAAGGCCAATGGCCTTGAAACTTGGCATGTAGCATATGGTACTCAGGCCCATCATAGTTTGTACAAATGGTGACCCCGAGTTGACCTTGACCTATTTTACAGCAATGTCAAATTTGCCGACTAAGGCTTTTGCATGGGAAAAAGTGAAAATAATGGATTTTTAGGAAACCATTGAAGACAGTGTCACCTAAATTTGTAGATTAGGTAAAGTAACTGAATACATGAAGATCTATGGGTAAGAAAGGTCAAGGTCATTCATTGACCTTAGACCAAGGTCACTCCGATTTCATATTTCAAACAAAACATTTTTTCTCAGAAACTACTGAGCCAATTTAAGTGAAATTCAATATGGAGCTTTTGTGAGTTGAACAAATGAAAAGTTGCCAGTACGGTCTAGATCACATGACCAAGATGGCCGCCACACCCATATATGGTAAAAAGCCTTCAAAAATGTTCTTCTCCAGAACCGTAAGGCCAATGGCTTTGAAACTTGGCATATATCATATGGTACTCAGGCTCGTCATAGTTTTTACAAATGCTGACCCTGGGTTGACCTTGACCTATTTTATGGCAGTGTCAAATTTGTCAACTTAGGCTTTTGCATGGGAAAAAGTGAAAATAATGGATTTTTAGGAAACCATTGAAGACAATGTCACCAAATTGGTAGATCAGGTAAAGTAAATGAATACATGAAGATTCATGGGTAAGAAAAGTCATCATTCAGTGACCTGGGACCAAGATTAACCAGGTTCCATATTTCAAACAGTTTTTTCTCAGAAACTGCTGGCCCAATTCAAGTGAAATTTGATATGGATCCTTAATATGATGAACAAATGAAAAGTTGCTCATATGGTCCAGGGCATAGACTTTTGTATGGGAAGAAGTCAAAATCGTGTTTTTTTTTTTTAAACTATTGCAGCCTGTGATCAGAAAATTAGTAGATGCAGTAAGCTAAATGGGAGAATGAATCTACATGAGTAGTCAAGGTCATTCTTTGATCTTTGTTCAAGGTCATTCAGTTATGAGAATTAAAACTTATTTTTCTCAGAAACCACATAGCCATTTGTAATGAAATTTCACATGAAAGTTTTAAGAACAAGGAATTGACAATTATGAATTTGGTCACATGACCAATATGGCCATCATGTCCATATATAAGGTAAAAACCCTTCAGAAATCTTCTCTGGAACCAGAAGGCTGATTATCATATAACTTGGTATGTGGCATTGGGGACTTGGGCCCATGATGATGACTCCTGAATGACCCTGACCTATTTTAGGCCAAGGTCAAATTTTTTCACATAGACTTTTGTATGAGGAAAAAGTCAAAACTGTGTATTTTTTTTTAAATAATTGCACCTGGTGATCTGAAAATTGGTAGATACAGTAAGCTAAATGAGTGGATGAAATGACATGAGTATTCAAGGTCAAAGTCATTCTTTGACCTTGATTCAAGGTCATCCAGATATGAGAATTAAAACATATTTTTCTCAGAAACCACTGAGCCATTTGTAACCAAAATTTCATATGCAGCATTGGGGGCTCGGGCTCATCACAGTTTATTCAAATGATGACCTTCGGTTACCTATTTTATGCCAAGGTCAAATTTGGTCACATAGATTTTGGGATGGGAAAAAGGTCAAAACCATGATTTTTTTCGGAAACTATTGCAGTCTCTGATCTGAAAATTTATAAAGGCAGTTAGCTAAATGAGTGGATGAAACTACATGTGTATTCAAGGTCCAGGTCATTCCTTGACCTTGGCCTAAGGCCTTTCAGATATAAAGATTAAAATTTATTTTTAACTAGAACCTCTGTGCCGTTTGTGACCAAATTTTATACAAAGCTCGTAGAAACAAGTAAACTAGAATACTGTCGATGGCGCGCCATCGCAAATCCCAACGCTTTCTACAGAGGGGCCAAGTACCCAAAACCCCTCACCCTGGGCCCTAATTTGACTCCATGGTCAAAATATTACCTGTATTATATTCTACTAATCATGCCCTTCAATTTCATATGCCACATGACTATGTTCCAAAAAACTTAAATTTTGACCCTTTGACCCCTCTCCCAGGGCCCCAATCTGACCCCAGGGTCAAAATTTTACTTGTAGTTTATTCTACCCATTATCCCCTTCGCATAGATATGCAACATGACTATGTTCTGAAAAACTTTAATTTTGACCCCCGACCCCCCGTCCGACCCCCAGGGCGTGACCAAGGGGTCACAGCCAAAATCCCGTTCAATATGTTTTACTTTTTTCATAACTAAGTACATGTGCAAAGTTTGGCATCAAAATCTTCAAAATTGACTTTGTAATTGAATTTTATTGATATTTGACCTTTTGACCCCTCCCCAGGGCCCCTCGGGGCGGGGACAAAAAAAAAATGTGCTCTTGTGCAAGCCATTCATGTAAGCAACTTGCATACCAAATTTGGTTGAATTCCGGCTAACGGTTTAGGAGGAGATAGCCGGACAGACAGACGGACAGACGGAGAGACGGACGGAGGCGATAACAATATCCCCACTTTTTTTTAAAAACGTGGGGATAATGAAGATTTAAATACATGCGTTTGGTCAAATGACCAAAATGGCCATCATACCCATATAAGGTAAAAACACTTCAGAAATCTTCTACTCCAGAACCAGTGGGCCGATTTTCATTAAACTTGGTATGTAGCATTTGGGATTTGGGCCCACTATAGTTTCTTCAAATGATGACCCCTGGATGGCCTTAACCTGTTTTACGCAAAGGTCAAATTTGGTTGCCTATACATTTGTATTGGAGAAAGTAAAAAAAAATGTGAAGTTTTTGGAAACTATTGCAGCCTGTGATCTGAAAATTGGTAGATGTAATAAGCTAAATGAGTGGATGGAACTAAGATCAACATTATTCTCTGACGTTGGCCAAAGGTCATTCAGATGAAATTAAAATTTATTTTTCATAGAAACCACTTCTCCATTTGTAGCCAAATTTCACATGAAAACTTTTAGGAACAAACAAATGAAAATTTATTAATATGAATTTGGTCACATTACTAAAATGGCCACCATGTCCATATACATGTATACCCTTTGGATTTTTTTTCTTCAAACCAATGGGCCCATTATCAAGTCACATGACCGAGATTAATACTTGGTTAAAACCCAATAAAATCGTCTTCTCAGAAATGAAATGGCTCCATAAGCTCTCAGCACTCAGGTGAGCAGCTCAGGACCATTGGTCCTCTGGTTTGTTGAGTCTTTATAAGTAGAGCTGTAATTCTGAAGAATCTGTTTTCAAATAAACCTAAAGTGATTTTGAAGGGTTTTGTTTGTCTGTTTGGAGTTAAATGGCTCAGTCAACACTATTAAGGCTATATCTAGCTGGTAAGCTTCGCCTAACGAAACATCCTGGTTAGGCTTATACATATGCCGTGACTAGAACAATGCACATTCTTTTGACAGAAATTGACAACTGCCCTTCTTGAATCGGTAAAAGGGAGAGAATGACTGCAGAAGAGATTTAACATGATAATCTTATATGGGTGTGAGGGGTGGATGGAAAAATTCATCCCGAAAATATTGCTGACCTATCAGATATCCTGATCACAAGTCAGATGTGCATTTGACTGAGCTACCAAGGCTTGTAGCAATTCTGTAGAAATAGAAATGTAAATTGCACTATGATAAAGTATTGGTGGATATGTTACCACTGCAACCATTCATATACATTAAAATTCCTATATTAAGACCACCTTTGGGACTGTTCAAAAGTGGTCTTAAAGACCACTGAACAGCCCCAAAGGTGGTCCATGACCAGAGGACATTGTAGGCAGAAAATACAAAGAAAAATTAAGTGTACCCTTCAAAATAAACTTTTTATAGCAGAATTAGTCCTAATTTTAGGTGGTCTTAATAGTGGAATTTCGTTGTATCTGGTTTAGTCTTTCATCACCCTTTTTACAACTGATGTATGTTTGTTTGTTTTTACATAGCTCTTCAGTGTGCTGGCTTGCCAGTGGTGCCACATGGCACTTTTTACCGACAAGATGGCAGTGAAATTACCAATCCTCCAGGAGAGTTTATTCCAGATGGCGCTTTTGTCACACTGAAATGTCAGGTTACTGATGATCCTACACTAGATTATGAGAAGCAGCTGTACTGTACATATGACAAAGAGTCAAGGTCAAGGAGTTTGCTTGGAGGAGAACAGTCATGCTTTAGTAAGTACACCTATATCTCTTTTGTTTGCTTGTTTGTTTGAGTTGAGGTTTTACGTCCCAATCAACACTATTAAGGTCATTTTGGAGATGTTGCTACCGTTTTGTGGGACTTTTACCCGACATTGAGATGAAATGACACATTCTCTACCACCATAGAAACTGCAAGGGTTTAAGGAGCAGTCCGACACGCATCACTTTTCCTGGGCAGGCTTAGACCTAAGCTGTTTACCAGTACTCTAGTTTGGCTGGTTTCAGCTCTGCGTGGAAGCACCATGCAACCCAATCAATTTCTTCAGGCCCGAAGGGCGGGGGTGCACCTAAATCTCTTTATAACACCATTTATTGCAATGTGGCTTTAAATATAAAACAGTTTAAAAGATGGATCCCAAACATGTATAGATAATATAGAATAATGACCATAAAAGGTCATTTTCCTTCTATATAATCTATACATTAAAAATGTATAGATTATATAGAAAATGACCCTAAATTGTCATTGGCTTTGTCGTTGTCGTCGTCATCGTCGTTGCCGTTTGAAAAAAACTTAACCTTGGCTATAACTTCAAAAGTATTTGACCTAGCCTCATGTAACTTCATACACATACTCACCATCACAAGAGCTACATTCTTTGCAAGGGCCACAACAGCATTATTGATTTTGGCTGACTTATCTCCCCTTTTCTATTTTGTTTCTGAAACACATTTTTTCCTCTCATTTCAATACTATTTATAATAGAGCCTTCAAACTTCACCTGGCTATTCCTTGGAAGAAAACTTCCATTGATACCAGACTTTTGACCTGTGACCTTGACCTTTCAACTTCGACCTATTTTTAGCTCACCAGAGCTGAAGGCTTCGGGGGAGCTTAAAGTATAGGCAGTGATCCGTTGTCGTCTGTGTCGTCAACATTTTCAAGCAACATCTCCTCTCAAACTACTTGGCCAATTGAAACGAAATTACATGTGGAGCTTCTGTGGGAAGGGGGAACGAAAGTTTGTTCATGAGGACTGGGTCATGTGACCAATATGGCCGCCATCCCCAAATATGGTAAAAACCTTTAAAAATCTTTTTCTCAAGAACCAAATGGCCGATGATGTTGAAACTTTGTATGCAGCATCGGGGACTCAGGCCCTACCAAGTTTGTTCAAATGATGACTTTTGGTTGACCTTGACCTGTTTTACTTCAAGGTCAAATTTGGTCACTTAGACATTTGTATGGAAAAAAGGCAAAACCATGGATTTTTCGGATTGCATGGTAGCTAGTGGCATCAGAAATGATATTTGCACTTACCTGAATGGAAGTTTATCAGTTTCAAAGGTAAAGGTCATTTACCGACCTTTGTCCGGGTTTGCTTAGATTCAGTATTTTTATTTTCTTCTTCACTTAAACTTCTTGACCAATTGGAACCAAATTACATGTGGAGCCTCCTTGGGGAGGGAGAACGAAAGTTTGTTCGCGAGGACTGGGTCACATGACCAATATGGCTGCCATGCCCATATATGGTAAAAACCTTTAAAAATCTTCCTCTCAATAACCGAATTGCCAATGTTCTTGAAATTTTGTATGCAGCAATTGGGACTGGGGCCCTACCAAGTTTGTTCAAATGATGACCTTTGGTTGTCCTTGACCTGTTTTACGTCAATGTCAAATTTGGTCACTCAGACATTTGTTTGGAAAAAAGGCAAAACCGTCGATTTTTTTCTGATTTCATGGTAGCTAGTGGCATAAAAAATGATCTTTGCACTAAGCTGAATGAAAGTTTATCATTTCCTAAGGTCAAGGTCAGTTACCGACCTTTGTCCAGGTTGGCTCAGATTCAGTATTTTTATCTTCTTCACTTAAACTACTTGGCCAATTGAAACCAAATTACACGTGGAGCCCCTATGGAAAGGGGGGGGGGGGGGGGGGGGCGAAAGTTTGTTCATTAGGACTGGGTCAGATGACCAGTTTGGCCACCATGCCCATATATGGTAAAAACATTTGAAAATCTTCTTCTCAAGAACCAAATGGCTGATGATCTTGAAACTTGGGATGCAGCATCGGGGACTTCGGCCCTACCAAGTTTGTTCAAATGATGACCTTTGGTTGACCTTGATCTGTTTTAGGTCAAGGTCAAATTTGGTCACTTAGACATTTGTATGGAAAAAAGGCAAAACCATGGATATTTTCTGATTGCATGGTAGCTAGTGGCATAAAAAATGATCTTTGCACTCAGCTGAATGGAAGTTTATCATTTTCGAAGGTCAAGGTCAGTTACCGACCTTTGTCCAGGTTGGCTCAGATTCAGTATTTTTATCTTCTTCTTCACTTAAACTACTTGACCAATTGAAACCAAATTACATGTGGAGCCCCTATGGGAAGGGGGAGTGAAAGCTTGTTCGTGAGGACTGGGTCACTTGACCTTTTTGGCCACCATGCCCATATATGGTAAAAACATTTGAAAATCTTCTTCTCAAGAACCAAATGGCTGATGATCTTGAAACTTGGGAGGCAGCATCGGGGACTTCAGCCCTACCAAGTTTGTTCAAATGATGATTTTTGGTTGACCTTGATCTGTTTTAGGTCAAGGTCAAATTTGGTCACTTAGACATTTGTATGGTAAAAAGGCAAAACCACGGGTTTTTTTTGATTGCATGGTAGCTAGTGGCATCAGAAATGATATTTGCAATCAGCTGAATGGAAGTTTATCAATTCTGAAGGTCCAGGTCATTTACAGACTTTAGTCCTGGATGGCTCAGATTCAGTATTTTTATCTTCTTCTTCACTTAAACTGCTGTGTTGATTGAAACCAGAAATGATATTGGCTCTCAGCCAAATGAAAGGTAATCAGTTCCAAAGGTCACGGTCATCTACCGACCTTTTTCCAGGTTGGCACAGATTCAGTATTTTTAGCTCACCAGAGCTGAAGGCTCCGGGGGAGCTTATATTATAGCATTGGTCCATTGTCGTCATCTTCGTCGTCAACATTTTCAAACAAAATCTCCTCTGAAACTACTTGGCCATTTGAAACCAAATTACATGTGGAGCCTCTGTGGGAAGGGGGGAACGAAAGTTTGTTCGTGAGGACTGGGTCACATGACCAATATGGCCGCCATGCCCATATATGGTAAAAACCTTCAAAAATCTTCTCAAGAACCGAATGGCCGATGTTCTTGAATCTTGGTATGCAGCATCGGGGACTCGGGCCCTACCAAGTTTGTTCAAATGATGGCCTTTGGTTGACCTTGACCTGTTTTACGTCAAGGTCAAATATGGTCACTTAGACATTTGTATTGAAAAAAGGCAAAACAGTGGATTTTTCTGATTGCATGGTAGCTAGTGGCATCAGAAATGATATTTGCACTCAGCTGAATGGAATTTTGTCAGTTCCGAAGGTCAAGGTCATTTACTGACCTTTGTACGGGAAGGCTCAGATTCAGTATTTTTATCTTCTTCTCAACTTAAACTGCTGGGTTGATTGAAACCAAATTACACGTGGAGCCTCTGTGGAAAGGGGGAACAAAAGTTTGTTTGTTAGGACTGGGTCACATTACCAATAAGGCCACCATGCCCATTTTCTCAGGAACTGAATGGACGATGACCTTGAAACTTGGTATGCAGCATCGGTGTCTCGGTCCCTACCAAGTTTGTTCAAATGATGACCTTTGATTGACCTTGACCTATTTTACCACAAGGTCAAATATGGTCCCTTAGACATATGTATGGAAAAAAGGGCAAAACAGTGGATTTTTCTGATTGCATGGTAACCTGTGGCATTAGAAATGATATTTGCAATCAGCTGAATGAAAGTTTTTCAACTCCAAAGGTCAAGGTCATTTGCTGAAATATCTCCCCTTTTTGGACGGGTTTTTCAAGGAAAAATTCCGTCCTTTAGAATAGCGATGTTCATGCAGGCGGGTGGCAGGCTGGCCGGGCGTCCGTGTCCCGGTTTACCTTTTGGTTAACCTTTATTCAAAGTTATATATTACCTTTACTATCCACTGGATTGCTTTCATATTAGGGCTGTTGTTTAATTGGGGGGTTCACTTTCATATGCAATCTATTATTTTCACCAAGGAGCAACATTTTTGTGGGAAATTGGCATTTTTGGAAACTTATATAACTTTTCAATTTCAGGTTTACCTTTTGGTTAACCTTTATTTCAAGGTGATGCCAAGTGGCAACATTTTTGTGAGAAATTGGAATTTTCGGACGGGTTTTTCAAGGAAAAATTCCGTTCTTTAGAATGTCGACGTCCGTGCATGCGTGCAGGCGGCCGGGCGTCCGCGTCCCGGTTTACCTTTTGGTTAACCCTGAAAAACTCGTCCATAATGCCATTTGGGGTTTTTCTTGTTCTGTTTTCAAAAAATGTTTTTGTCACTCATTTTAATACCATTAGCAATACAGCCTTCAAACTTCACATAGATTTTCCTTGGGACAAAATCTTTCCATGGATACCAAGCTTTTTGACCTATGACATTCACCTAGGAAATTTGGCCTGTTTCTCGACAATGTAACAAAAACTTTAAACTTTGCCATATTTCCACAACTATTTGCCCTAGCCTCGTGAAACTTGACATGGATCTGTATGATCACAAGAGCTTCATTCTTAATAAGTCATAACTCTTGATTTATTTCCCTTTGTGACATACGAAAAAATGCCTGTGTCATGAAAACATATTGGTCTCTCAATTTTTTTACCATTAACCCTTATCTTGCTGTTCACAACAACCCCTATCTTTGCAAACACTGAAGAAGCCATCTGATCAGGATCTACACTGTTTGGCATTCAGTTTATGAATTTGTAGCAATAAATTACATCAAGTAATTTGATTGGTTGATAGACAGAAATGGGTGTGGCTTAAATGAATATTCAGCAAGATAAGGGTTAACAATACAGCTATCAAAATTCACATGCATGTTCCTTGGAGCAAGACCTCTCCATTGATATCAAACTGTACCTGTGACCTTGACCTTTGAACTTTGACATATTATTGAAAATTTGACTTAAATCTTTAACCTTGTAAGCAAGTCTGTGAAATGAACACCCCTCCAAACCCCACTTTACATATTAACAACTGGGGTTTACAGGGGTATACATTATTTTACTTTTTTCTGCTCCAAGACAAAGGTTGTGGGTACTCATTAGCACCATCTCAATGAGGTGGTTCTAATGAGCACACAACCTATATTTGGATTTAAAATAAGAAAAATATCACACATTTTCATCAGGGGCCAGTTGTTCAAAACTAACGACGTTGTTAGTTAACGTATCGTTAAAACTTTGATCATTTAATATGGCAAATATGCTAATATTTTTGCTGAAAAAATGTGAGCAGCTTTTGCGGATGCAAAAGCTGCTCACATTTTTTCAGCTTAAATACCAAAATTTTGCATATTAAACTTGCTAGAACAGTTAACAATATGACCACTAATGAGCTCGTTAAGCTAACGATGCTTTGAACAACTGGGCCCAGAAATATTACCGTTAAGGAAAAATGGAAGAGTGCTCAATGTCACATGGATGGGTTATCACAATAAATAAGCTTTAAACAAGCCCTCTAGTCACAGAGCATAAAAAGTGAAGACTTCAGCTAGACTATGGATGCAGATATTGATTAGAGTGCTAGTACTGTACAGATCCTCTGTAACCCGTTTCAGACAGGAAACTCCCTAAATGAGACATCGGCAAACAGAGCATACTCAGATCACAGGCTGCAGAAAGAGCCATCAGACCAGGGCTTTCACTGTTTGCCAAAAAATTAGCCAAACAGAGCAGGCTCAGATCAGATATTGCAGAAAGTGGCATCAGATCAGAGCCTTTACTGTTTGCAAAATGTTCTAATCAGAATAAAACTCATTCTGAAAGCCCAAGATTTTGAAATGGATTTCTACTTCTATATAATGAGGAAGAATCCCGTGTGACTTAGTGCATTCTTGCATATGTCCAAAACGGTTATTTTTCTGGTGAAATTATGTGACATTTGCTTATTTAGACCAAAAACAAAGTTTGTGGATGCTCGTTAGAACCGCCTTAATGAGGCATTTCTAACAAGTACCCACAACCTTTGTTTTTGAAGCAGAAATAGGAAAAAATAATGTATACCCCTGTAAAACCCAGGTTCCCCTATATTAAGTGCTTTTTTGGGGGGGGGGGGGGGGGGGGTTCAGGTGTTATTTTCACAGACTTTTTAATGTGATGCATTTGAAAATGAGTTAGTTTTTGCTGTGCACCCAACTCATACACAGCATTTACCATCTGGTATGTATTTGGATAAACAGGCCTGAGCAAACAGTGTAGATCAAATGAAACACCGCACAAAGTGGCATCTTATCTGGGTCTACACTGTTTACCATTCATCCAACTGATTTTAGACACAACATAGGGTAGTAAATTGTACTTGTTCAAATTTTAGAACACATTACACAAACATGCCTATACAAATACATTGTAACCTTTATTGCCGAAAAAATGAAAATTTAAGATGAAAAATTGTGATATTTTTCTTACTTCTGCTTAAAATATAGATTGTGGGTACTCCTTAGAACCGCCTCGATGAGGCGGTCCTAACGGGTACCCACAATCTATTGTTTAGAGCAGAAATAAGAAAAATAAGGTTTACCTCCATAAACCCCATTTTTATATGCCCGTTTTGAAAATACGGTCGTATTATGTTATGGGGTCGCCGTCCGTCCGTCCGTCTGTCCGTCCGTAAACTTTTCGTCTCCGGATAACTCCTCCTACAGTTTTCATCCGATCAAGCTGAAACTTGGTAGGTAGTAAGACCATGATGTGTAGATGTGCATAAAGTTTCGAGAATCAATGTCCGCCAAATATTAATAGAGTTATGCCCCTTTGAATTTTTGTAAACATTTTCGTTTCCGGAAAACTCCTCCTACAGTTTTCATCCGATCAAGCTGAAACTTGGTAGTTAGTAAGACCATGATGTGTAGATGTGCATAAAGTTTCGAGAATCAAAGTC
This sequence comes from Lucinisca nassula, assembly GCA_963580285.1. Lineage (NCBI taxonomy): Eukaryota > Metazoa > Mollusca > Bivalvia > Lucinida > Lucinidae > Lucinisca > Lucinisca nassula. The sequence goes on from OY757011.1 coordinate 168,563,994, forward strand.
CGCCAAATATTAACAGAGTTATGCCCCTTTGAAATTTTTGTAAACATTTTCGTTTCCGGATAACTCCTCCTACAGTTTTCATCCGATCAAGTTGAAACTTGGTAGGTAGTAAGACCATGATGTGTAGATGTGCATAAAAGTTCGAGAATCAACGTCCGCCAAATATTAACAGAGTTATGCCCCTTTGAAATTTTTGTAAACATTTTCGTTTCCGGAAAACTCCTCCTGCAGTTTTCATCCGATCAAGCTGAAACTTGGTAGTTAGTAAGACCATGATGTGTAGATGTGCGTAAAGTTTCGAGAATCAACGTCCGCCAAATATTAACAGAGTTATGCCCCTTTGAAATTTTTGTAAACATTTTCGTTTCCGGATAACTCATCCTACAGTTTTCATCCGATCAAGCTGAAACTTGGTAGGTACTAAGACCATGATGTGTAGATGTGCGTAAAGTTTCGAGAATTATCGGGTTAAAGGTTAAGCAAATGCTATAAGTGCTCGTTTTTATGTGTTGTAAATAACTGATGAGATTAATTCTAGTTCTAAGCTGTCTGCTGTGGAAAGAGCAATACAGGGAAAAGGAAGAAAGCTCTGTGATGCCCTAGCTCTGGCTTGGCACTGTGCATGCTCTTCTTGCATTTGCTGTCACCCATTGAAACTTGAAAAATAGTTCCACCATCAATGAATACTGTTTTCAGTCTACCAAATATGAATTTGCCACGGGCGTATAATGCCCCGCTTGCGGAGCTCTTGTTACTGTATTGAAGCGGGGTTCAACAGGTCAAAATTATATTGATGAAGAGTGGGAAGGAGTTGAGGTGTCTGAATGCTTAGGGTAAATACTAGTACTTGTGGGAGTCCAGTTTTTCATTGCTAATCAAGTCATTCTTTGTTATCAGCAATAGACTGTGGTGATCCAGATGCCAGCCTGCCAGCAGGGGGAGCCTACACAATGGGCAGTCTCACCAACACTAAGTTCCTTGACGGTGGCACATTTGTTTTTGAATGTGGTGCTGGTTTCACTATTCATGGTGTGAGTGAAGATGGAGATCAGAATGTCAGCTGTAAATCAAATGGACGTTGGAGTCTTGGCACTTTGACCTGTCTAGGTAAGCACGATGATTGTATTCAGAAGTATTTAAGGAATTCTAATGCACTTGCATATGTACCGTAAAAATTCGGCTATAAGGCGATTCGGCTATAAGACGGGACCCCTTTTTCAGTTCTTCTTATGTGGGATTTTGCTTATACTCTTTTATAAGACGGGTCAAATTTTTGCCATATCTGTCGGGGCCTATCTGCTACCGCTTGATGCCGTTTAGATGTGAGAAATCGGCCTTTTTTCGTCAGAAAACCCCTCTACTTACCCCTCACATGGCTTTGTTTATGTCTGTTGACATAATGTCTTCGTTTGTGAGAGTTACAAAGAGAGACAACTCTTACTGAATCTGAATCGGTAGGTCTATTAAGCGTCTGGAAAAGGGGGAAACGTCGGGCCGATAGATCGTATCGCTGTCGGCCCGAAGTTGGCCCGGTACATGCTTTGCTGGCTAAGACTTCTATTTAATAGACGACAGGGCTGCCAAATCCATTTCCCGGCTGCCCGAGACAAGACCGAAATCGCGCAGGGCAAGTGCAAAAAAAATCGTCTACAACTGTCAGTCTGAGTCCTTAAATCCGGTAAAAATAGACCAGTAAGTAAATCGCAATAATTAATGCAGACAAACCATCTGTGTGTTTATTACGGTTCAAGTATGACACTATTGTTAATCCCTGTCATATAATTGGCACCCTGCGGTGCGTGTCGATAAGGTGTGAAAATATGGTCAAGTTATGTCTCGTATTTGCGTTTATCCTCCAATCATAAAATTTAATCCACAATCAATGTGAAAATGATTTAATCGCTCCTCAGACAATTAGCTATATCTAACGGTAGAAGTTTGCATTACAAAAAAATGGACTATTCTACGATCTCATGAATGGTTATGTTTTGGCGCCAAATAGCAGACGCTGGGCGAGAAAAGTCGAACGCTGTTGTTGGTTATTGACACGGAGCTTCTGGGGATAATGCGGGAGCTGTGCAAAGCGCTGGTTTTCTATCCACCTCTATTCACAACCGTTTAGCTATCGAGAAAATATTTTTTTCCGGTTCCTAACGTTTTTTTTTTTATGAACGAGATACACACAATGACATTAAACACGTGTTGGGGTGCTGGCGTCGGATGATGTCATTTACCGATCGCGTGCAGAAAAATGGTAGCGTCGGTTTGTGGGCGGCGATTTATATCAATTCAAAAATCATCGATCGGCATTTTCCGTATGTCTGGTCTTCGCCGGACATTGCCGGAAAAAAGCATGCAGTCCATGACCTCGGCTATAAGACGGGGTCAATTTTTCGGGCTCATTTTGGAGGGAAAAATCCTCGTCTTATAGCCGAATTTTTACGGTAACACAATGTCTGATTGGATGATGTCAAAAATTTGCGACTGTATATTCTGGGATATACTGTCGGATACCAGACGTCATCATGTAACGTTTCTTCTCATTGGCACACAACACTTGCCACCTTGTTCAAAACAGTACAGTTTTTAACTTAACAACCGATTAAGTACATTAGAACAGGGATAAATGTGTTGAAAATTGTCATCCTCAGTTTTACGGTCTCAAATTCTGTTGATGGCTCTGCTGATGCGTCGCAGTAGAACGAAATTTTTGACTGTAAAATGACAATTTTGAATACAGTTTATCCCCTAATTTAAACACATGAAGCCTACATATGCAGTGAAAAGGAATTGAACTTTATTCTGCAACATATCAATGGGCTAGAATGTCTTTAAGAAAACAGGCCTATACAAATACATTGTAAATTTCACCGCTGAAAAAATGCATTTTGTAAGTCGAAAAATTGTGATAATTTTCTTATTTCTGCTCAAAATATAGATTGTATGTACACATTAGAACCAACCCATCTATATTTTAGAGCAGAAATAATTAAAATAATGCTTGCCCCTGTAAACCCCAGTTTTACTATATGAAAGTTGGGTTAAAGGGGTTCAAAATTATATAGGTGTGTTTTCGTGATGTGATGCAAAAAGCCGTGTCATCACGAAAACAAGCCTATATAATAATGACCCCCTTGAAATCCACTTTTATCTAGTAAAACTGGGGCTTACAGGGGTCAACCATATTTTTGTTTATTTTAATGTGTCTGAATCAGAATAGATCAGCTCTAGTGTGTGTAATAAATCAGTTTGTGTGTCAATTGTAATTAGACAAATTATGATTTGTTGTATTAATCAACTGACCTCATTTCTAAATTGAAACCTTTGGTTGCCAAAAAAATATGGTTGTTTTGATTATTTTACAAAGCATACCTTACACATAATATGCAATGCAGTTCTGATCTCAGCTTTTCAAAGCATTGATTGCTTAACAAACTAGAGTCAAAATGTTGCATTTTCTAGTGAGCATTTTTTGCTGAAACAAATGTGAGTCCACAAAATACAATTTTAGAGTGGTATTTCTTGTCTTACACAGACATTTATGTATATCTTACTTAAAAATTTTAGTTAACACTTATCCCACTGAACACCAAAACCTCAACCTTTGCAAACATTGTAGATCCAGATCAGATGACTTCTTCATTAGATGTCTTCTGAAGAAGCCATCTGATCAGGATCTACACTGTTTGTCATTCAGTTTGCAAATTTGAATGAATAAATTATATTAAGTAATTTTATTGGCCGATGGTCAGAAATGGATGTGACTAAATAAGTTTATTCAGCAGGATAAGGGTAAATATATATATTTTTTGCCTGCACTGTTCTAAGCTGATGAAGTTTTAGTATAACATTAACTTACAACTTTGTTAGCTTTGAAAAGCTACATTTTTTGTATCAATGAAAAGTTGGGCTTATTAGGGGAATGGGAACACATTCAGGGGACGCAACTTCTCCAAAAGAATTTTTGTCTCCCATGTCAATAGGTTCAACTCTTAAAGGAAAGACTTTGCTCCTGAGGAGCAAATTCTTTCCCAAGAGCAAATTATTTCCTTTAAGTGTAGTATTAGAAGCCTCTGTGGTGTAGTGGTTACACTACTCCCCTTGTAAACCAGGGATTGCAGGATCGATCCTGGGCTTCTCCAGACTTTCAGATGAGTCTATAAACCGAGGTCCCGTCTCAGTATGACCTTAGTTGTTGGTGGGACGTTAAACTCAAACACTTACTCCTTTAAGAGTAGACCCCATTTTCAGTGGGACAGGGCTTATAGAAAAGCGAACAGGAAGTCACAAAGTTGTCTCCCTTTGAAAAATGACGGAAAAAAATCTGCCACATGTTCCCATTCCCCTTTAGGTCTGAAAACACTCTAATTATGGAAATGCCTGCCTATGAATATTAAGTACATTTCAGATTTTATGTATTGTTTCAGCATCCCGTTGTGCTGACCCAGAGACCCCTGGAGGAATGAAACAAATAGTGACAAGCTATGAGTCAGGACAGACAGTTGAGTTTGAGTGCCTGCGCGAAGGATATAGTGTTTCTGGTGGTCCAGCAACTAGAACATGTGAAACTATAATCTCTACCACTGTCTGGAACAATAATGATGTACTCACGTGTGAAGGTATATAGTAAGACACAACTTGAAAAGCCAGAATTTGTCTTCAAGCATATATCCTGTCATTGTTATAGCCCAGATTTGAAAAAGTGGGGCTATACTGGATTTGCCATGTCCTTAAGCAATCCACTATCGGACATGTGATATACATTAAAATATATCTGCTTCTAGACATAGGTTGTGGGTACTCATTAGAACCCTCTAAACCATATATATTCTTGGTCCTTGTGATAAGGACAACAATCTTGGGCTTTCATGGGATAGACCGGGGATGCCCCAACCCCTTTTCTGCTTAAAGGGCTTTATTTATTTTATACTCTGCAGTGAAATCAATGCATATCTGAAACAAATAAAAATGATATTTCACAGTGTGAAAATATATACATGTATGATTTTTTCACACTGTGAAAAATAACATGCCCTTGTTATTTTCACAGTAGCAGCCCGGACTACATTTCTCGCCAAAATTTGTATTTTATCTATAAAATAATTCTGTAAAATACCTTGAAAAGCACTCTTTGAACTGTAAAAATGCTGTATTCAAAATGCCGAAATGTTTATGTTTTGAAACTGAAGTTGTGACGTCATAGCCAGATCAAAATTATGACCTAATATATGATTGATACTGTGGCGTCTGATCTGGGCCTGCACTGTTTGCCAAGGTACCTCTTTAGGTGTTTCCCGCATGCAATGGGTTAATGTCAAAGCCTATTTTCTCTGAAAAATAGAAATTTAGAAAATCCTTTGAAAATGCCTTCTGCTACACTTGATGCTTAAAGGGTTGTCATTGTTTCAACAGCTAGAATGTTGATCTTTTTGTCCCAGCCTTCTGGGGAAATTTTAACCCATATCCTGCTGAATAGTTAATTAACCCTTTCCCACTCAGATACGTGTTTTTACGTGTCTGCACCCCCCCCCCCATTTTAAGCCCCAGAAGCACCTAAAATCTGCATTTCCACCCCTGGATAGTTATGTTTGCTTTAGGATTTGTTGGGCAAAAAAGTGACCTGTTTTTTCGCGCGCCTCCCCACTAAAAATATTCTAAGGGGGATTGAAGGGGGGCGTTGCCCCCCTCACATCCCGAAAAATTTTGGGTGTATGGCCCAACCGGCCGCTAAAATTTATATCTGAGGGTATCTGGGGTCAGAAATGCCTGAAAATTGATGCTGATAAAACATGCTGCAAACAGTGAAAATGGCCAGTGCCAAACACCTTAACTGTTGCCTTGACAGCCGTGTGAAGATTAAAATGTGGTCAAAAATTCATGTGAAAACACACTTTTTGCCAACTTTGAGATGCCCCCTCTTTACCATGACAACAATGATCAAGTCATGAAAGGTTGCATTTGAAAGGCTACTGCCCAATGAACATTTATACCGAGTTTGGTGTAAAACAGACCATCCATTATGAAACAATGGCTAGTTGAAGTTGCTGTCAGGTGCAACACTGTGAAAATCAGTGAAATTCACAAAATCCCTGAGTGGTAAAGGGTTAAGCTGCACCCATTTCTGACTTTGAACCAGTCAGATTACTTGATGTAATTTATTCCTGCCAATTCACAAGCTGAATCTCAAACAGTGTAGATCATGATCAGATGGCTTCAGATCTGGATCTACACTGCCAAGGTAACAGGCCTCATATTTTTCAGGCATTCGCAGGATTTCAGGCTTTTAGAGCTTGATTTTTTTCTTGATTTCAGGCTTTTAGATTTAGAATCTTGTGCCTATAGTCTGTTAAAAAAACTATTTAACCGTTATCCTGCTAAATAAATTTATTAACCCACACACATTTCTGACTATACGTCAATCAAAATACTTGGTATTTTCACAAACTGCATTACAAACAGTGTAGATCCCGATCAGATGGCTTCTTCAGAAGCCATATGATCTGTATCTACACTGTTTGCAAAGGCAATAGTTGTGTCTTGTTCAGCAGAATAAGGGTTGAAGCTACAAATTTGGGCCTTTCAGGCATAGAAAAGTGTGGTCAGTACGGGGCCTAAGTAAGGGTTGTCATGTTAAGCAGGGTATGGGTTAATCATTTGGTGGTCCGTGAATTTGTAATAGACAAGCCTGTGTTTTGCAGTTTTTGTTAGTCTTGTTTATTAATAATTAACCCATTGTATACTAGTGGACTCTTCCATTGCTATATGTTGGTCAGGTCCATTTGTCATATAAGGGGTGTCAGGCCTATTTTTTTTCTATTTTTGACGTAAACTTGTATTAGCAAATAGTGCAGGCCCTGATCAGACGCCGCTTTCTGCGGCGTCTGATCTGGGCCTGCACTGTTTGCCAAGGTACCCCTTTAGGTGTTTCCCGCATATAATGGGTTTAATCAGCTGTGTTCTTATTGTTTTGTAGACACTGAAGGACCTTTGTTCATGGATTGTCCAACAGATCCTTTGGTATTTGACTATCTTGAGCCAGCTGTATTCACTCCACCCATAGTGACAGATAACTCTGGGGCATTGAAGAGTTTAGACGTGAGCCCACCCTTTAAGCCTGATGACTTGGTCACTAATGATGTTTTTGTGAGCTACACCGCTTTTGACTATGCTGGCCAATCACAACTCTGCGAAATAAATATTCAGAAGAAAGGTATGATATTTACATTATACACCCATGTTACACTATAAGTTTGAGGGTCGCTGTGGTCGGATGGATAGGAAAATCCACTACAAGGGTCACTGTCCAGTATCAGGAGGCTTGCCGAGTGATGCCAGACAGTGATCTTGAGGGACTGATTTTTCTACCTACTACTCACACCAAGAGTTTTTTTATATTTGTAGCATCACGAAAGCACGCCTATATAATTTTGACCCCCTTGAACCCCACTTTTATATGGTAAAACTGGAGTTTACAGGGATAAACCTCATTTTTAGCTCGTCTGTTTTTTGAAAAAAAAACTATTGTCATCACTCCGGCGTCTGCGTTGTCGTTGTCGTCGTCTGGCGTCGTCGTTCCAAAAAAACTTAACCTTGGCTATAACTTAAAAAGTATTAGACCTAGCCTCATGAAACTTCATACACACACTCATCATCACAAGAGCTACATTTTGACCAAGGACCATAACAACATTGTTGATTTTGGCTGAATTATCTCCCCTTTTCCAATTTTTTTCTGAAACACATTTTTTGCTCTCATTTTAATACTATTCACAACAGAGCCTTCAAACTTCACATGAATGTTCCTTGGGACAAGACCTTTTCAGTGATACCACACTTTTTGATCTGTGACCTTGACCTTTGACCTATTTTTCGAAAATTTAACCGAAAACCTTAACCTTGACCATATTTCCAAAAGTATTTGGCCTACCTTCATGAAACTTCATACACATACTCACCATCACAAGAGCTACATTCCCTACAAGTTTTATAACTCCATCTTGCAATTTGATTGAATTATCTCCCCTTTTCTCTCCGTTTTTTTTAAATTGTTTTTGTCTCTTATTTCATACTATTCACAACAGAGCCTTCCAATTTCACATGAATGTTCCTTGGGACAAGACCTTTTCCGTGACATGGAAAAACAGACGAGCATGGCGCCGCTTGCGGTGCTCTTGTTATTTCTGCTCTAAAACAGATTGTGGGTACTCGTTAGAACCGCCTCAATGAGGCGGTTCTAATGAGTACCCACAATCTATGTTTTATTGAGGCGGTTCTAACGAGTACCCACAATCTGTTTTAGAGCAGAAATAAGAAAAATATTGCAATTTTTCATCTTAAAATTTTTGTTGTTTTTTTCATCGTTAAAATCGACACTGTATTTGTATAGGCGTGTTTTCGTAATGATAACCTGGGTAGGATAAGAATTTCTTTCCCAGGGTTAAGTCCAGGATTTTCTTATCTGGTGCGCAAGAAAGTCATTTTTTCACGACTGCAAAAATGAAATTTTTCTGATAAAAAAAATATGTGATATTTTTCCTATTTGTGCTGCAAATATAGTTTGTGGGTGCTCGTTATAACTGCCTCTTTGAGGTGGATCTAAGAAGTACCCACAGTCTGTGTTTAATAGCCAGAATAAGGAAAACAATTTCTTAAATACAGAGGAGCCACGTTATAATGACAGTATTTGTTCTACAATATTGTGCCATTATAATGAATTTGCCGTAATAAAGAATCACAGTTATGATTATGATAGGTTATAAAAGTTCTTTTTCACATCATTACTCCAAGAAACAAATGTAATTGACATTTGTTAGAATCGCCTCGATGAGGCGATTCTAACAAATGTCTATAACATTTGTTTCTTGGAGTATTAAATTACAATAATCTTTCATGACTATGGATTCGATTCGGGCAACCCGAGGGAAGCCCAAGCCGCTTGGAATTGAGGCTAAACCTTGAGCTAAGAATTCATTCCCTTCAAATTGTTATAACGAATGCCATTATAAGGCAGGTCCTCTGTACCTGATAAGAAAATCCTGTACTTAACCCTGGGATGGAAATTCTTATCCTGCCCAGGTTATCTACCCTGGGATAGGATAGAAATGAAATTGTCTCATGTTTGATGTACACTGGTTGAAGGCATTGTTAAGTTTGGTTTAAAATTTTATTCAGAAGTAACAAATCAACATACATACCTATACAGGTACATAATATGAGAGGATTTTGACGGAAGCAAAAATGTTTATAGAGTCTATTTCCTCTTGAAGTACATTCCAAGCTATTTTCCAGGTTTTAGTTTACACTCACTGAATGTTATACCCGGTAATGCTGAGCCACTCTGAATCCATGTACAGTTGCCATGGAAAATGTTTGTACTCTGTGGTGAGGCATCACCAGGCCAGCATCACGAGGCTTTCCGAGTGATGCCGGACAGTGATCCCAAGGGACGGGTTTTTCTATCCACCCCTCACATCAATGTAGTATTCTGTTTCTTGCATACCTTCCATTTCTGAGTGTGGGTTTTTAATACTGCAGTCACTTCAGTTGCCGATGTCCGCCATATTGTGATGACACTACAGTGATGTTTAGGTACTTCACGTAACATGCTGTGACGTCAGCCTTAACAGCAGTGCATATGAGGTCGTATTGAACCAGTGCATTTATCAAACACGCGAGATCATTTGAGTTAGGGTAAGAACCCCGGGGTTAGAACACAATTTTTACCCTAAGCTAAAACTAAGGATTTCCTTATCTGGTGTGCAAGCAATTAGTTTCCTTAATTTTGCTCAAAGAATATAGATTGTGGCTTGTTACAACCAACTTAATGGGCTGGTTCTAATGAGCACCCACAATCTATATTTTGATTAGAAATAAGAAAAATATTCAACTGAAAAATTCTATTTTTGGAGATATCAAAGAAGCCTTTCATTACGAAAACAGGCTTATCTAAACATATTGAAAATTTTACCCTCAAAAAATGAAAATTTTCTGATGAAAAATTGCCATTTTTTCTTAGTGCTGCTCCAAACATAGATTGTGGGCACACGTTAGAACCGCCTCACCGAGGCGGTTCTGACGAGTGCCCACAACCTATATGTTAGAGCATGAATAAGGAAAATAATGTATACCCCTACAAACCCCAGTTTTGCAATATAAAAGTGGGGTTTAAGGGGGTCAAAATTATATAGGTGTGTTTGCGTGATGTTAGGCCACTGATATGTTATTGACTTATCGTAATGATGAGAATGTTGCATATTTGTATATGAGATAGTATTACCAAAGTTTTTGTGCAGTAAATAGAGTTCCATGAAAATAATGTAAAACACAAAAAGGGAGATAAACTGAAAATGATGACAACCAATGCAGTGTGTGTTTAATTAGGGCCCCGCACTGAAAGTGTGGGTGCCCTATAGTAATCACTCTGTCTGTCTGTCTGTCTGTCCATCTGTCCGTCCACAAATTTTCCTACTCCTCTGATAGCGCTGCCAGGGCCCTAGTCAGTTTCACTGACAGCTCTAGTCTTCCTTGCTTTTCATGCATTAACTGCATTTTCGATTGCACATCACGCTAACAAGTCTGTGAAATGAACGCCCCCTTACACCCCACTTTATATAGAGAAAACCGGGGTTTACGGGGTATACATTATTTTCCTTATTATAGCCCCGCTTTGAAAAAGTGGGGCTATATTGGATTTGCCATGTCCTTCTGTCATTCCGTAATTCCGTGATTCCGTTAATTTGTGTTGGCTCCATAACTTTGTATCTGCTTAACATATTTTCATGAAACTTCACACAAATGTTAAACACCATAAGACAATGTGCAGAGCGAAGGAATTATAACTGTGGATTGCCTACTTTTGGAGTTATTGCCCTTTGAACATTTTCCGTAATTCCGTGATTCCGTTAATTTGTGTTGGCTCCATAACTTTGTATCTGCTTAACATATTTTCATGAAACTTCACACAAATGTTAAACACCATAAGACAATGTGCAGAGCGAAGGAATTATAACTGTGGATTGCCTACTTTTGGAGTTATTGCCCTTTGAACATTGAAAAATGGCAATTTTAATTGTGTCCGCTTCATAACTCGAAAACCGTTTGAGATATTTTTAGGAAACTTCACACAAATGTTAAGCACTATGAGACGATGTGCAGAGCGCAGGAACCATAACTCTGCATTGCTTATTTTTGGAGTTATTGCCCTTTGAACATTGAAAAATGGCAATTTCAACAGTGTCCGCTTCATAACTCGAAAACCGTTTGAGATAATTTCATGAAACTTCACACAAATGTTAAGCACTATGAGACAATGTGCAGAGCGCAAGAACCATAACTCTGGTTTTCATATTTTCTGTGTGTCTGTCTGTGTGTCTGTCTGTGTCTGTTAACAATTTTCGTGTCCGCTCCATAACTTTAAAACCCATTCACATATTTTCATGAAACTTCACACAAACATTAAACACCATGAGATGGTGTGCAGAGTGCAGGAACCATAACTCTGGATTGCCTAATTTTTGAGTTATTTCCCTTTGAATATTGAAAAATATCAATTTTAGCCGTCTTTGCTCGATAACTCAAAAACCGTTTGAGATAATTTTATGAAACTTCACACAAATGTAAAGCACCATATTACGTGTGCAGAGCGCAGGAACCCAAACTCTGGATTGTCTACTTTTTCAGTTATAGGCTTTTGAATATTAAAAAATGGCAATTTTAACTATGTCCGCTCCATAACCGTTTCTGATATTTTCATGAAACTTCAAATAAATGAAAAGCACCTTGAGATGATGTGCAGAGTGCAGGAACCATAACTCTGGTTTGCCTACTTTAGGAGTTATTGCCCTTTGAACATTTAAAAAGGTAATTTTGACTGTGTCGGCTCCATAACTCACAAACCATTTGAGATATTTTCATGACACTTCACACAAGTGTAAAGCACCATGAGACAATGTGCAGAGCGCAGGAACCCTGACTCTGATTTGCCTACTTTAGGAGTTATTACCCTTTGAACATTGAAAAATGGAAGATGAAATTTAGTATAAACATGGACATTCTGGTAATGTATCATGCTCATTGAAATGAGGGACAAGGGCTCACAACTCTTAGAGTTTTTCCAGATAATGTAAAATTTTCAACAGTTATTTCTTGTTCATAACTGTTTTCTCTGCAGCTTAAATAACTTTCTTCTCTGACAGCGCTGAAGCGGGGCTATAGTCAGATCCTCTGACAGCTCTAGTTTCTGCTCCTAGACATAGGTTGTGAGTACTGAAATTGAATGCGCTGCATGGTGATTCTGCGCAGAGCTGAAACTGACTAAACTTGAGTACAGGTAAACCACTTAGGTCTAAGCCTGCCAAGGAAAAGTGATGCGAGTCTGACTGCTCCCAAAACCCCAGCAGTTTCTATGGGTGATGGGGCTTGAGATGTCATTTCATCTAAATGTCGGGTAAAGTCCCACAAAATCAGAAGCAATGTCTCCAAAATGGCCTACATCACGAAAACACGCCTATATAATTTTGACCCCCTTGAACCCCACTTTCATATAGTAAAACTGGGGTTTCCGGGGGTATACCTTATTTTTAGCTCACCTGAGCCGAAGGCTCATTGGTGAGCTTATAGGGTGGTCATGCTGTCTGTATGTCAACATTTTCAAACATCTTCTCCTCTGGAACCGCTGGGCCGATTGAAGCCAAATTTCATGTGGGGCCTCAGTGGGATGGGGGAACGAAAGTTCCTTCGCGGGGTCCAGGTCACATGACCAAGATGGCCGCCATGCCCATATATGGTAAAAATCCTTCAAAAATCTTCTTCTCCGGAACCAGTGGGCCGTTTGGCCTGAAACTTGGTACACTGTAGAGTCGTTATAACGCTGATGCTTATAACGCGGAAATCGTTATAACGCTGTTGGTCTGTGGCTCCCGTTTTTTTTTACGTTTTTTTCCCAGTTTTTTTGAAAGTTTGGTTGAAAATTTTGCCCTTTTTTTGCGGAACTGGGCAGTCAAAACATCGTCAGCCACGATAAGACGTGTATACTCGCCGATTTACTCAAGCTGTCAACACTTATCAAACTGTGAATATTCGCCTAAGGCATTAAAAATAAGCTGGACAAGGTGTGAAATTAAATTGACACCTGTATATGCTAAACATTTTTCCAGCCAAAACAGAGCAATGCAGACGCTGTTTTCACCTGTGCATCTGCATGCGGTAAATCCGTGGGGCCATTTGTTGGGGGGAAATCGTTATAACGCTGTTGGTCTGTCGCTCCATTTTTTTGCTTTTGTCCGCCAGTTTTGAAAATGGTCATTTTTTTCCCCATTTTTCCGCCGAACTCGGCAGTCAAAATACCATCAGCCAAGGCAATACCTGTATTCTCGCTTATTTACTCAAGTTGTCAACACTATTAAAGTGTAAATACTCGCCTATGGCTTATTGATAAGACGGCAATTAACTGTGTGGTAAGGTGTGAAAACTAGGTAATCAAGGTATTTGTAACTGTTTGTCTCAATTAATCCCTTTGTAATTGTCACTTGCACACGCTAAATATTTTTCCCGCCAAAACAGAGCATAGCAGATGGCGTTTTATTTTTTTTATATTTATTTATTATTCACTAGATAAAAACAAAGAAACGGAAATCAAGCAAGGTACAACAATAAATATTCATAATCCCCATGTTAAACTTGGTTCGCCTACATTAATAGCCCCTCTTTCAAGCCAACCTTTCGGAATTGTCAAGTTGCATTTTACTTCACTATTTAGTGATACCTTCTTGAGACCGGAGGAGGTAAATAAAAATGGCGGTCAGAGATACAGAAACGAAAGTTCAGTAATAAATAAATTCAGCAATGGTTTGAATGAAAAGCTAAATGACCACTAGAAGTATAGAATCAGATTATTATTTAATTTAGTAACTATATAATTTATAAAATACATGCAGTATGTAATATTCATAATAAACTGGCAGAAACAGTAGCCATGCATGCAGAAAAAGTGGGTGGGGTAACAATATAACGCTATATTTTAGGGATCAATATAGCGCTGGATCACATATAACGCGGTCGACGTCGATGGATCCCGATGACAGCGTTATAACGACGCTACAGTGTATGTAGCATTGGGGACTCGGGCCCATCATATTTTGTTCAAATGATGACCCTTGGATGACCTTGACCAATTTTAGGCCAAGGTCAAATTTGGTCGCATAGACTTTTGTATGGGAAAAAGTCAATCCGTGTTTTTTTTGGAAACTATTGCAGCCTGTGATCTGAAAATTAGTAGATGCAGTAAGCTAAATGGGTGGATGAAACCACATGAGTATTCAAGGTCAAGGTCATTCTTTGACCTTTGTTCAAGGTCATTCAGATATGAGAATTAAAACTTATTTTTATCAGAAACCACAAAGCCATTTGTAACGAAATTTCATATGAAAGTTTTTTAGAAAAAGGTAATGACAATAAATCAATATGAATTTGGTCACATGACCAATATGGCCACCATGCCCATATAAGGTAAAAACCCTTCAGAAATCTTCTTCTCCGGAACCATCAGGCCGATTGGTCTGAGACTTGGTATGTAGCATTAGGGACTCGGGTCCATCATATTTTGTTCAAATGATGACCCTTGGATGACCTTGACCAATTTTAGTCCAAAGTCAAATTTGGTCGCATAAACTTTTGTATGGGAAAAAGTTAAAACCGTGTATTTTTGGAAACTATTGCAGCTTGTGATCTGAAAATTAATAGATGCAGTAAGCTAAATGGGTGGATGAAATTACATGAGTATTCAAGGTCAAGGTCATTATTTGACCTTTGTTTAAGGTCATTGAGATAAGAGAATTAAAACTTATTTTTCTCAGAAACAACAAAGCCATTTGTAACGAAATTTCATATGAAAGTTTTTAAGAACATGGAATGACAATTAATCAATATGAATTTGGTCACATGACCAATATGGCCGCCATGCCTATATAAAGTAAAAACCCTTCAAAAATCTTCTTCTCCGGAACCATCGGGCCGATTGGCCTGAAATTTGGTATGTAGCATTAGGAACTCAGGCCCATCATATTTTGTTCAAATGATGACCCTTGGATGACCTTGACCAATTTAAGTCCTAGGTCAAATTTGGTGGCTTAGACTTTTGTATGGGAAAAAGTCAAAACCTTGTATTTTTTGGAAACTATTGCAGCCTGTGATCTGAAAATTAGTAGATGCAGTAAGCTAAATGGGTGAATGAATCTACATGAGTATTTAAGGTCAAGGTCATTATTTGACCGTTGTTCAAGGTCATTCAGATATCAGAATTAAAACTTATTTTCTCAGAAACCACAAAGCCATTTGTAACAAAATTTCATATGAAAGTTTTTAAGAACAAGGAAATGACAATTAATCAATATGAATTTGGTCACATGACCAATATGGCCGTAATGCCCATATAAGGTAAAGCCCTTCAGTAATCTTCTTCTCCGGAACCAGTGGGTCGATTATCATGCAACTTTGTATGTAGCATTAGGGACTTGGGTCCATCAAATTTTTTCTCAAATTATGACCCTTGGATGACCTTGACCAATTTTAAGCCAAGGTCAAATTTGGTTGCATAGACTTTTGTATGGGAAGAAGTCCAAATCATGTATTTTTTGGAAACTATTGCAGCCTTTGATCTGAAAATTAGTAGATGCAGTAAGCTAAATGGGTGGATGAATCTACATGAGTAGTCAAGGTCATTCTTTGACCTTTGTTCAAGGTCATTCAGTTATTGAGAATTAAAACTTATTTTTCTCAGAAACCACATAGCCATTTGTAATGAAATTTCATATGAAAGTTTTCAAGAACAAGGAACTGACAATTTATCAATATGAATTTGGTCACATGACCAATATGGCCGTCATGTCCATATAAGGTAAAAACCCTTCAGAAATCTTCTTCTCTGGAACCAGTGGGCCGATAATCATATAACTTGGTATGTGGCATTGGGAACTTGAGCCCATGATGATGACTCCTGAATGACCCTGACCTATTTTGGGCCAAGGTCAAAGTTTTTCGCATAGACTTTTGGATGGGGAAAAAGTCAAAACTGTGTCTTTTTTTGAAAATATTGCACCTGGTGATCTGAAAACGGTAGATACAGTAAGCTAAATTAATGGATGAAATGACATGAGTATTCAAGGTCAAAGTCATTCTTTGATCTTGATTCAAGGTCATCCAGATATGAGAATTAAAACATATTTTTCTCAGTAAACCACTGAGCCATTTGTAACAAAAATTTCATATGCAGCATTGGGGGCTCGGGCTCATCACATATTATTCAAATGCTGACTTTCTGATACCTATTTTACGCCAAGGTCAAATTTGGTCACATAGATTTTGGGATGGGAAAAAGGTCAAAACCATGTTTTTTTTCGGAAACTATTGCAGTCTCTGATCTGAAAATTGATAAATGCAGTTAGCTAAATGAGTGGATGAAACAACATGCGTATTCAAGGTCAAGGTCATTCCTTGACCTTGGCCTAAGGCCTTTCAGATATGACGATTAAAATTTATTTTTAACCAGAACCTCTGTGCCGTTTGTGACCAAATTTTATACTAAGCTCGTAGAAACAAGTAAATGAAGATTTAAATACATGCGTTTGCTCAAATGACCAAAATGACCTTCATGCCCATATAAGGTAAAAACACTTCAGAAATCGTTTACTCCAGAACCAGTGGGCCGATTTTCATTAAACTTGGTATGTAGCATTTGGGATTTGGGCCCACTATAGTTTCTTCAAATGATGACCCCTGGATAGCCATAACCTGTTTTACGCAAAGGTCAAATTTGGTTGCCTATACATTTGTATTGGAGAAAGTAAAAATAATGTGTATTTTTTGGAAACTATTGCAACCTGTGATCTGAAAATTGGTAGATGCAATAAGCTAAATGAGTGGATAGAACTAAGGTCAATATTATTCTCTGACGTTGTCCCAAGGTCATTCAGATGAAATTAAAATTTATTTTTCATAGAAACCACTACTCCATTTGTAGCCAAATTTCACTTGAAAACTTATTGGAACAAACAAATGAAAATTTATTAATATGAATTTGGTCACATTACTAAAATGGCTGCCATGTCGATATACATGTATACCCTTCGGGTTTTTTTCTTCGAACCAATGGGCCCATTATCAAGTCACAAGACCGAGATTAATTCTTGGTAAAAACCCTATAAAATCGTCTTCTCAGAAATGAAATGGCTCCATAAGCTCTCAGCAGTCAGGTGAGCGGCTCAGGACCAATGGTCCTCTGGTTCTTATTTCTGCTCTCAAATATAGATTGTGGGTACTCGTTAGAACCGCCTCGATGAGGCGGTTCTAACGAGAGCCTTCATCTATATTTGGAGCAGAAATAAGAAAAAAAAATACAATTTTTTATCATAAAATTTTCATTTTTTCAGCGATAAAGGTGGCAATGTATTTGTATAGGCGTGTTTTCGTAATGAAATAGCATCGACAGGAACGTAAAACACAAACAAAATATCTAAAACTACACTAGTGTATCTATTTTTCAGTGTGGGATCCTGCACCAGATTTGACCTGTCAGAAATTAGATGTTTACATCACAGAGAGATCTCAACCACCCATTATGGATATAGCACAGTTTGCACAAGATTCTGGTGAAATCACAACTGGAGCTTCAAACATTGAAGCAGAACCTAGCATGATTTCAAGGGATGTTGACCAAATTGGCAGTCATGTAGAAATTAGGATAGAGGCATCCAATGAGAATAGTTTGAAGTCATTTTGTGCCTTCCAGGTTAATGTAAAAGGTGAGCTGACTTGAACCTCATTTAACCCTGTTGGTGCCAAATGGAATCTTCCTTATTATATATAGCAGGAGTCCATTTCAAAATTTAGGGATGCCAGGTTATGTTATCTTCAAAATTTATTTGGAAAATGGCTGAACTTTTTGTAAAAAGAGTGTAGGCCCTGATCAGACGCCGCAGTCTGCGGCATCTGATCTTGGCCTGCACTGTTTGCCAAGGTACACCTTTAGGGGTTTCCTGCCTGCAGTGGGTTAACCCATTTTGTATCGGAAACACCAGAACAGGTAGTTGGCAAACAGTACAGCTGATCAGGGCCTACACTGTTTGCAAAATTTTCAGCCAATTTCCAAAAAGTTTTTGAAGAAAACATAACCTGACACCCTAAATTTTGAAATCAACTCCTGCTATATACAAGGTGGAAAATTCCATGGAACAGTGTATCATTGCAACCTACCAAATATTTGTTCCGATTTTGGTGACCTTGACCTTAATCTCAAGGTTACGGGCTCCCAAAACCTTTTTTTTTTTGGGGGGGGGGGGGGTTGCAAAAACTGGCTTGTTGGCATTCTATATAATTTAAGAATTAGTGAATATTGGTCAACTTTAATTACAGTCTACCAAATTTGATTAGATTTCGGTGGTCTGACCTGTTTAATGACTGTTTTTTTTGTGTGTTTTTTTTCTTGTTTTTTTTTTAAGGTCACAGGCTCCTGAAAACTGTCAGTGTTTGGCCAAAAATGGCTTGTTTGCCCCTTATATTTTTTTGACCTTAACCTATTTGTTAAAGTCAAATGGGTATTTCAGATATATTTATGGTGGGGGGATATTGTTTTCCTCTGAAAACATTTTTAGTTGTAGATTATTAAGGTGAATAAAGATAAAGTTCGAAATCTGTTTCATACAATGTACAAAGCATTGATAAAAATTTTATTCCCTTTTATGTCAGGAATATTTTCATTAGCTCACCTGAGCCGAAGGCTCATGTGAGGTATTAGTATACCACGAGCCGGCGTCCGTCGTCGTCGTCCGTCGTCCACACTTTCAAAGAAGTATATCTCCGGAACCAGTGGGCCAATCTTGATCAAATTTCATGTGAAGCATTATCAGGTAGGGGGAAAGGCTGCATACTGTTTTCGGGCAGATCGGATTGGAACTCTGGTTGCCATGGCAACAAATAGCTCCCATAGACTTAACATAGGAAAAAGTTTGTCATCACTCTAGCTCCGTCAATTTTTTTCTGATCGACTTCATTCTTGCAGATAACCAGGACAGGCATAAAATCTCGATCAAGTTCGATTTTGGGCTGAATCGGATTATTCACTCAGGAGTTACGTGCCCTTGAGCGTTAGGAAAAAGCTTGTCATCACCCTAGCTCCGTCAATTTTTTTCTGATCGACTTCATTCTTGCAGATAACGAGGACAGGCATGAAATCTCGATCAAGTTCGATTTTAGGCTGAATCGGATTATTCACTCAGGAGTTACGTGCCCTTGAGCGTTGAAAAAATTGCCTATTGACTTAACATGGGGAGAATGTTGTCATCACCGTAGCTGCTTCAATTATTTTCAGATTGGCTTTATTCTTGCAGATAACCAGCACAGCCATGAAATCTAGGTCTAGTTCGATAACTGGCAGAATCGGATCATTCACTTAGGAGTTACCTGCCCTTGTGTGTTTTTGCATTAGGGTTAATGGGAATTTCAAAAATGTATATCTTAAAGACTACTTGGCCAACTTTGATCAAATTTCATGTGTCGCATTATTGGGCAAGTGGAAAGGCTTCATTAGGTTTTCAGGCAGATCTGAGTGGAACTCTGGTTGCCATGGCAACATCTAGCTCCCATAGACTTCACATAGGAAAAAGCTTGTCATCACTCTAGCTCCGTCAATTTTTTTCTGATTGACTTCATTCTTGCAGATAACCTGTACAGGCATAAAATCTCGGTCAAGTTCGATTTTGGGCCGAATCAGATAATTCACTCAAGAGTAACGTCCCCTTGAGCGCCCGAAAAATTGCCTATCGACTTAACATGGGGAAAATGTTGTCATCACTGTAGCTGCTTCAATTTTGTTTGGATTAGCTTCATTCTTACAGATAACCAGCACAGCCATGAAATCTCGGTCAAGTTCGATAATTGGCAGAATCGGATCATACACTTAGGAGTTACCTGCCCTTGTGCATTTTTGCATAAGGGTTAATGTGAATTTCAAAAATGTATATCTTGAAGACTACTTGGCCGACTTTGATCAAATTTCATGTGTAACATTATTGGGCAAGTGGAAAGACTGCATAAGGTTTTCATGCAGATCTGAGTGGAACTCTGGTTACCATGGTAACATATAGCTCCCATAGACTTAACATAGGAAAAAGCTTGTCATCACTCTAGCTCCGTCAATTTTTTTCTGATCGACTTCATTCTTGCAGATAATATGGACAGGCATAAAATCTCGGTTAAGTTCGATTTTGGGCAGAATCGGAATATTGACCTCGGAGTTACGTGACCTTGAGCGACAAAAAATTTGCCCATAGACTTAACATAGGGAAAATGTTGTGACTACGATAGCGACTTGAATTTTTTTCAGATCAGCTTCAAACTTGCAGATAACGAGGACAGACATAAAATCACGGTTAAGTTCCATTTTGGGCCGAATCGGAATATTGACCTCGGAGTTACGTGACCTTGAGCGACAAAAAATTTGCCCATAGACTTAACATAGGGAAAATGTTGTGACTACGATAGCGACTTGAATTTTTTTCAGATCAGCTTCAAACTTGCAGATAACGAGGACAGACATAAAATCACGGTTAAGTTCCATTTTGGGCCGAATCGGATTATTTGCCTTGGAGTTACCTGCCCTTGAGCATGAAAAAATACGTTGTGACCACGATAGCAACTTTATTTTTATTCAGATCAGCTTCAAACTTGCAGGTAACGAGGACAGGCATAAAATCCCGGTTAAGTTTGATTTTGGGCCGAATCGGAATATTGACCTCGGAGTTACGTGACCTTGAGCGACAAAAAATTTGCCCATAGACTTAACATAGGGAAAATGTTGTGACTACGATAGCGACTTGAATTTTTTTCAGATCAGCTTCAAACTTGCAGGTAAGGAGGACAGACATAAAATCTCGGTTAAGTTAGATTTTGGGCCGAATCGGATTATTTGCCTTGGAGTTACCTGCCCTTGAGGATAAAAAAATACGTTGTGACCACGATAGCAACTTTATTTTTATTCAGATCAGCTTCAAACTTGCAGGTAACGTGGACAGGCATAAAATCTCAGTTAAGTTCGAATCGGAATATTGACCTCGGAGTTACATGACCTTGAGCGACAAAAAATTTGCCCATAGACTTTACATAGGGAAAATGTTGTGACTACGATAGCGACTTGAATTTTTTTCAGATCAGCTTCAAACTTGCAGGTAACGAGGACAGACATAAAATCTTGGTTAAGTTCGATTTTGGGCCGAATCGGATTATTTGCCTTGGAGTTACCTGTCCTTGAGCATAAAAAAATACGTTGTGACCACGATAGCAACTTTATTTTTATTCATATCAGCTTCAAACTTTCAGGTAACGAGGACAGGCATAAAATCTCGGTTAAGTTCAATTTTGGGCTGAATCGGAATATTGACCTCGGAGTTACGTGACCTTGAGCGACAAAAAAATTGCCCATAGACTTAATTAGGGAAAATGTTGCGACTACGATAGCGACTTGAATTTTTTTCAGATCAGCTTCAAACTTGCAGGTAACGAGGACAGACATAAAATCTCGGTTAAGTTCGATTTTGGGCCGAATCGGAATATTTGCCTTGGAGTTACCTGCCCTTGAGCCTAAAAAATACGTTGTGACCACGATAGCAACTTTATTAGGGCCCCGCACTGAAAATTAGGGCCCTGCACTGAAAGTGTGGGTGCCCTATAGTAATCACTCTGTCCGTCCGTCTGTCTGTTCTTAGTAGAGGTACCTTGTGGGGTTACTAATGTAAAGTCTATGGAGACTTTAACCCCATAACGCACCACTGTACAGAGTTTTAACCCCACATACGAAATTTTTAACCCCACTAACTGAAAAGTTACTGTGCCTTACGGAATAAACCCCATTAAGTTGAATTGGGCAGAATCCTAACCCCACTAGGTACCTCTCGTCTGCCCGGACACAGAGTCCGTCCGTCTGTCCGTCTGTCCGTCCACAAATTTTTTTATCCTCCATAACTTTTTATTATTCCTGGATGCATTTAAATATTACTTGGCATCATTCTGTCCGTCCGTCTGTCTGTCTGTCTGTCCGGGCAGACGAGAGGTACCTAGTGGGGTTAGGATTCTGCCCAATTCAACTTAATGGGGTTTATTCCGTAAGGCACAGTAACTTTTCAGTTAGTGGGGTTAAAAATTTCGTATGTGGGGTTAAAACTCTGTACAGTGGTGCGTTATGGGGTTAAAGTCTCCATAGACTTTACATTAGTAACCCCACAAGGTACCTCTACTAAGAACGTCCGTCTGTCCGTCCACAAATTTTTTTATCCTCCATAACTTTCTTATTCCTGGATGGATTTAAATATTACTTGGCAGAAATGTTAACCATAATGTGATGGAGTGTTGCGCGTAAGACTCAGGTCCATACCTCAAAGGTCAAGGTCATACTTAGAGGTTAAAGGTCAAAAAAAGGTCTTTCCTGTGTCCAATTAATAACTTTGTTATTATTCCTGGATGGATTTAAATATTACTTGGCAGAAATGTTAACCATAATGTGACGAAGTGTCACACGCAAGACCCACAGCCGTACCTCAAAGGTCAAGGTCATACTTAGAGATAAAAGGTCAAAAAAGCGTCTTTTTTATTGTGTCCAATCTATAACTTTCTTATACCTGGATGGATTTAAATATTACTTAGCAGAAATATTAACCATAATGTGACAGTGTGTCACGCGCAAGACCCAGGTCCGTACCTCAAAGGTCAAGGTCATACTTAGAGGTGAAAGGGAAAAAAAAAACGTCTTTTTTAACATCAACATTTTCCTACTCCTCTGATAGCGCTGCCGGGGCCCTAGTCAGTTTCACTGACAGCTCTAGTTTTTATTCATATCAGCTTCAAACTTGCAGGTAACGAGGACAGGCATAAAATCTCGGTTAAGTTCGATTTTGGGCCGAATCGGAATATTGACCTCGGAGTTACGTGACCTTGAGAGACAAAAAAATTTGCCCATAGACTTAACGTAGGGAAAATGTTGTGACAGAAATAGCGACTTGAATTTTTAGCTCACCTGAGCCAAAGGCTCCAGTGAGCCGATAGTATACCAAGGCTCCGGAGTCCGTCGTCTGTCGTCCGTCCATCCGTCGTCCACACTTTCAATGAAGCATATCTCAGAAGGCAGTCGACCAATCTTGTTTAAATTTTATATGTAGCACCATTGGGCAAAGGGAAAGGCTGCATTAGATTTTGGAGCTAGTCTGGTTCATTTGTTCCTTTATTCTTCTTTCTCTCCATATAGAGATAATAGACCAATGTTAAATTTTTAATCAAAGATTTCTCAGGAACTATAAAAGCTAGAAGCATCAAATTTGGTATTCAATAGAATAATGATGACTTATTTTGTGTAAGAGACATTGGGCTTTCTCAGCTTATTTGTTCATCTGTTCTTTCATTCTTCTTTCTCTCCATTTTGACCAATGTTAAATTTTCGTCAAAGATTTCTCAGGAATTATAGAAGCTAGAAGTCTCAAACTTGGAATGCAATGCAATAATCATGACTTATATCCTGTAAGGGTCAATGGGCTGGATTCTATTAGCAGATTTAGTAGTCAAGTCTGTGAATTGTTAACTCTTAAGTTCCTCAGGTGAGCGGTTTAGGCTCATTGAGCCTCTTGTTTGTTTTTGCAGCTGGCGCATGTTTTGAAGAGACCTACCCTTCATCTCACCCTAATGCAATGAAGAGCTGCAGTGGGGATATGACCAGTCTAAGCTGTAATGTAACATGCAATGAGGGATATCTTTATAGAGATGGGACCTCCTGGCAGTTGGTTACCTGTGGAGTATTAGGAATGACAGAAGAGTATACCTGGAATCCTGTGGAACCTATGGTCTGTTTACGTAAGTAGAGTTGTGTTAAGTTGTTTATGGGCTGAATAAAATAATTTAGCCGCACCTATTTCTTACTATTGGCTGATCATATTACTTAACCAATTTTGTATGGGAAACACCAAAACGGGTACCCGCAGAACGCAGCGTCTGATCAGGGCCTCCACTGTTTGCTTAAGGTTCAGGCATTTTCCAAATCAATTTTGAAGAAAACACAACCTGACACCCCTAAATTTTAAAATGGACTCCTGCTATATATAAGGAGGAATATTCCATTTGGTACAAAAAGGGTTGTATACGCTCAGGTAAAAAACTGCTTGTCAAACAGTGTAGATCCTGATCAGATGGTTTCCAGAAGCCATCCTACCTTGGCCTTCACCATTTGCAAAGGTAAGAGTTGTCATGTTCAGCAGAACAATTGTTCCAAACAGGGCTCGAGAAAATGTCGGTTTTCTGGTTCTGGACCGAATTTGCCTTCCATAAACTGATATTGACTTCAGAAGAAGATTAAAAAATCGGTCCATAATTCTATAACATTTTAAAAAAAACGGTTTGAAAATTTTCGCCAAATCATTATGTTGACCGTTTGCCACTGATAATCCAAGCATGTATGCAAAAAACGCCTACAACACAAGGTGTTAGATCGGTTCATTATCTAACTAGGTGAAAATTGGACAAGTCCAAGTCGGGTTCTTTGATCTTATCGCAGCGAAATTTGACCCGTGTGTCAAAATTATTAAACCGTGAACACTGGCCTCAGGCGTTACTGGCAAACTGGCAAGGTGAGAAGATTAGGTCAATCAATACAGGACATACGCTAGTTTGTTTACACAAGTCATTAATTTATGGCTTTCTATAGAACCGGTATTTGAATATAAAATTGTGTTTTTTTTTTCACAGGGTGCAATTTTCAATACACACCTGTCATGTCTGAACATTGCCTTCGAGGGAAAATGCCTTATTTCACCCATTCTAAACGATATTTTTATTTAAGAAATACGCTCCATTGAAACCAATAACATAAACCAGGTGTGTATCACGCCCTTGAATGAATTAAAATGAAACCGCATGACGTGATTTTCCGATCACGTGGCTTCAATATCGGTCGTCATTTGTAGACAAAGCGATTTGTTTCAGGCTTGTGTAATCGTGAAATATGTATTTATATTCTTTATAACTCAGTTTGGCCATGTAAGATTTTGAATGACTCTTGTTTGGTCATGTTTTGGTTCGAGATTAAAGAAATGTTTTTCGATTTTTTAACCCGTTCAAAGCGATTTCTTTTAGAAAAACGCTCTATTAAAATCAGTGACATAAAACAGGTGTGTGTGTTATGTCCTTGACTGCATTAATGTGTATTGTGTAAACGGAAACCGTATGACGTCATTTTCCGACCAGGTGGCTGCAAAATCGGTCACCATTTGTAAACAAAGCAATTTGGGCAAAATAAAATGCGAGAAATAAGAAATATTTTAAAGGTTTATAAAGTGACCATCGAACTGGTCTTTGACTGCCCCACGTCAGTTGTTTCCCTTTAGCGGTCTTCAGGTTCTGAGTGACCCGGATATCATATTGGGAAAATGAAAGTAGATGAAATCTGGCATAGAAAATGAAAGTAGATGAAATCGGAACAATGTGAGCAATAATTGCTGTTTATAATCAAGATACTGGTGCTCATATCCGTTGACAAGTGTTAAGAGCAACATTGGTATGTCATTCGCTAATAACACATTTTGAAATTGCAAATCGCCAAGGACGTTTGCAGAAATTATTGAAACCGATCGGCAATTTCCGTAATTTTTGGCGAAATCTGGCTGGACCGATTTGGATTCTTCAGTTTCTCGAGCCCTGGTTTCAAAATCATCAAGCATAATTTTGCAGCATACAAAATTCCATTTCTTTTTCATACCAGCCCCGATAGCTCGGTAGAGTGTCTGCTCCGGGGAAGGGAGGTCACGGGTTCGATCCCGGGCTGCGACATACCAAAGTCGTTAAGAATGGTACTAGCTGCTCCTCCCTTGGCACTCAGATTTACGGGGTAGAGCTAGGACTGGTCGACCCAGTGTCAGGATAATGTGACTGGGTGTGGTATCATGTAATGTGTCTGGGACATGATACTTCAGTGAGGCAGCACTATAAAAGTGAGCATTGAGCTCCCTGTCGCAACCAGACACCGTCGTGATATGACTGAAAAATTGTTGAAAGTGACGTTAAACCCAAATTCACACACACATTTCTTTTTCATACAAAATCAGGCTTGACATTTCATGGGAATAAGGGGAAAATAGTTTGAAACTTTATCTGCTGCAATTGTGGTTGGTGTTTTTTGGAATATAGTATATTTCTGGCTCAGTAAAAGAGAGAAAAAATACTCCCTATTAACAAGTCCATGAAATGAACACTCATGTATACCCCTAGTTTTTGTTGGGAATACTGGAGTTACTTTGGGTATTCATTTTTTTATTCTCCAAGATTTGTTATGATAGTTTTTTTAAACTGCCTCAATAAGAAGGTTCTGGTGAGTGAGTGTGTTTGTTTTTAGCTCACCAGAGCCAAAGGCTCCGGGGGAGCTTATAGTATAGGCAGTGATCCGCCGTCCGTCGTCCGCGTCTGCGTCCGCGTCTGCGTCAACATTTTCAAACGACTTCTCCTCTGAAACTACTTGGCCAATTGAATCCAAATTACATGTGGAGGCTCTGTGGGAAGGGGGAACGAAAGTTTGTTCGTGAAGACTGAGTCACATGACCAAGATGGCCGCCATGCCCATATATGGTAAAAACCTTTAAAAATCTTCTTCTCAAGAACCGAATGGCCGATGATCTTGAAACTTGGTATCCAGCATCGGGGACTCGGGCCCTACCAAGTTTGTTCAAATTATGACCTTTGGTTGACCTTGACCTGTTTTACGTCAAGGTCAAATTTGGTCACTTAGACATTTGTATGGAAAAAGGCACAACAGTGGATTTTTCTGATTGCATGGTAGCTAGTGGCATCAAAAATGGTATTTGCAATCAGCTGAATGGAAGTTTATAAGTTCCAAAGGTCAAGGTCATTTACCGACCTTTGTCCAGGACGGCTCAGATTCAGTATTTTCATCTTCTTCTTCACTTAAACTACTTGGCCAATTGAAACCAAATTATATATGGAGCCTCTATGGAATTGGGGAATGAAAGTTTGTTTGTGGGGATGGGGTCACATGACCAATATGGCCGCCATGCCCATATATGGTAAAAACCTTAAAAAAATCTTCTTCTCAAGAACTGAATGGCCGATGATCTTGAAACTTGGTATGCAGCATCGGGGACTCGGGCCCTACCAAGTTTGTTCAAATTATGACCTTTGGTTGACCTTGACCTGTTTTACGTCAAGGTCAAATTTGGTCACTTAGACATTTGTATGGAAAAAAGGCAAAACAGTGGATTTTCTGATTGCATGGTAGCTAGTGGCATCAGAAATGGTATTTGCAATCAGCTGAATGGAAGTTTATAAGTTCCAAAGGTCAAGGTCATTTCCTGACCTTTGTCCAGGACGGCTCAGATTCAGTATTTTCATCTTCTTCTTCACTTAAACTACTTGGCCAATTGAAACCAAATTACATGTGGAGCCTCTATGGAAGTGGGGAACCAAAATTTGTTCGTGAGGACTGGGTCACATGACCAATATGGCCACCATGCCCATATATGGTAAAAACCTTTAAAAATCTTCATCTCAAGAACCGAATAGCCGATGATCTTGAAACTTGGTATGCAGCATCGGGGACTCTGGCCCTACCAAGTTTGTTCAAATTATGACCTTTGGTTGACCTTGACCTGTTTGACGTCTAGGTCAAATTTGGTCACTTAGACATTTGTATTGAAAAAAGGCAGAACAGTGGATTTTTCTGATTGCATGGTAGCTAGTGGCATCAGAAATGGTATTTGGAATCATCTGAATGGAAGTTTATAAGGCCAGAAGGTCAAGGTCATTTACCGACCTTTGTCCAGGACGGCTCAGATTCAGTACTTTCATCTTCATCTTCACTTAAACTACTTGGCCAATTGAAACCAAATTACATGTGGAGCCCCTATGGAATGGGGGAACGAAAGTTTGTTCGTGAGGACGGGGTCACTGACCGATATGGCCACCATGCCCATATATGGTAAAAACCTTTAAAAATCTTCATCTCAAGAACCGAATAGCCGATGATCTTGAAACTTGGTATGCAGCATCGGGGACTCGGGCCCTACCAAATTTATTCAAATTATGACCTTTGCTTGACCTTGACCTGTTTTACGTCAAGGTCAAATTTGGTCACTTAGACATTTGTATGGAAAAAAGGCAAAACAGTGGATTTTCCATCATAAATATTATTTACAATCAGATGAATGGAAGTTAATCAATTCCAAAGGTCAAGGTCATTACTGACCTTTGTCTTGGATAGCTCAGATTCAGTATTTTTATCTTCTTCTCCAGTATGCAGCATCGGGGACTCGGGCCCTACCAAATTTATTCAAATTATGAACTTTGCTTGACCTTGACCTGTTTTACGTCAAGGTCAAATTTGGTCACTTAGACATTTGTATGGAAAAAAGGCAAAACAGTGGATTTTCCATCATAAATATTATTTACAATCAGATGAATGGAAGTTAATCAATTCCAAAGGTCAAGGTCATTACTGACCTTTGTCTTGGATAGCTCAGATTCAGTATTTTTATCTTCTTCTCCAGTAAAAGAGCTGTGATGATTGAAACCAAATTACATTAAAAGCCTCTATGGGGATGAGACAATGAACATTTTTCGTGGTATTGTTGTCACATGACCAAGATGGGCACCTTGCCTGTATATGGTGTAAACTACATGACCTCTGATGAGCGTAGTGGCCCATGGGCCTCTTGTTTTGTGTCCCACTGACAGCTAAGGTCATACGGAGATGGGACCTCGGTTTAAAGACTCCTCCGAAAGTCAAGCCCGGAATCAAACCACAACACCTGGTTTATGAGGCAAGTAGCTTATCCACTACTCCACAGAGAGGCTTTTAAGGTTCTGATGATATATGAGCCCCACCAAGCGAATTTGTGTCTTCGAGCATTCCGTCATGACAAATTTTAACCGCATGCCCAGCCATTCATAGGGGCCAGGGATATGGCTTTCTGTCTGAAGGTTCCTCTTGATTCACTGCTTGTATGAGCGAGCAGCGAAGGTTCTGGCGAGACTGCGCGGATGCGCAGGCTCGCCTGAACCTTCGCTGCTCGCATAGGCGATAAGTACCAAAATCGCTT
Organism: Lucinisca nassula; assembly: GCA_963580285.1. Lineage (NCBI taxonomy): Eukaryota > Metazoa > Mollusca > Bivalvia > Lucinida > Lucinidae > Lucinisca > Lucinisca nassula. The sequence goes on from OY757011.1 coordinate 168,593,123, forward strand.
GGCGGGAGGAAAATTTCACAAGAACAGCATTGTCCCCATGGGTATGTTTTGCAAATGACATTGTTAACGCTTCAAGTGCAAAACATGTTAAGCAGACGGCATTTAAAAAAAAAAAAAATCTTATTTTTTAGTGATAATAAGGCTTGACATTACATGTGAATCATCTGCTGGGCAGATGATTCACATGAAATGTCAAGCCTTATTTTTGCTGAAAAATTATGAAAAAAAAAACTCAGATTGGCACCTACTCTAGAAATTTCAGCAGAGGAGGGGTAAAGAGTTATTTACTGCTGTTTCAGTGTTTGTGTATGCAATAGCTGTTTTCATTATCACAAGCTTCTGACTTTGCCATTGCAAAAATGTTCTGGTAAAAAGCATGTTAAATTTAACAAAGATACATGTTCACATTTTCTGTAATTTCAAGTTTGAGAAGCTATTCATTTCTCTGTATAAGTATAAATATTATCGCTGTTTGAGAATGCTTTACTTTCTTTCTAATGTACGTAACGCGACGTCCGATTGGTTAACATCAATAATTTGTGACCGTATATTCTGCGATAAACTGCCGGAAGCCCAACATTATGCAACGCTTTTCATTGACTGGCATTTGGTTTTACGTAGCTCACAGCGCTAGCCATTTTGTGCAAAATAGTACAGTTTTAACAAAGCAACCATATAAGTGATTTGAATGGGGATAACTGTATTGCAAAATTGTGATTTGGGGAGGTAAATCGTCGGGTTTTATGTTCACAAATTACATTTTACGGCTCTGCTGACGCGTCGCAATAAAAACGAAATTTCCGACCGTAAAACCCCCAATTTACCCCCCCCCCCCCCCCCCACCCCAATTCACAATTTTGAATGCAGTTTTCCCTTAATTATGCTGAACCAGGATATACATCGTATCATCATGAAAACACTCCTATATAATTTTGACCCCTATAACCCCACTTTTATACAGTAAAACTGGGGTTTACAGGGGTAGACCTTATTTTTATGCCCCCGCATCGGATGATGCTGGGTGCATATAGTTTTTTGGGTTTTCCGTATGTGCATCCGTGGGTGCGTGTGTACTTGCATCCAAATGTACGTCCTTCTGTACGAAACTGTGTATGTACGTAATCCTGTTAGACTCAGGTTAAGGTTTTTGTACCAGGTAGAGCCTGAACTTTTAAGAGAACATATTTTCAAAAAAACCATGTGATGGATTTGGTTCATATTTTGGATGATGACAGATATAGGTCCAAAGTTTTATTCAGCACTACCCTCATCCATGCCTATGACCTCAAAGTCAAGGTTATGAACATTTATGAATTTTTAATGTTGAAGACTCCGGTTAAGGTATTTGTACCAGGTTTATTATTTTTAAGAGCTCATATCTTCCAAAGTATAAGATGGGTTTGGTTCATATTGGGTATGATGGTATATATATCAAATGGTTCCGGTCCGTTGCACATCTAGGTCACAGGAGCCAAAAATAGATTTTTTTCACCGACAACTTAAAAAATCTTCTTCTCTGAAACCACAAGGCCCAGGTCTTTGATATTTGATATGAGGCTTCATCTAGTGGACCCCTACCAAGATTGTTCAAATTATAGTGCTGGGGCCAGAAATGCCCCCGCACCAGGTCCCTTTGGTTTTACATAGGATTATATAGGGAAAATCTTTGAAAATCTTCTTCTCTGAAACAACAAGGCCCAGGTATTTGATATTTGGTGTGAAGCTTCGTTTAAATTATAGCCCTGAGGTCAAAAATGCCCCCGTCCTGGGGCCATTTGGTTTTACATAGGCTTATGTAGGGAATATCTTTAAAAAAATCTTCTTCTCTGAAACCACAAGGCCCAGGTCTTTGATGTTTGGTGTGTAGCTTTATCTAGTGGACCTTTGCCAAGATTGTTCAAATTATAGCCTTTGTTGATATTTGGTATGAAGCTTCAACTTTTAGACCTACCTCAACATTATGCACATTATAGCCCTGGGGTCAATAATGGCCCACTCGGGGCCCACTTGTTACTCTATGAATCAGGTGAGCGATCCAGGGCCATCATGGCCCTCTTGTAATGGATTAAAATGTTGTTTGGACAATTGGATTTATGTTATGTACTTGTCCTTGGACAAGCATGAAATTTAGTAATTACCACATGTATACATTAAAATGTTTTTCGTTTTTAGCTGTTTCACCTGCACCCTACCTTGTCATTCTGGAGATTACATACCGAGATACCTTGATGAATACTGCATCAGGCCAGTGTATATCTGCACATGACACGTATCTAAATCAATTCCAGAATATTCTGAAACAGCAGGTATCAAGTATCTGCTTAGAGTGGTCTTGGGAGCGGCTACAGGATTCCGTCACGGCAGGTTTAAATGCGGTGAGTTAGCGGTGGAGTAACACAATTTTGTTGCCTTTGTACATGTATATTAACCCTTTTTGTACCAAATGGAATCTTCCTCCTTATATATAGCATGAGTCCACTTCAAAATTTAGGGGTTTCAGGTTGTGTTTTCTTCAAAATTTATTTGGAAAATGGCTGAACTTCTTGCAAACAGTGCAGGCCCTGATCAGATGCCACATTCTGCGGCATCTGATCTGGGCCTGCACTGTTTGCCAGGGTACCCATTTTGGGATTTCTGGTACTAAATGGATTAAACATGGCTTCGCACTACTAGCATTATTGGCCCACAACCCTCAAACTGCCGGTCACCACGATTACTGAGGTACTTTTCATTTTTCCCCACTAAAAACAAGATCTAACGTAATACTTGGATCCTTTGCTATCTTGTTTACCCATTGTAGTAGTAGTAGGCGGAAAACCCCTAAGGGGTACCTTGGCAAACAGTGCAGGCCCAGATCAGATGCCGCAGAATGTGTTGTCTGATCAGGGTTTGCACTGTTTGCTAACTGGATTTTCTGTCAAAAATGGAATAAAAATGAAAACATAGGCCTGACACCCCTTAGATAACAAATGGACTTGTCCAACATATAGCATTGGAAGAGTCCACTAATATACAATGGTTGGATTAAATGATTTTGACTGAAAATCCCTATCTACAAGAAGGTTTGTTATACTGCAAAGAAATTTCTTAGCTTTTGGTTACACAGTTCAAGGGCAGTTGTTTTCCATACACCTAATGAGCAAGCTGTTGCCCTTTCGAGCTTGCCTTGTCTGAATTGCAATATACACCAGTTTGGATTTGCTGCACAGCTAATGAAGAATAAGAGCAAAATACATGTAGTTCCTTTCAACACAATTATTTTAGCTTCATATATTTAATAACAAAAAACAAAAACAAAAAAACAACAACAAAGTTTTGATTATTTTTAGTTCATTTGGTGCTTTATTTCATTGTTTTCCATTATTTACCCATTGTATGAAAGGGTTCCTTGGCAAACAGTGTAGGCCCAGATCAGATGCCGCAAAAATGGAATAAAAATGACAAAATAGGCCTGAACACCCCTTACATGACGAATGGGCTTGTCCAACATATAGCAATGGAAGAGTCCACTAGTATACAATGGGCTAAACTCTCATTCTAACATTGCAATGCAGAGTGTGCAGAAGGGCACATTTGATGATGTCGCATGTAAATATTGACCTCTCACAACACCCACTGCAAAAACATTGTAACAAGGTAAAAATGTTGCAAATAAAGCTGTGTCGTATATTGCAGGGAACTGATAGTAATTCTTCACAGGGAATATTGGATCACATCCTTGGCCTGAAATATGTGATGTATTTGTTTCAGTTTCAGTGTTGTATTTGCTTGTCTACATCACGGGTACATGCCTATAAAATTTTGAACCCCCTGAACCCCACTTTTATATAGCAAAACTGGGTTTTACAAGGGTACACATTTTTTTTTTCCTGTTTCTGCCCGGGGACATGGGTTGTGGGTGCCTGTTTGGAACCGCCTCAATGAGGCGGGCCTAGCGGGTACCAGCGATTTGTGTTTTTGGCGGGATATGAGGAACATTAAAATTTCTATATGAAATTTTCCCCTTCTTTGGTGGTAAAATTCTCAAAACATCTGTATAGGCATGTTTTAGTGGTGAAATATGTCTGTTTATCACATGTCACCTGTTTGTATATTATGCTCTTACGCCACCTGCGAGTGACCTGAGTTTAACTTCAATAAAGTTATGTTCTGTTCTGTTCTGTTCTGAAAGGGATATTTGCCTTGGTCTTATGGCTCAGGCAAATTTCTCTCCCAAGTGGGGAATGTGATCCTATGTGTCCCTTCAAGAATCAAAACAACTACCATAATGATCCTAAGTATTTGGACAGATAGGCCTAAGCAAACAGTGCAGACCCAGGTTCTACCCTGTTTGCCATTCTGTCTGCACCTTTTGGACTCCTTGCTGGATCATGAAACAAAGTTGTTGAAATTTTAAGGGAATTACAGCCAGTCATCAAGGAGTCCCAATTTTTAGGCTTATTACAGTAATTATGAGTCCCAATTCAAAGATCAAAGAGATATCTCACACACTAACGGGTGAAATTGTCATCATTAAAACCTGTTTCTTTCTGTTTTAGATAAAGTCAACCTTTGCCTTGACACTGCTTTCGGAAAATGTGTCTAGCCAAGATATCACCGACTGTGTCACACAGATCACTGATGACACAGATAATTTTAATATCCAATCAATTACATGTGATGGTGGTGGTACAGCCAAATACAATGCAGAGACAATCACAGTGATGTCTAGTGATTATCAGTGTGCCACAGGCTACATGGTGGCCCTTCAGGACGCTAGCAGTGGCTGCGGTATGTTTTCAAAACATCAGGGGCCGGTTGTTCAAAACTAACATTGAAGTTAGATAACCTGTCAATACACTTTGATAATATAACCCTTATTTTGCTGTTCACGTCAGCCCCTATCTTTGCAAACAGTGTAGATCCAGATCAGATGGCTTCTGAAGAAGCCATCTGATCAGGATCTATACTGTTTGACATTCAGTTTATGAATTTGTAGGAATAAATTACATCAAGTAATCTGATTGGTTCGAATTCAGAGATGGGTGTGGCTAAAATGAATATGCAGCAAGAGAAGGGTTAATATGGAAATATGCTAATATTTGTTGCCAAAAAAATGTGAGCAGCTATGCAAAAGCTGTCCATATTCTTTTTTACAGCAAAAATACTTGTGTATTTGCCTTGTTCTTGTTAGAACCCTTAACTATTCGACTGCTAATGAGCTCGTTAAGCTAACTATGCCTTGAACAACTGGACCCAGGAAATCACAAATTCATATTTATTTATTGTGGTAATTTTTAGCTTGTCTGTTCTTCGTAGAAAAACTTTCAAGCTATTGTCATCACGCCTGTAATTTTTAGCTTGTCTGTTTTTATCTTGTCTGTTCTTCGAAGAAAAACTTTCGAGCTATTGTCATCACGCCTGCCTCTGCATTTTCATTGTCAGTTGTTGCTAAAAAAAACTTAACCTTGGCTAGAAATTCTACTGTATTGACCTAGCCTCATGAAACTTCATACTCAACATCCAAAGAGCTACATTCTGACCAAGGGCCATAACTGCATTGTTAATTTTGCCCAAATTATCTCCCCTTTTCTATTTTTTTTTTCTGAAACACATTTTTTCCTTTCATTTCAATACTTCAATTATAACAGACCTTCAAACTTCACACAGAGTTCCTTGGGACAAGATCTTTTCATTAATATCGTACTTAATGACCACGAAATTTTACCATTGAACTTTGACCTATTTTTAGCTCACATGACCGAAGGTCATGGTGAGCTTTTGTGACCATGAGATTTCCGGCGGCATCATGCCTCATTTGTCATGTGTGCGTAAACTTTTCTTGTGAACACTCTAAAGGCCACAGTTTTGATCCAATAATCATCAAACATGGTCTGAATAATCATCATGACAATAACTTGGTCGAGTTTGAATATGCATGTTATTTTGTATGAAAGCTTTCAGGAACAAACAAAATAATGAAAATCTATTAATATGAATTTGGTCACATGACCAATATGGCCACCATGCCCATATAAGGTAAAAACCTTCAGAAACTCGCAGCACTCAGGTGAGCGGCTCAGGACCATTGGTCCTATGGTGTCTGTTCAGTTCATTATCTCAGCCTGTAAAAATAAATTCCTTTAAACTTTGCAATAATTGGAGTTGATTATACCTCACGCATACAAAGTATAAGGGGTATTATGTTTTCACATTGGTCCATCCATCTGCCTCTCCAGCCATCCATTGGATGGATTTGATAGAATTTTGGGTATGAACTGATATTGACAACCTCTAGCTTGGGATTGTTACACAACTTTTTGCGGCAATTTTCAACAGGGATATGGCCCTTGCCTGATGCCAGAAAGTCCTTTCCACTCAATATTTTAAGTAACATGTGATCTATTTTGATAATATTTAGTATGTGAATTTATGTTGACAAGATCTAGCTTAGGATCGTTACGCGGCATTTGGCAACTATTTTCAGCACAGTTATGGCCATTTAATGACGTCCAAAATTTGTTTCCGCTCAATATCTTGAGAAAGAAATGATTGATTTTGATCAAATTTGGCATGGGAATATGTAGACAAGACATAGTTTGGGATTGTTACTGTGTCAATTTTCAGCAGAGTAATGTCCCTTGAATGATGTAAAATTGCTTCAAATGTGAACTCCTCATATACTCTTGGGCCAGTTGGATTCAAACTTCACAGGAATGTGGCCCATGTGGCTCCCTATCAAAATAGCTAAAATAGTATGCTCTGTTGAGCAAGATGGCTGCCAGAGCTAAAAATGGAAAAATTTTCAACATCAACTCCTCCTAAACACCTGGGCCAATTTGATTTTTATGTCCCCGGTAGCGATAGCGGGGACATATCTGTTTGTTTGTTGGTTTGTATGTGGACAACTTTAATGTTGGTCATAACTTTTGAACCAGGGGAGGTAGAGTATTCATATTTGGCATGAAGGTTCCTTGTGACAAGAGCTTCACAGTCATGCAAAAAAATTTGACCTGTGACCTTAACCTTTGACCCACCTAAAAAGTAAAAAAAGGACATTGGTCATAACTTTTGAACCGCTTGAGATACAGCCTTCATATTTGGAATGTATTTCCTTGTGACAAAAGCTTTTCATTCATGTAAAAAAAATTGACGTGTGACCTTGACCTTTGACCTACTTAAAATAAAAAAATCAACATTTTGGTCATAACTTTTGAACCATCTGATATACAGCCTTCATATTTTGCATGTAGGTTCCTTGTGACAAGAGCTTTACATTCACACAAAAAATTTTGACCTGTGACCTTGACCTTAGACCTACATAAAAGAAAAAGTTAACATTAGTCATAACTTTTGAACCGTTTGAGATACAGCCTTCATATTTGGCATGTAAGTTCTTTGTAACAAGAGCTTTACATTCATGCAAATATTTTTGACCTGTGACCTTGACCTTTGACCTACTTAAAAGAAAAATTAACATTTTGGTCTTACATTCGAACAGTTTGGGATAGGGTCTTCATATTTGGCATGTAGGTTCCTTGTGATAAAAGCTTTACATTCATGCAAAAATTTTGACCATGACCATGACCTTTGACCTACTTAAAAGAACAAATAAAATTGTTCATAACTTTTGAATCGTTTAAGATAGAGCCTTCATATTTTGCATGTAGGTTCCTTGTGACAAGAGCTTTACATTCATGCAAATGTTTTTGACCTGTGACCTTGACCTATGACCTACTTTGAAGAAAAAATATTGTTCATAACTTTCAAACCATTTAAGATAGAGCCTTTATATTTGGCATGTATGTTCCATTTGCCAAGGGCTTCCCATTTAAACCAAAAATCTTGACCTGTGACCTTGACTTTGAACTGTGACCAACTTTGAAAAAAAATGACCATGCCTGGGGACATGTTCGTGTTTCACAAACACATCTTGTTTTTTCTAATTTCTCCTTTATTTGAGATTATTTGAGATATTTATCCGATTTTGTTCTAATCTCTCCTTTATTTGAGATACTTATCTGTTTATTACATGCACTGTAAATGAAATAAATATGTTTAAACCAAAAAGTGCTAGAAAGGGGTCTTTTCTCTGAGAACCTATTGATAGGAGAGACAAAGAATTCGAAAGAGTAAGTACCTAATGACTTTATTTTGAGAGGGTGACTAAGTTGGTAGGACCAGTCTTCCCTGAGGCCTTCTTTGAACAATCATAAAGTACATAAATGACACGAACAACACAATAACATAAAAATGTTAACCCATAAAATGCCAATCACAACAATGGTCGTCTGCTTAGTCGTCTGCCAAGTACTTAAGAACCAGTTTTTGCAAACAGTGTGGATCCGGATCAGACTGCTTCTCTAGGAGCAGTCTGATCTGGGCCCACACTGTTTGCCTGTCTGCAAAAATATTTTTGAAAAATTTGCAAAAACATTCAGCATTGTTAATTCTGCTGAATAGGATATTCCTTACCTTTGCAAACTGTAGATCAAATGGCTTCTGAAGGATCCACTCCGATTATCACTCAGTTCGCAAATTTCAATGAATATATTATGTAAAGTAATGCAAATGTGAATGAATACATTTTTTCAAGTAATTTGATTGGTTGATTGTCAGATGTGGGTGTAGCTAGATTAATATGTTCAGAAGGAAAGAGGTTAATTCTGTATTTGTGTTTTTCAGTACCATGTGAGCCAGGGACCTATACAGATGGGAGCAGTTGTCAACCCTGTCCTGCTGGCCAGTACCAAGATGAGTATGGCAAGAATGAGTGTAAACAGTGTACCTCTAGTCAGCTGTCAGCTCCTGGTCGGACTACATGTCATGGTAAGAGTATGATCTACCTTGCAAACAGTGTAGATACAGAGCAGTTGGCTTTTGCAGAAGCCATCTGATGTGTATCTACACTGTTTCATATTCAGTTCGTGAGTTTTTAGGAATTAATTGCATCAAGTTTTCTGGCTGGTTGAAAGTCAGAAATGGGTGTGTCTAATAGCCTTTTTTTAGCTTATTTGCAAGCATACTTTTTAATAAATGAAGTTGCTCTCAAATAACAAATTCTTCGTAATAAGCAAAATATATTTGATGATGATTCTTTATAACAAGAAAGTAAGCAAGAAGTCAATATGGCATCTCTTTTTTTTTTTAAAATTGCAGATGTCATAATTTGTTTCTAGTCTTTTTAGTGTATGCATTTGGAAAGACAAGTATGTAGCATTTAGTACTGACCCTGATGACGCCCCAGAACATGGCATCATATTTGGGTCTACATTGTTTGCCACTCATTCTGACAACATCCAGTTGTAAATTATACTTCTTAACTTTATGAGCAAGTACATCACGAAAACATATAATTTTGACCCCCTTGAACCCCATTTTTATATAGTAAAACTGGGTTTTACAGGAGTATACCTTATTTTTCTTATTTCTGCTCTAAAATATAAATTGTGGGTACACGTTAGAACTGCCTCTATGAGGCAGTTCTAATGTGTACCACAATCTGTATTTTGAGCAGAAATAAGAGAGGCAGTTCTAATGTGTACCACAATCTGTATTTTGAGCAGAAATAAGAGAGGCAGTTCTAATGTGTACCACAATCTGTATTTTGAGCAGAAATAAGAGAGGCAGTTCTAATGTGTACCACAATCTGTATTTTGAGCAGAAATAAGAGAGGCAGTTCTAATGTGTACCACAATCTGTATTTTGAGGACAAATAAGAGAGGCAGTTCTAATGTGTACCACAATCTGTATTTTGAGCACAAATAAGAGAGGCAGTTCTAATGTGTACCACAATCTGTATTTTGAGCAGAAATAAGAACAATATCACAATTTTTTGTCTCAAAATTATCGTTTTTTCGGCGGTAAAATTTACAATGTATTTGTATAGGCTTGTTTTCGTGATGTATGGTAAGGAGCTGAAGTGTCAAATACTTAGGGTAAATGAGATGCTTTACATTAGGTAAACATGTCCTAGGAAATAATGGCATCCAAAAAGGTGTCAGAAATAACACATTTTGGGTAAAAATGATAACATCTTCCTTATTTCTGCTTTCAACATAGATTGTGTGTGCTCGTTCGAACTGCCTCATTGAGGCAGTCCTAACGAGTACCCACAATCTGTGTTTTTGAGGTAGTTCTAACGAGTACCCACAATCTATGTTTTTGAGCATAAATAAGGCAGATAATGTATACCCACATATTACCCATTTTTATGCCCCCGCCATTCGAAGAATGGTGGAAAGGGCATATAGCGTTGCCCCTGTCCGTCCGTCCGTCCGTTCGTCGTGCGTCCGTCCGTCCGTCCGAAACTTAAACGCAGTCAATAACTTCCTAATTTCTTGATGGATTTTAAAATTACTCGGCAGAAATGTTAACCATCATGAGACGACGTGTCACGTGCAAAACCCAGGTCCGTACCTCCAAGGTCAAGGTCATACTTAGAGGTCAAAGATCAAAAAAAGGGTCCGAAACTTAAACATAGTCAATAACTTTCTTATTTCTGGATGGATTTTGAAATTACTTTGGAGAAATGTTAACCATCATGAGTCGATGTGTCACGTGCAAAACCCAGGTCCGTACCTCCAAGGTCAAGGTCATACTTGGAGGTCAAAGGTAAAAAAAGGGTCCGAAACTTAAACGCAGTCAATAACTTTCTTATTTCTGGATGGATTTTGAAATTACTTTGTAGAAATGTTAACCATCATGAGTCGATTTGTCACATGCAAAATCCAGGTCGGTACCTCCAAGGTCAGGGTCATATTTGGAGGTCAAAGGTAAAAAAAAAGGGTCCGAAACTTAAACCCAGCCAATAACTTACTTATTTTTGGATGGATTTTGAAATTATTTTGAAGAAATGTTAACCATCATGAGACAATGTGTCACGTGCAAACCCAGATCCGTACCTCCAAGGTCATACTTGGAGGTCAAATGGCATAAAAAGGGTCCAAAACTTAAACACTGTCAATAACTTTCTATGGATGAATACGAACATAGACATATTTTCGGGCGGGGGCATCCGTGTCCTCTGGACGCATTTCTAGTTCTCTATATAATGGGGTCTTCGTTTCACAGACTTGTTATCGTGATGTATTTGAGCCACAGTGCCCAAATCACTGATGTATAAAATGTTTTAACCTTTACCCTGCTGTAGGCGACAAGCCCTATCTTTGCAAACAGTGTAGATCCAGATCAGATGGCTTCTGAAGAAGCCATCTGATCAGGATCTACACAGTTTGACATTCAGTTTATGAAGATGTAGAAATAAGCTGCATCAAGTAATCTGACTGGTTCAAAGTCAGAAATGAGTGTGGCTTAATTGAATATTTAGCAGGTTAAAGGTTAAGGACTTTCTAAAACATTCTATTTTTCAGATTCTTGCCCACCTGGCTTTTACTCTGGCTCTGGCTCTCTCCCCTGTGAGCCATGTCCAGTAGACATGTACTGGTCAGATCGTACACAGTGTTTACCTTGTACTGGTACCACTACAACAGTGGGTTTGACAGCTGCAACAGATGATAGTTTCTGTAAAGGTAAGACAAAATAAAAAGCTAAAAGGTTGCCTTTGGAAACAGAGAACACATAAAAGAACAAAATAGGAGACTCAGTTTTATTAAGAATACATTTCTTAGCCCATGAAATGCCAATCACAAATTTTGTTGCCAGTTTTTTCGTCTGCTGGTAATTTTAAAAGTCATTTTTGCAAACAGTGTAAACCCAGATCAGGCTGATAAGGGTCCATACTGTTTGCCTGTATGTAAGAATAGGTTTGCAAGAAGACGTAGCAGATAACAAAAACAGACACTTTTCAGATGCATGTCCACAAAATCAGTCTAAGTTAATTCAACAACGTGTTAATTTCTATGGATTTGATTAAAGTGTTTTAAACCCTCTGGATGCCTGAGCTGATTATAACATCAACAAAATCTTTGTCTCAATCGATCCAGTCATCCCTCAGGTTGAAAATGTCTATCCATGCTCATATACCTTAACCACTCACTGGGCTAAATCATCAGTCAACAGATTGTTGATATTTTTCTTTCTTTTTTTTTTCAAGAGAACAGACATCTCATGCAAAATTGTCTCAAAGAAAAACCATATTCAAAATGTTGTCTGTTTGTGTCATCTGCCTTTTCTTGCAAACTCTTTAAGAATATGTGTGGATCATTATAAGATAGCTCCTCAAGAAGTATTCTGATCTGAGTCAACTTTGTATGCAATAATGGCTTTTATAGTGACCAGCAGACAATAAAGCAGACAACAGTTATTGTGATTAACCCTTTTTGTACCAAATGAGCCGCACCAAGCGATTTTGTGTCTTTGAGCATTCTGTCATGACAAATTTTAACTGCGCATGCCCAGCCATTCAGAGGGGCCAGGGATATGGGTTTCTGTCTGAAGGTTCCTCTTGATTCACTGCTTGTATGAGCGAGCAGCAAAGGTTCTGGTGAGACTGCGCGGATGCGCAGGCTCGCCTGAACCTTCACTGCTCGCATAGGCGATAAGTACCAAAATCGCTTGACGGGGCCCAAATAGATCTTCTTACTTATATATGGCAGGAGTGCGTTTCGAAATTCAGGTCTTTCAGGTTGTGTTTTTTTTTTTTTTTCAAAATTTATTAGAGAAATGGCTTAACTTTTTGCAAAAAGTGTAGGCCCTGATCTGATGCCACATTCTGCGGCGTCTTATCTGGGCCTGCACTGTTTACCAAGGTACCTCTTTAGGGGTTTCTGGTACTGAATGGGTTAAAGTCTTAATTTTGAATAAGAGTAAATCTTTGAAACTATGTCTTTCATACAGGCTCTTTGTCATACAGAAAAATGCTTAGTGCACTTTTAACCATGTTTAAATGTTTTGTTTTCTGTTTGCCAGAGTTGTGTCAACCAGGCAACTGGTCAAGGACAGGATATGAGCCCTGTACCGCTTGTCCTTTGAACTTCTACCAATATGAGACTGGTGCAATGGACTGTCTCTCTGTTTTGTATGTTAAAATGTTTTGTTTTCTGTTTTCCAGAGTTGTGTCAACCAGGCAACTGGTCAAGGACAGGATATGAGCCCTGTAACATTTGTCCTTTGAACTTCTATCAAGATGAGACTGGTGCAATGGACTGTAAAGAATGTGACACTGACAGAATCACTGCTCATACTGGAGCAGAGTCCGTTAGTAGTTGTATTGAACTCACAGGTGAGTCTGTAGTGATTTCAGCTTTACCTTGACAAAATCACTGATCATTCTGGTGCAGATTCCCAAAGAAGTTGTATTGAACATGCACTATACTATGGCACTTTCATATGTAACACGACATCTGATTGGATAATGTATATTCTGCGGTGTACTGTTCATGTTCTAGAAAATGCATCAAAGATGAATCAAGGTCAGCTCGCCTTGAAGTTGCAACCACTGTTGCTTAAATTGATGCTATATATAGAATTGTTAACCCTTAAGACACGAATGACGACATTTGTCGTCTGCTTTGTTGTCTGCCGGTTACTTTAAAAGTCCTTTTTTGTAAACAGTGTGGACCCAGATCAGACTGCTCCTGTCTGTTCTGGGCCCACACTGTTTGCCTGTATGCAAAAATATTTTTTAAAACGTTTGCTAGAAGATTCAGCAGACGACATAAGCAGTCAACATTTTCAGATGCACTTTAAGGGTTTAGACTGATCAGAAAAATAACTTCATTGCTTCCATGTACAATCTTTTTTATCTACAATTTGATGTTTAATGTGGTAAGAGACCTAAAATTGAGGCTGTTTTTCAACCAATAGAAAACAGCAGCAAAAACAGCATTACATGTACCTCACAAATGTCTGATTATATTGTACAGAACCGTTGTTTACTTTGATATCACTTCCTGATCATGTGACAGCTTGTGATGTCGTGACTCAATTTATTTATTAACTATGAGCTACATAATGACTCAAAAATTATTTATTGGATTTTCTAGTATCTGCCCTGAAAATGTAAATATACCACTTCAACACAAATCTGCCTGGGTACGTAATATTTTGTAACAGAAATGTAACAGATTGTCCTTACAACTTGCAATGGACTGTAAAGAAAGTGAAACGTAAAGTAACGGTGTAACAGAATCCTGTTACGAAACGTTTCAGTCCATTTCGTAACAGAATTGTAACAGAAACAACAAAAAAAAAAAACATGTATATTACATTCCTGTTTCGTAACATTTCATTATGTTACGTAACAGAACTGTAAAAGATTCTTCTTACATCTTGTTTCAAGAAAAAAAAAGTGAAACATAATGATTTTGTGCAATATATGCTTTTGGAGATGTTGCTTCCAAATTTGTGATACTTTTACCCAGAAATGAGATGAAATGATATCTAAAAAAAAATTGTACATGGAAGCAATGAAGTTATTAGGGCCCCGCAAATTTATTTGTGGGTGCCCTATAGTAATCACCCTGTCTGTCCGTCCACATTTTTTATGTTTTTATGCCCCCGGAATCTAGATTCAGTGGGAGGGGGGTGGGGGCATATAGTTTTTGGTTTGTCTGTCTGTTTGTCCCTTTGTCCGTACATGCCCCAGATACATAATTGGGTTTATGTTCTGTACAATTCATACTTAATTGGGCATAACTTTTGAATGGTAATAGATAGAGCTTTCATATTTCACATGTGTATACCTTATCACAAGACCTTTCCAGTGGTGCCATCATTTTTGATCTTGTGACCTTGACTGACCTTTGACCTACTTTTTTCAAAATTTTTAAAAACATTAACATTGGCCATAACGTTTGATTGATAAGTGATTGTGCTTTCATATTTCACATGTGCATTCCTTGTCACAAGATCTTTCTAGTGGTACCTTAATTTTTTACCTCGTGACCTTGACCTTGATGTTTGACCTACTTTTTAAAAACTTCAACATTTGCCGTAACTTTCGATTGGTATGTGATAGGGCTTTCATATTTCACATGTGCACTCCTTGTCACAAGACCTGTTAAGTGGTACCTACTTTTTGACCTTGTGACCTTGACGTTTGACCTACTTTTTAAAAACTTTAACATTGGCCATAACTTTCGATTGGTAAGTGGTAGGGCTTTCATATTTCACATGTGCATTTCTTGTCACAAGACCTTTCTTTTGGTACCATAATTTTTGATGTCGTGACCATGGCCTTGACATTTGACCTACTTTTTAAAAACTTTAACATAGTCCATAACTTTTGATTGGTAAGTGATTGGGCTTTAATATTTCACATGCATTCTTTTTCACAAGACCTTTCCAGTGGTACCATATTTTTTGACTTCGTGACCTTGATGTTTTAGGGGAGGGACGTAACTAATGTTGGCAGAACTTGTGGCCCGATCCTATTGCTTGTTTAGAGGATGCAATAAAATATGTTTAAACGATGTTTGACCTACTTTTTAAAAACTTTAACATTGGCCATAACTTTCAATTGGTAAGTGATGGGGCTTTCATATTTCACATATGCATACTATGTCACAAGACCTTTTCAACAATCCCATAATTTTTGACCTTGTGACATTGACCTACTTTTTTAAGACTTGAACATTGGCCATACCTTTCGATTGCTTAGTGATACTGCTTTCATATTTAATATGCGTTGTCCGGGGCCATCAGTGTTTCACAAACACATCTTGTTTCTTAATAACTTACAAACCATCAGACGCATCAACTTCAAACTTTAAATATAAAGTCACAATATCATTACACAATTTCATGGCAAGTTACATAACTCTAGCTACAATACTCTCCGAGTTATGGCCCTTTGAAAAACTTAAAAAATGTCCACATTTTTTCACTTACAAACCATCAAACATATCAACTTCAAACTTTAAATATATGGTCTCATCATCATTACACAATTTTATGGCAAGTAAGGTAACTGTAGCTTAAATACTCTCAGAGTTATGGCCCTTTGAAAAACTTTAAAATTCAGCTTTTTTTGTCTTTTTTTCATCTTTATTTTAAAACTGCTATAGATACTCAAATGAAACTTCCTATAGTAATTGACAGTTGCCCTATAGTAATGCCCTGTCTGTCCTTCCATCTGTCTGTCCATCCATTCGTCCATCTGTCTGTCCATCTGACCGTCTGTCCATCAACATTTTTTATGTTTTTAGCTCACCGTCACGTAGTGACGAGGTGA
Source organism: Lucinisca nassula (assembly GCA_963580285.1). NCBI lineage: Eukaryota > Metazoa > Mollusca > Bivalvia > Lucinida > Lucinidae > Lucinisca > Lucinisca nassula. Next base: position 168,609,237 of record OY757011.1, read on the forward strand.
GCTTTTGGGATCACTTTTTGTCCGTCGTGCGTGCGTGCGTCCGTCCGTGCGTGCGTGGGTGCGTAAACAATTTCTTTAAACAACATCTCCTCCTAAACCACTGATCGGATTTCGACCAAACTTCACAGGAATGATCCTTAGGTGGTCCCCTTTCAAAGTTGTTCAAATGGTTCAGGTCCGTTGCACATCTAGGTCACAGGAGCCAAAAATAGATTTTTTTCACCAAAAACTTAAAAAATCTTCTTCTCTGAAACCACAAGGCCCAGGTCTTTGATATTTGGTATGAAGCTTCATCTAGTGGACCCCTACCAAGATTGTTCAAATTATAGTGCTGGGGCCAAAAATGCCCCCGCCCCGGGGCCCTTTGGTTTTACATAGGCTTATATAGGGAAAATCTTTAAAAATCTTCTTCTCTGAAACCACAAGGCTCAGGACTTTGATATTTGGTATGAAGCTTCATCTAGTGAACCCCTACCAAGATTGTTCAAATTATAGTGCTGGGGCCAAAAATGCCCCCGCCACGGGGCCCTTTGGTTTTACATTGGCTTTTATGGGGAAAATCTTTAAAAATCTTCTTCTCTGAAACAACAAGGCCTAGGTCTTTGATATTTGGTATGAAGCTTCATCTAGTGGACCCTTACCAAGATTGTTCAAATTATAGTGCTGGGGCCAAAAATGCCCCCGCCCCAGGGCCCTTTGGTTTTACAAAGGCTTATATAGGGAAAAGCTTTAAAAATCTTCTTCTTTGAAACCACAAGGCGCAGGAATTTGATATTTGGTATGAAGCTTCATCTAATGGACCTCTACCAAGATTGTTCAAATTAAAGCCCTTGGGCCAAAAATGCCCCCGCCCCGGGGCCCTTTGATTTTACATGGCCTTATATAGGGAAAATCTTTAAAAATCTTCTTCTCTGAAACCGCAAGGCCCAGGACTTTGATATTTAGAATGAAGCTTCATCTAATGGATCTCTACCAAGATTGTTCAAATTATAGCCCTTAGGCCAAAAATGCCCCCGCCCTGGGGCCCTTTGTTTTTACATAGACTGATACAGGGAAAATCTTAAAAATCTTCTTCTCTGAAACCACAAGGCCTAGGTCTTTTATATTTGGTATGAAGCTTCATGTAAAGGACCCCTGACAAAATTATTCAAATTATAGGGCTGAGGCCAAAAATGTCCCTGCCCCGGGCCCTTTGGTTTTACATAGTCTTATATAGGAAAAATCTTTAAAAATCTTCTACTCTGAAACCGCAAGGCCCAGGACTTTGATATTTGGTATGAAGCTTCATCTAGTGGACCCCTACCAAGATTGTTCAAATTATAGCCCTTGGGCCAAAAATGCCCCTGCTCCAGGGCCCTTTGGTTTTACATAGGCTTGTATAGAGATAATCTTTAAAAATCTTCTTCTCTGAAACCACAAGGCCCAGGACTTTGAAATTTGGTATAATGGACCTCTACCAAGATTGTTCAAATTATAGCCCTGGGGCCAAAAATGCCCTCGCTCTGGGGCCCTATGGTTTTACATAGACTAATATAGGGAAAATCTTTAAAATTCTTCTTCTCTGAAACCACAAGGCCTAGGTCTTTGGTATTTGGTATGAAGCTGCATCTAGTGGACCTCAATCAAGATTATTCAAATTATAGCCCTGATACCAAAAATGTCCCCGCTCCGGGGCCCTTTGGTTTTACATAGACTTATATAGGGAAATCTTTAAAAAAATTCTCTGAAACTGCAAGGCCAAGGCCTTTAATATTTAGTATGGAGCTTTATCTAGTGGACCTCTACCAAGATTGTTCAAATTATAGCCCTGGGGCCACAAATGCCCCCACCCCGGGGCCCTTTAGTTTTACATAGATTTATATAGCCCCAGGGCCATTTGGTTTTGCATAGGCTTATGTAGGGAATATCTTTAAAAAAAATCTTCTTCTCTGAAACTGCAAGGCCCAGGTCTTTGATATTTGATGTGTAGCTTCATCTAGTGGACCTTTGCCAAGATTGTTCAAATTATAGCCTTTGTTGATGTTTGGTATGAAGCTTCACCTTTAAGACCTCCCTCAACATTATGCACATTAAAGCCCTGGGGCCAATAATGGCCCTCTTTTGGGCCCACTTGTTACACTATGGATCAGGTGAGCGATCCAGGGCCATCATGGCCCTCTTGTTTCTTTATATCTTTCAAACCTGCAAACGCATCATTTTCAACCTTTAAATGTAAGATCACAACAACATTAAACAGTTTCATGGCAAGTTACTTAACTCGAGCTATAATACTCGGAGAGTTAATGCCTTTTGAAAAACAAAATATCAGCTTTTTTCATCTTTTGTTTTCATCTTAATTTCAAAACCAATATAGATATCCAAATGAAAATGAAGCTGAAGTTATTGACAGTTGCCATATAGTAATACCCTTTCGTTTTTTATTCATAACTTACAAATGCATCAACTTCAAACTTTAGATATAAGGTTACAATATCATTACACAATTACATGGCAAGTTACCTAACTCTAGCTACAATATTCCAAGAGTTATGGCCCTTTGAAAAAAAATCCAACTCTTCTGATGGCACTGCCGGGGCCCTAGTCAGTTTCACTGACAGCTCTAGTTTTTCTGATGGTTGTCAAAAAGTGAAAAATTTTGGGTCATTACTGAAGCCTTCGGGTTTCATTTACTTTTAATGTGACCCCTTGTTGTTTACACTGATGATCATCAGAAAAAAAGAAATTTATTTCTTGCAAGGCAATTGTCTGAAGACACACTTTGCCTTGTCCTGGCCAAAATCATTTGTCACTTTTTTTTTTTCAGAGCCTGTATGTGATGTCACCTATTGCAACAATCATGGCACATGCAGTGTTGTTTACCATCATCCTACATGTAGTTGTGATGCAGGTAAGAGCAGCATACATATGATAACTCCCTCATCAGAAGGGAGACTCCCATCATTTTGATGCTATTTTTAATGCCATAATTTTGAAGTCTCCCTCATGTGAACTGAGAATTTCCCTCTGTATTCTTTACATTTGTTAAGAATTTCATTATGATAACTCACCTGTGCGACATAGTGCATTTTTCACATCTCCTTAATGGCTACTTTTCTGATGAAACTGTGATATTTTTCTTATAAATGCTCAAAATATAGGTTGTGGTTCTCGTTGGAACCGCCTCATTGAGGCGGTTCTAACCAGTACCCACAACCTGTGTATTGGAGCAGAAATAAGAAAAATAATGTATATCCCTGCAAACTCCACTTTAGCTATATAAAAATGGGGTTCAATGGGGTCAGAATTGTATAGGCATGTTTTTGTGATGAGCATACATGTGATATCTCCCTGATCAGGAGGGAGACTCCCATCATTTTGATGCTATTTTTAATGTCATAATTTTGAAGTCTCCGTCATGGGAACTGAGAATTTCCCTCTGTATTCTTTACATTTGTTAAGAATTTCATTGTGATAACTCACCCGTGTGACATAGTGCATTTTTCACATCTCCTAAATGGCTACTTTTCTGATGAAACTCTGTGATATTTTTCTTATAAATGCTCAAAATATAGGTTGTGGTGCTCGTTAGAACCACCTCATTGAGGCGGTTCTAACGAGTACCCGCAACCTATGTCCTGGAGCAGAAATAAGAAAAATAATGTATATCCCTGTAAACTCCAGTTTAACTATATAAAAGTGGGGTTCAATTTGGTCAGAATTGTATAGGCATGTTTTTGTGATGAGCATACATGTGATATCTCCCTAATCAGGTGGGAGACACCCTCATTTTGATGCTATTTTTAGCTCACCAGAGCCGAAGGCTCCGGGGGAGCTTATAGGATAGGCAGTTGTCCGTCGTCGTCTGCGTCTGCGTCAACACTTTCAAATGACATCTCCTCTGAAGCCACTGGGCCGATTGGGCCCAAATTTTATCTGTAGCATTCTTGGGCTGGGGGATTGAAAGTTTGTGTTTTTTATGAAAATCGGCTCATTAGTTTGGTTGCTATGGCAACTTAGAGTTTCCATAGACTTATAATGGGGAATATTGAAAAATGGCATTTACTACCAAGCCTCTGCAGATATTTTGACAAAACTTTCATAGAAATATTCCTCAGGCAATCTACTATCTGCCATATGATTTTAGGCCTACTGCTCATTTCTATTGGTTGCCATGGAAAACAAAATAAGAAAAAATAGAAAAAAAAAATACGTCAAAAATCATCTCCTCAGAAACCGAATGCTCTATTAGGCTGAGAGTTTTTTGAAATATTCACCATATTTGCCTTTATAGTTTTTGTGTTTTTTATAAAATTTGGCTCTTTAGTTTGGTTGCTATGGCAACTTAGATTTTCCATAGACTTATAATGGGGAAAATTGAAAAATGGCATTTGCTGCCAAGTTATTGCAGATATTTTGACAAAACTTTTATAGAAATGTTCCTTGAGTAAATGTCTCTCAGCCATATGCTTTAATGCCAACATGGGGGTCCCCCAGGTTAAGCCGGGGCCATGCCCCACCCCCTCCACTACATAAAAGGCCATATAACTTGGAAACCATCCCGATCCCCACCCCAAAACCATATATATTCTTGTTCCTTATGATAGGATGCATTCAGTGACACCAACCTGGGGGTCCCCTGGTACATGCCGGGGTCATGCCCCACCCCCTCCATTCCATAAAAGGCCCAATATCTTGGAAACCTTACAGATCCCCACCCCTAAACCATATATATTCTTGTTCCTTATGAAAATATAATTTCACTGACACCAATTTGGGGGTCTCCCGGGGTGCGCCTGGGCCTTGCCCCACCCCTTCTTCTTCACAAAAGGCCATATATCTCAGAAACCATTTAGATCCCCACCCCAAAACCATATATATTCTTGTTTCTTATGATAAGACGCATTCAGTGACACCAACCTTGGGGTCTCCTGGGTTGTGCCGGGGTCATGCCCCACCCCCTCCATTTCATAAAAGGCCCAATATCTTGGAAACCTTACAGATCCCCACCCCTAAACCATATATATTCTTGTTCCTTATGAAAATATAATTTCACTGACACCAATTTGGGGGTCTCCCGGGGTGCGCCTGGGCCTTGCCCCACCCCTTCTTCTTCACAAAAGGCCATATATCTCAGAAACCATTTAGATCCCCACCCCAAAACCATATATATTCTTGTTTCTTATGATAAGACGCATTCAGTGACACCAACCTTGGGGTCTCCTGGGTTGTGCCGGGGTCATGCCCCACCCCCTCCATTTCATAATGGTCTGTCAAAATCCGTGTTCGACCTGGACGGAATTGGAAAAAAATGGCTCGCTAAAAGAGAAGTTTTTTTCTTGGATATCTGTTTGGTTTCTTGTCTGATTCATAACAGACAAGCGTAAACTAGCAACATTTTATTGCTGGTTACCCTAGATTGTGATTTGTTTGTCTTGTAGATTGAAAAAATTGCTGACATTCTCTCCCGCCATTACCTCACTAGTGGGTGGGGTAACGTAAAACTGAAATTCTTAGGATCAAAATTAGGTCGCTTGTCACATTCATTTTTCTGGAGAGCCTGTGTGTTGTCAGATATTTGAGTGTGCTGAGCTGTATATAATTGGACCAGTATACTGAATAGTCCTTTGTAGCTGTCAGTGTGCTGGCTGTGACAAACTCGGAATCAGGATTGTTGCTTGACACCCCATAATAAGTCATTAGAAATCATCAAATCACTACCCGGTATATTAAAATGAAGGTCTCCCTGTTTCCCATGGTCTTAATTCTTGGGTTCACTCTTTGGAAAACAACTTACAGAATGCATCCAGATGATGGAAATCAGGAGTGCAAGATTACAATTAAGGAGAGTAGTAGTAGAATTTCCCAGTACTTGGCAATTACAAGGAAGAATGGGAACAGAAGGTCTTCGGAGGGCTTGCGAAACTTCAAGTCCTCGCGCGGTACAAACTTGGCTTTACTTCTAATCTTGGCCGGAGACATTGAAACTAACCCCGGCCCAAGGTTTCGCTGCGGACTCTGCAAAAAATATTGCAAAGGTTCCGAGAAATGGATAGAATGTGAGGACTGTAACAAGCGCTTTCACTCCTCATGTTCTGATTTGGATAACAGTCAATTGTTAGAAATTGAATCTAGAGCTGGAACTTGGTATTGCAAAGACTGCAAAGCTGACTGTGGTCTTTGCAGTGGTGCTGTCCTTAATGGCCACAAAGCCGTTCAGTGTGATCAATGTGAAATGTGGATACACACTGACTGTTCCTTCATTTCAGATGCAGAATATGGCACTTTGGTAAATTCAAGCTGCCACTGGATATGTCCAAAATGTGAGGTCTGTAACTTTTCAGACTCCTTCTTTGATGAATATGTAGAACTGAGTAAGCCAAACAGGTTTGAACCTCTGTCAGAGGATAAGAGAGGCAAATCTTCAACTGCTGATGAAACTAAGTCAAATTTTGTGAAAGGTTTGAAACTTTGCAGTATAAACATAAATGGAATTAGAGGGAAAATTCTTGAACTTTTAGCTTTCCTCGATACATCTCAACCTCATATTGTTGCTATTCAGGAAACAAAGATTGACAGTTCAATTACTACATCTGAGCTTTTCCCTGAAACTTGTGAGTACAGTGTGTACAGAAAAGACAGGAACTCTCATGGCGGTGGGGTGATGTTGCTCATTCATAGAGACATCCCTCACATGCCTTTCATGGAACTTGAAAATGACACCGAATCGGTCTGGGTTAAGGTTTTTGCAAATAAAACTTCCCACTTCGTAGCAAGTTGGTATCGACCACCAAATGGTACAATCGAAAACTTCCAGTTGTTTAAAGACCAACTGGATTGCATTAAATCGCAGCATAAGGGTAAAAAACTCCCGGCTGTACATGTTCTAGGTGACCTCAACTTCCGAGACATTGCTTGGCCCGACAGGCTCAGCAAACAAGGCACAATGCTGAGTCAGTCGGAAGGACAAATATTGATTGACATTATGAACGATCATGGCCTTGAACAAATTGTTAACTTCCCCACTCGTGATAAGAACACATTGGATCTGATCCTTACGACTTTGCCAGGACAATTCGAAGACATTCATTCCCCAGATAAACTAAGTGACCACGATGTTGTCTCCGGATATTTAAAAATTCACATCCCACCAATAAAGAAACCTCGGAGGAAGGTGTACTCATATCAGAAAGGTGACTATGAAACTATGAGGAAGGATGCACTCAGATTTGCAAAGGAGAATTACTTTAATGGTCATTCAGATGCTCGGTCTATACAAGAGAATTTTGATTTGATAACTTCTTTCATTCATACTTCGGCCGAAAATCATATCCCCTCAAAAACTAGTAGGCCTGTATCTTCTATTCCCTGGATCACTCCAGAGATAAGAAGGAAAATTCGCAGAAGGAATAAGATTCATGCAAAGGCAAAAAAGACGGGAAGTGGTAAACTCCGGACAAAATTTGAAAACTTGAGACGTGAAATCAAGACTGATATAAAAAATCAGCATGATTTGTATGTGAATAACTTGGTAGGTGATGTAAAGGCAAATCCCAGAGACTTCTACAGATATATTAATAGCCAGAAGAAAGACAGGCAAGGCATCCCGCCCCTTAATAAAAGAGGAGGGGACGGGGTTGCTGAATCAGACTCTGAAAGGGCAGAGGAACTAGTTGGTCAATTCAATGATGCGTTTAATAAAACTGAGTTCACGGAGGTTCCATTGACTGGAAGATCGGCCCCATTCATGAATAATATTGTTGTGACAGCTGCAGGAGTGATCAAATTACTTCAAGGCTTAAACCCCAGTAAGGCCTTAGGACCTGATGAGCTTCATCCCAGAGTCCTGAAGGAACTAGCAAATGAGTTGGGTCCAGTTTTCGCACACTTGTTTCAACAGTCTCTTGATACGGGTGAAATCCCCAAAGAATGGCTCTTAGCAAACATTTGTCCACTCTTCAAAAAAGGAGATAGGGCTCTTGCCCGTAATTATCGCCCTGTGTCTCTGACTTGTGTTCTGTGTAAATTGCTGGAACATATAGTCTGCTCAAACATCATGGCCCACTTGGACGAGCATAAACTTTTGTCAGACAGGCAACATGCATTTAGGAAAAGGCACAGTTGTGAAACTCAGCTAAGCACAGTTATTAATGACTGGGCAAAAATCTTGGACAAAGGGGGACAGGTGGACACATTTATTCTGGACTTCGAGAAGGCCTTTGACACCCCTCCTCATGAACTACTTAAATCTAAGTTATTTGGTTATGGAATTGGGGGAAAGACCCTCAAATGGATAGATTCCTTTCTTTGCTACAGAAAACAGCGGGTTGTTGTTAATGGTGAAGCTTCGGAGTGGGCTCCAGTTTTGTCTGGAGTCCCGCAAGGGACCGTTCTTGGTCCACTTTTGTTCTCCCTGTACATCAATGATATTTCCACTGACATTGACTCAGAAATAAGACTGTTCGCAGATGACTGTGTTTGTTACCGGGAAATTAGAGATACAGATGACTCATTGAAACTTCAGGCTGACATAGATAGATTAGGATGTTGGGCACGTAAATGGGGCATGAGATTTCAGCCAGTTAAATGCAATATTATGCAGATAACTAGGAAGAGATCTAATAAAGTTGAGGCTTCTTACACCTTAGAGGGAACGGTCCTCGAAAATGTGGACTCCATTAAATACCTTGGAGTGACAATCTCACACAACTTGAGATGGAATACTCATATTAGCAACATGTGTACTAAGGCAAATAGAACGCTTGGTTTCCTGAGGCGAAATCTTCATCAGTGCCCTCAGGATGTAAAAGAGGCAGCATATAAAGGTCTTGTTCGCCCAATCTTGGAATATGGTAGTTGTATCTGGGACCCCAGTGGAGTGGTCCTTAATGATGAAATTGAGAAAGTTCAGAATAGAGCTGCTAGATTTGTAACAGGCAATTACTGCTTTGAAACTGGGAGCATGACTGGAATACTTGGAAAATTAAAATGGGAGTCTCTCAAGAAAAGGAGAAAAGACAGTAGGCTAATCCTTTTATACAAAGGTCTAAAGGGTGCTGCCAGCATTCCAACAGATGACCTTGTTCCCCCAGCTAGACACTGTAGAAATCACCATTCGTTGGCGTTTCAGACCCTTAGCGCAAGAACCGACATTTATAAAGAGTCGTTCTTCCCCAGAACCATTAGAGATTGGAATGCCCTTCCCGATTCGATTATCTCGACAGCTGAAGGTGCTGATGATTGTGTAGCTAAATTTACCTCTTTGGTTAGAGCTAGGGACTAACTTCCCACATCACAGGTCCTGGTGTATGAATGTCATTTGACGTGTCACCAGTAACAATTCTGATTCTGATTCTGATAAAAGGCCCAATATCTTGGAAACCTTACAGATCCCCACCCCTAAACCCTATATATTCTTGTTCCTTATGAAGAGACTCATTCATTGACACCAATTTGGGGGTCTCCCTGGGTGCGTCGGGGCCTTGCCCCACCCCTCCACTTCACAAAAGGCCATCTATCTCAGAAACCATTCAGATCCCCGCCCCAAACCTTATATATTCTTGTTTCTTATGATAAGACGCATTCGTTGACACTAACCTGGGGGTCCCCCAGGATGTGCCGGAGTAGTGCCCCACCCCTTCATTTCATTAAAGACCCAATATCTTGGAAACCTTACAGATCCCCACCTCTAACCATATACAGTCGAACTTCAACACCTTTGGGACCTTGAAAATCTGTTTGAGACAGGGGTAGTTCGAGCCACAGAGGCTTACTGCCAGGAGGCATAACGAGGTACTTTTTGACATATTTTCAGTGTCCTGTAATGAATATGCATGCTGTGTGTACTCATTAGAATCGCCTCATCGAGGGGATTCTAATGAGTACACACAGCATACATTTGCAAGATAAAATACTAAAATCTCCTTAATTATCCCCCACTATTTCTTGTGTAGAGGACTTCCTCAGGGGCTCAAGAATGTGTTCGACTCAGCCATAGTAAACAAGCCATCGGAGTTCTAGCCATCGAAGTTCTACTGTATATTGTTGTTCCTTATGATAAGACACATTCATTGACGTCAACCTGGAGGTCTCCCGGGTCAAGTCGGGCCTTGCCCCACCCCACCACTTCACAAAAGGCTATATATCTCAGAAACTGTTCAGAGCCCCACCCCTTAACCATATATAATTATCTTCTTTGTGATAAGACACATTCAAATAACACTAGCTTGGGAGTCATCGGGACTGCCTGGGTCATGCCCCACTGCTTTACTTCATTAAAAGCCATATCTCAGAAATCATTGAGATCCCCACCCATAAACTATAATATTCTTGTTCCTTATGATAAGACTCATTCAGTCACACCAACCTTGGGGTCACTTTGTGCTAGGGCAATGCGCCCCACCCCTCCACTTTAAAAGGCCATATATTTCAGAAACCATTTAAATCCCCACCCCATAATCATATATGTTCTTGTTCCTTATTATTAGCACACCTGCTGTAGGGGGGTCTGCAGGGGCCATTCCTATCCTTTCCACTTCATAAAAGGGCCTCAAATCTCAGAAACCGTTCAGATTCCCACCACTAAACCATATATATACTTGGTCCTTATGATGCGTGTGTGTGAATTCGGGTTTAACGTCGCTTTCAACAATTTTTCAGTCATATCACGACGGTGTCTGGTTGCGACAGGGAGCTCATTGCTCACGTTTATAGTGCTGCCTCACTGAAGTATCATGTCCCAGACACATTACATGATACCACACCCAGTCACATTATCCTGACACTGGATCGACCAGTCCTAGCTCTACCCCGTGAATCTGAGTGCCGAGGGAGGAGCAGCTAGTACCATTTTTAACGACTTTGGTATGTCACGGCCCGGGATCGAACCCGAGACCTCCCGTTCCCCGGAGCGGACACTCTACCAACTGAGCTATCGGGGCCGGTGGTCCTTATGATAAGACACATTTAGAGACAACAATCTTGGGCTTTCCTTGGATTAACAGGGCATGCCCCAACCCCTCCACCACTTAAGAGGCCTTACAGATCCCCACTGCTAAACCATACATATTCTTGTTACTTATGATAAGACCCATTTAGCGATACCAACCAGGGCTCCATTGGGTCCACCCCCTCTACTTCATAAAAGGCCTAATGTTTCAGATACTGAGTCCACATGGGTGCACATTTGGACATGGGGGTTCATTTGGTAGATTAAAATGATATCATGTTAAAATACATGGTTGCCATTGGGCAGTGCCCCTGAGCTCTGGTGAGCATAGTGGCCCATGGGCCTCTTGTTTATCCATAATTTTGAAGTCTCCCTCATGTGAACTGAGAATTTCCCTCTGTATTCTTTACATTTGTTAAGAATTTCATTATGATAACTCACCTGTGCGACATAGTGCATTTTTCACATCTCCTAAATGGCTAGTTTTCTGATGAAACTCTGTGATATTTTTCTTATAAATGCTCAAAACATAGGTTGTGGGTGCTCGTTAGAACCACCTCATTGAGGTGGTTCTAACGAGTACCCACAACCTATATCTTGGAGCAGAAATAAGAAAAATAATGTATACCCCTGTAAACCCCAGTTTTCTCTATATGACGTGAGGTTTAGGAGGTCTTCATTTCACGGACTTGTTCACGTGATGTCCCTCATCACAGTGGCAATCCTCCCTCAAACAGATAGAAAAATTATCACATGTATGGAGCAGTGTTGTCATGTCTAGAACTATTTTCATGTTGACAAAATTCTTATGTACTTGCAACTATAATGCAAAGTATGATTACAGTATGATCAAGTTCAAGACAAAACTACTATAGGACCTGTCATTACAAAAGCACACATATTCAATTATATTGAAAATGTTCCCAACAAAAAAAAGAAAATTTTCAGATATTTTTTTGTATTTCTGCACAAAAAGTAGATTGTGAGTACTCGTTAGAATCGCCTCACTGAGATGGTTCTAATGGGTATTCAAAATTTATGTTTTGGAGCAGAAATAAGAAAAATAATGTACATGACTGTTAACCTCAGCTTTACTATATAAGAGATGGGTTTAAGGGGGTCAAAATTACAAAGGCGTGTGTTCATGATTTCAGTTTTATGCCTTATGCCAACATGTAAGTCAGCAGACCTGTTGTTGTAAGACAAAATTTACCACTGCAAAATTTATGATTTACTGTCACGGCAATGGCTGTTTTTAGCTCACCTGTCACGTAGTGACAAGGTGAGCTTTTGGGATCACTTTTTGTGCGTCCGTGCGTCCGTGCGTGCATCCCTCCGTAAACTTTTCTTTAAACGACATCTCCTCCTAAACCACTGATCGGATTTTGACCAAACTTCACAGGAATGATCCTTAGGTGGTCCCCTTTCAAAGTTGTTCAAATGGTTCCGGTCCGTTGCACATATAGGTCACAGTAGCCAAAAATAGATTTTTTTCACCGAAAACTTAAAAAATCTTCTTCTCTGAAACCACAAGGCCCCGGTCTTTGATATTCGGTATGAAGCTTCATCTAGTGGACCCCTACCAAGATTGTTCAAATTATAGTGCTGGGGCCAAAAATGCCCCCGCACCGGGGCCCTTTGGTTTTACATGGGCTTTTATAGGGAAAATCTTTAAAAATCTTCTTCTCTGAAACTGCAAGGCCCAGGTCTTTGATATTTGATATGAAGCTTCATCTAGTGGACCCCTACCAAGATTGTTCAAATTATAGTGCTGGAGCTAAAAATGCCCCCGCACGGGGGCCCTTTGGTTTTACATGGGCTTATATAGGGAAAATCTTGAAAAATCTTCTTCTCTGAAACCGCAAGGCCCAGGTCTTTGATATTTGGTATGAAGCTTCATCTAGCGGACCCCTACCAAGATTGTTCAAATTATAGTGCTGGGGCCAAAAATGCCCCCGCACAGGGGCCCTTTGGTTTTAAATGGGCTTATATAGGGACAATTTTTAAAAATCTTCTTCTCTGAAACCGCAAGGCCCAGGTCTTTGATATTTGGTATGAAGCTTTATCTAGTGGACCCCTACCAAGATTATTCAAATTATAGTGCTGGAGCTAAAAATGCCCCCGCAGGGGGCCCTTTGGTTTTACATGGGCTTATATAGGGAAAATCTTGAAAATCTTCTTCTCTGAAACCGCAAGGCCCAAGACTTTGATATTTGGTATGAAGCTTCATCTAGTGGACCCTACCAAGATTGTTCAAATTATAGTGCTGGGACCAAAAATGCCCCCGCACCAGGGCCCTTTTGTTTTACATAGGCTTATATAGGGAAAATCTTTAAAAATCTTCTTCTCTGAAACCGCAAGGCCAAGGTCTTTGATATTTGTTATGAAGCTTCATCTAGTGGACCCCTACCAAGATTGTTCAAATTATAGTGCTGGAGCTAAAAATGCCCCTGCACAGGGGCCCTTTGGTTTTACATGGGCTTATATAGGGAAAATCTTGAAAAATCTTCTTCTCTGAAACCGCAAGGCCCAGGTCTTCGATATTTGGTATGAAGCTTCATCTAGTGGACCCCTACCAACATTGTTCAAATTATAGTGCTGGGGCCAAAAATGTTCCCGCACCAGGGCCTTTTTGTTTTACATGGGCTTATATAGGGAAAATCTTGAAAAATCTTCTCTGAAACTGCAAGGCCCAGGTCTTTGATATTTGGTATGTAGCTTCATCTTGTGGACCTCTACCAAGATTGTTCAAATAATAGCCCTGGGGCCAAAAATGCCCCCGCTCCGGGGCCCTTTGTTTTTACATAGACTTATATAGGGAAAATCTTGAAAAATCTTATTCTCTGAAACCACAAGGCTTAGGTCTTCGATATTTGTTATGAAGCTTCAGCTAGTGAACCTCTATAAAGATTGTTCAAATTATAGCCCTGAGACCAAAAATGCCCCCGCCATGTGGCCCTTTGTTTTTACATAGACTTATATAGGGAAAATCTTTAAAAATCATCTTCTCTGAAACACAAGCCTTAGGTCTTTGATATTTGTTATGAAGCTTCAGCTAGTGGACCCCTACCAAGATTGTTCAAATTATAGCCCTGGGGCCAAAAATGCCCCCGCTCCGGGGCCCTTTGGTTTAACATAGACTTATATAGGGAAAATCTTGTTTTACATAGACTTCTATATGCAGGGTAAACCTTTAAAATCTTCTTCTCTGAAACCATAAAGCCCAGGTCTTTCATATTCGATATGACGCTTCATCTTGTGGACCTCTACCAAGATTGTTCAAAATATAGCCCTGGGGCCAAAATTGACTCTGCCCGGGGCCCACTTGTTATACATTGGATCAGGTGAGCGAACCAGGGCTCTCTGGGCCCTCTTGTTGAAAAGACTTATACCCTGAATATATCCGGGGTGCATTTATCTGAATCAGAATCTGGATTCCAAATCATGATTTCGAAATCGCAAACATGATTCTCTCACTTAACCCTTATCCCACTGCATAAATTAATTAAACCACTCCCATTGCTGATTATCAACCAGTCAAATCACTTGACATAATATATTTGTTCATTTCACAAACTGCTTGACAAACAGTGTAGATCCAGATCAGATCTGAAGAATTGCTGTCTTTCAGGGTTGTACAATTGAAATTTTTGGGATGAAAATTTTGATATTTTACATGCATGGACACTCATTTAAACTAGATCATTCAGCTTATGTTTTAATCTTTCACTTCTGACTTTGTGAAGTGGACTCTTCCAATTTTGAATAAGGATATGCCCATTATTGTAAAAAGGGAATTAGTCACAGTCATTCATAGGATTGCAAAAAGTGTAAATCCTGATCAGATGGCTCATTAAGAAAACACATCTATACAAATACACTGTAAACTTTACCACTGAAAAACGCAAATGTTGAGATGAAAAATTGTAAAAAAAATTCTTTTTACTTCTCAAAATATATATTGTGGGTACTGGTTAGAACCGTCTAATCGAGACGGTTCTAACGGGTACCCACAATCTATATTTTAGAGCAGAAATAATAAAAATATGGTTTACCCCTGTAAACCCAAGTTTCACTATATAAAAGTGGGGTTCAAGGGAATCAAAATTATATAGGCATGTTTTCGTATTGAATTACAATCATTGGTATCTGTATTGGTATGCGTATTAACCCTTGTCCTGCTGAATAAATTTGGTTTGTCACACCCATTCCTGACCATCAGCCAATCAAATTAACATATATTGTGTTTATTTGAATTTGCAAACTGAAGAAGCCATTTGACCTGGATCTACACTGTTTGCTAGGTCCAGGGATCATTGTGGATCAGCAGGACAAGGGTTGACAAAGGATAGGCTTGTTTTTGACACTGACAGGCAATAACATATTGCAAAAGGTCAGCATATACAAGGGTATACTTTTATGATATGCCCAGATAGCTCAGTGGTAGAGCGTCCGCTTCGGGAATAAGAGGTCGCAGGTTTGATCCCCAGCCGTGCCGTACCAAAGGTGTGAAAAACGGTACTAGGCACTCCTTTGGCTGATGCTCGCATGATCAGGGGTAGTCCTAGGAAGATACGTATTTGTAAAATGATACTTTGTTTGTCCCAATAAAAGCTCTACAGAGCTTATGTTATTTGTTTCGGATATGTGATGTTAAATAAAGCTTCTTTATCTTTTTTTATATTGAATAGGTTTCTATGGTGATCAATGTGAAATTCCAACCCATATGTGTGACACAGCTCCATGTTATAATGGGGGTGAATGTATCCCTGATGATGCTGATATAACACTCTACACTTGTAATTGCACTGAAGGTAGGTAGTGAAACAGTATGAATTCACTTGTTAAAAAGTCACAGCACCATGCCAAAGCATAGGCGTCACCAACAGAGCTGTCTTCCTCTGACCTCCAACAGGCAGTTTAGAGCTAGAATTGGTATAATTAACCATCTTGATCATACAAACAGTAGCCTTTTTCACATGTGATTAAGATTGTCAGTTATGTAAGACAAACTATTATGACATTTAGCTTTGTTGCATTTCACATAAAAATATTCTGATAATGATACATTCTTTCAAGTCATGTTAGAATCAAAATATATTTTTCCCTTACCATGTCTTATCATGACTGATGCTTGCTCATTATAAGATTAACCCTTCTCTTGCTGAATATTCAGATTAGCCCCACCCATTTCTGACTTTGAACCAATCAGATTACTTGATGTTATTTATTCCTACAAATTCATAAATTGAATGTCAAACAGTGTAGCTCCTGATCAGATGGCTTTGTCAAACAGTGTAGATCCTGATCAGATGGCTTCTTCAGCCATCTGATCTGGAGCTACACTGTTTCCAAAGATAGGGGTTGTCGTGAACAACATGATAAGAGTTAACCCATTTTGTAAATGGAATCTTCCTCCTCTTTTGTAGTAGGAATCCATTTCAAATTTTAGGGGTTGACAGATTGTGTTATCTACAAAATTTAAATGTCTAAACATTTTGCAAACAGTGTAGGCCCTGATAAAATACTGTGTTCTGCGGAGTCTGATTTTGTTCTGCACTGTTTGCCAGTATCTCATTTAGAGTTTTTGGTACAAAATGGGTTAACTGTGTTGTATTATCTGTTCTTGCATAAATACCTATGCACATAGCTGTTTTGAAGCCATTCTCAAATGGACCGAAAGCCGTGCTCAAACAGCAAAAACCATGTTCAAATCATGAAATATGCGTGCTGTTTGAACATGGATTTTGAGCTTTTGATATCACAAGACGGGCCTTGCTTTGTTACCCTATGTTGAGCGATGTTACATTATCGCCCTGAACGTAGCGTTTTAGGGTTCTATGATGACATTCGATGGTTACTGCGTAACAACGTCATTGTACACTACATTCTGAACTGGCCGCCATGTTGGTTCACCGGTCTTATTTGAAGAGTTTATGTGGAGCGTTTTGGCGTTTTTCGGCAAAATTTGCTGTTGGAATCGTAAGTTATGCAAGAACAACGATCATCCATGGTTATTTCATTGCATTAACATTTGCTGGATCCCTCAGAAGATATTTGAACATTCGGCCTGGCAGCCTCATGTTCAAACAGCTTCTTGGGACCCGGCGAACGTTAATGCATGAAAAACCATGGTTGATCCCTATATTCTCAATCGGTGTCAATTGTCTTATTATCTTCTTCTTGTGTGCATTAAAGGTTTCAGTGGCCAACAATGTGAGATAGACCAAATTGATGGCTGTGAGACTGCAGGTTGTCATGATTCTGCTATGTGTCAAGACACTACCGACGGCTTCCGATGTCTGTGCCCTGTTGACAGTGTCACTCAAGATCACTTGTAAGTAGTATGCTAAGAATGACTCTCACAGAATTGTCATACATTGTAATGTGTTTGCTATGGGTCACTGATTGAAATATTTCTTCCGATGTCTTTACTTCTTAAGGGATGGATTGACTTTCTGGAGAGGCAGTGTATCACGTGGACAAGTCTGTGAAATGAACACCACCTTAACCCCACTTTATAAAGAGAAAACTGGGGTTTACAGGGGTATATATTGCATTGTAGTTTTCTTATTTCTGCTCCAAAACGAAGGTTGTGGGTTCTCGTTAGAACCGCCTCAGTGAGGCGGTTCTAACGAACACCCACAACTTATGTTTGCCATTTAAACAAGAAAAATATCACAATTTTCATCAGAAAAGTAGCCATTTTGGGGATGTGAAAATATGCACTATGTCACACGTATGTTTTCCTAATATGTGTTCAAAACACTTTCATTTCCCCATCAGTAGGGGATCCTGAGGAGCGAATTCTGTCCTTCTGGAGTTGACCCCTATTCAGAGGGTTTGAGTTTACAGGAAACAGAACAAATGGTCAACAAAGCTGTCTCTCTTGCAAAAATAGTGGGAACATCTGGATGTATCCACTCACCTTAGGCAGGAAAATTGAGATGATTCTGGACTCTGTCATGTGATAATGAAAATAAATATGGTTTTGCCATGTGTCAAGGCATATAAGTGTGTTAAAGCAATCCTGAAAGATAAGTTAGCAGGGTTTTGAGAATAAATCCCATATGCTTATCCTTAACCCTTGTCCTGCTGAATATTTAAATAAAGCCAGACCCACTACCGATTATCAACCAATCAAATTACTTGATGCAAATTATTGCAACAAATTCACAGTCTGAATGACAAACAATGTAGATCCTGGATCCACATTGTTTGAAAGGTATGTCATATCTGGGCTCAGCAGGACAAGAGTTAACATCATGTGAACTAGTGTGAAATGAACACCCCCTAACCCCCACTTTATAGAAACCTGATGTTATGGGGGTGGAGGGTATACATTATTTTTCTTATTTCTCCCTCAAGACATAGGCTGTGGATACTCATTAGAACTGTGTTAATGAGGAGGTTCTAAAGGCGGTTCTAAAGAGCACCCCACAGCCTAGTTGCAGTAAAAATAAGAAAAATATAACAGATTTTCATCAGAAAAGTAGCCATTTAGGAGATGTGAAAAAGGGCACTATGCCTCAGGGGTGTGATATCTTGATGAAGCAGCCAGATTGCCTCTGTTGGTTTGAGCCTTGCTTTGGCCACATGTGAGTAATGCAGCAGGTCAGGTAGTTTTTCTCTGGTTACTCTGGTTTTTGCCCACCAGACTTGACATTTCATCTTAACCCATTGTATGCGGGAAACCCTTAAAGGGGTACCTTGGCAAACAGTTCAGGCCCAGATCAGACGCCGCAGAACGGGGCGTCTGATCAGGGCTTACACTATTGTTAATAGAATTTTCCGTCGAAAATAGAATAAAAATAAAAAAAATAGGCCTGACACCCATATATGACAAATGAACTTGTCCAACTTATAGCAATGGAAGAGTCCATTAGCATACAATTGGCTAATCGTCGTCCAGAGGGCAATTTACATGAAACATCAAGCCTTCTCAGTATAGAATAAGAAAAAAAGGGGGAAAATGATATCTGAAGCAGTCATAATGAACAGTCTATTCAACACAAATGATTCTATATTGATTGATAATACTTTTATCACATGATGTCACGTCTGAGAATGTAATAACGCGATGTAATAAATTCGATAAATTATCCACTAGTGGATTAAATATGCAAATTAGTTAGATACGTCCCGTAATGTTACACATACTACGTCCTTAACGACATCGCGTTTGATAATGGTGGAATACTTACATTTTTATAAAACAATGGAGAATATGATAAACAGAATCTTGCATCCTTGCTCATGTATTACTGAATTTATTAAACTTGTTGAGAAAAAAAAATGATAAAATGCCCTGCAAAGCCTTGCATTTTATCCATTTTCTTCAACTCGTTTAATAAATTCAATAATACATGAGCACTCATGTAAGATCCTCTATATAATTTCAAGGAAAACACTTTTCAAATTGTTCACTGTATATTGTTTTCAGGTGTACCCCAGAGACTGACTTATGTAATTCTGACCCATGTGTTAATGGAGGAACATGCTCATCACATGGCTCTGTGCGCTGGGAATGTGCCTGTCCACTGGGGTTCTATGGCATGTACTGTGAGATGCAGTTTAGTAAGTGTACCATACATTAGGACACTTTCTCACACATGCATATGCACACATGCATGCATGTGTGCACATGCATGTATGAATGTGTCCACCCCACCCCCCACCCCCACACACACACAAACACATGCTTACATCACAACTACGCTGGATCCTGTCTTCTCTGACATGTACATCATACATGCGGCTGTTCACATGCATGTTTGAGTGCGCCCCCTTCTCTGACTTATACATCATACTTGTGCACTAGATACATGTACCTTTTAACCTTTAACCTGCTGAATATTCAATTAAGCCACACTCATTTCTGACTTTGAACCAATCAGATTACTTGATGCAGCTTATTTCTACATATTCATAAACTGAATGTCAAACTGTGTAGATCCTGATCAGATGGCTTCTTCAGAAGCCATCTGATCTGGATCTACACTGTTTGCAAAGATAGGGCTTGTCGCCTACAGCAGGGTTAAGGTTAAATGGGCCTCCTTGGCATAATGGGTAAGCGTGCTGACTGTAAATCATTAGTCTCTCGCCGCTGTAGTTTGTGCCTCATTTGGGCCACATGTGAGACACCACGTTCTGCAACGGAAGGTCAGGTGTTTTTTCTCAAGGTACACAGGTTTCTGTCCTCCTATGATTAACTATCAGCTCAAAATAAGTGAAATAATCTTAATGAGCCGTAAAACCAAAACCAAAAAAAAAAAAAAAAAAAATTTTTTTTTTTTTTTTTTTTTTTTATGTTAGATAGAAAAACATGCTGATGTAATATTCAACCACTTCATTCTGCATCACGTGAACAAGTCCGTGAAATGAAGACCCCACTAAACCCCACTTTATATAGAGAAAACTGGGGTTTATGGGGGTATACATTATTTTTCTTATTTCTGTTCCAGGACATAGGTTGTGGGTACTCGTTAGAACCGCCTCAATGAGGAACTTCTAACCAGCACCCACGACCTATGTTTGCAATATTTATAAGAAAAATATCAGGGATTTTCATCAGAAAAGGAGCCATTTTGGAGATGAGAAATATACACTATGTCGCACGGATCTGTTATTGTAATGAATAGAATCTTCGTCAGTATAAAACTGAGTAGAAGTTTATTTCAAGATTAAGGGGTATCATGTTGAGTTATTTTGGGGGAATTAATTTAGAAGCTGGCTGAATGATTTGCAAACAGTGCAGTCCCTGACCAGATGGTGTATTCTGCAGCATCTTGGCCGGCACTGTCCGTCAACATTCTGTTTTGGGATTTCCATCTGAAATGTGTTAAATGTAGTTAAAGGTTGTTTTGTGGTCAGTTTGATATCAACTAAGATATAAGCCTCAGACCAAGGTTTTTCACTCATACTTCAATAACCACAGAAGTCTTCCTTTTTGGCATTATGGTAGATATTGGTCACAGTTTTATTCATCCCCACCCCTGCCTCTGCCTGTGACTTAGGTCAGATCACAGATTGAGAACGCTTCTGTTTAAAGCCAAGGTTAAGCAAGCAGTGTTCAGCTTCCATACTATATATATGTCTGTATGTATTGACAACAAAGTGTATTCTGTGCATCTAGACATTGCATTTTATTTATATTTTGTCAAAGAATGGGAAAACTTAGACCTTTTACTGACACAAAACACTAATGGCTAACTTACCATGGCTGATTCTAACTTGGTCCTGGGGAATTTTTTCTGTAGTTCCCAATATAAAATATTATGAATTACTTTGGGAGACTTTTCTAATTTTAATTTCAAAATGTGTGTACTCATTAGAATCACCTCACTAAGGCGATACTAATGAGTACACACAACATACTTCTGTGCCCTCACCCATTGGGGCTTGGAGAAATAGATTGGGCTGCATTGTGCTTCCATAAATTGGAAAATGTTGATATTTTTAACTCTTAAACTGCCAAGCACAATATTTGCAGATATCATTTTTGAATATATTTTTTCTTATTTTCAGAGAAAATAAGGCTTGACATTACATGTGAATCATCTGCCTAGCAGAATAGCAGACGATTTACTTTCAATGCCAAACCTCATTTCTCCTGAATAATGATTTAGAAAATAAAATTCCATCTACTACTATAAAAATTTACTTCATGCTATAAGGGTTAATTACAAGAAATATGAATGTTTTTCAGATGAATGTATGACAAACACAAAGGCCTGCCTGCATGGGGGAGAGTGTGTTGATAATGAGCATGGACTAGGCTATACTTGTCGCTGCCCAGAGGGCTTCTCTGGGACTCATTGTGAGACCCCACCAGACTTCTGCCAGATGAACCCATGCCCTAAAGGTCTT
Organism: Lucinisca nassula; assembly: GCA_963580285.1. Classification (NCBI taxonomy): domain Eukaryota; kingdom Metazoa; phylum Mollusca; class Bivalvia; order Lucinida; family Lucinidae; genus Lucinisca; species Lucinisca nassula. The sequence continues at coordinate 168,631,030 of OY757011.1, forward strand.
TGTGTCAATGACTATGAACAGCTGAAGACTCGGTGCATCTGTGAAGGGGACTATAAAAATGGTAAGAGCTTTGGAAAAGTTAGTGGAGGAATGAATACACCCCATAGTCATGTCCCCACTTTTATATGGTAAAACTGGGGTTTACAGGGTTAAACATTATCTCTGCTCTAAAATATAGATTGTGGGTATTCGTTAGAACGGCCTCTGTGAGGCGGTTCTAATGAGTACCTACAATCTATATTTTGAGGAGAAACAAGAAAAAATATCACAATTTTTATGTCCCCCCACCCGAAAGGGAGGGGGACATATTGGTTTTGGTGCGGATCCTGTCGGCGTCAGCGTTGGCGTTGGCGTTGCCTCTTGTCTGCACTCTATCTCCTGAATGGATGGATGGATTTTGATTAAACTTACACAGATACACCATTGGGAGGGGGAAAAGTACTGATTAGATTTTGGTGACCTTGGTCTAATTTTCAAGGTCACAGTGCTCAAAACATTGTCTAATTTTAGGCCAAAAAAGCTTGTCTGCACTCTATCTCCTGAACCAATGGATGGATTTTGTTCAAACTTGGTAAATAGTATAATTGGGGTGGTCTCAAGAACTGATTAGATTTTGGTGACCTTGACCTAATTTTCAAGGTCACCACGGGACTAAGACTGTTAAAAATAAGCTTGTCTGCGCTCCCCCCACCCGAAAGGGAGGGGGACATATTGGTTTTGATGCGGATCCTGTCGGCGTCGGCGTTGGCATCGGCGTTGCCTCTTGTCTGCACTCTATCTCCTGAATAGATGGATGGATTTTGATTAAACTTACACAGATACACCATTGGGAGGGGGAAAAGTACTGATTAGATTTTGGTGACCTTGGTCTACTTTTCAAGGTCACTGCTCAAAACATTGTCGAATTTTAGGCCAAAAAAGCTTGTCTGCACTCTATCTCCTGAACCAATGGATGGATTTTGTTCAAACTTGGTACATAGTATAATTTGGATGGTTCAAGAACTGATTAGATTTTGGTGACCTTGACCTAATTTTCAAGGTCACCACGGGACTAAGACTGTTAAAAATAAGCTTGTCTGCGCTCTATCTCCTGAACCAATGAATGGATTTGGTTCAAACTTGGTACATAAAGTAAGTGGGATAGTCTCTAGAACTGATTAGATTTTGGTGACCTTGACCTAATTTTCAAGGTCACCACGGGACTTAGACTGTTAAAAATAAACTTGTCTGCGCTCTATCTCCTGACCTGATGGATGGATTTGGTTCAAACTTGGTACATAAGGTAAGTGGGACAGTCTCTAGAATTGATGAAATTTTGGTGACCTTGACCTAATTTTCAAGGTCACCGCGGGACTTAGATTGTTAAAAATAAGCTTGTCTGCACTCTATCTCGTGAACCAATGGATGGATTTGGTTCAGACTTGGTACATAAGATAAATGGGATGGTCTCAAGGACTGATTAGATTTTGGTGACCTTGATCCAATTTTCAAGGTCACCACGGGTCTTAGGCTGTTAAAAATAAGCTTGCCTGTGCTCTTTCTCCTGAACCAATGGATGGATTTGGTTTAAACTTGGTACATAAAATAAGTGGGGTAGTCTCTAGAACTGATTAGATTTTGGTGACCTTGACCTAATTTTCAAGGTCACCAAGGGACTTAGACTGTTAAAAATAAGCTTGTCTGTACTCCATCTCCTGAACCAATGGATGGAGTTGGTTCAGACTTGGTACATAAGATAAATGGGATGGTCTCAAGGACTGATTATATTTTGGTGACCTTGACCCAATTTTCAAGGTCACCACAGGTCTTAGGCTGTTAAAAATAAGCTTGCCTGTCATCTTTCTCCTGAACCAATGGATGGATTTGGTTTAAACTTGGTACATAAGATAAGTGGGATAGTCTCTAGAACTGATTAGATTTTGGTGACCTTGACCTAATTTTCAAGGTCACCAAGGGACTTAGACTGTTAAAAATAAGCTTGTCTGCACTTTATCTCCTGAACCATTGGATGGATTTGGTTCAGACTTGGTACATAAGATAAATGGGATGGTTTCAAGAACTAATTAGATTTTGGTGACCTTGATTTAATTTTCAAGGTCACCACAGGTCTTAGCACTGTTAAGAATAAGCTTGTATGCACTGTATCTCCTGAACCAGTAGATGGATTTGGTTCAAACTTGGTACATAATACAAGTGGGATTGTCTCTAAAATTGATTAGATTTTGATGACCTTGACCTAATTATCAAGGTCACCATGGGACTAGACTGTTGAAAATAAGCTTATCTGCACTGTTTCTCCTGAACCAATGGATGGATTTGGTTCAAACATGGTATATAATATAAGTGGGAACGGCTTAAGAACTGATTAGATTTTGGTGACCTTGACCCAATTTTCAAGGTCACCACAGGACTTAGACGTTAAAAAATAAGCTTTCAGCACTCAGTCTCCTGAATGAGTTGATGAATAGAATTTTTGCAAGAAGACCATATACAAAAGAAACCACTCAGTTTCCTGAATGAGTGGATATATAGAATTTTTGTAAGAAGACCATATACAAAAGAAATGTCAAGATGCTCTGGACTTCAAACTGGTGGGGGGACATATGTTTTCCTCTGAAAACACTGTTCTAGTTCTTCTTAAAATTGCATTTTTTCCAAGGTTAAGTTTACAATGTATTTGTATAGGCGTGTTTTCGTAATGTTGATTTTGGTGCAGATCCCAATTACATCAGCATTGGTGTCTGCATTGCCTGTTTAAACCAATGAATGGATTCTATCCAAACTTGCAAAATAATACCATTATGGTGGGAAGCTGCTTGGATGTAATTGTTATGTTACTTGCCCTATAAACCAGTTGTCATGGGTTCATTTCCGGGATTCTCCAGACTTTTGGATAAGTCTTCAAACCGAGGTCCCATCTCTGTATAACCTTCATTGTTGGTGCAAGGTAAAACTAAATAATATTCACACACAAACACACCCACACTATTATGAAATCGGGTGAAGTCATTAGGTTTTGATGACTGTGACCTCATCACAGGCTGCAGAAGACTGTCAAATTTCGACCTAAAAATGGCTTGTCTGCATCCTATGCATGAATCAAACTTGGTACAAAATATCATTGAATATGTTCTATAAAAGGGTTATCCTTTGGAAGCAAGGAATACACCACAGAACTGGAAAATATGAAGTGTACATGTTTTCAGGGCCAGACTAGCTAGTTTCGGTCAATTAGGCCTCATCAGTGACCCTCAAATAGTTTCAAAATTCCATAATGGAATTGATGATCCCAAAGAACAAGAAAATATAATCTACACTATGATGAAGGGCAGGGACACTTTTTAAGCCTACCAAAGATTTGATTAGCTTTTAATGATCCTTCTCATGAACAAATTGCTGAATTTTGCTAAAACTTGGTACAATGTAGCATGACAATCTACCAAGTAATTGATCAGATTTTGATGACCTTTATCTCATTTTCAAGGCCACAGGCTCCTAAAGTTGTCAAATTTGAGCCCCAAATATCTTTTTTGCACCCTGTCTCCTGAATGAATTGATGAATTTTGGTCAGATGTTGCACATGTATCACAACAACATGCCAAACACTTCATTAGATTTTAGTGACCTTGACCCTGTTTTCACGGTCACGGTTCCCCAAAACTGTTAAAGTTGACCTCTTTTATAAAACTTCATAGTTGTATACGTGTGGTAATTTTTTGTTTTGATCTGTATGAGGGAGATTTGCCATTATGATGAAGAATATATAGGAAAATTCTCAATTCAGATGAGGGAGACTTCAAAATTTTGGCATAATAAGGGCAAAAATTAGTGCCAAAATGAGAGAGTCTCCCTACTGATGAGGGAGTTATCACATGTACGTTGTTGGGGTCCAAAACAGAAATCATCACCATTATGATAACACATCTGTGTGACATAGTGCATCCATGCTTAACCCTAAACAGGCCACTAGGTTATCAAACTTTTTTCATGCTCAACTCAGCTGAGCATGCCAATTTGTTATGCTTATCATTAATGAGCAGAACAAATTTCATGCAAAACTGAGTTGAGCATGAAAAAAAGTGTTATAACCTAGGGGCCTGGTTATTTTTCTGATGAAAATAGTGATATTTTTCTTATATCTAAAAATTAAATGAATTTTGTCAAACCAGGCTTCCAGAAAACACTAAATTTCGTATTTCTAATATTGAAAAAGAAAAGGTTTTAAATTACCTTTCAAGTATAGACATAAGCAAATCAACTGGTAATGACAATATTGGGCCCCGTTTGCTTAAACTGGCAGCACCTTATATAGCTGATGATATTGCTTTCATTTGCAATCATAGTAAAAATAATGCTATGTTTCCGAATAAATGGAAAGAGGCCAAGGTCTCACCCCTTTACAAAAATGGTCCCCATGACGATGTAAACAATTATCGACCAATATCAATTTTACCTGTTTTGTCAAAGGTCCTTGAGAAACATGTCCATGATTGCCTTTCAGGCTTTCTTCATGACCATAATCTATTACATAAAACTCAATCCGGTTTCCGAACACAGCATTCTTGTGAAACTGCTTTAGTACATATGACTGATTCATGGTTAAATGCAATTGATAATGGGAAAATGGTGGGAGTGGTCCTTGTTGACTTTAAAAAGGCTTTTGATCTTGTTGATCATCAAATTCTGTTGTCAAAAATTATACGGTATTGAAAACGAAAGCCTTAAATGGTTTAACACATATCTGACACATAGACAACAGCAAGTTTCTGTAAGCAACAGCAAGTCTGATTTTGAGACAGTTAATTGTGGGGTTCCACAAGGCTCCATTTTAGGTCCTTTGTTGTTTTTGCTATTCATTAATGATTTACCTTTATGCATTGATAATGTTTCTGCTGATCTGTATGCCGATGACACTACTCTGTATGACATTCAAAATTCTTCAGAAATGATTGAGCAGAATCTTCAATTTGCTCTCAGTCAACTTCATATGTGGTGCAAAAGTAATGATATGCTTCTAAATGCAGCAAAAACTAAAGTCATGTTGGTCACTACTAATCAAAGACGTCGAAGATTGAATACTTCTGGTCTTAAACTTCAATATATGGGTGAATCATTGAGGACTGTTTCCAGTGAAAAAGTTTTAGGTGTCTTTGTGGATGATAATTTATCATGGTCTAACCATGTCAAACATATAACAAAGAAAATCTCATCGAACATATGGCTTTTGTCTAAAATTAAAAGTTTTTTATCACAAACTCATTGTATTCAATTCTACAAATCATACATACAACCTCACATTGATTTTTGTAACATTGTATGGGGTAGCACTTCAGAATCTAATAAAATGAAAATTTATCGGCTTCAAAAACGCGCATGTAGAGTTATTCTGGATTACAATTTTGAAGACTCACACGAAGCTATGAGTTCTTTGAAAATACTGTCCTTTTATGATCGATTGTTCCTTAGAAAAGCAAAGTTTATGTTTAAGGTATATAATGAGCTGACACCAGTATATATTTTTGAAAAATTTATATTGAGAAATGAAATTAATACGTCTGTTAATCTAAGATCATCAGCATCTTGCTGTTTAATTCCTCCTCAACCTAAAAAGGAATGCTTTAAGCAAAGCATGCATTATTCAGGATGTTTCATATGAAACAGTTTACCTAAAGATATTAAATGTGCATCAACTCTTGAAACTTTTCACAACCGATGTGTGAAATGGCTAACGAAATAACTAGTCAATGTTAGCCCCTGTGATTAAAAAACATATGAACTGGTAAAGGTTTCACAGTCTTCCTGTACATTTTTGTTTTGTTTAGTAATTTTTATGTTCTTTTGTATGTAATTGAATTACTATACCCAAATTGCAACATTCTCTTCCTAGCTTCTTAGCAAGCTGTTCGGAAACATTGTTACTTTTACCTTGTTATGATTATTCTGAGATGCCCAATCATATTTGCATGATGAGCATATCGAGTTTCTATCCTAGTTCAGACTTAAACTAACTGAGTTCATTAATTTGTTGAGCATTTCACAGTACATATGCATTGTGCATCTTCTGTATACTTTGTACTTGTTTTTATATTGTACAGAACTGTTTATTATGTACATTTGTATCATATCTTGAGGGCCTCATGGAAGATTAGCTTCACTTATATGCTAAATGTAGTCACCCTCGTAAAATAAAGTCTTTACTTGCTTACTTACTTACTTACTGCAAACATAAGATGTTGGTGCTCATTAAACAACACTCACTGAGGTGGTTCTAAGGAGAACCAACAATCAATGTCTGGGAGCAAACCTAAAAAATTGAACCATCTTTGAACCATGCCATATCAAAAACATGTGATGATCAAGAGGTCTATGTGTAGCTATAAAATGATTAGTATGTATCACAACTTCTTTAAAGTGTCATTGTTAGGGTCCAAAATAGAAACCATTTTAATTAAACATTCAAGTTGAATTGAAACAAAAATCCATAGATAAATTAGAAAAATGGCCATTTTCTATACATTTTTAAATCCAGCTTTTAACAGTGGTACATCAAAAATCCATGTTAAAATTAATAATGTTTATGTGTATATTATGGATCTATAAAATGATTCATTTTGGCCTCTTTATTTTTCAGATCCTTCAGGATACTGCCCAAGACTCACAACTCCTGAGCATGGTTCCCTGTTATCAAACAAAGACTACTTTATGACTGGTGAAACTATCACTATGCAGTGTCACTTTGGCTATGGGACTGGTAATGGCAACCAGAGCCAACATACTTGCCTGACAAGTGGGGAATGGGACCTTGAGCCAGACTGTCAGAGTAAGTAACAGAAAGTTCAGAGTTTATTTATCGTTAGCTTTATACAATTCTCATTTGAACAGCCTCAATGATAATCTGGGTTTTTGAGAAACGCAAAACCCCCAGTTTTTCTCTTTATCAGTTGCCCTTTATATTAATTGAATTGTAACACCTTGACCAGATAAAGATATGCTATCTTATGACAAGTGAGCTTTATCAGCTCAACATAACATTGTACTTCTATGAACTGGACTGTGAAAAAATTGGCAAAAATGTAAGATTGTACAATGGGATTAACTGATAAATAGAATACCAGATTTGTGTCATTTGATATCAAGTTTATCAGACAAGGCTTTGAGAATGCATGTAGAATCACTTGGCAAGCCTCATGATTCTACAAGCATTCTCAAAGCCTTGCCTGATAAACTTTATCAAAAGCCACAAACCTGGTATTCGACATGTATAAAGTGGATTTACAGGAATGTTCATAACACAGACTTGTGAACTTGATGATTGACCAAGAGTATGTTTATGGCGTCTGATCTGGGCTGGCACTGTTTGCCAATGTACCCCTTAAGGGGTTTCCCCACATGCAATGGATTAAAAATCTTTAATCCTAATCCTGTTGTTCACAGCGACCCCTACCTTTGCAAACAGTGTTGATCTTGATCAGATGTCTTCTATAGAAGTCATCTGAGCAGGATCTTCACTGTTGTCATGCAGTTTGTGAATTGAATGAATACAGTTTATCAACTTAACCTGATTGGCTGATAGATGGTAATGGGTGTGTCTAAGTTAATATTTGTTTGTTTGTTTTTGTTTCATTTGAGGTTCAACTTCCCTATCAACACTGTAAAGGTCATTTTGGAGGCATTGCTTCCAATTTTGTGGGACTTTTACCCAACATTGAGATGAAATGACTTCTCAAGCCCTGATGCCCAATGAAACCAATAGGGTTTATAAGCATGGACGGTCCGACTCACACCGCTTTGCCTGGGCAGGCTTAGATCTTCTAAGTGGTTTACCAGTACATGTGTGCGGTCGGTTTCAGCTCTGCCTGGAAGCATCATGCAGCCCATCTATTTATTCAAGCATCGATGGGCGGGGGTCGGTCTAAGTTCACCAGGATAAGAGTTATGTGTGGTGGTCATTCGTAGTTCATAGATTAGTAATAATAAGCAAAAATACCTAAAAAATATATTGCATATATTTCATTGGAATTTTAATCCAACATTTTTCAGGGCTTTCCTGTGAACATGTTGATGGACCAACAGAGGTTTTAGAAATTTACACCAAAACATGTCAGATTAGTGAATACAGAACGGCTAAATACAACTTCTTATGTACATTGGATGAAGATGGAATGCCAGTTATGAAAGGACCAAACAGTGTAACCTTGGACTCATTTGTATGCCCAGGTAAGTTACTGTAACCCTTGAATTTCCTTCAGAAAAAATTTGGTCCGGAGTTAAATGATCCAATCAACCCTATCAACTGTATGCCGAACTGGGTCCAGTTGTTCAAAGCATTGTTAGCTTAACGAGCTCGTTAGTGGTCAAGTTGTTAACTGTTCCAGCAAGTACAATACTCTAATATAGTGTGATTTTTGCTGAAAAAATGAGAGCAGCTTTTTCTGCAAAAGCTGCTCTCATTTTTTCGGCAAAAATATAAGTATACTTGCCATATTAAATTATAAAAATTTTAACGATACGTTAACTAATGGCGTTGTTAGTTTTGAACAACTGGCCCCTGGCCAGTTTATCTAATCTTACTTTTCCAGAACTCTTTTGCTCCAGATTCAATACACTTTTGGTTGATTTTTATGAAACATAGTATGTAGTATTGGGGATTTGAGCCAGTAATAGTTTGTTCAAATGATTATCCCTGGATGACCTTAACCTATTTTAGGTCAAGGTCAACTTTGGTTGTTTAGGCATTTGTATGGGAAAAGTCAAACCATGTATTTTTCGGAAACTGTTGCAGCCTGTGATCTGAACTTTGCAGATGAAGGTAGCTAGAGTAAATGAAACTTTCTGAGTGTTCAAGGTCAAGGTCATCTAAATATGAAAATAAAAAAGTGTTTTTATCAGAAAGCACTGGGCCATTTGTCACCAAATTTCATATGAAAGCTTTTAGGAACAAAGAAATAAAAATCAATGAATATGAGTTTTGTCACATGACCAATATGGCCTCAATGCCCATATCCGGTAAAAAAACATTAAAAACCTTCTTCTCTGGAACCAATAGGCAGACTGCCGTGAAACTTGGTTATGTAGCTTTTGGGTCTTGCCATCATCATAATTTGTTCAAATGATGACTCTATCTTGACTTTGACCCAATTTAAGTCAAGATCAAAGTTAGTTGCATATGCTTTTATATGGGAAAGAGTGAACATTGTTTATTTTTCTGAAACCAATGTTGCCTGTGAACTATACATCATGAAAACATGCCTATATAATTTTGACCCCCTTGAACCCCACTTTTACATAGTAAAACTGGGGTTTACAGGGGTAAACCTTATTTTTCTTATTCCTGCTCTGAAATATAGATTGTGGGTACTCGTTAGAACCGCCTCAATGAGGCGGTTCTAACGAGTGCCTACAATCTATATTTGGAGCAGAATTAAGAAAAATATCACAATTTTTCATCTTAAAATTTGCATTTTTTCGGCGATAAACGTGGCAATGTATTTGTATAGGCGTGTTTGTGTAATGAATTTGTTTTAGCCCCACTTTGAAAAAGTGGGGTTACACTGGAATTGCCTTGTCCTTCCAACCTGTTTTTTGTTTCTTTGTATTTGAGTTTAACAGCCCATTCAACACTATTTTAGGTGATTTTTGAGCCTGTCACTTTACCTATCCACACTTTTCCTGGGCAAGCTTATTCTTAAGCGGTTAACCAGCACAGTGCACATTCTTTTGCCAGAAACTGACAACTGCCCTTCTTGAATCAGCGGAAGGGAGAGAATGACTGTAGAAAAGATTTCATGATGAATCTCCATGAAAGAATGTTGCTGACCTCGGCAGGTATTGAACCCACATCCTGATTACCAGTCAGATGTGCATCCGACTGAGCTACTAAGGCCAGCTTCCGTCATTCTGTAATACCATGACTGCAAACTTAAAATTCATTTTGCTTAATAACTTTAATGTTTGTGGTCCTATTTCAATGAAACTTATTCTACACTTGGTCTCTGAGGTAAGGAAGATGGAGCAGCAGCATAGTGGCCAAGGTCCCATAACTCTTGCAGCTATGTCCCTTGGTTGGTTTTCAAATTTTTGGCATTCTTGAACATTTTCATAGCAGATTTCTCAGGAACTATGAAAGCTAGTAGGAAAAAACTTCATATAAACATGGACAATGATTGGCTGTATTGTGTTTACGGAATTAGGGATCAAGGGTCCATAACTCTGTGAGTTATGACCCTTGATGTGTTTTCACATTTGAAATTGTATTTTGCTGAATAACTTTCATGTTTGTTGCCCTACTTCAGCGAAACTTAGGCAAAGTAGTGCGAGTCGACCCTTCCATGCTTATAAACCCTATTGGTTTCATTGAGTGACAGGGCTTGAGATGTCATTTTGTCTCAATGTCGGGTAAAAGTCCCACAAAATTGGAAACAACGTCTCCAAAATGACCTTTACAGTGTTGACGGGGATGTGAAACCTCAAATCAAACAAAAACAAACACTACACTTGATCTCTAACTCTTATCATGCTGTTCACGACAACCCCTATCTTTGGAAACAGTGTAGATCCAGATCAGATGGCTTCTGAAGAAGCCATCTGATCAGGATATACACTGTTTGACATGAAGTTTAAGGATTTGTAGGAATAAATTACATCAAGTAATTTGATTGGTTCAAAATCAGAAATGGGTGTGGCTAAACTGAATATTCAGCAAGAGAAGGGCTAAGGTATGGAAGGTGTAGCAGCAGAATAGTGATCAAAGGCTAATAACTCAATGAGTTATGCCCATTGATAGGTTTGTGAATATTTTTTGTAAGAGATTTCTCAGGAACTATGAAAGCTTGAAAGCTGGAACTACATATAAACATGGACAATGACCAGATGTACTGTGTATATTGGAATAGCGGTAAAGGGTCCATAACTCTTTTTTGCCATTCTTCAAAATCTTTGTAACAGGTCACTCAGAAACTATGAAAGCTTGGAAGCTGAAACTTCATATAAACATGGTCAGTGACTGGATGTATCATGTATACCAGAATAGGGGTCAAGGGACCATAACTCTTTTGACAGGTTTTCAAATTTTAAAATGCATTTTGCTTAATAACTTTTATGTTTGTAGTCCTACTTCAGTGAAACTTATACTTCACTTGGTCTCTTAGGTAAGGAAGGTGTATTAGCAAAATAATGACCAAGTGCACATAACTCTTGTAGTTATATCCCTTGGTAGGTTTTCTAAGTTTGGCATTCTTGAAAATTTTCGTGACAGATTTCTCAGGAACTACGAAAGCTAGGAAGCTGAAACTTCATATTAACATGGAAAATGACTGGATGTATCTTGTATACTGGAATAGGGGTCAAGGGATAATAACTCTTGAGTTATGTCCCTTGATAGGGTTTAAATTTCAAATGCATTTTGCACAAAATCTTCTATGTTTGTGGTCATACATAAATGAAAATTATATTACACTTGGTCTCTAAGGTAAGGAGGTGTAGTAGCAGAATAGTGATCAAGGGCCCACTGGTAGCCATGAATTCAAAATATTTCAGCAGTATGGGTCTTTCTCCTCTAATAGTGCTGCAGCTGGGCTATAGTCAGATTCTCTGACAGCTCTAGTTTGAGGGGAATTGGAACACCTTCATGGGAGGCAACTCCCCCAAAAGTATTTTTGTCTTCCATGGCAATAGGCTCCTGAGGAGCAAATTCTTTCCTTTAAGAGTAGACCCCTTTTTCAGTGGGACAGAGCTTACAGAAAAGCCTACAGGAATGCCCGAAATTTGTCTCCCTTTGAAAAATGGCAGAAAAATCTGAGGTGTTCCCATTCCCCTTAAAACTATGGACTTTAAATCACTAAATGAGTAAATGGAGCTACAAGAGTATCAAAGGTCACGGTCACTCCTTTACCTTGTGCAAGGTTACTCAGCTATCAAAATTAAAACCTAATATTTATTAAAAAAAAATGCTGAGCAAATTGAAGTCAAATTTCATATAAAGCTTTTATGGGATGAAAGAAATGAACTTTGTTCAACTGGTCCAGGTCACATGACCAAGATGGCCATCGTGACCAGATATGGTAAAGAATTTTCAAAAATCTGACCCATTGTAGCATATTCAAATGATGATTCTGGGTTGACCTTGACCCATTTTACACCAAAGTTAAATTTTGTCACTTGTGCTTTTGTATGAAAAAAGTCGAAATTAATAATATTTTCGAAAATTGTCATTGCCTATGAACTTAGCTAGTATATGCAATCAGCATCATAAGTTAATGAAGCGACATGAGTACCAAAGGTCAAGTTTACTCATTGACCTTTGTCCAGCGTCACTCAGATATCAAAATAAACCGTAAAAAAAACAAAAACAAAAAAATGCTGGGCATATTTACTCGTAGACCCGATTTACATATGAAACATATATGAGATGGAGGAAATTATGAGAAAGTTTGTTCAAATGGATTAGGTCACATTACCTAGATTGCTGCCATGGTAAAAACCCTTCAAATATCTTGTCTCAAAAACCAAATGGCTCCATAAACAAATAGCACTCAGGTGAGAGATTCATGACCATTCGTCCTCAGGTTTTATTTTGAAATAACATGTGCTATCAAACTGTCATTTGAAGCCTCCGTGGTGTAGTGGTTACGCTACTCGCCTTGTAAACCAGGGTTTACAGGAACGATCCCGGGCTTCATCAGACTTTCGGATGAGTCTTTAAACCGAGGTTCCGTCTCCGTATGACCTTAGCTGTTGGTTGGATGTAAAACTCAAACACTCACTAACTCAAACTGTCATTTATTTTTCAGAAGTTGATTGCTCTACTGACAGCCTGCCAGTTGGAGCTGTCCCATTACCACAGATGGCTGCCACCACCAACCTTGCTGGTGCCACATTTACCTTTGCATGTGAAGATGGTTATGATGTGATGGGCTGTAGTGAAGCTGGTGACGAGACCTTCCGTTGTAAGGATAATGGAAAGTGGAGCGTAGGATCTCTTTATTGTCAAGGTTTGTGTTTCTGTGTTACCTTCACAGCATGGCAGAGACATACGGAACATGTATCCATCTGCTTTGTCAATGTCATCAATGTTGCACTTTTCACTTCTGCAAAACAACTTTTGAAGAGTTGCAAACTGGTTTAATTTGAAGTCTGTTACATTGTAAAATATTAGTCCAGTTCGATATTGGTAATAATAACCTGCCAAATTTTGGCTGAGTGATGGCACTTTCATTACGAACACATGCCTATACAAATACATTGTAAATTTTACCTACAAAAAATGAAAATTTTCAGATTAAACATTTTCAATATTTTTCTTATTTCTGCTCAAAACACAGATTGTGGATACTCGTTAAAACCGCCTCCAGGCGGTTCTAACGAGTACCCACAATCTACGTTTTTGAGCAGAAATAAGAAAAATAATGTATTTTTCTTATTTCTGCTCAAAACATATATTGTGGATACTCGTTAGAACTGCCTTGACGAGGCGGTTCTAACAAGCACCCACAATCTATGTTTTTGAGCAGAAATAAGAAAAATAATGTATACCCCTGCAAACCCCAGTTTTGCTATATAAAAGTGGGGTTCAATGGGGTCAAGTGATATTCGACTGTTGTTGGATGAAGATAGTAGTTTCCCTTCTGTAACTTTTGAAGGGATGCATTGATTTCATTGGAAGTTTTCAGAAGTGTATATCATTGATAAGACTTATACTACAACCCTTTTTTAAATACCGTAGATTTTGTTGTTGTGTTGATATATGGTTTCTTGAAGAAATAGATAAGGCTGCATGATGCTTCCATGCAGAGCTGAAACAGACCGCACATGTGAGTTCTGGTAAAGCGCTAAGAGGCTCTAAGCCTGCCCAGGCAAAACGGTGCGAGTCGCACCATCCATGCGTATAAACTGTTTTGTTTCACTGGACGGCAGGACTTGAGAAGTTGTTTCATCTCAATGTCGGGTAAGAGTCCCACAAAATTGGAAGCAACGTCTCCAAAATGACCTAAATAGTGTTGATGGGGATGTTAAAGCCTAAATCAATCAATCAATCAATCAATCAATATGTGGTTTCTGCTAAATAACTTTTGCAGAGATGCATTGATTTTAGCATCATTGGAAGTTTGCAGAAGGATATTATCATTGTAAAACACAGGTCAGGTTTGATATTGGTAATCATCCACAGAATTTTGCCCTTTTTCAAATTGATTTTTCTTGATGGTTAAAAATGTTTACCAGAAATAACCTTTGAAGGGTAGTTTGTTTGTTTGCTTTGAGGTTTATCGTCCCCTTCAACACTATATAGGTCATTTTGGAGAAGCTGCTTCCAATTCGTGGGATTTTTATCCGACATTGAGATGAAATGACATCTAAAGCCCTGTCACCCAATGAAACCAGCAGGGTTTATCAGCATGGACGGTCTGACACATACCGCTTTACCTGGGCAGACTTAGATTCTCTTAGCAGTTTACCAGTACTCGTGTGTGGTGGAAGCATCTGCAGCCCATTTATTTCTTCAAGCCCCAATGGGCGGGGGCCAATTTGAAGGGTTGTACTGAATTCATATTGAAGTTTCCAGAATGGTATATCATTATAGCAAAGAGATGAGTTTTATTTTGGCAATCGTCCAAAAAAAATTCATTGATTATAGCCCTTTTTTGAGATAAGATATTGCCATTGGGGTAAGATTATAAGAATCTTATATGGGTGTGAGGGGTGGATATAAAAATCCGTCCCGAGGGTCACTGTCCGGCATCACGAGGCTTGCCGAGTGATGCCGGACAGCGATCCAGGGGGACAAATTTTTCTATCCACTCCTCACACCCATATAGGATTCTTTTTCTTGCATACCTTCCATTTCTTAGCACGGATTTCTGATGCTGCCGTCACTTTGGTTACCGAGGTCCGCCATATTATGATGACACTACAGGAATATTTTGTGATGTACGTCACATAACATGCTGTTACGTGACTAACGTCAACCTTAACAACGGCGCACATGAGGTCATATTTAACAAGTATATTTATCAAAAACACGAGAATATTCGATTTTGGGTAAGATCAACAGGGTTAGAACAAAAGTTTCTATCCCAAGCAAATACTATGGATTTCTTTATCCGGCGTGCAAGAAATTGGTGTTTCGTATGCACCTTTTGGACTTCTTGCAGGATCGTGAAACAAATTTGTCAAAAGTTTAGGAGAATTACAGCAAGTCTCCAAGGTGTCCAAATTTTTAAGATTTTTATGGTACCTCTAGTTTCTGTATATATAATTTCAAGACTCTTGCTATTTTCTGTAGCTGAGCAGACTGACTTGTGTCTTACCTGATTTAATGGGAATGGGAACAACTTCAGGGGAGTCAACTCCTGCAAAAGTGTTTTTGTCTCCCATGTCATTAGGGGTCAACTCTTAAAGGTAAGAATAGCTCCGGAGAAGCAAATTTTTCCTTTAAGAGTAGACCTCATTTTTAGTGGGACAGTGCTTACAGGAAAGTGGACAGGAAGTCCCAAAAGTTGTCTCCTTTAAAAAATGGCAAAAACAAATCTGCCAGGTGTTCCCATTCCCCATAAATCCCCAAAGACAGGTTTTCTCACAAACTCCTTCAATGAAATGGTTCTAATGAACACACACAATCTATGTTTGGTTATTACAAGGATCCCAATACATACCCATGTGCAATACTGTTTTCTTTCATGGCTCTGAACCCTTAAGATTCCAGTCTCATGTCTCTGAACCCTTAAGACTCCAATCTCAACAATTATCGCCTGATTTATTGTCTGATGGTTACTTTTAAAGTCAATGTTGCAAACAGTGTAGACTAAGATCAGACTGCTAGGAACTGTCTGATCGACTTCTAGGAGCAGTCCAATCAGGTCCACACTGTTGAAATATTTGCAGGAAGATGCATCAGACAACATAAACAGACAACATTTTGGATGGAGTTTTTCTTGGCATCTTAATGGTGAAAAATCAATTGTTTCTCTTGAAAAACTGCATTCATTTCTGTTTCAAACAGATTCGTTTTTGTCTTATTTTTGGTCTTTCTTGACTACTACGTTTTAGCTTATATTTCCGAATCACTATTTATAGAGCACAGCATTACATCATACCTTTTTACCTTTGCAGT
This sequence comes from Lucinisca nassula, assembly GCA_963580285.1. Classification (NCBI taxonomy): domain Eukaryota; kingdom Metazoa; phylum Mollusca; class Bivalvia; order Lucinida; family Lucinidae; genus Lucinisca; species Lucinisca nassula. The sequence goes on from OY757011.1 coordinate 168,647,135, forward strand.
GTAACAACAAAAATGCAAGAGAAATTCCAATTCACATTATGAAAACATGCCTATACAAATGCATTGTAAACTTTACCGCTGAAAAAACGAAAATTTTAAGATGAAAAATTGTGGTATTTTTGTTTTTTTATTTTTGCTCAAAATATAGATTGTGGGTACTCCTTAGAACCCTAACAAGTACCCACAATCTATATTTTAGAGCAGAAGTAAGACAAATAAGGTCTACCCTTATAAACCCCAGTTTTACTATATAAAAATGGGGTTCAAGGGGGTCAAAATTATAAGTATGTTTTCTTGATGAAAGAAAAGCAAATAATCCTAAAGATAACAAATAAAAGAAAAAGCAAAGGTTGTGGCAGGCAAAAAAATGAAACTTGTTTGTATGGATTGGTTGTTTTGTTCAGCAGGAAAAGGGTTAATAACCACCTCACTGCTGTAGTTTATAATGAGTATGACAGTCTTTGTTTTTTGTGTAGTTAACAAAATAAGCATTCATGAAAATCACACTTTTCTCTATTCGTTTGGGGTCTACAGTTGTGTTCATAAGATTGTCAATCCCATTTCTGATAATCAGCTAATCAGATTATTTGATCAATCTATTCATTAAAATTCATACACTGATTGACAAACAGTGTAAATCCTGATCATATGGCTTCTCCAAAAGCCATCTGATCAGGATTTGCTCTGTTTGTGTAGGTAGAGGCGATCATGTTCAAATATGATGCCACTTATTTTCTTATCTCCAGCCCAGCACTGCGGTGACCCAGGAACCCCTGCTGGCGGCAGACAGATGGCTTCAAGCTATGAGGTTGGGAGTGAAGTGATGTTTGAGTGTCTAAGAGGTGGATATAATCCTGACCCCAGCATCCCCATTGCCTGTCAGTATGACCATATACAGGGAAAACCTATGTGGAATGACTCTATACCAGTTTGTAAAGGTAACAATTATTTCTGAAATGAGCTAGCGCACAACAAAAACTATGTTAAGGCTCGTGCAACAGCAAAGACTCAGATCAGCCTGCACATTCGTGCAGTCTGATCAAAGCGCTTGCTGCTCACATGTACCTTCTATAGCCTGTCAGCCCCCGCCCATCGGGGCTTGAAGTAATAGATGGGCTGCATGATGCTTCCAAGCAGAGCTGAAACCAACCGCACACAAGTAGTGGTAAACCGCTTAGAGGATCTAAAGTAGATGTGGAGACAATTGCTCAGGAATCGATACAATTAACCCACAGCTCCCATCAGAGACACCAAAGGGAAAGAAACACAAACATGAAACAACAGACCCTAATGGAAACATCAATAGCGGAAAGCCAAAAGGACAAGTACTTTCCCACAGAATGGCCAATAGGCTATCCAAAATAAAATAATATAAGCGACACAAACACCCAAAGACAAACCATAACAAAAATAAACCGCGACTCCGATGGGCCCGACCAGAGACAGAGCATCAGGTACCAACCAACATAAGCCTTTACGATGGAACCGTCATAGAATCTGAGGCCTGACCCACCGGCGTGCAATTAAAGAGGGAAGCAATGTTGACAACGGTGATCGGGTTAACTGCCATGCATGCAGTCTGTCGTATAACATTTATGTTGTACCCAATCTTTTTATATCCAAGAATGATTTTACGAAATCGGGTGCTGAAGTCATTGCAGTTATATATTTTTCTGAATTTATATACTAAGTCACCATAAAATTCGGGTTCCGATAGACCTTGTTGCAGATGAGATTTAAGTCCAATATTGAATTTTGAAATTAAATCAGAATGACATCTATAAAATTTTGAAAAGGCTTTTCATAGTTTATGGTACCGATACTATGGTACTGCTAGACTATCATCATTTGAAGAAAACATACACTTGAAGAAAATATACACTTGAAGTCTGCCCAGGCAAAGCCATGCGAGTCGGACTGTCTATGCTTAATTTCATTTGGCGACAGGGCTTGAGAAGTCATTTCATCTCAGTGTCAGGTAAAAGTCCCACAAAATTGGAAGCAACATCTCCAAAATGACCTATACAGTGTTGACTGGGACATTAAACCTCAAATCAAACAAACAAATCTATAGCTTGCAGGCTATTCAAAGAGAGTTACAAGGCATCTCTTGTCTTAGTGAGTAAATGAGCAGACTTGTCCAGGTATTTGAAGGTCACACCATCTTAATATAGGTTTTGTCGTGTGCTGGCTCAAATCGTAACTCCAGATAAGGGGATCTAATAAGGATAATTCAGGGATACGTTTCCTGAACCCTTATTGCTATATGTTGGACAAGTCCCTTTGCCATATATTCTGCGGCATCTGATCTGGGCCTGCACTGTTTACCAAGGTACCCCTTTAGGGGTTTCCCGCATGCATTGGGTTAATTCTCTTGAGAAACAAATGTTGTGGATACTTTTTGGAATTACCCTATAGAGCTACAGTGTTCTAATCGGGTACATATTGGACTTTTGTTTCTTGCAATTGAATACAAGACTTCCTGTACGTTCTCCTATTTTACGCCATTTAAAAAGAGGTCTTGTAAAGAGCAAATTCTTGCATTTAAGACTAGACCCCTTTTTTCAGTGGGACAGGGCTTATAGGAAAGTGAACAGGAAGTCCCAAACATTGTCTCCCTTTGAAAAATGGTGAAAAAATCTACCAAGTGTTCCCCATGACACATGACAGATTAGGAAAGGTCCATTTCCAATGTAAGGTGTGTCGGGCTAATTTCAGGTGTTCACAAAAATCCTTGTACACCACAACCTTTTATAACACTATTAATCGGGTCCAATGCAGAAACCCTGTTTATCGTGTTATATTCAAACAAAAATGTAAAAATGTAAAGATAATATAGAAAAATGACCATTTATGGTCATTTTTCTATATAATCTATACATTTTTGAAATCAAAAATGGTCATTTTTCTATATAATTCATGAAACTGCTTTATATCCATAATGGTGTTATATCGAACAGTGTTATAATGAGGTTGTGGTGAACTTTAAAGCTTTGCATGCTGGGTATTATTTTCAGCAAACAACATTTTGAAAACATTTTGAAAAAATGTTCTTATTTTTTGCAGAAAACAGGATAAAGGAGACAATTTACATGCGATGTCAAGTCCCGTTTTCTGTGAAGAAAAAGAAAAATATCAAGAGTTTGTCATCTGCTGATTTAGCCCATAGAGGGGCATAGGATAAGCAAACAGTGTTGCCTGGATCAAGGGTCGCATTCTATGGCAGCTGATCTGGGTCTGCATTCATCACGAATAATATTCCATGAAATGAAGACCCCCTAAACCCAACTTTATATAGAGAAAGGGTGGGGTTTATGGGGGTAAACATTATCTGCCTGATTTGTACTCAACATAGATTGTGGGTACTCATTAGAACTGCCTCATTGAGGCGGTTCTAACGAGCACCCACAATCTATGTTGAAAGCAGATATAAGAAAGATATTATCATTTTTTGCTAATATTTGTTACTTCTGACACCATGTTGGATGCCATTATTTCACATGGAAATGTATTCCTAATGGTATGCCAGTGTCCCATTAACCCTTTACCACTCAGATACGTGTTTTTACGTGTCTGCACCCCCCCCCCCCCCATTTTAAGCCCCAGAAGCACCTAAAATCTGCATTTCTACCCCTGGATAGTTATGTTTGCCTTAGGATTTGTTGGGCAAAAAAGTGACCTGTTTTTTCGTGCGCCTCCCCACTAAAAATATTCTGGGGGGGGGATTGAAGGGGGGCAGCGCCCCCCTCACATTCCGAAAATTTTTGGGTGTATGACCCAACCGGCCGCTAAAATTTATATCTGAGGGTGTCTGGGGTCAAAAATGCCTGAAAAATTGATGCTGATAAAACATGATGCAAACAGTGAAAATGGCCAGTGCCAAACACCTTAATTGTTGCCTTGACAGCTGTGTGAAGATTAAAATGTGGTCAAAAATTCATGTGAAAACACACTTTTTGCCAACTTTGAGATGCCCCCTCTTAACCATGACAACAATGATCAAGTCATGAAAGGTTGCATTTGAAAGGCTACTGTCCAATGAACATTCAAAGCGAGTTTGGTGTAAAACAGACCATCCATTATGAAACAATGGCTAGTTGAAGTTGCTGTCAGGTGCAACACTGTGAAAATCAGCAAAATTCACAAAATCCCTGAGTGGTAAAGGGTTAATGTAGAAAATCCCAAATGACCAAAATAATGTTTTTTCACCATTTTATTGCAAGAAACAATATTTCAGATATAATTAATGCATTTTAGGGGAAAATTCAGTATGTTCCCAGATTTCAGTTAATGTAGAAAATCCCAAATGACCAAAATAATGTTTTTTCACCATTTTATTGCAAGAAACAATATTTCAGATATAATTAATGCATTTTAGGGGAAAATTCAGTATGTTCCCAGATTTCAGTTAACCCTTTACCACTCAGATACGTGTTTTTACGTGTCTGCACCCCCCCCCCCATTTTAAGCCCCAGAAGCACCTAAAATCTGCATTTCTACCCCTGGATAGTTATGTTTGCCTTAGGATTTGTTGGGCAAAAAAGTGACCTGTTTTTTCGTGCGCCTCCCCACTAAAAATATTCTGGGGGGGATTGAAGGGGGGCAGCGCCCCCCTCACATCCCGAAAATTTTTGGGTGTATGACCCAACCGGCCGCTAAAATTTATATCTGAGGGTGTCTGGGGTCAAAAATGCCTGAAAATTGATGCTGATAAAACATGATGCAAACAGTGGAAATGGCCAGTGCCAAACACCTTAATTGTTGCCTTGACAGCTGTGTGAAGATTAAAATGTGGTCAAAAATTCATGTGAAAACACACTTTTTGCCAACTTTGAGATGCCCCCTCTTAACCATGACAACAATGATCAAGTCATGAAAGGTTGCATTTGAAAGGCTACTGTCCAATGAACATTCAAAGCGAGTTTGGTGTAAAACAGACCATCCATTATGAAACAATGGCTAGTTGAAGTTGCTGTCAGGTGCAACACTGTGAAAATCAGCAAAATTCACAAAATCCCTGAGTGGTAAAGGGTTAAGGCTATGCTATGCTTACATGGGCTAACAAATTCTCTGAAAAATTTCAGATGTTACAGCTCCAGTGTTCAGTAATTGTCCTGCAGAACCAATCTACCTTGATTTCCTCCAACCTGCCTACTACCCTGAACCAGTCGCAAGTGATAACTCCGGCAGACTGAAGACAGTAACAACTGATAACAACTTTCGACCAGGTGATACCTTACTGACTGAGGAAGTGATTAAATACACTGTCACTGACTATGAGGGACTAGTCACTACTTGTACAGTTACACTCACACCTAAAGGTAATTATACCAATACATAGACAAAAACCTTAGATATATAACTGACCCGGCAACCACAGTACTATTTGTGAAGAATGAACTAGAATATTCTGCATGTATCTGGTTAGATCATTACGAAAACACGCCTATACAAATACATTGCCACCTTTATCGCCAAAAAAATGAAAATTTTAAGATGACAAATTGTGATATTTTTCTTATTTCTGCTCTAAAATATAGATTGTGGGCACTTGTTAGAACCGCCTCATCGAGGCGGTTCTAACGAGTACCCACAATCTATATTTTAGAGCAGAAATAAAAAAAATAAGGTATACCCCCTGAAACCATGGTATTTGGGACTTCACTCCATGATATTTGGGACATCACTCCATGATATTTGGGACAGCATTTCACCCATTTTGTACCAAATGGAATCTTCTACCTTATATATAGCATATATCCATTTCAAAACTTTGGGGTGTCATGTTTTTTCTTCAAATTTTATTTGTTGAATGGCTGAACATTTTGCATATATTGAAGGCTTTGATCAGATGCCACATTCTGTGGCATCTGATCTGGGTCTGCACTGTTTGCCAGTTGTCCCAAACCCTTTTGGAGTTTCCGTTACAGAGTGGGTTAATGATATTTTCAGATTATCTTTGACGCACAAACAGTTTTATTACATTTATTTTTTGCATTTTTTCCCCACCATCTCCGACGTTTCAGATATATTTTCAGATTAACATTACAAAACCTACAAGACCTGTGCATCTGATCAGTCTTCACTTTTACGTGAACCATCTATAGCATCTGGCCATCCAGAGAGTAACAAGTGGTAACCCAGTCCAGACTAGCCTGACGCACAGGCTGATTCTGATGCACAGGCTGATCCAAGTCTTGCTGATCACACAGATCATATCATGTTGAAGGTTTTGTCATGCTATATAGCTTTTTAGGTTGGTTGTTCGTCAATCCATCCTAAGCTACTAATGCATTAGGGTTATAATGCTAATGTTCATGTGACTTTCACCAATTTCAATGTCGGGTAATAGTCCCACAAAATTGGAAGCAACGTCTCCAAAATGACCTTTACAGTGTTGACGGGGATGTTAAACCTCAAATCCAGGATCAATGTCTACATTGTTTGCCATTTCCTTGGCACCTTTTGGACTCCTTGCTGGACAGTGGAACAAGTTTATTAAAATATTTTTGGTGAATTACAGCTAGGCCTAAAGGTGTACAAATTTTTCGGATATTTACGGTATTGTGATGTCAGATTGCTGTGTAAAGAGGATCACTTGTGAAACCTTGACTGGACTCAACATTATGGGTTAGGCAAACAGGGTAGACCCAGATCAGACATGGCATAAACTGGCATCTGATCAGGATCTACAATGTTTGTTTAAAGAACAGGAATTGAAGGGTTAAAGGAAAAGTCAAAGTCCTTGTTCCAGACCCTTTTCCCAGCCTCTTTGCCCACGAGTGCTATAACTGCTTTGGTTTATATTCAGATTACAGAGCACCTGCTAATTTGAACTGTCAAAATGTTGAAATTGCATTGACTTCGGATGGTTTGTCTCTGGTTGATCTCACCCAGTATGTAACAACCTCGTGGGCAGAGGTGCGAGTTGACCCACCTATTCTGGAAGTAAACGCAGCTGCCCTTGGAAAATCAAAGGTCATAACAGCAACAGCTGAGAACCAGTTTGGATTTGTGACAAGCTGCAAGTTTATTGCTAAAGTTGTAGGTGAGTACATAGAATGTTTTATCATTACCAAAAGTATATTTTGTTTGTTTTGAGTGTACAAACCAGTCAACACTATTAAGGTCATATCAAGCCAGTTGTCTAGCCACTTTCTTCTTTAACCCTTGACCTGCTGTATATTTAAATATGCCACACCCACCACTGATTAACAACCAATAAGATTTCTTGATGCAAATCATTGCAACAAATTCATAAATTGATTGACAAACAATGAAGATCCTGATCAGATGGCTTGTTTGAAAGATCAGACATATTCGGGCTCAGCAGAACAAGGGTTAAATACATATGTATTTTACAAGTTTAGTGCACATTCTTTCACAAGAAACTGACAACTGCCCTTCCAGTATCAGCAGAAGGGAGAGAATAACCACACGGAAAAATTCATTATCAATCTCCATCAGAAAATGTCACCGACCTGGCAGGTATGGAAATGCGACCTCCTGATCTTATGTTAGACATGCATCTGTCTTACCTATAAAGGCCTGCTGCCAGAAGAACACAAATACACGTATATAAAATACAAGTAATGCAAGTGGCTCTTGATGATTTGCTTTGAGAAAACACTTGTATGAGATAAAAGAATTGACATGAAGGAATTTATTATACCTCATTAATATTCATGAGCTGTTCAAGCATTCTAAATGATCGAGAGTATGCCATGAGCAAGGTGACAAAAAATCATGTCCCCATCTGACATCAATTCTCAGAAGTACAAAAGCACTGGTTGTCATGTGCACATGTAGAATTCAGTGTGATAAAACATTTGTTACCCTTTTGTGAGGGGAATAACTATGATGATTTCATTATGAAAACATGTCTATACTAATACCTTTTAAATTTTATCACTGGACATTTAAGATGAAAAATTGTGATATTTTTCTTATTTCTGCTCATAATATAGATTGTGGGTACCAGTTAGAACCGCCTCATTGAGGCAGTTCTAATGAGTACCCACAATTATATTTTAGAGCTGAAACATGAAAAATAAGGTTTACCCTTACAATTCCTAGTTTTACTATATAGATTTGTTTGTTTGTTTGATTTGAGGTTTAACGTCCCCGTCAACACTGTAAAGGTCATTTTGGAGACATTGCTTCCAATTTTGTGGGACTTTTACCCGACATTGAGATGAAATGACATCTCAAGCCCTGTCGCCCAATGAAACCAAAAGGTTTTATTAGCATGGGCAGTCCCGCCTCGCACCGCGGTTCCTGGGCAGGCTTAGATCCTCTAAGTGGTTTACCGGTACTAGTGTGCGGGCCGGATTCAGCTCTGCGTGGAAGCATCATGCAGCCCATATATTTCTTCAAGCCCCTATGGGCGGGGGCGATTTTACTATATAGAAGTGGGGTTCAAGGGGGTCAAAATCATACAGGCATAGTTTCGTGATGTGTTCACCTGGGCAGTAATATTGCTCGAGGGCAAAGCCCAAGGGTAATATGACCTGCTTGGGTGGGGATAAATCCTCATATTCCCCTTACACAATGGCAAAAAATGAATATTATTATACCTCATTAATATTCATGAGCTTTTCTAGAATTCTGATTGGTAGAGAGCATGCCACATGCAGGGCAATAAATTATTATATATTTGTTTTAGTGCCCTGATGTGCAGAGCCCATAACCACACCTTATTGTAAGAAAAATTCTGGTTTCTGGGCTAGTATTGAAACAAGTAACAATGCCACAGTTTTCCTATTAACCCTTGTTCTGCCGAATATTCTTATATGCCACACCTACTACCGATTATCAACCAATCAGATTACCTGTAGCAAATTATTACAACAAATTCACAATCTGAATGACAAACAATGTAGATCCTGATCAGATGGCTTCTTCAGAAGCCATCTGATCTGGATCTACATTGTTTCAAAGAAAAGGCATATCCGGGCTCAGCAGAACAAGGGTTAACCCATTTTGTACTAAGAAATAGATGGGCTGCATGATGCTTCTACGCAGAGCTGAATCCGACCACACACAAGTACTAGTAAACCGTTTAGAGGATCCAAGCCTGCCCAGGCAAAGTGGTGGGAGTTGGACCGTCCATGCTTATAAACCCTATTGGTTTAATTGGGCGACAGGGTTTGAAATGTCATTTCATCTCAGTGTTGGGTAAAAGTCCCACAAAATTGGAAGCAACGTCTCCAAAATGACCTATACTGTGTTGATCAGGTCGTTAAACCTCCAATCAAACAAACAAACAAAATTTTGTACCAAATGAAATCTTTCTCCTTATATATAGAGCGGAAGTTCATTTCAATACTTAGGGGTGTCTGGTTGTGTTTTCTTTAAAATTGATTTGGAAAATGGCTGAATTTTTGCAAACAGTGTAGGCTCTGATCAGATGCCGTGTTCTGCATCTAATCTTGGCCTGCACTGTTTGCCAATTACCCATTTCGAGGTTTCTGGTACTGAATGGGTTAAGAAACATGACATTATGTGAATCAATGTATTCATTGAAGTATGGACAACATCATGTCTCAATGGTTAACTCATTAAGAAAACACGCCTATAAAATTACATTGTAAACCTTACCGCCAAAAAAAAAACGAAAATTTTAAGATGAAAAAAAAAATATTTTCTTATTTCTGCTCTAAAATATAGATATAGATTGTGGGAACTCCTTAGAACCGCCTCATAGACGAGGTGGTTCTAAGGAATACCCACAATCTATATTTTAGAGCAGAAATAAGAAACGAGGCAGTTCTAAGGAGTACCCACAATCTATATTTTAGAGCAGAAATAAGAAAAATAAGGTTTACCCCTGTAAACCCCAGTTATAAAAGTGGGGTTCAAGAGGGTCAAAACTATATAGGCGTTTTTTCGTGATGTGTAGTTTTTTTGTCTGTAAATGCACCGAGAATGTAAATATATGCGGACCCACATCAGATGGAGTGGAACAGGGCTTCTGGTCAGGGCCTTTAATGTTAAAAAAAAGTTCAGCCATTTGTTAAATAAAGTTGTGTAAATAACCCAACCTGTCATCCCAGAATGGATCCTTGCAGTTTATAAAGTGGAAGATTCCATTCAGAACTAAGGAGCAAATTCTTTCCTTTAAGAGTAAACTCCTTTTTCGATGGGACAGGGCTATATAGAACAGCGAACAGGAAGTCCTGAAAGTTGTCGCCCTTTGAAAAATGGCAGAAAAATCTGCCAGGTGTTCAAATTCCCCTTAACAACACAGGTGCCCGCCAAGCATGGATTTTGTTGCCTATGTTCTGAAGGCAACAAAGTGAGGGCTCGGAAGGCGCCTGCGTTGCTGAACACACCTCAGGATAGGAATTTTTATGATAGCACCTATTTTTATGATTCATTGTAGCTGGAGTTTGTTCTGAAGATTTACTGCCAGGTGATGATAATGCAGAGACAAGTTGTTTGGAGGAAAATGGTGGTCTCAGTTGTACACGAACATGCATTTCTGGTTATATCCTTGATGATGGCACAATGGATCAGGTCTTGACGTGCTCTGGTGAAAACATCTGGTCTCAACAGCCAAATCAGTGTTTATGTGAGTATTTACTTAGCCATTAAATTGCCAAGCATGTCTGTCTGTCCGTTTGTCTCTCTCTGTCTGTGTGTATGTGTCTGTCTATCTGTCTGTCATCTGTCTGTCTGTCCTCCTGTTAATGTCCCAGTCTGAAGGATGGCAAAATTTAACGCATCCATTCCTGAAAATGAATAGAGCACATTTGAATACCAGCAAAATTTTATCAATTTCTACCAGAAATCAAATCCAGGGGACAGTTGTTCAAAGCCTCGTTAGCTTAACAAGCTTGTTAGTGGTCATATTGTTAACTGTTCCACCAAGTACAATATCTGAAATTTTGTTATTTTTGCTGATAAAAATGTGAGCAGCTTTTGCAGATCACATTTTTCAGCAAAAATATAACCATATTTGCTGTATCAAAGGATCAAAGTTTTAACAAACATTAACTAATTTCATCATTAGTTTTGAACAACTGGCCCCAGGAACTTGTGCATCAAAGCCAAGTGCACTAACCACTGAGGCAACCCTCTATAATATTAACCCATAAAATCCCAATCATGACAATAATCATCTGCTTTGCCGTCTGCCAGTCACCTTAAAAGTAATTTTTAGCTCGGCTGTTTTCGAAGAAAACGACGAGGTATTGTCATAGCTCTGGCGTCGTCTGTGTCGTCGTGCAAAAACTTGGACATTTTGTAATATCTCTGTCATTAGGGCCCCGCACTGAAAGTGTGGGTGCCCTATAGTAATCACTCTGTCCGTCCGTCTGTCTGTCTGTCCGTCCGTCCGTCTGTCCATCCACAAATTTTCCTACTCCTCTGATAGCGCTGCCGGGGCCCTAGTCAGTTTCACTGACAGCTCTAGTTACTGAATATATTTACTTGAAACTCAGACTAGTTGTTCATTATACCCCCGGCATATGGAGTATGCCATGGGGGTATATAGTTTTCATATTTTCTGTGTGTGTGTTTGTGTGTGTGTCTGTTAACATTTTCGTGTCCGCTCCATAATTTTTAAACCGCTTGACATATTTTTATAAAACTTCACATAAATGTTAAACACCATGAGACGACGTGCAGAACTTATGAACCGTAACTCTTGCTTTTCTACTTTCAGAGTTATTGCCCTTTGAATGTTATAACTTGCATTTTCGTGTCCGCTCCATAACTCTAAAACTGCTTGACATATTTTCATGAAACTTCAAATAAATATTAAACACCATGAGATGACGTGCAGAACACATTAACCATAACTCTTGCTTTTCTACTTTCAGAGTTATTGCCCTTTGAATGTTATAACTTGCAATTTTTACCATACACTTGTGTCTGCTCTGTAACTTTCAAACAGTTTGAGTTAATTTCATGAAACTTCAAACAAATGTAAAGCACAATAATAGGATGGGTGAATTCGACTTTCAAGGTCATGACGTCAAGGTCACTGTGGCTATTTTTAGAAAAACTTTGTCATTGGTCTAGCGCCTACATTTCTTCACCAATTTCAATATTACTTCACACAAATGTTCCTTATGACAATATTTGGAGCGAGTTCTACTTCACTCAAATGTTCCATATGACACTATCTCAAGTGAGGGTGACGTTCATGCTCATGACCTCAAGGTCAAGGTCACTGTGGCTAGTTTTAAAAAAAACCGTTGTCATCGCTCTAGTGCCTTTATTTCTTCACCAGTTTCAATATAACTTCACACAAATGTTACTTATGACAATATCTTGAGCGAGTTCGACTTTCAGGGTCATGACCTCACTGTCAAGGTCACTGTGGTTATTTTTAGAAAAACTTTGTCATCGCTCTAGCGCCTACATTTCTTCACCAATTTCAGTATAACTTCACACAAATGTTCCTTATCACACTATCTCGAGTGAATGTGACGTTCATGCTCATGACATCAAGTTCAAGGTCACTGTGGCTATTTTTAGAAAAACATTGTCATCACTCTAGTGCCTTTATTTCTTCACCAATTTCAATATAACTTCACACAAATTTTACTTATGACAATCTCTAGAGCGAGTTCGACTTTCCAGGTCGTGACCTCACTGTCAAGGTCACTGTGGCTATTTTTAGAAAAACTTTGTCATCACTCTAGCGCCTACATTTCTTCACTGATTTCAATAAAACTTTACACAAATTTCCTTATGACAGTATCTCGAGCGAGTTCCACTTTCAAGGTAAAGGTCACTGTGCCTATTTTTAGAAAAACTTTGTCATCACTCTAGTGCTTACATTTCTTCACCGATTTCAATATAACTTCACACAAATGTTCCTTATGACAATATTCCAGCAATTTTTACTTTCAAGGTCAAGGTCACTGTGGCTTTTTTTGGAAAAACATTGTCATCACTCTAGCGACAACATTTCTTCACTGATTTCAATATAACTTCACAAAAATGTTCCTTATGACAATACCTCGAGCGAGTTTGACTTTCAAGGTCAAGGTCACTGTGGCTATTTTTAGAAAAACTTTGTCATCACTCTAGCGCTTACATTTATTCACCGATTTCAATATAACTTCACACAAATGTTCCTTATGACAATATCTCCAGCGATTTAGACTTTCAACGTCAAGGTCACTGTGGCTATTTTTAGAAAAACTTTGTCATCGCTCTAGCGCCTACATTTATTGATGGATTTTGATAGAACTTCACACAAATGTTTCTTATGATAATATCTCGAGTTGGTTTGACTTTCAAGGTCATGGCCTCAAGGTCACTGTGGCTATTTTTAGAAAAACTTTGTCATCGCTCTACCGCCTACATTTATTGACAGATTCTAATATAACTTCACACAAAAGATGCTTATGATAATATCTCGAGCAAGATCTACTTTCAAGGTCATGGCCTCAAGTCAAGGTCACTATGGCTATTTTTAGAGAAACATTGTCATCACTTTTGAATTGCTATTTTCAGCTGAGTGGGTTGCACTGGCCAGGGGTATACGTGCCCCACTGGGCACTTTGTCTAGTTATGAAAAGGGGGTGCAGCCGGGCGTTGGCACCCGCATGCGGTGCTCTTGTTTGCAAACAGTGTGGACCCAGATCAGACTGTTCCTGTAGGAGCAGTCTGATCTGGGTCCACACTGTTTGCCTGTATGCAAAAATATTTTTAAAAAATTCGCAAAATAATTCAGCGGACAACATAAGCAGATGACATTTTCAGATGTAGTTTTTCTCGATGTCTTTAGGGTTAACTACATGTTTAGCAGACGGCATTTTCAAACTGTTTCTTCCTTCCTTTTCAGCAAAAATAAGGCTTGGCATTACATGTGAATTGTCTGCTGCCAAGTAAAAACATTCAAAAGAGTAGAACCCTATAGATGGTAGACCAAAAATTTTCTTCCAAAAAATTATTTCCATTCCCTCTAACCATCACAACAATGGTTGTCGGCTGGTTACTTTGTTGCAAACAGTATGGACCCAGACCAGGATCCATACTGTTTTCCTGTATGCAAAACTATGTTTGAAAATGTGCAAGAAAAAGCAGCAGAAGACACAACAGATGATATTTATAAATGCAGGTTTTCTTGGTATCTTAAGGGTTGAAGATTAACCTTTTTTGTACCAAATGGAATCTTCCTCCTTATGTATACCAGGATTCCATTTCAAAATTTAGGGGTGTCAGGTTGTGTTTTTCTTCAAAATTTATTTGGAAATTGGCAGAACGTTTTGCAAACAGTGTAGGCCCTGATCAGACGCGGCACTCTACAGCGTCTGATCTGGGCCTGCACTGTTTGCCCTGGTACCCATTTTGGGGTTTCCGTTACTAAATGGGTTAAGGGACCGAAGCGATGAGATTTAATCCATTTTGGCTCATTAACTGGTCTGAATCAGATTTCGGATCCTAACAATAGTGTTTTACAGGGGGTGTGATGTATTGCCAGACATTTTGAAGTTTGAGCAAGGGCGTAGCAAAACATAATAGATAGCATGTGCAATGATGAAATTAGATCTCCCTGCACAGTCTGAACAGTGTCTGTCTGCAGGTGCATCAGACTTCTCTGGATGTTGAGGCATCAATTTTTCAGAAAAAAAATAAGTGTTCAGAATCCATTGGGGGTGCAGTCTGAACTTTGCAATAGATGAAGGTGGAAATCAGCCTGTGCATGCACAGTCTGATCAACACCTTAACCCATATATGACAATGGAATCTTCCATCTTATAAATTTGGAGTTGTCCATTTTCAATTATAGGGGTGTCAGATTTGTTTTGTTTAATGTAAGTTGTACAAAAATGTATGTTCTTTGAGCAAACAGTGTAGACCCAGATCAGACGCCGCGTTATGCGGCGTCTGATCTGGGTCTACACTGTTTGCCAACGTCCCAAAAAAGGGCCACTAGGCATATATGGGTTAATGCTCACTGCTTTGATAGGATGATACTGTAAAAGTCCTAAAAATCTGGACACCTTGAGGACTTACTGTAATTCTCCAAAAAATTTAATAAATTTGTTTCATGATCCAGCAAGGAGTTCAAAAGGTGCATACAGAATGGCAAACAGGGTAGACCCTGATCAGACTGCTCCTTCAGGAGCAGGAGCAGTCTGATCTGGATCGGCCTATCTGTTCTAATACTTAGGATCATTGCAGTACCTTTAGTTTCTGTATCTTAGATTTCTACACTCTCGGTGGTCTGTGCAACTGAGTGGGTCATTTTGTGTCTTTTTTGTGACCATTTGGCTCATTTGTTAACCATACACCTACAGGCAGTCTAGTGCAAACAGTGAAGACTCAGATTAGCCTGAAAATCTCTGCAGGCTGATCCCCCTTCACTGTTTGCAAGAGACTTCCTGACTACCTGAAGAAAAAATATGCAAAAGCTCTTACGTGATCGGGTAGATTATACTTACCGTAATGATCCTAAGTTTTAGGAAAGACAGGCCTAAGCAAACAGTACAGAACCAGATCAGACTGCTCCTGAAGGCACAGTCTGATCAGGGTCCACACTGTCTGTCCTTCCATCTGCACCTTTTGGACTCTTTGCTCGATAGTGAAACAAATTTGTTAAATTTTTTTTAAGAAATACAGCAAGTTCTCAAGGTGTCCAAATTTTTAGTATTTTTACAGTATGCTGGTCAACCAGGTATTTCAAGATTTGTCATGCTCTTGCTCATTATGTTAACCCTTATCATACTGCATAAATTAATTTAGCCACACCCATTTACATTTTAACCAATCAAGTTACTCCATGTAATTTATTCATTCAAATTCTCAAACTGAATGACAAACATTGTAGATGCTGATCAGATGGCTTCTTCAGAAGCCATCTGATCTAGATCTGCACAGTTTGTGATCAGTTGGCTTCTTCAGAAGCCATCTGATCTGGATCTGCACAGTTTGTAAAAGTAGGGGTTGTCGTGAACAGCAGGATAAGGCTTGAGAAATGTTTTCTGAGTTGACTGTTTAGCAGTCAAGCCAAAGTGACTGTATGAATCCGAGTTGTGTTGCTAATGTCCAAGTGACTAGTGCTGGCCACCCAAATAGCATTTATAGGAAATCTAGGTAACGTTTTTTAAAGCGGCTTTAATCTTGTCACTTTGATGTCAGAGTGTGTTGTGAAAAGGGTTAGTTATCTGTAAAATCTTGACTGTGCTCTGGTACTGGGACTGGCCCCTATGCCCATATAAGGTGAAATCATTAAAATAGCTTCTGGCTCCTATGCCCATATAGGGTTAAATCATTAAGATAGCTTCTGGTCCCTAGTCCCATATAGGGTGAAATCATTAAAATTGCTTCTGGCCCCTTTTCCCATATGAGGTGAAATCATTAAAATTGTTTCTGGCCCCTATTCCCATATAGGGTGAAATCATTAGCCCCTATTCCCATATAAGGTGAAATCATTAAAATAGCTTCTGGCCCCTATTCCCATATAGGGTGAAATCATTAAAATAGCTTCTGGCCCCTATTCCCATATAAGGTGAAATTATTAAAATAGCTTCTCCAGAACCTCAGACCCAGTCGCCTTGAAACTTGGTATGTAGCAGTGAACGTCAAATATTTTCAAAATTCCAAAATGGAACAAAGGGTCCCAAAGGACAAGAAAAAATAACCTACACTATGTAGTTTTTTATATAGTAGGTACAACATGAATGTCTATTAATGGCAAAGGTCAAGGTTATAACTTTTCAAGAGGATTTCTTCTCTGAAAACTGCTGGGCTGAATTCAGTTAAAGTTCAAATGCAGCCTCCTACAGGCACTTGTTCATATGACCATGATGGCCAACATGCCAATATGTGGTAAAAACCTTTCAAAAAGCCTGCTCTAGAACCACTTCACTGACTGCCTTGGAACGCGGTATACTGAGTACTACCAAGTTTGTTCAAATGATTACCATACGAGTAGCTAGGTTGACCTTGACCAATTTTATCAGAGCAATCCTGTATGTTTTGCTATCTTTATTATTTTCCAGTATCTACACAGCCAGCTGTTAGAAACACTATAGAGGTGATATATAGATATCCATCCCTCATTAGAGATTGCATACCTAACCATGAAAAGAACATTGAGTTCAACCAGGAGCTACTCAACCAAGAGATTTCTAGGCAATGCAAAAATAATGATGGGTCCAATATCCAGTGGGAGATAATGGATTTCATTTCAACAGAAGATAATGTTGATACTGTAAGTAAGAAAGAATACATAGAGGATATTTACTTTTTACCAAAAAAGGTAAATTTTCTCTTTTTTTTTCTGATTTCATACGCATATTTACGGTAATTAATCAGTCGTATCGTATGTCACAATTTTGACCTGGCTCATCATATATGACGTCAGAACTGTCAGTTTCAAAACATAAACCGATCGCCATTTTGAAAACAGCATTTTTACATTTCAAAGAGTGGTTTTTAAGGTATTTTACAGAATTTTTTTATCAGTAACATATGACTTTTGGCGAGAGCTGCTACTGTGAAAATAACAAGGTCATGTTATTTTTCACACTGTGTGAAAATATATATTTTCACAGTGTGAAAATCTCATTTTTATTTGTTTCCGATATGCATTGATTTCACTGCAGAGTATCAAATAATATTTTTACTTGCTAAGATTTACTTTGTGTATTTACTTATATGACTTCCCTTTGGTGTCTCTGATGGGAGCTATGGGTTGATTGTATCGATTCCTAATCATTGCTTCCACTTCTATTTTGTCTTAAGGAAAATGGATTCACATAGCATATTTCCCGCTGTTTTTATCCTGTTTGGGGAATATAGCGATCAGGTTGGAATCTGTCTGCCCACCCACATGCCTTCCTGTCCTTATGTTTGTCACTAGATAAATCCTTGTGATGGCCACAACTCCAGTACCCATTGAAATGAATAGATGATACTTGATACAATTGTACACAATGTTGAGTGAGCAGGTCATGTATAAAAACCACAACTCTAGATACCATGGTATTGTAGTTATCTCCCCTGACAATTTAACATTGTAATGGGTCTCTGTGGCCTAGTGGGTAAGAGCGCTGACTCTTAATCATTAGGTCTCTTACCGCTGTGGTTCAAGCCAGGCTTGGGCCACATGTGAAACACCTAGTTATGCAACAAAAGGTCAGGTATTTTTTCTCTGGGTACTCTGGTTTATGCCCACTTCTGATAAAGGATTGGCTTGATAAAAGTGAAATGATCTTGAAAAGGCTGTAAAACTAAGACAGAAAAAATAGAACACTGTTATCACCTTGTGATCCCCATGACCCAAAAAACTTTTGAGAAATATTGATGGTACTTGGTACAATCATTTTCACATTGATTGTGGATTAAATATTATGATTGAGGGACAAACACAAATTAGAGACATAACTTGACCTTATTTTCATACCTTGTCCGCTGAACACTGTAGGCTTATCGAGAGTACCGGAGGCTTGTGTTTACCCTGTTATAGTATAATAGACTGATCCGTGACAAATAGGTTGGCGTTTATAACACAATTTGCTTAACTAATAAGGTCTGTGGTTGGATTGGAGTTCCATGTTAAAATGAGTTTTGAGGTGTATTTAGGTCATCTTTGAGACGATGCTTCTAGATTTATGGGACATTTACCTGAGATGAAATGATGACCAAAAGAAACCACTAGGGTAAAAGGAGCACAATTTTCCTGTGCAGGTTACATCGGTTTAAGCTCAGCACAGAAGCACAATGCAGCTCAGTCTATTTCTTCAAGCCCCGATGGGCTGTGGCGCTGTTATTTCAAGAAAGAATTTTACATTGTGATGGGCAAGGGTCTGTCTAGTTCAGCTCTTTGTCTGATGACTGCTCTTGTTTTCATTTTATTCCAGATAAAGACGCTGTTCTACATTCGTCAGCTAGACTCGGACATTGACATTGCATTGCAACAAGCTTGCCTAGCCAATTTTAGTGGAAACGTGGAATTGTTTAAGTATCCACAGTCTGTTCTGTGCCCAGGTGCAGTAATGGTGTCGAGCATGGCTGTAGACAGTGTTACCACATTAGATGAGCTAGATTACCTTTGTCTACCAAGTGAAGAGAGGATCACAAATTTTGGAGGGGATTTTCTTTGTGGTAAGAAATACTAAAATCATACTCTGGTGTCCCAGTTTTTCTTGCCCTTCAGATGATGTTGTCCAAGATGCAAGACAAACTGGGATACCAGTATAAATGCATATGCAGGAACATGTAGTTTCCATCATTTTTTTTCGCGCCTGCTATTAGCATGGCACGATATAGGTGCCCAGTTTTCTGTCTGTCCGTTGGTTCCTTCGTCCGTCTGTTTGTCAAGGCGTCAACATTTGCGACCAGCCTAGCATTCACCCTAATGATCAAGTTTTTTCTCAAGAACTATAAGAGCTTCATTAATGATACTTGGTACAAACTTGTATCTAGCGATGGCAATTTTAATGCAAGCATCCCTATTTGACCTTGACCTACATTTTATGGTTCACTGACTTCGTGAAATATTGGGACCACCCTAGCATTCACCCTAATGGTCAAGTTCATTTCAAAAGAACTATAAGAGCTTTATTAATGTATATACTTGTATCTAGGGTTGACATAATGCATGCATCCATATTTGACCTTGACCTAAATTTCAACTATAATGCAAGCACCCATACTTGACCTTGACCTTCGCCGGAATTCTTGTGTTAATGTATAGGAGCACCAAAAACATTTGTCTGCAAATCTAGTGGCCAGAGGTTGTTTATAGTAAATAGATTAACTTATCTGGCAGATCAATGATTAATGGGGAGTACAGCTCGGGATGCTGGGAATCGCGAACGAAGTGAGCTCAGCGATAGGGAATCTGACAAAAACAAAATAGAAACCGGAAATACTTTCAGCTGACTTGGCTCTGACAAAATTCTCCAAAAAAACTTCCTGGAAGTTGTTTTCTGGAGCTAAACCAGAAATTGGCTGACTGGTTTAATGTGTTTTAAGAACATTTGGGCGGTGTTGAGAGTTTGGACGGTGTCTTAAGCTATCAAGTCTAGCATAGGACAATGAAAGAACAGAAACAGACCTAATAAAAGGAAAAAAAAAAACATAAATAAAAAAAATGCATATTTTTCATCACATGTATTTCTCCATTTTTATGCCCTGCCTTTCAAAAAATGGCGGGGTATTGTGTTATACATGAGCCAGCGCACAACAAAACCTACAATAAGACCGGTGTGACCAGCAGAGACTCAAATCAATGTGCACCTATCCACTGTGACAGCTTTTGCTTATGTCTATTCGCATAGATATTAGCCTATAGAATGTCTGATCTGAGTCTTCGCTGGTCACGCACGCCTTCTTGCAGATTTTGTCATGCACTGGCTCATATGTAATTTAATATAAGACATATTAACTCTACCCTGTTCCATGGGAAGTATGTTGGAATGTTCTTTTGGGGGGTGCTGGCAGCAGATCCTAATCATTGAAATGAGGGTGGCTACATAAATTTATTCAGCAGGAGAAGAGCTAAATATGTTAACCCATTGTACCCTGGTGGACTCTTCCATTGCTCTATATTGGACAAGTCCATTTGTCATATAAGGGGTGTCAGGCCTTTTTTTTCAATTTTATTCTATTTTTGACAGAAAATTCTGTTAGCAAATAGTGCAGGCCCTGATCAGATGCCGCAGGATGCGGCATCTGATCTAGGCCTGCACTGTTTGCCAAGGTACCCCTTTAGGGGTTTGCCGCATTCAATGGGTTTAAGCAGACACTGGCCAGTTTATTACCAGGGCTGATTTGACTGCAGCTGAACTAATATTTTAGCATGAATTGAACTTAACCTCTCAAGAATACAGTAAAATTCCGCTATTAAGACCACCTAAAATTAAGACAAATTGAGCCCCGCCAAGCGAATTTGTGTCTTCGAGCATTCCGTAATGACAGATTTTAACTGCGCATGCCCAGCCATTCAGAGGGGCCAGGGATATGGCTTTCTGTCTGAAGGCTCCTCTTGATTCACTGCTTGTATGAGCGAGCAGCGAAGGGTCTGGCGAGACTGCGCCGATGCGCAGGCTCGCCTGAACCTTTGCTGTTCGCATAGGCGATAAGTACCAAAATCGCCTGTTGGGGCCCTATTATGCTTTTAGAAGCATATTTAGAAGGTTTTAGGTACATTTTCTTTGTGTTTTCTACATCAAATGTGCTCTAGTGGGACACCTCTAGTGGGACTGGTGGTCTTAATATAGGAATTTTACTGTATTTATCTTACACAAATGTATCTTTGTCAGTGCCAAGATGCACCCCTGGAACCTACTATGACCCAAGCTCTGAAGATTGCATTGCATGTGCTGAAGGATTCTATCAGGATATGTACGGACAGACTGTGTGTAAACCATGTGCTCAAGGCCAGCTTCCTTCAGGAGATAAAACAACCTGTATGGGTGAGTTGCATGATATTTTTGTTTAAGGTCTAGTTTTTAAAAGCTAACTATGGTGTTGGTTAACCCATAAAGTGCCATCACATATCAGTTGTTGTCTGCTTTGTCATCTATATATTACATTAAAACTCAATGTTGCAAACAGCATGGACCCATATCAGACTGCTCATATAGAAGCAGTCTGATCTGGGTCCACATTGTTTGCCTGTCTGATGTGGATCCACACTGTTTGCCTGTATGCAAAATATTTATAAAAAGTTAGTAAAAAGATGAAGCAGACAACAAAAACAGACAATTTCAGATGCAGCTTTTCTCGGCATCTTAAGAGTTAATGTATTGTTAAAACCATGATTACTTAATATGGCTTATTTGCCTCTAATATTTTTGCTGAAAGAAAGCAGTTACCGATGTGAATGCCAGGAGAGCAGTATGACTAGTCTCCCTGGAAAGTCTAAAGGAGCAGTAGGATAAGTCGCCCATGGTGTTACCAGAGTGCAGTATGACAGGTCTCAGGGGCGTAGCCAGGCAACTGCTGAAGTTGAAGCCCACGCCGAAGGCGTGGGTCAAGTGCCGAAGGCACGAGTGGGGGGAGAGCACGAGAGGGGGGTTACCCCCTCTCGTTGGTGGGGGGCCTCCCCCGGGAAAATTTTGTAATTTTAATACGATTTGGTGGCTACTGGTGTCATCTGGAGGGGTATTTTTACTTATCTCTTATCCGACTTTTTCGCCAATTTGTTTGAATTTTTCGGTTACTTTTACGTTTGTATGGAAGTCACACTTCAATAAAGCCAACACTCTGATTAAGGGCTTTTTGTGATTTTCTTTTTGTGGTTTCGTGCATCTGAGTTGTTGGAGTAGTTGGTTGTCGCAATAAGATCCCCTGTTAGGGGGGAGGAGTTGGTTGTCTGCTGTTCAGTTTTGGGGTTTTGGTGGTTCATTTATGAAGAAGGGCGCCACAATACGGATCGAACATTTGCTGGTTAGATGAGCTGCATCAGAACCCCAACGAGGGTCAGGTACTATACATTTTAAGGCAGCCCTCAAATGATTTTGTTGCTCACCCTTCCAATGTGTGTTCTCCCATCCTGTTGTTGGCTTGGATGGTTTGTGTCCTTGATTGTGGCATGTCCTGGGTATCTTCATTTTTTTAATTTTAAGTGTTAATTTCGTATTCATTCTTCCTCCTGATACATGAAATGAGCTGTGTTCTCTGACAGTGGCTGTTTCTTGGACTTTCTTATCATTCACAGACTGGTTTTGCAAATAAGTAATTTTAACTGTATGCATGAAGTGCATTTATTAACATGCTCGTTGAGATGCGATGACACAATGAGCATGTTCGTGATATAAATGGACTGTATATAAAGCAGACTAAGGACCTGCTGAGTGAGTGAGTGAGTTTTAGTTTTACATCCCACCAACAGCTAAGGTCATACGGAGACGGAACCTCGGTTTAAAGACTCATCCGAAAGTCTGGAGAAGCCCGGGATCGATCCTGCGATCCCTGGATTACAAGGCGAGTAGCTTAACCACTGCACCACGGAGGCTTCTAAGGACCTGCTGAACTGAGGGCTAATGACAAAAAATTCACTTTGAGGAATTTATTTCATGTGGTTATTCTAAATATTTGCAGACAAATATTGTACACTAAAGATTCCCGACACTTCAAGATAAACTGCAAACTCGAAACACCTTAGAATCGTCTCTGACAATAGCCATTTTCGATTATATACTGCAGCTGGTGTTGTGCCTTGTGGCGGCCGTAAACATAGTGCAGTTTATATTTTACTTTTGGTTCTTTGAGATCAGCGTAAATATTCTGAGAAATCAGAAATAAACCAGTGCTTCAGCTGAAGTGCACGACCCGCCGGATGCTTTTAGCTTTATGATTGTTACCATATATGGGTATGGCTGTCATTTTGGTCATGTGACCTGGACCTAAAACGGTTCCCCCAATAAACTTTAGTACTGTATTCTGAATCGTTTGCAGGATAAAATGCATTCTCACTTTTCCAATACAAAAGCATATGTGTCAAAGTTTGACCTAGGCACAAAGAAGGACAAGGTCAACCCATGGTCACCATTTTAGCAATTTATGATGGGCCTAAATAGCAATATCTGCCCAGTGGTTCTGGAGAAGACTATTTTTGAAGGGTTTTTACCATATATGGCTTGGCGGCCATTTTGGTCATGTAACCTGGACCCCGTGAGCAAATTTTGGTTTCCCCCATCCCATAAAGGCTCCATATGAAATTTGACTTCAATCGGCCCAACGGTTTCCGAGGAGAAGCAGTTCGAAAATTTTCACATTTTTCGCCTCGGCGAGGCTATGCTAAATGGAATGTATTATTTCCAAGTTCATTGGTTAGATCCCATTGATATCTATCAGAATGCCAAAAATTGTTTAAATATTCCAAGCGGTTAAGTCACTATCACCAATTTTCACAAACGGGTTACGGACAGACAGACATTCAGACCAAATATGGCTTGGCGGCCATTGTGGTCATGTGACCTAGACCCCATGAGCAAATTTTGGTTTCCCCAATCCCATAGAGGCTCCATATGAAATTTGACTTCAATCGGCCCAACGGTTTCCGAGGAGAAGCAGTTCGAAAATTTTCACATTTTTCGCCTCGGCGAGGCTATACTAAATGGAATGTAATATTTCGCAAGTTCATTGGTTAGATCTCATTACTTTAGTACTGTATTCTGAACCGTTTGCAGGATAAAATGCATTCTCACTTTTCCAATACAAAAAGCATATGTGTCAAAGTTTGACCTAGGCACAAAGAAGGTCAAGGTCAACCCAGGGTCACCATTTTAGCAATTTGTGATTGGCCTACGTCCCAGATGCTATTTATCAAGTTTCGTGGAAATCTGCCCAGTGGTTCTGGAGAAGACTATTTTTGAAGGGTTTTTACCATATATGGCTTGGTGGCCATTTTGGTCATGTGACCTAGACCACATGGGCAAATTATGGTTTCCCCCATCCCATAGAGGCTCCATATGAAATTTGACTTCAATCAGCCCAACGGTTTCCGAGGAGAACCAGTTTGAAAATTTTCACATTTTTCGCCTCGGCGAGGGTATATTAAATGGAATTTAATATTTCGCAAGTTCATTGGTTAGATTTCATTGATATCTATCAGTATGCCAAAAATTGTTTAAATATTCCAAGCGGTTAAGTCACTATCACCAATTTTTCGCCTCGGCGAGGCTATACTAAATGGAATGTAAAATTTCGCAAGTTCATTGGTTAGATCTCATTTTTATCTATCAGTATGCCAAAAATTGTTTAAATATTCCAAGCGCTTAAGTCACTATTACCAATTTTCACAAACGGGTTACGGACGGACAGACAGAATGACAGACTGACAGAATGACACGGTGATTTTAGGGCACTCTAGAAAATCAACCGACTTCAGTCGGTCGCTTTTTCTGCGGGTCGTGCAATTATTGGTTTAGACTCATATTCTAGACAGGTTTTTAATTATTTGGACCCCATTTTGATTTTTATCAGTCTTTGAATCGACTGCCTATTCGAAATTCGCAAACTTGCAGTACGTTTCCTCTGGCTTTCGTTGCCGGATCATTACAGGGTCACTGATGAGGCTTTATTAGCCGAAACAACGTTGTATGACCCATCGTCTTTCTTATGAATGTTTTCATTGCTCTTAAAGGAACTCATATTAGATTTTTGTTATTCAGGTTTCATGATGAAGTCGCTGGTGCCTCTGAAAATGTGACATATTTTTTTTTTGTAAATTCTTATGTAAAGGCATACTTGGCAAAATATTGTTGAAGCCCGGGCTTCCGGGCTTCCGCCTGGCTACGCGCCTGGGTCTCCGAGCCCAAAAGACCAGTAGGATAAGCCTCCAATGCTGTTCTCAGAGAGCAGTATGACTATTCTCCCCGAATAGTCTTAAAGAGCAGTAGGATAAGTCTCCCAGGCTGTTACCATAGAACAGTATGACTTGTCTCCCAGGATAGACTAGCAGTAGGATAAGCCTCCCTTGCTGTTCTCAGAGAGCAGTATGACTTGTCCCTAAGGATAGTTCTAAAGAGCAGTAGGATAAGTCTCCCATGCTGTTATCAGAATGCAGTTTGACTAGTCTCTCAGGATAGTTGTAAAGAGCAGTAGGATAAGTCTCTTATGCTGTTATCAGAATGCAGTTTGACTAGTCTCCCAGGATAGTCCTAAAGAGCATTAGGATAATTCTCCCATGCTGTTACCAGAGAGCAGTATGACTAGTTCCCCAGGATAGTCTTAAAAATGCATTAGGATAAGTCTCACAGGCTGTTACCATAGAGCAGTATGACTAGTCTCCCAGGATAGACTAGCAGTAGGATAAGCCTCCCTTGCTGTTCTCAGAGAGCAGTATGACTAGTCCTCCAGGATAGTTCTAAAGAGCAGTAGGATAAGTCTCCCATGCTGTTATCAGAATGCAGTATGACAAGTCTCCCAGGATAGTCCTAAAGAGCAGTAGGATAAGTCTCCCTTGTTGTTCTCAGAGAGCAGTATGGCTAGTTCCCCAGTCTGAAAATGCAGTAGGATAAGTCCAACAGGCTGTTACCAGGACTAGTCTCCCATGATGGTCCTCAAGTGTGGCAGGACAAGAGCAGTAGGATAAGTCTCCCATGCTGTTCTCAGAGAGCAGTATGACTAGACTCCCAGGATAGTCCTAAAGAGCAGTAGGATAGTCCTCCCATGCCGTTCTCAGAAAGCAGTATGACTAGTCTCCCAGGATAGTCCTAAAGAGCAGTAGGATAAGTCTCCCATGCTGTTCTCAGAGACCAGTATAACTAGTCCTCTTGGATAGTCTTAAAGAGCAGAAGGACAAGTCTCCCAGGATGTTACCAGAGAGCAATAGGTAAGTAGTCTACTGCTCTGGGAAAAGCCTGGGAGACTAGTTCTCTTGCTCTCTGGGAAAGACATGTGAGGCTAGTCTAGCATACTGCTCTCTCAGAACATCCTGTGAAACTGGTCCCACTGCTCTTTAGGAATAGGCTGGGAGACTTGTTGCCACTCATGCCAAAGGAGTCATATAACTGTTGAAATCACCATGGTTTCTCTAAATGAAATGAATTCCCAATCTGCCCATGACTTCAAGGTCACAGATTAAGACTCCTTTTGGCAGCAAGGCAAGTTATAGGTTCTATTTTCTTGTACATTTCAGACAATTGTCCACCAGGATTTTATTCTGACACAGGAGTTGCTACATGTATTCCATGTGACATTGATACATTCTGGACTGATCCACAGACATGTACTTCTTGTGGGGCAGGTAAAGGAACAGCTGGAATGATGGCAGTTACCAGTCAGGATATGTGTAAAGGTATCAGTCTAAAATTTAAACTCTAGGACATAGGTGAACGTAGATTAATACAATCATTAAATTGGCTCCTACCCATTGGGACTTGGAGAAATAGATTGGGCTGCATTGTGCTTCCATGGAGAGCTGAAACAAACCGCACATGAGTACGGATATACGGCTTAGAAGGTCAAAGGTCCAACCATCTCTGCATATAAACCCTATTGGAGCCTCGGATGGAAGGGCTGGAGATATCATTTCATCTCAGTGTCTGGTAAAACTCCCACAAAATTGTTTGTAATGTCTCCAAAATGTCCTAAATAGTGTTGACCTGAAAGTAAAACCACAAAACATACAAAACAATCATTAGATCTTTTCTATGGTCAGAATATCCCTTCCTCTGATTCAGGAAGCATAGTTTTAAGTCACTGGCAAGAGTATGTCAGTTGTAATGGTCAACAAAAAAAATAGGTTAACTCTTGTCCTAAAGTCACTATATTATCAAGAATCTTCCTAGCAAGTGTTCACTTGATAATCACTACATGCAGCTTGGTTAGGGTTATTGATAGCCCGACCCACTCCTCAACTGCCGCCACTTCGTTTGACCGAAAATAACGTCCATGGATATCCTTTTCCAAGTTTGGGAATAGGAAATAGTCACTAGGAGCTAAGTTCAGAGAATAGGTGGGTTGAGGTATTAGCTCATACCCATTCGCTCAACAGCTTCCATTGCAATTTTGCAAGTGCAGACCCTTGCTTTGCCTTCTTGGATCAGAATACCTTTAGAGAGTTTACCTCAGCATTTTTCATGGGTAACAGTTCTAATTTGGTAGATCAAATTTGCATAATATGCACCTTTTATTGTACTTTTCTTTGCTAGAAAGCCTTACATAATAACGCCTTGTGCATCCCAAAATACAGTTGCCATCACCTTGGCAGCATAGGGTTGCGTTTTGAACTTCTTTGACCTCAGAGACTTCCGCCCTACCCACTGCCGACTTAGAGTTTTATTCTCTATCTCATATCTACAGGGCTAATCTACAGTCACCAGACCTGAAAGAAAATCATCTTCCCTTGACCTAAGCAGCTTCAACAATGTGCTTCATACTGATGCTGTGTATGCCATTTGCTCGCCGCTAAGGGATTTTGGGACCCAATGGGCTGTTAGTTTGCACATACCCAAGCGATCATGTAAAATTGTTCAAACGCTAGGATGTGAAATACATTCGCTATTTCTTCCACCTTAATTCGCCTATTAGAGTACACCAGATCTCGTACTTTGTTGCACATTTCTTCATCGGTGGCATACGATGAGTGTCCAGACCTGGTTTTGTCTTCTAAAGACATTGTACAGCATTTGAATTCCCCAACCCAGAAGTTAAGTTGTGCATACGATGATGCAGAAGACCCATAAACATCGTTCAACTGGCAATGTATTTCCTGACCTGTTTTCCCTTTCAAATACAAGTACCGAATTTAAGCACAGTACTCAACTTTTGACAAAAAGCTTGCTTTTGCATCCCTAGCCATGTTTTACGTTCAATTTGTCATATGACTTTGCATCTGAGAGTGTAATATCGCCATGTAATAAATTCAATAATCCACTAGTGGATTGAATATGCAAATTAGTTCGTAACTTTACACGCTTGACGTTCTTAATGACGCCACGTTTACTAATGGAAGAATATAAACATTTCTGTTAAAAGTCACAAATAAAATGAGTTTTAAATGTCATATGATAAATAGAATCTTGCTTTCGTGCTCATGTATTATTGAATTTATTAAAATCGTTGAAGAAAAGGGATAAAATGCTCTGCAAAGCCTCGCATATTATCCCTTTTCCTCAACTCAGTTAAATAAATTCAATAATACATGGACACTCATGTAAGATCCTATATATCTTATGAGTAAATGACATAATAAGGATGCAATTTTGCCCTCATGCCTAAAACATGTATTGAAACAAAGCATGAAAATCTTGGTTGTCTCAGTCAATTGGAAATTGGATAGGCTGGTTACTTATTGACTTGCCCTCGTAATACCAACCATTGAAAAGTAGTGTTACATGATGACATGGAATTTCCAACTGTATATCCTAGAATATACTGTGTTGTACACTTTTGACATTATCCAATCAGGCGTTGCATTTCATATGCAAGTTTATTATCCCCTCGCACAACATAGTTGTGAGGGGGATATAGCATTTGTCCCGTACGTACGTACGTGTACGTACGTACTTTTGTCATCGCTCTAGCGCCTACATTTCTTGACCGGTTTTAATATAACTTCACACGAACGTTCCTTATGACAATATCTCGAGCGAGTTAGACTTTCAAGGTCATGACCTCAAGGTCAAGGTCACTGTGGCTATTTTTAGAAAAACTTTGTCATCGCTCTAGCGCTTACATTTCTTCACCAATTTCAATATAACTTCACACAAATGATCCTTATAAAAATATCTCGAGCGAGTTCGACAATCAAGGTCATGACCTCAAGGTCAAGGTCACTGTGGCTATTTTTATAAAAACTTTGTCATCACTCTAGCGCCTACATTTCTTCACCAATTTCAATATAACTTCACACAAATGATCCTTATGAAATATCTCTAGGGAGTTCGACTTTCAAGGTAATGACCTCAAGGTCAAGGTTACTGTGGCTAATTTTAGAAAAACTTTGTCATTGCTCTAGCGCTTACATTTCTTCACCAATTTCAATATAACTTCACACAAATGTTCCTTATAAAAATATCTCGAGCGAGTTCGACTTTCAAGGTCATGGCCTCAAGGTCAAGGTCACAGTGGCTATTTTTAGAAAAACTTTGTCATCGCTCTAGCGCCTACATTTCTTCACTGATTTCAATATAACTTCACACAAATGTTCCTTATGACAATATCTCGAGCGAGTTCGACTTTCAAGGTCATGACCTCCAGGTCAAGGTCACTGTGGCTATTTTTCAGAAAAACTTTGTCATCGCTCTAGCGCCTACATTTCTTCACCAATTTCAATATAACTTCGCACAAATGTTTCTTATATAAAAATATCTCGAGCGAGTTTCAATTTCAAGGTCAAGGTCTCTGTGACTATTTTTAGAAAAAAATTTGTCGTCGCTCTAGCGCCTATATTTCTTCACTGATTTCAATATAACTTCACACAAATGTTCCTTATGACAATATCTCCAGCGAGTTAGACTTTCAAGGTCATGACCTCAAGGTCAAGGTCACTGTGGTTATTTTTAGAAAAACTTTGTCATCGCCTTAGCGCCTACATTTCTTCACCAATTTCAATATAACTTCACACAAACGTTCCTTGTAAAAATATCTCGAGCGTGTTCGACTTGCAAGGTCAAGGCCTCAAGTTCAAGGTCACTGTGGCTATTTTTAGAAAAAACTTTGTCATCGCTCTAGCGCTTGCATTTCTTCACCAATTTCAATATAACTTCACACAAATGTTCCTTATGAAAATATCTCTAGCGAGTTCCACTTTCCAGGTCAACGTCACTGTGGCTATTTTTAGGAAAACTTTGTCATCCCTCTAGCGCTTACATTTCTTCACCAATTTCAATATAACTTCACACAAATGTTCCTTATGACAATATCTCGAGCCATTTCGACTTTCAAGGTCAAGGTCACTATGGTTATTTTTAGAAAAACTTTGTCATCGCTCTAGCACCTCCATTTCTTCACCAATTTCAATATAACTTCACACAAATGTTCCTTATGACAATACCTCGAACGAGTTCGACTTTCAAGGTCAAGGTCACTGTGGTTATTTTTAGAAAAACTTTATCATTGCTCTAGCGCTTACATTTTTTTACCAATTTCAATATTACTTCACACAAATGTTCCTTATAACAATATCTCTAGCGAGTTCCACTTTCAAGGTCAAGGTCACTGTGGCTATTTTCAGAAAAACTTTGTCATGGCTCTAGCGCTTACATTTCTTCACCAATTTCAATATAACTTCACACAAATGTCCCTTATGACAATATCTCGAGCGATTTCAACTTTCAAGGTCAAGGTCTCTGTGGCTGTTTTTAGAAAAACTTTGTCATTGCTCTAGCGACTATATTTCTTCACGGATTTCAATATAACTTCACACAAATGTTCCTCATGACAATACCTCGAGCGAGTTTGACTTTCAAGGTATAGGTCACTGTGGCTATTTTTAGAAAAACTTTGTCATTGCTCTAGCGCATACATTTTTTTACCAATTTCAATATAACTTCACACAAATGTTCCTTATGACAATATCTCGTGCTCTTTCGACTCAAGGTTAAGGTCACTGTGGCTATTTTTAGAAAAACTTTTCCATCGCTCTAGAGCCTACATTTATTGATGGATTTTAATAGAACTTCACACAAATGTTTCTTATGATAATATCTCGAGTAGCTTTGACTTTCAAGGTCATGACCTCAAGGTCAAGGTCACTGTGGCTATTTTTAGAAAAACTTTGTCATCACTCTACCGCCTACATTAATTAACAGATTTTAATATATCTTCCCACAAAAGATGCTTATGATAATATCTTGAGCAAGATCTACTTTCGTGGTCATGGCCTTAAGTCAAGGTCACTATGGCTATTTTTAGAGAAACATTGTCATCACTCTAGAATGTACATTTATTGATGGATTTTTAAACAAACTTTACACAAATGTTGCATATGATAATATCTCAAGCAAGTTGGACTGTTGCCATTTCATTGTTTTCCACACACGAAGTTGTCTAGTGCGAGGGGATTTGTAGCGGATGCGATGCCTTGTTAGAATATGAGTTTTACATCCATTTTTATTTTCCAGATATTTGTTCTGCTGGTCAATATTCTGTCACTGGTTATGCCCCTTGCTGGGACTGCCCATACCATTTCTACCAAGAGGATGAAGGGCAAAAGAGCTGTGACAGATGCCCTGCAATAACACACCTTCTACAGACAGGATCAAAACTACCTGCAGATTGTACCTTTACTGGTGAGTAAACTACAAGAGAAACATATAAACATTACGAAAATACGCCAATACAAATTCACTGTAACCTTTATTGCCGAAAAAATGAAAATTTTAAGATGAAAAATTCTGATATTTTTCTTATTTCTGCTCTAAAATATAGTTTGTGGGTACTCGTTAGAACCGCCTCAATGAGGGGGTTCTAACGAGTACCCACAAATTGAGGCATTTCTAACGAGTACACACAATCTATATTTTAGAGCAGAAATAAGAAAAATAAGGTTTACCCCTGTAAACCCCAGTTTTACAATATAAAAGTGGGGTTCAAGGGGGTCAAAATTATATAGGCATGTTTGTGTGATGGAGGGTGGGAGTATTTTAACCCTTATCCTGCTGAATGAATTAATTTAGTCACACCCATTCCTGACTATCCATCAGTGTATATAGTGTAATTGTTCGGTTCACAAACTGCATTACAGTGTAGACCCTGATTGGATGGTTTCTTCAGAAGCCATCTGATCTGGGT
Organism: Lucinisca nassula; assembly: GCA_963580285.1. Lineage (NCBI taxonomy): Eukaryota > Metazoa > Mollusca > Bivalvia > Lucinida > Lucinidae > Lucinisca > Lucinisca nassula. The sequence continues at coordinate 168,679,298 of OY757011.1, forward strand.
TCCACACTGTTTGCAGAAGTAGAGGTTGTCTTTTTCCGTAGGATAATTGTCATAACAGTGGCAGTGATATTATAAGAATTTTTATGAGAGAGTATTTGATACAGGCATTTCCAGCCGAATGACTTTTCCAGCTAGAACGGAGGGATGCTTGGTCCAGTTAGAACCAACTTTAAGCCAAAGTTCTCATTTCAATGATCTTCCTAGGGGTTGAAAATATGGCTACCAGGGCCCAGTTGTTCAAAGCATCGTTAGCTTAACGAGCTCGTTAGTGGTCATATTGTTAGCTGTTCTAGCAAGTTTAATATGTAAAATTTTGGTGTTTTTGCCATTTTTTCAGCAAAAAATTTTGCATATTTACCATAATAAATGATCAAAATTTTAACCATACATTTACTAACAACGTCGTTAGTTTCAAACAACTGGCCCCAGTAGATCAAATCCATACAGTTAAAACATTATTTTCTTGAAAAAATAAAGAAGCGTCTTAATGCTTAATTCTAAAATGATGGACCTAAAACAGGTCTGACCAGGATCTACATTGTTTGCATTGCAAGATATTAACCCTTATCCAGCTGAATAATTTATTTAGCCACACCCATTTCTGACTATCAGCCAATCAGATTATATGATATAATGATTTTGTTCAGTTTCACACTAAATGGCAAACAGAGTAGATCCTGATCAGATAAGGCTCTACACTGTTTGCAAAGGTAGAGCATCACGAAAACATGCCTATTTAATTTTGACCCCCTTGAACCCCACTTTTATATAGTAAAACTAGGGTTTACAGGGGTAAACCTTATTTTTCTTTTTTCTGCTCTAAAATATAGATTGTGGCTACTCGTTAGAACGGCCTCGATTCTAACGAGTACCCACAATCTATATTTTGAGCAGAAATAAGAAAATATCACAATTTTTCGTCTTAAAATTTTCATTTTTTCGGCGATAGCGGTTACAATGTATCAGTATAGGCGTGTTTTTGTAATGGGTTATTGTGAACAGCAGGATAAGGTTCAAACAGAGATTGTGGACACTTGTCAGAACTGCCACATTAGGGTGGTTCTAACAAGCACCAACAGGTCATTTGAAGCAGAAATAAGTACAATTTCACAATTGTTGGTTCAGGAAAAAATCATCTTACATCCATGAAAGAAAACATTATACAGCATTCAATATTTACAGTATGTATTCACCAAGACAGGCCAGAGCAAACAGTATAGACCCAGATGAAATGCCACATAATGCAGTGTCTGATCAGAGTTTACACTGTCTGCCACTCATCCAGCTACACCACAACCTCTTTAGAGGTCACGGGTTCGATCCCAGGCCGCGACATACCAAAGTCGTTAAGAATGGTACTAGCTGCTCCTTGCTTGGCACTCAGATTTACGGGGTAGAGCTAGGACTGGTCGACCCAGTGTCAGGATAATGTGACTGAGTGTGGTATCATGTAATGTGTCTGGGACATGATACTTCAGTGGGGCAGCACTATAAAAGTGAGCATTGAGCTCCCTGTCGCAACCAGAAACCGTCGTGATATGACTGAAAAATTGTTTAAAGCGACGTTAAACCCGAATTCACACACACACACACCACAACCTCTTTATAACACTATTAATGAGATACCAATTAGAAACCATGATAGTTAAAAACCGTGTTATATCCATACAAAAATGTTTAGATTATATAGAAAAATGACCATTTTATGGTCATTTTTCTATATAATCTATACATTTTTAGAATCCATCTTGAAACAGTGTTATATTAAAAACTGTGTTATAACAAATAGTGTTATAATGAGGTTGCGGTGACACAGCATTGGATGTTTATATCAAGTATGGTAAGGAGTCAAGTGCCCTAATACATGTAGTTATGGAAAATACGGTAGATGTCTAAAATCCTAATGTGATGTCTATTTTCAGCATGTGATGACGATAGTTTCTGTAACAACCATGGTAGATGCTCCTATGATGTGCACAGAAAAACATGTGACTGTGATGAAGGTAATCGCTAGTCTTGTTCTGATAACTCCTATAACCTGGAGAAAAGAAAACTATGTGAATGCAATAGAAGTTAAATAGTAACTATAACAACCCGTTGTCTAACATCTAGGGAGAACATGTTCCTCTGATGCTGAAAAACAGGACTGTGACAAATGTATGATAGTCACTATGACAACAGTTTCAAACAGAATGTATGATAGTCACTGTGACATCAAGTTCTCCAACAGAATGTGTGATAATCACTGTGACATCAATTTCTCCAACAGAATTGGTGATAGTCACTGAGACATCAGTTTCTCTAAAAAATTGTATGATTGTCACTGTGACATCAGTTTCTCCAGCAGAATGTTTGATAGTCACTGTGACATCAGTTTCTCCTACAAAATGTATGATAGTCACTGTGACATCAGTTTCTCTAACAGAATGTATGGTACTCACTATGCCATCAGTTTCTCCAGCAGAATGTATGATAGTGACTGTGACATCATTTTCTCTAACAGAATGTTTTATAGTCACTATGACATCAGTTTCTCTAACAGAATGTATGATAGTGACTGTGACATCAGTTTCTCTAACAGAATGTATGATAGTCACTGAGACATCAGTTTCTCTAACAGAATGTTTTATAGTCACTGTGACATCAGTTTCTCTAACAGAATGTATGATAGTCATAACAACTATTCCACAACCTCTTCATAATACTGTTCATTATAAAACAGTTTTGGGCATAGCACAGTTTAAGGATAGATGAAAAAATGTATAGATTATATAGGAAAAATAACATTTATAAAGAAAAATGTCCCTAAATGGTCATTTTCCTATACATTTTTTTTTGGGATATACTAAGACAGTTTCGGGCCTCTGCCCATCAGGGCTTGAAGAAATAGACTGGGGTCCTTGGTGCTTCCACGCAGAGCTGAAACCGAAAGCACACAAGTACTGGTAAACCGCTTAGAAGGTCTAAGCCTGCCCTGGCAAAGTAATGCGAGTCAGACGGCCCCTGCAAATAAACTCTTTTGGTTTGCTTGGGAGAAAGGGCTTGAGATGTCATTTCAACCCATGTCAGGTAAAAGTCCCACATTATTGGAAGCAATGTCTTCAAAGTAACCTTAATAGTGTTGAAAAGGACTTGAAACCTCAAAACAAACAAAAGCTAAGAGAGTTTCTGCTTTGAACCTCAATATAGTTTTAAAAAGAGGTTGTTGTGTATTATATATCCACACACATGCTTCTGCTAAGGTAGTCAGTTTAATCAAACATTTATTGATTTTGGTACAGTTTATCCTATTGTAGATGGAAAGTCTAAAGGGGTACCTTGTAGGCTAAAGGGGTACCTTGAAAAACAGTGCAGGCCCAGATAAGACGCCGCAGAATGCGGCATCTGATCAGGGCCTGCACTATTTGCTAACAGATTTTTCCATCAATATTTAAAATAAGAATGAAAAATAGGCCTGACACCCCTTAAATGTCAAATGAACTTGTCAAACATACAGCAATGGAAGAGTCCAACTAGTATACAATGGGTTATGGTATTGCTGAAGTACAATATTCAGTGAGACTATGCTGATTGTGAAATAACATAATGTTGACAGTTTCTGAAATAGTAATGGTGCATATTTATAACAAACCATAGGTTAACAAGTCAGCGAAATGAACACCCCTCTACATCCCACTTTATATGGAGAAAGTTGGGAATAGCAGGGGTATGCATTATCTTTTCTTATTTCTGTTCCAATAATAAGGGTGTGGGTACCAGTAGAACCGTCTCAATGATATCATATGAGCCGCGCCAAGCGAATTTGGGTCTTCGAGCATTCCGTCATGACAAGTTTTAACTGCGCATGCCCAGCCATTCAGAGGGGTCAGGGATATGGCTTTCTGTCTGAAGGATCCTCTTTATTCACTGCTTGTATGAGCGAGCAGCGAAGGTTCTGGCGAGACTGCGCGGATGCGCAGGCTCGCCTGAACCTTCGCTGCTCGCATAGGCGATAAGTACCAAAATCGCTTGACGGGGCCCATATCAAGCCTTATTTTCTCTGAAGAATTAAAACTAATAATTTGTCTTCTAGTGATGATAGGCACTTTAACCCTTTTTGTACCAAATGGAATCTTCCTTCTTTTATATAGCATGAGTTCATTTCAAAATTTAGGGGTGTCAGGTTGTGTTTTCTTCAAAATAGATTTTGAAAATGGCTGAACTTTTTGCAAACAGTGGAGGCACTGATCAGATGCCTGATCTTGGCCTGCACTGTTTTCCACGTTACCCGTTTAGGGGTTTCCAGTCTGAAATGGGTTAAGGGTTAACCTTTATGCTGCTGAACATGACAACCCTAGAATATGTTCTAGAAAGGGTTATCCTTTGGAAGCAATGAATACACCACAGAACTGGAAAATATAGAGTGTACATGTTTTTGGGCCAGACTAGCTAGTTTCGGCCATTTAGGCCTCATCAGTGACCCTCAAGTATTTATAAAATTCCACAATGGAATCAATGATCCCAAAGGACAAGAAAATATAAATTACACTATGATGTAGGGCAGGGAGACTTTTTACGGCCGCCACACATTCCCAGACAGCAGCTGTAGAAGCCTCCTTTGCATAGTGGATAAGCTACTTGCTTCACAAACCATGGGTCTGGACTTCTCCAGGCTTTCTGATGAATCTTTAAAATGAGGTCCTGTCTCCATATGACCTTAGTTGTTGGTGGGATGTAAACCTCAAACACACATGCAACAACCATTACCTTTGCAAACAGTGTAGATCAGGATCTACACTGTCCTTCTGTTTGTGAATTGAACAAATACATTTGACTGGTTGTTAGGCAGCAATTGACACAGCTAAATTAATTTATTCAGCAGGATAAGGGTGTTATGGTATTTATTTTTGTGTTTGTGGCGAATACAAACTTTCCAGTGGCTCTTGTTGTACTTTCTATTTGGTTCTGTTTTAGGCTATTTTGGGGACAGGTGTGAGATTGAGACCCATATTTGTGATACAGATCCCTGCCATAATGAAGGACAGTGTGTAAAAGGAAATACTCTTACAGAATACAGTTGCGTTTGTAAAACATGTAAGTAAAATTTCTAATCTACTTTCAAGACTGTTCAGAACTGGTTCTAAAGGTCGATACTGAAGAGTCCCAAAGGTGATCTCTAATAAGAGGAAAATGAATACAATCAACCTTCTTCAATACGTTATAACTGGCTAATGCGACTATTTCATTGAAACGAATCCTTATATCAGTGGCTCTTGTTGTACAGGTGTGAGATTGAGACCCATACAGATTAAAGAGATATTCAAGAATATTGTAATTAATAGACACCCCAGGAAACAAATGTTGTGGATATTTGTGAGAATCGCCTCAGTGCACTGAGGCGATTCTAACAAATGTCCACAAAATTTGTTTCTTGGAGAAATTAGGGGAAAACCCCATTCTACTCCATGTTGGATTCTTTATAGTGGCAAATTCTTTTTTATAAAGGCATACTGTTATGGAACAAATACTAACATTATAATAAGTGTCCTCTGTATAGGAAACAGAAAGAAAGAATAACTGAAATCTTCTGACAGCAGAATTGGTCTTAATTTCAGCTGGTCTTAATAGCAGAATCCCAGTGTTCATTCCTGCTATGAGCAGGTATTGAAAGTTGTTCAAAGTTAATGAAATCACTAGTTAACATTTCAATAAAAGTTCAGTAATTCAGATTTTGTTTTTAAATTCAAAATGTGACTTGACTTTTGTGAAAGCACTCATATTTCTACCATTGAATTAGATATTGTACTTGCTAGAACAATAACAGTTTTGACGACCAATAGTTTCATTATTTGAACATGGCTTTGAAGAAATGAATCATGAATGTATCTAGGGATGACAATTTTATTGCAAGCATCCATATTTGACTTTGACCTACATTTTATGGTTCACTGACTTTGTGAAATATTGTGACCACCCTAGCATTCACCCTAATGGTCAAGTTCATTTCAAAAGAACTATAAGAGCTTTATTAATGATACTTAGTACATATTTGTATCTAGGGCTGACGACTATAATGCAAGCACCCATATTTGACCTTGACCTAAATTTCATGGTTCACTGACTTAGTGAACTATTGCATGAACTCTAGTGTTCAATCTAATGTTTAAGTTCATTTACCAAGAACTATTAGAGCTTTTTAATGATACTTAGTACAAGCTTGCATCTCGGAATGGCAACTTTTATGCAAGCATCAATGTCTGACCTTGGCCTAGATTTCATGGTTCAGTGACTTTGTGTCCCCACAGGCCTTCAGCAGAATTCTTGTCATTATTTCTTCGGTCCAGTTGAACTTAAATAAGGTCCATTGCATCCCAAGAGTTACAGCACCACATTATCTAGTTATTTGAAAAGTTAATGTTGTCCATGTGCAAATCATGAAATTCACATGCTGTTTGAACATGCATTTTGAACTTTTGATATGACAAGATGGCCCTTGCTTTGTTTACATTACGTTGAGCAACATAACCTTATCACCATAAATATAGCATTTTAGAGTTCTATGATGACGTTAGAGGGTTACTGCATAGCAACGTCAGTGTAAACAACATTTTGAACTAGCCGCCCTGTTGGTTTGCCTGTTGCACTCGAAGAGTTTATGTGGAGATAATATGGAGGCTTCAGACATTTTCGTCAAAATTTTCTGTCTGTCGAAATTCTAATTATGCAAGAACAATTATCATCGATAGTTATTTCAATGCGATCCTTTGGATCATACTTGAAGATCAGGCCTAGTGGCCTCATGTTCAGACAGCTTCCTAGGGATCCAGCAAATGTTAATGCATGAAAAACCATGGTTGATCCCTATATTTAAACTGTTGCCCCAGTTATTCAAAGCAATATTAGCTTAATGAGCTTGTTATTAAGTGGTGAAACTGTTCACTGTTCACAAGTACATTATCTAATACTCCGAATTTTTCGGTGAAAAAAATGTATGTCAACTGTTGACATTGTTTGTTTTGAACAAGTAGTCCCTGATACATGTATTTTATTTCCAGGGGATCCGTGTCCAATGGAGAGACAAGACAACAATGATGGAGGCAATGGTTATGTTGAATCACTCAACTATGATTCTCTTGAAGCCTGTGAGAACTTCTGCCAGCATACCGAATCCTGTGTAGCCATAGTGTTTTACTCCGACTTTGGCCTTTGTGTATGGTTTAATGACACCAACCAGTATGATTCAGCAACTACTACAGGAGCTACTTCTAGCTTCAAAGCGTGTACTGATTGTAAGTTTTCTCCATACATCAGCCCCATTACATAAAAGAAACAAATTGTCTTCAGGGTTTGCAACCTAATAAGGAATGAATGCCTAATATTTCCGATACAGAGCCCACATTAGTGCTCATTTGGGTATGGGGGTGTGTTTGGGAAACTTAGTAATCAATAGATTAACATTATATCATGTTAAAATACATGGCTGCCAGTGGGCAGTGCCCACCTTAAGTCTGGTGAGCATAGTGGCCCTTCGGCCTCTAGTTTCATGATGTATCTCTGGAGCCACTTGTTCAAAACTAACGATGTCATTAGTAAACGAATCATTAAAACTTTCATTATTTAATATGGCAAATATGCTAATATTTTTGCTGAAAAAAAGTGAGTAGCTGCAAAAGCTACTCACATTTTTTCAGCAAAAATAACAAAATTTAAGATATTGTACTTGCTGGAATGGTTAACAGTTTGATCACTAACGAGCTCGTTAAGCTAACGATGCTATGAAAAACTGAGCCCGATGACTAATTGTGGAACAAATACATCAGGGTCCAGTTGTTCAAAGCATCGTTAGCTTAACGAGCTCGTTAGTGGTCATATTATTAACTGTTCTAGCAAGTTTAATATGTAAACTTTTGGTATTTTTGCTGAAAAAATGTGAGCAGCTTTTGGGAATGCAAAAGCTGTTCAAATTTTTTCAGCAAAAATATTAACATATTTGCCATAATAAATGATCAAAATTTTTAACTATACGTTAACTAACAACGTCGTTAGTTTTGAACAACTCGCCCCTGATCACTAACGAGCTTGTTAAGCTAACGATGCTTTGAACAACTCAGCCCCGATGACTAATTGTGGAACAAGTACATCATGTTAACAAGTCCATGAAATGAACACCATTGTAAACTAAGCTAGCAATGTAGAAGCATCAAACTTTCCACAAATGTTCTCCATGGAGAGAGGACGAACAATTTTCAAGGTCAGATGTCAAGATCATAATAGAATTGACATTCAAAACCTTGTGAACAGGATAGAAGACAAAGCTATCCTCACAGAAGCATAAAGTGCATTGCTGTCAAATATGACCCACTTGCAATCTATGTAGGTTTTCAAAACATTCTTACACTAAATCATGAGTATTCTGAAGACATAAAATGGACAGTCCGGAAAACATGGCAACCTGTGTTGGTAAACATATGACGTCCCATACTGAAACATGAACATCATTTTCACTTTGGTGCCATTGGGTGTGGTTTTTCAACATGTAGGAAGACACTTAGCGACATGCATTATTTTTTCCATCTCAACATTATCTGATTTTACATTCAGATTTCTGTATCTGACAAGGTTGTTTTTAGTATACATTTAAAATTTTTGGCATATAATAAAATGGTTATTGACTTTATATTGTGAAATATTAGTCTGTCGTTCATATGGCAGAGATGCAATTGCAAGGTTGTGCATCCTTCGTCATACTAGCTTGTGCCAAATATTTCACAATATAAAGTTAATAACCGATAAATATTGTATGATGATCAAATGTTACATATTGGTTGCGCTGTGAAACATCATTAGGCTATATAACAACACAAATATTGTGTAAAATTTTGTAAATATAAAATTCTTTCCTTTAGGAATAGATCCCTATTTATAAGGGAGACAAAATATATTTGACGAACCTTATCTCCCCTGACTACGTAACAACCCCTTGATTATCCTTGTTACTCCCCTTGAACTGAAAGAACCAACATTATTATTTCAGTGTTTGCTGGTGAACATTGTGAGACAGACCTGATTAATGAGTGTGAGACAATGCCCTGTGGAGAGAACAGCATGTGTCAGAATGGAATATATGAGAGACAGTGTCTGTGTCCACATCATATGATGCTGAAAGATGACAGGTAATGAGTAGGAGCATTACAATATTTTATTAATTGACTATCCTGTATTGTTCGGAGGTCATCCGTATTAACACTGAAGTCAAAAATCAATAATCATGTTTTTAATGGTGCCTGTTAATAAAATTGCCATTAATCAAGTAATTTCGTATTGTCCCAGTTACAGGCCCTCGGTCAGCTGTATTGGCCTGGTCCTTTCGTATTGTCCCAGTTAGAGGTCCAAGGTCTGCTGTATTGGCCTGAGGCCGAACAGTTACAGGCCCTCGGTCAGCTGTATTGGCCTCGGCCTTCGGCATCGGGCCAATACAGCAGACCTTGGACCTGCAACTGAGCCAGTACGAAATTACTTGAATATTAGTTGACTATCCTGTATTGATCGGAGGTCATCCGTATCAACACCAGGTCAGCCAATATTAACTGAGGTCAAGTGAGGACAAAAATCAATAATCATGTTTTTTAAATGTGTCAATTAAAAAAATTGTCATTAATCAAGTCATTTAGCATTGACCCAGTTGCAGGTCCAAGGTCTGCTGCATTGGCCTTCGGCCTCAGGCCAATACAGCAGACCTCGGACCTGTACCTGGGCCAATACCAAATGACTTGATTAATAACATTATAGTATTCATGGACAATATTGTGTTATCAAAATACAGTATGAGCAGCAGACGATACGACACAACGTCATATTGCTGTACGTCCATCATTGGCCTGCTGTTTTGAGCTACCAAGGCTAGCACACTCAGTGTAGACTCAAATTAGCCTACTGACTCAACCACTCATATATAACACAGCCCTTCCCTTTCTGAATGAAGAATCTTTGGACAAACATACATCCATTACGAAAATACACCTATACAAATACATTGTAAATTTTACCGCTGAAAAATCAAGGCAGTTCTAACAAGTACCCACAATCTATATTTTAGAGCAGAAATATGAAAAATAAGGTTTACCCCTGCAAACCCCAGTTTTACTATATAAAAGTGGGGTTCAAGGGGGTCAAAATTATATAAGTGTGTTTTCGTGATGCATATTGTTGAGAGAGAAATTTCTAATCAGACTGCATGCACACATTTTTAGCTCACCTGAGCCGAAGGCTCATGTGAGGTATTGGTATACCACGAGCCGGCGTCCGTCGTCGTCGTCCTCCGTCGTCCACACTTTCAAAGAAGTATATCTCCGGATCCAGTGGGCCAATCTTGATCAAATTTCATGTGAAGCATTATCAGGTAGGGGGAAAGGCTGCATACTGTTTTCGGGCAGATCGGATTGGAACTCTGGTTGCCACGGCAACAAATAGCTCCCATAGACTTAACATAGGAAAAAGTTTGTCATCACTCTAGCTCCGTCAATTTTTTTCTGATCGTCTTCATTCTTGCAGATAACGAGGACAGGCATGAAATCTCGATCAAGTTCGATTTTGGGCTGAATCGGATTATTCACTCAGGAGTTACGTGCCCTTGAGCTTCTTAACATAGGAAAAAGCTTGTCATCACTCTAGCTCCGTCAATTTTTTTCTGATCGACTTCATTCTTGCAGATAACGAGGACAGGCATGAAATCTCGATCAAGTTCGATTTTGGGCTGAATCGGATTATTCACTCAGGAGTTACGTGCCCTTGAGCATTGAAAAAATTGCCTATTGACTTAACATGGGGAGAATGTTGTCATCACCGTAGCTGCTTCAATTATTTTCAGATTGGCTTTATTCTTGCAGATAACCAGCACAGCCATGAAATCTCGGTCAAGTTCGATAACTGGCAGAATCGGATCATTCACTTAGGAGTTACCTGCCCTTGTGTGTTTTTGCATTAGGGTTAATGGGAATTTCAAAAATGTATATCTTAAAGACTACTTGGCCAACTTTGATCAAATTTCATGTGTCGCATTATTGGGCAAGTGGAAAGGCTTCATTAGGTTTTCAGGCAGATCTGAGTGGAACTCTGGTTGCCATGGCAACATCTAGCTCCCATAGACTTCACATAGGAAAAAGCTTGTCATCACTCTAGCTCCGTCAATTTTTTTCTGATCGACTTCATTCTTGCAGATAACCAGTACAGGCATAAAATCTCGGTCAAGTTCGATTTTGGGCCGAATCGGATTATTTGCCTTGGAGTTACCTGCCCTTGAGCATAAAAAAATACGATGTGACCACGATAGCAACTTTATTTTTATTCAGATCAGCTTCAAACTTGCAGGTAACGTGGACAGGCATAAAATCTCAGTTAAGTTCGAATCGGAATATTGACCTCGGAGTTACATGACCTTGAGCTACAAAAAATTTGCCCATAGACTTTACATAGGGAAAATGTTGTGACTACGATAGCGACTTGAATTTTTTTCAGATCAGCTTCAAACTTGCAGGTAACGAGGACAGACATAAAATCTCGGTTAAGTTCGATTTTGGGCCGAATCGGATTATTTGCCTTGGAGTTACCTGCCCTTGAGCATAAAAAAATACGTTGTGACCACGATAGCAACTTTATTTTTATTCATATCAGCTTCAAACTTGCAGGTAACTAGGACAGGCATAAAATCTCGGTTAAGTTCAATTTTGGGCCGAATCGGAATATTGACCTCGGAGTTACGTGACCTTGAGCGACAAAAAATTTGCCCATAGACTTAATTAGGGAAAATGTTGCGACTACGATAGCGACTTGAATTTTTTTCAGATCAGCTTCAAACTTGCAGGTAACGAGGACAGACATAAAATCTCGGTTAAGTTCGATTTTGGGCCGAATCGGAATATTTGCCTTGGAGTTACCTGCCCTTGAGCATAAAAAAATACGTTGTGACCACGATAGCAACTTTATTTTTATTCATATCAGCTTCAAACTTGCAGGTAACGAGGACAGGCATAAAATCTTGGTTAAGTTCGATTTTGGGCCGAATCGGAATATTGACCTCGGAGTTACGTGACCTTGAGAGACAAAAAAATTTGCCCATAGACTTAACGTAGGGAAAATGTTGTGACAGAAATAGCGACTTGAATTTTTAGCTCACCTGAGCCAAAGGCTCCAGTGAGCTGATAGTATACCAAGGCTCCGGAGTCTGTCGTCTGTCGTCCGTCCATCCGTCGTCCATACTTTCAATGAAGCATATCTCAGAAGGCAGTCAACCAATCTTGTTTAAATTTTATGTGTAGCACCATTGGGCAAGGGGAAAGGCTGCATTAGGTTTTGGAGCTAGTCTGGTTCATTTGTTCCTTCATTCTTCTTTCTCTCCATATAGAGATAATAGACCAATGTTAAATTTTTAATCAAAGATTTCTCAGGAACTATAAAAGCTAGAAGCATCAAATTTGGTATTCAATAGAATAATGATGACTTATTTTGTGTAAGAGACATTGGGCTTTCTCAGCTTATTTGTTCATCTGTTCTTTCATTCTTCTTTCTCTCCATTTTGACCAATGTTAAATTTTCGTCAAAGATTTCTCAGGAACTATAGAAGCTAGAAGTCTCAAACTTGGAATGCAATGCAATAATGATGACTTATATCCTTTAAGGGTCAATGGGCTGGATTCTATTAGCAGATTTAGTAGTCAAGTCTGTGAATTATTAAAACTTAAGTTCCTCAGGTGAGCGGTTTAGGCTCATTGAGCCTCTTGTTGTTGGTCCCTATTATGGTAGGAGTGAGTACATAGATCCAGATAAGGAGGGGTAACAAGGAATCATTTTAAAACAAGGATGATTTTAGGATTATTTTGCTTATATTTCTTCAGCGAAACATGTGTGGTGTGTACTTGTTAGAATTGCCTCATTGCATCAAAACATGTTGTGGGTACTTGTTGTGGGGACTTTGTAGACTTGCCTCAACATATGTTGTAGGTACTTAATAAGAAATAAGAAAAAAAAAAAAACATCAAAGGTTTACTAGGACTGTTCAAATATGAATGCAACTAAGCACATAAAAATGATTCTGTGATAGATTTCGAAGAAAAATTTATTTTGTCCCCACAAAGTATTCCCCTTTAACACATATACAAACTTTCAGTCTTCTGATCCAATCATTGAATGCATTTTGGTAGTCTTTTTGAGGTATACTATGAAGGCACTGGAATATTGCAGAACCGAGGTGTTTGCGCTGTACAAATTTTTGACCAGAAAGGTATTTTTTCAGCCGCGGGAACAAAAAAAAGTCACACGGGACAAGGTCAGGGGAATACGAGGGGTGAGGGAGTTCAACAACCTTTTCCTGCTTCAGATAGTCTTGCACAATGAACGCCTTGTGCGATGACACATTGTCATGTAGCAATCTGACATTGGCCAAACCAGTTGCGGGTCTTCGTTCTTTGAAATATTTCTTCAATTTTCGAAGAACTTTATTCTTGTAAAACTTCGCATTTACAGATTTACCTTTAGGCACAGCAACCTGAATAGCAGGGCCGTGATTTGAAAAGAATATGGCATACATTACCTTCCTGACGCTCATGGTCCGCTTTGCAATGCATGGTCTTTTGCAATACTTTGTTGCCCATATTTTGTTCTGAATCTTTCGTTTTGGCTCGAAAAAGTAAACCCATGTCTTGTTACCTGTGACGACATTAGCGAAAGACCGTGCATTGTAATTTGGAAACTTTTTAAGCAACTTCTTGGCGCACTGAGCGCGTGTCTTTTTCTGCTCATCTGTCAACAGATGGGGAATCCATCTAGCACAGATCTTTCTCATTTTCAAATCCCGTTTCAGAATTGTATGAGCTGCTCCTAATGAGATGCCAACTATACTAGCTATTTGCCTAGTGGTGTATCATGCATCGGTAGCAACTATTTCTTTCACTCCAGCAACCATCTTGGCAGATGTTGCTCTTTTGGGCCAACGATCATGTGCATCTTCTGTTGAGCCTAGCCCACAGCTGAATTTCTTACACCAACGAAAAACTGTCGGAAAAGACATTTCATTTTGCCCATAAACCGAACATATTTCATCAAAAATGTCTTTACACCGTATACCAAGAATACAACGAATCTTCAACATTCTTTCGTGGAGATTGATCATGAAGTCTTTTCTACGGTCATTCTCTCCCTTCCGCTGATTCAAGAAGGGCAGTTGTCAGTTTCTGGCGAAAGAATGTGCACTGCACTGGTTAACCGCTTACGTATAAGCTAGCCCAGGAAAGTGTTGATAGGTAAACTGACCGGCTCAAAAATGACCTAAATAGTGTTGACTGGGCTGTTAAACTCCAATACAAACAAACAAACAAACAATACAACGATTCTTAGTATAGGACTGTATTTCATCAGCATACCCTGACCTTCTTCCAACCATGTTTTGTATTAGTATACAAGAGTAGACAGTGTTTATCGAACGATATACATGGCTAAAGTGCACGGATTTTAACAGGTTTGGTATCAATGTATAGGTAAAATGTTTTTCTACACTGTTATATTTATTTCCAGGTGATTTTCGCATTAGTGCATGAGAAAACATTCTACTTGCATTCATATTTGAACAGTCCTCGTATCCTTGTTTCTTCTCCTTACCTGGTTCTGTGACTTCCTCATCATTTTTTTTTCAGATGTGTAGCTCCATATGATGATCCTTGTCAACCAAACCCTTGCATGAATAATGGAATCTGTGAGGCAAGTGATACTAGTTGTGGTGGTTTGTCAAAGTGGCAGTGTACATGTCCTTATGGTTACCTTGGAGAAAGGTGTGAGGATAAAGGTAAAACATATGTCCATGCGCCTATAAATTTCCAAAAACAAATTTCTCACTGTACAAGGGATATTTAAAGCAGCAACAGAGGCAATTGTATTTGGGCAACAGGATAGCAATGCTTTATAATAAGGTCAAAAAACAACAACAACAAAAAAATCCACTTCTTGATCTCATTATAAGAACACACCCATGTGTGATAAAGTTTTCCAGGAAATGTGATCTCTAGTTTCTGATAAACATCTGTGGTTTTTTTCATATTTCTGGTACAAACATTGATTGCTGCTTCTTGTTTGAAGCAGGCACTTCCAATTGATACCCAATGTGCCTACATGGCCTAGTGGATAAGAGCGCTGACTCTTAATCATTAGGTCTCTCACCGTCTCTCACCGCTGTGGGTTCAAGCCTGGCTCGGGTCACATGTGAGACGTCAGGTTCTGTAACTGAAGGTCAGATGGTTTTTCTCCGGGCACTCCGGTTTTCGCCCACCTCTGATTAACAGTCGGCTCGATATGAGAAAAATAATCGTGAAAGGGCCGTAAAACTAAAACTAAAAAAAAAAAATGATACCCACAATCTGTCTTTTTTTTTCCATTTTTTTTTAAATGAAAACAAAGTAATAAATACCCTTGTAAAGATAACTTTCTCTGTGTAAAGTTGGGTTTACAATCTCATGTACAGATTGATGATATTTGGTCAGACTTGCTAAAATATATCATTGTAACCTACCCCGTCCATCAGGGCTTGAAGAAATAGATGGGCTGCGTGATACTTCCACACAGAGCTGAAACCGACCGCACACTATTACTGGTAAACTGCTTAGAGGGTCTAAGTCTGCCCAGGCAAAGCGGTGCGAGTCGGTCTGTCCATGCCTATAAACCCTATTGGTTTCATTGGGCGACAGGGCTTGAGATGTCATTTCATCTCAATGTTGGGTAAAAGTCCCACAAAATTGGAAGCAATGTCTCCAAAATGACCTATACATTGTTTACGGGGACGTTAAACCTCAAATCAAACAAACAAACAAAGTAACCTACCAAAGGTTTGATTAGATTTTGACCTTTTTTCAAAGTCAAAGCCTCCCGAAAAGTGTCAGTTTATGGCCAAAAATGGCTTGTGTGCACCTTAGATTTTGGTGGCCTAAACCTAGATTTTGAGGTCAAATGGGCGCTTAAGTTACAGAAAAAACTGGGGTTTACAGGAGTATACTTTATTTTTCTTATTTCTGCCCCAAAACATAGATTGTGGATATTTGCGAGGCATTTCTGACAAGTACTCCCAATCTATTTTTTGTGCAGAAATATGAAAAAAAATTGAATATTAAAAATATCAGATTTTTTCATTACAAAAACACGCCTATTCAAATATATTGGAAAATTTTACCACCAAAAAAATGAAAATTTTCTGATAAAAATTCTGGTATTTGTCTTATTTCTGCTCAAAATATAGATTGCGGGTACTCGTTAGAACTGCCTCAATGAGGCGTTATAACAAGTATCCACAATATATATGTATGTTTTTGAGCAGAAATAAGAAAAATAATATTTACCCCTCGTAAACCCCAGTTTTACTGTATAAAAGTGGGGTTAAAGGGGGTCAAATTTTTATAGACATTTTTTCGTGATGTATCTGAAATTTTTATCCCCCGACCGAATAGGTTAGGGGGATATAGCGATCAGCCTGGCGTCCGTCCGTCCGTCTGTCCGTCCGTCCGTAGACGCAACCTTGTGATGGCCATAACTCCTATACCCTTTGAGATTCATTGATGGTTCTTGGCACGATTGTTCACAAGGCCGAGACGGTGTGTCATGCGCAAGAACCAGAACTCTGGATGCCATACTTTTTTAGTTATCTCCCCTTTTAATAAAATAGAATGACTACTTTGTGATGGCCATAACTCCAATACCCTTTGAAATATATTGATGGTACCTGGCACAGTTGTTCACAAGGCTGAGACGGCGTGTCATGCACAAAAACCACAACTCTGGTTGCCACGGTTTTGGAGTTATCTCCCCTTCCAATAAAATAGAGTGACAACATTGTGATGGCCATAACTCCTATACCCTTTGAGATTCATTGATGGTTCTTGGCACAATTGTTCACAAGGCTGAGACGGCGTGTCATGTGCAAGAACCAGAACTCTGGATGCCATACTTTTTTAGTTATCTCCCCTTTTAATAAAATAGAATGACTACTTTGTGATGGCCATAACTCAAATACCCTTTGAGATATATTGATGGTACCTGGCACAGTTGTTCACAAGGCTGAGACGGCGTGTCATGCACAAGAACCACAACTCTGGTTGCCATGGTTTTTGATTTATCTCCCCTTCCAATAAAATAGAGTGACAACCTTGTGATGGCCATAATTCCAATACCCTTTAAGATATATTGATGATACCTGGCACAGTTGTTCACAAGGCCGAGACAGTGTGTCATGCACAAGAATCACAACTCTGGGTGCCGTGTTTTTTTAGTTATCTCCCCTTCCAATAATATGGAATTATTACCTTGTGATGGCCACATCTCCAACACTCTTTGAGATATATTGATGATACTTGGTACAGCTGTACATGAGGTTAAGCAGGTGTGTCTCGTGCAAGAACCACAACTCTGGGTGCCCTGGTTTTTTAATTATCTCCCCTGACAATATAACCTTGTGATGGCCATAACTCCAATACCCTTTGAGATATATTGATGGTACTTGGCACAATTTTATACAATTTTTAGATGGCGCTTCATGCCTAAGAACCACAACTCTGGGTGCTATGGTATTTGAGTAATCTCCCCTTCCAATATAACAGTATGACAACCTTGTGACCACCGTACCTCCAATACCCTTTGAGACATATTGGTGGTACTTGA
Organism: Lucinisca nassula; assembly: GCA_963580285.1. Lineage (NCBI taxonomy): Eukaryota > Metazoa > Mollusca > Bivalvia > Lucinida > Lucinidae > Lucinisca > Lucinisca nassula. The sequence continues at coordinate 168,696,965 of OY757011.1, forward strand.
TGCAGATGTACATGAGGTTAAGCAGGTGTGTCGTGCTCAAGAATTACAACTCTGGGTGCTCTGGTTTTTTAGTTATCTCCCCTGACAATATAACCTTGTGATGGCCATAACTCCAACTCCCTTTGAGATATATTGAAGGAACTTGGCACAGTTGTATACAAGGTACAGAAGGGATGTCATGTGCAAGAAACACAACAGTTGTTGCTGTGGTATTTGAGTTATCTACCCTTCCAATATAACAGTATGACCAGCTTGTGATCACCATATCTCCAATACCTTTTGAGACATATTGATGGTACTTTGTGCAGAAATACATGAGCTTAAGCAGGCATGTCATGCGCAAGAATCACATTTCTGAGTGCCCTGGTTTTTTAGTTATCTCCCCTGACTGTATAATCTTGCGATTGCCATAACTGCAATACTTTTGTGATATGTGGTTTAATTCTGGTGCACTTTCTATTGGTGAACAATCTTCTGAAGGCCATATTGGCTTTTGGTCAGGGGATTTGCCATCTCTTCTGATGGCTATTTTTCATTTTTTGGGGTGGTAGAATTTTCAACTTATTTGAATAGGCATGTTTTCATGATGGTTATATCACAAATGCTGTTATAATGAACAGTTTTACAAAGAGGTTTAAGTGTACATGTGTCTTTACAGATGAATTGGTTTGGAATTGTTTTGTGGAGACCAACGTAGTTTGTGGTGGATATGGTTTCCATGGTGAGATCCCAGTTTCCTCGGCAGAAGAGTGTATCAACATCTGCAAGGTGGACGAGGACTGTTTCACTGTGTCATATTCTTTAGTCAACAAAGATGGAGACCACTATTGTTACCCATACAAGAGGGAGAATTTCGATTTTTTTACAACAGTGGAGAGCACAATTTATACAAAGATCTGTCAGCCAGGTTGGTTGAATTCTTTTGGAAATGAGTATGCCCAGTAAAGTATGCCCTTGTTTAACCCTTGACCTGCTGAATATTTATATATGCCACACCCACTACTGATTATCAACCAATCAGATTACTTGATGCAAATTATTGCAACAAATTCATGAGCAGAATGACAAACAATGAAGATCCTGATCTTCAGAACCCATCTGATCTGGATCTTCATTGTTTGAAAGATAAGACATATCCGGGCTCAGTAGGACAAGGGTTAACCCTTTTTGTACTAAATGGAATCTTCCTCCTTATATATAGCAGGAGTCCATTTTAAAATTTAAGGGTGTCAGGTCAGGTTTTTTTCAAAAACTATTTGGAAATTGTCTGAAAATTATGCAAACTGTGTTGGCCCTGATCAGACTCTGCGCTCTGCGGCGTCTAATCTGGGCCATCACTGTTTGCCAGGGTACCCTTTTGGGGGTTTCTGGTACAAAATGGGTATTTTCACAACTTGTACAAATTATAAGGAATACACCCAACATTGCTCTCACTGCTTCTAAAATGTAGTTAACCTACAGGACTTCCATTTTGCTTTCTTGTTAACTGAGACATTTCGAAAGTGGGCCTTCATTTATTTGAATTGAGATTTTGCATCCCTGTCCACACTAATTAAGTAATTCTTGAGGTGCTGCTTCCAATTTTGCTGCTTACAGACATACTGCAGGTTCAGTCTGCTTAAATAGTCATATTTGGTGTCAAATTGTATGCTCCAATGGGAACTCTGATACAGGGTCATAAGAGCTGCCCCTCCCATCCCACCACCTTTGACTATCATTTTGGCTCATGAAGCAATGTGTAACAGAAAGTTACTCAACAGATTCTTTCTTTTTCATCCCTTATCTTACCATTTAACCCTTGACCTGCTGAATATTTAAATATGCCACACCCACTACTGATTATCAACCAATCAGATTACATTATGCAAACTGTTACAACAAATTCATGAGCTGAATGACAAACAATGAAGATCCTGATTAGATGAAGCCATCTTTTCGGGATCTTCATTGTTTGAAAGATAAGACATATCTGGGCTCAGCAGGACAAGGGTAAAGTGGGTTATTTGAGAGAATTACTGGCCTCCATGGCCTAATGGTAAAGAGTGCTGTCTTTCAATCAATAGTTCTCTCACCCCTCTGGTTTATGCCTGGCTTTGGCCACACGTGAGATGCCAAGTTCTGCAACAGAAGGTCAGATCGTTTCTGTCCTGGTAGTTTTTCTTCTGGTACTCCAGTCTTCCCCCACCTCTGATTAAGGAGGATTGAAATAAGTGAAATAATCTTGAAAGGGCCACAAAATCAAACCAAACAAACATATTAGGGAGAGTCAATAAAATTTCTGAACCTTATGATAAAATGGTGCACTGTCATATATTGCCACTTTAAATTTGTGAGTGGTTTTTAATGACAGATTCAATCTGTCATCTCTAGCTATCCTGCAGGTTTCAAAGTAGTTCTGGCTTTCTTCTGGCTTTCTTCCGGCTTTGACCGCCATAGAAATAGGAGTCTGCACAAAATATACTCCGGTTTGGCGCAGTAATCAAACTTGTACAAGCGTATTAGTTATCCTATAAGCGCAAAACAAACGTTTGAAGCAGACGACTTGACGATTTTATCTTACCTTTCAGAGAATCGATTCAACATTTCATATGAATCAGCTGCATCATGTGATGGGCTTGGCAAATATACCCAGATCAATGCGGCGTCTGCTCAGCCGACTGCTCAGGTTTAACACTGTTTTCTAACAGTGCAGTCAATATTTAATCCATAAAGACCAGCCTGCTTAATGGGTTTTCTGACTTTCGAGGTCAAGTCTAGGTCAGTTACAACTTAGGTGTATATTAGACTTTGCGTGGAGAAATTGGAATGACAGGCTGTCCCTTTCAACCCTGAATATGGTACAGTTACTTATGCAAACAATGTAGGTCCTGTGATATAATTCTAGGTGCCATATTTAGCAGAATGGAAGAGCCCAACTTCAGTGATGGAAGAGTGCACTCCAGAAGCTCAACATAGTGAATAAATCAAAGCACTGACAACATTCATGCCGATTGTCTCTGAATGCAGGCTGGTCATGAACGGGGACTTGGACTGATTCGTTTAAACTTAAGATGTTAGTATAAACTAATGCAAAAAATAGAACAAGATCAGCTTCATGTTCTGTGGCGTTTGATCTGAGTCTACATTGTTTGCCAGATCCAACATTTGATTTAAGTGCAAATTTTACACATAAAAAACACTTACATGTACCCAACACTGACAAACGACGCGGATATGTTTGGGTTGATTGTTTGGCATTCGACCGAAGTTGCTAATAAGAAAAGCGCTTCAGTGCAAACGTCTACGTGATTATCACTGACTAGTCAGAATAACATTTTTTCTTGTAGAAAATAGCCGCAATCAGGGTATTCCAAAAGACTGAATATTTTGTTTGTTTGATTTGAAGTTAAACGTCCCCGTCAACACTGTGAATGCCATTTTGGAGACGTTGCTTCCAATTTTGTGGGACTTTTACCCGACATTGAGATGAAATGACATCTCAAGCCCTGTCACCAACTGGAACCAATAGGGTTTATAAGCGTGGACGGTTGGGCTCGCACCGCTCGGCCTGGGCAGGCTTAGATCCTCTAAGCGGTTTACCAGTACTCGTGTGCGGTCGGGTTCAGCTCTGCGTGGAAGCATCATGCAGCCCATGTATTTCTTCAAGCCCCGATGGGCGGGGGCGGATAAGGTTGAAGATGGTTATCCTGGAATTAAAGGGTGAGCGTGGCAAACAGTGTAGAACAAGATCGGACGCTGCAGAACGCGGCTTCTTATCAAAATCTTCACTATTTGTTTGGAATTCAGAGTTAAATGAAACAGTTTCAATCTCAGCCCAGGACTATTAATCCAACCTACACCCCACCAAAACTCAGTGCTTTGATTCTGAAACCAAATAATTGCATGGTTTCAACACGCTTAGGCAACATAAAGGTTAAATCAATCAACCGTGACGTCTGGTTACCAGTCCGGCGACGTCGATCCTGTGCACCACCTTCACACCACTACGGATAGAAACAACATGTTCAGATTCAAACTTTTGATATTTAATGTAAGGTCGTGCCTAGAAAAGAATAAACTGAAATTTGTTCTCAAAATGCATTGAGAGCGTATTGCAACTTTTTCATTAAAGGATCGTAAGCGTGCCCCTTGGTCGGAAAGCGGATGACGATGACTCTGATTTTGGGTGCCACATGTGTGTGATCTATCGTCTATTGGAGCGACATCTTACTATATAAAGAAGACGCCAGTGGACGTAGACGTAGCGGAAGACCGACGTCAGTACGTCAAGATCGATTCACCCGTCAGAAGCATATGCGAAACAGATTTTCGCCGGCAGCTGCTAGACTGTACCTGTAGATAAACAAGGGGTCTCAACTAATAAGCACTGACACTGTTCGTCGCCCTTATGCGATGCATGTTTGAGAGCTAGACGTCCCTGTCGTGATCAAAGTTAACGCGTCGACACAGTACGGAACACTTACGCTGGTGCATGAAATACGTAAATTGGCGTCTAAGCGACTGACGTGAAATGCGTTTTAGTGACAAATCGCACTTCAGCGTGAATCACGCCAATTGTCGTTTCCGGGTGTTTCGACGTATAGGTGTAAGGTATGCCGAGGCGACGCGTGCGTAATAGAGCGTGACATATCGGGTGGAACAAACGTAAATTTGTGGCTTGGTATTGCATGCAGATAGCGAACGCAGCTTAGTGTCCTTAATAACATTCAAGATCATGGCTGAGACGTGAACAGAACAGCGAGACGTTACATCAGTCAAGTGCTTCAGCCTTACATGGTTCCATTTATTTGTTTACGCTCATAATCCGGGAAATCTTATCCAGCAGGATACGAGCGGGCTCATAGTGCTGTTCTTACTCAAACTTTTCTTCAAGCCAATGGAATTCATGTACAGGACTAGCCAGCCTTTCTCCTCCGATCTCTTTCCCATAGAGTATCTTTCTGGAGAGGTATCCACAACCGACTAGACAAAAACTGTTACTTATGGACAGTAGCATTTTTAAAACTTGAATTTAAATGTTTGGTTTTGAAAACGTAAATAGTTTCTTTCCAAAATTTGAAACATCGAATGGCATTTCATAATACCACCGATGTATAGACATCTGCAAACATATCTTATAATGGAATTTGCAGAACTACGTTTCTAAATTTTAAGATCTTTTTAGAAAGGATTTCTGTAAGTTTTAACAGTGTTATGACTTTCTCTTAGAATCTGTCATTTCAGTGCCTTTGGCGCTTTGATGTTTAAATGATATAGTTTTCATTAGTATAAATCGATCTCAACTGGTAAACTGTTGTGTCCTCTAGCCTTGCTAGCTATATAAATGTATGGTGAAATTCTGCTACTAAGACCACCTAAAATTATGACTAATTCTCCTTTACAAAGCATATTTGAATGTTTTCAGCCATTCTCCCTGTGTGTTTTCTGCACTCAGTGTCTTCTTGAAAGAGACCACCTTTGGAACTGTTCAAAAGTGGTCTTAAAGACCACTTTTTAACAGTCACAAAGGTGGTTTTATTAAAGGAATTTTACTGTAATTTATGTTTCAGTCTTCAAAACATCCTCTCCATCCTTCAGATTAGATTGGAAAATGTATTGAACAGTTTGTCCACATGGTCAGTCTTGTGGGCTTGACAGTGTCAAACTGAACAAGACTGATCTTGTGGACAAAGACCTGACAGCATTCGTTACAATATTTTTTATGAGAATCTTTGATTTGGGTAGCATATAGTATTTGCCCTGTCTGTCTGTGTGTTTGTTTGTCTGTCTGTCCATCACAAAAACTTTAACCTTGACCATAACTTCAAAAGTATTTGACCTAGCCCCATGAAACTTCACACACTTATTCACCATCACAAGGGCTACATTCTGACCAAGGACCATAACTCTGTTGTCATTTTTGGCTGAACTATCTCCCCTTGAAATTTTGCAAAACTGTCTGTTTGTTTGTTTGTCTGTCTGTCCGTCACAAAAACTTTAACCTTGATCATAAGTTCAAAAGTATTTGACCTAGCCCCATGAAGCTTCACACACGTATTAACCATCACAAGGGCTACATTCTGACCAAGGGCCATAACTCTGTTGTCATTTTTGGCTGAATTATCTCCCCTTGATATTTTGCAAAAAAAATAATCAGAAATTGGCTCCCACGGTGGGGCAATGGTCACTTATATATAGTGACAGCTCTTGTTTATTGTAGGTAGAATTATCTCCCCTTGATATTTTGCCAAAAAACTCAGAAATTGGCTCCCGAGGGGGGGGGGGGCATTGGTCACTTATAGTGACAGCTCTTGTTTATTGTAGGTGTCAGGTACCAGTGTGAAGTTGAGGAAGGATACCAGGGATACTTTGGTGGGAAATTTGGCTCCTATGACAGTGTACAGGGTTTTGATGAGGCCCAGTGTAAGAGACAGTGTTGGTTAGATCCCATGTGTGATAAATTTGCCTTGACAACTCTAGAAGATGGTTCCCTAACTTGTAGATTGTACATGAAAGATCAGTACGAGAAGATCAAGGAATCTAATAGCATTTCTGGGCATAAACACTGTAAAACAAGTAAGTCTGAACATTATTTTTGTCACACTACTTTCAGCATGCCAAGACATAGAAACTTGGGCCTGTTGTTTAAATTATATGATGTGTTAATACTTTGATCATTTAATTGATACAAATATACTTATTTCAAGATGGATAAAATTAAACACAATGAAACAATGCAGTAGATATTATAAATTTTCCTGATTTATTTAACTAAACAAATAAATATATATATCTATATGCTCATCTTTATGATTGTTATTTTGTTGACACGACTTGAATAATTTTTTACTGGCAAAAGTTTGCAGATTATTGGCTGGAAAAACCCATCAGGACAAAGTGCTGATTCATCATGTGACTGACCACCGCAAAGCACCCTATTGCTTGCTGGACAGCTTAGTATGTACACAAGCTGTTGTTCTTACTCCCCAAAGTATCACAGTGTGTACACATGATACCCGCCAAGAAACACCACTCTGCAAAGCTTTACGGTCTATATACATAATGCTTTGCCATATTTTTAAGTGGAATATACACATATACATGCCCACTGAATCAGACAGCATCTCCCTATAATGAAGAATTTTTCCGCTCTCATTGGTTATCCAAAGCCACTAATCTGAACATCGTTTGAATCATAATTGTTTATGTAATAACTATGTGTCCCCCAGTATGTATTTGGTTCACAAGATAATATCCATGCAGCTGATTAAGATGTCATATACGAGGGTATGCTGAAAAGTTGTGAGCCTGACCAAGAAGCAGGCATCGACAGCCATGAAATTTTGTATTCATTAAATCCAAACCTTTATTACTTGATTTGACTCAAATGAGTTCAAGTTTACCTGCAATAACATAGAAATTCTAGACTTTGAAAATTGATACTAGCATGTTTTTGAGAAAATGGACAAAATCTGGCATCTTGGTGTCATCAAGTACCTCCATAAAAAGGGGTTAGCTCCTAAGGACATTCATGCCAATATGGTTGCTACATTAGGGGATGATGTTCCTTTGTATGCAACCGTGAAAAGGTGGGCAGCAAATTTTAAGATGGGCAAGGACAGCCTGGAAGATGATGACGGGTGTGGACGACCCACAACGGCAACAACTGAGGAAACCATCAGCCAAGTGCACAGGGCCGTGATGGATGACAGGCGTTTAACTGTGAATCAGTTAGCTAACACTGTTGGCATCTCCTATGAAAGAGTAGAGAACATTCTACACAGTGAATTAGGAATGTCGAAGGTTTCCGCCAGATGGGTGCCACGGCTTTTGACGCCTGACGAAAAGTTGACCAGACTGAACCTGTCACAAGCCAACTTGGCTATTTTTGAAGCAGACCAAGATGGTTTTCTTGACCGTTTTGTCACTCAGGATGAGTGTTGGGTTCATCACTTTGAGCCAGAGACCAAAAGACAATCCATGCAATGGAAGCACTCTGGCTCACCCCCTCAAAAGAAGGCAAAGGTCGTCTCCTCTGCAGGGAAGGTGATTGCATCAGTGTTCTGGGGTGCCAAGGGTATAATATTCATAGATTACCTTCAAAAGGGCAGAACAATTAATGGGTAGTATTATGCAGATCTGCTAAAGCAGTTGCGAAAAGCAGTTAAGGCTAAACGACCCGTAAAATTGACAAAAGGGGTCTTGTTCCAGCAGGACAGTGCACCTGCTCATAAATCGGTTGTTGCAATGGCTGCAGTCATTGTGGATTCACACTTGTCGATCACCCTCCGTATTCACCTAATCTAGCTCCATCAGATTATTTCCTGTTTCCAAACATGAAAAAGCACTTGGCTGGGCAACATTATCGGTCAGAGGAGGAGGTGATAGCTGCTGTGGAGGAGTTTTCCAGGGACCAAGATGAGACCTTCTATACCACTGGGATCCAAGGACTCCAGGATTGCTGGAGAAAGTGTGTGGACAGGAAGGGAGACTATGTAGAAAAATAAGGCACTTTCAGCATGGACAAACCATTGGATCTTGGTCAGGCTCAGAACTTTTCAGCCTACCCTTGTACAGCTTTCCTTTCATTATTATTGTACATCCAACATGAATGTGAAAATGCATGTTTTCATATTACAAGTCAAACTATTTATTCTGTCTCCAATAAATAGCATCATGTAGCACAAGTGTCCTAGTAAGACCATGTACAGAACAAAATCCGAGCTACAAGGAAAATATAGCACACACCACCATGATGTCTGTGGTAAAATACTAGATACAGCTCTCATTGGGGAAACAATGAGCATATCATGTGGAGTTATATTCACACTTGAAAAGTAAAACAAATACACGGCAGAACCACCATCAGAGCCTACCAACCACAATCCATCTTGAAATAATCTACAGCTTAAATAACAGATCCTTAATAATTATGGGAGGGTGGGGAGGGAAAGCTTTTCAATGCTGTAAATTCTGCTGAAGTCCAAAAAGAGGCTGAAATGGATTGGTTCCCTGTAACCTCAAATAGATATCCAGGGACTCCATAAGAGCCTGGTACCAGTCCTAAATCAATAGGATCAAAGTACCCAGAGTACTGAAACAAAGCACCCAGAGTACTGAAATCTAATTTTATTTCTGAAATAAATGGTGCCTATTGTATATCAATAGGCAGTGTTATTTCAAGATGGATAAAATTAAACACAATGAAACAATGCAGTGGATATTATAAATCTTCCTGATTTATTTAACTAAACAAATACATGTATATGTCTATATGCTCATCTTTATGATTGTTATTTTGTTGAAAAACCCATCAGTACAAAGTGCTGTCTGAGTCATCATGTGACTGACCACCACAAAGCACCCTATTGCTTGCTGAACAGCTTAGTGTGTACACAAGCTGTTGTTCTTACTCCGCAAAGTATCACAGTGTGTACACATGATACCCGCCAAGATACACCACTCCGCAAAGCTTTACGGTCTATACACTTAATGCTTTGCCATATTTTTACAGCTCCGCTAAGTAATTATAGCCCCGCTTTGAAAAAGTGGGGCTATATTGGATTTGCCATGTCCTTCTGTCATTCCGTGATTCCGTTAATTTGTGTTGGCTCCATAACTTTGTATCTGCTTAACATATTTTCATGAAACTTCACACAAATGTTAAACACCATAAGACAATGTGCAGAGCGAAGGAATTATAACTGTGGATTGCCTACTTTTGGAGTTATTGCCCTTTGAACATTTTCCGTAATTCCGTGATTCCGTTAATTTGTGTTGGCTCCATAACTTTGTATCTGCTTAACATATTTTCATGAAACTTCACACAAATGTTAAACACCATAAGACAATGTGCAGAGCGAAGGAATTATAACTGTGGATTGCCTACTTTTGGAGTTATTGCCCTTTGAACATTTTCCGTAATTCCGTAATCCCGTGATTCCGTTAATTTGTGTTGGCTCCATAACTTTGTATCTGCTTAACATATTTTCATGAAACTTCACACAAATGTTAAACACCATAAGACAATGTGCAGAGCGAAGGAATTATAACTGTGGATTGCCTACTTTTGGAGTTATTGCCCTTTGAACATTGAAAAATGGCAATTTTAATTGTGTCCGCTTCATAACTCGAAAACCGTTTGAGATATTTTTAGGAAACTTCACACAAATGTTAAGCACTATGAGACGATGTGCAGAGCGCAGGAACCATAACTCTGCATTGCTTATTTTTGGAGTTATTGCCCTTTGAACATTGAAAAATGGCAATTTTAACAGTGTCCGCTTCATAACTCGAAAACCGTTTGAGATAATTTCATGAAACTTCACACAAATGTTAAGCACTATGAGACAATGTGCAGAGCGCAAGAACCATAACTCTGGTTTTCGTATTTTCTGTGTGTCTGTCTGTGTGTCTGTCTGTGTCTGTTAACAATTTTCGTGTCCGCTCCATAACTTTAAAACCCATTCACATATTTTCATGAAACTTCACACAAACATTAAACACCATGAGATGGTGTGCAGAGTGCAGGAACCATAACTCTGGATTGCCTAATTTTTGAGTTATTTCCCTTTGAATATTGAAAAATATCAATTTTAGCCGTCTTTGCTCGATAACTCAAAAACCGTTTGAGATAATTTTATGAAACTTCACACAAATGTAAAGCACCATATTACGTGTGCAGAGCGCAGGAACCCAAACTCTGGATTGTCTACTTTTTCAGTTATAGGCTTTTGAATATTAAAAAATGGCAATTTTAACTATGTCCGCTCCATAACCATTTCTGATATTTTCATGAAACTTCAAATAAATGAAAAGCACCTTGAGATGATGTGCAGAGTGCAGGAACCATAACTCTGGTTTGCCTACTTTAGGAGTTATTGCCCTTTGAACATTTAAAAAGGCAATTTTGACTGTGTCGGCTCCATAACTCACAAACCATTTGAGATATTTTCATGACACTTCACACAAGTGTAAAGCACCATGAGACAATGTGCAGAGCGCAGGAACCCTGACTCTGATTTGCCTACTTTAGGAGTTATTACCCTTTGAACATTGAAAAATGGAAGATGAAATTTAGTATAAACATGGACATTCTGGTAATGTATCATGCTCATTGAAATGAGGGACAAGGGCTCACAACTCTTAGAGTTTTTCCAGATAATGTAAAATTTTCAACAGTTATTTCTTGTTCATAACTGTTTTCTCTGCAGCTTAAATAACTTTCTTCTCTGACAGCGCTGAAGCGGGGCTATAGTCAGATCCTCTGACAGCTCTAGTTGATATATTTATAGGTTATTGACTTTATATTGTGAAATATTCGGCCCAAGTTCATATGGCGAAGGACGCACGAGCTTGCGAGTGCGTCTCCGCCATATGAACGAGGGCCGAATATTTCACAATATAAAGTCAATAACCTTTTTATTATATATCCAAAACTTTAACTCTTTTAAAACTCAGGACTGCCTGGCATAGAAATCTGAATGTAAAATGATAATATATACTTTTAAGTAGCTTAAAATAGAAAATAATGCAGCTCGTTTGATGTCTTCCTACACATTGCAAAACCACGCCCAATGGCGCCAAAGTCAATATGACGTTAACGTCGTTTGATGTGACGTCATTAAAAACATCGACGTTTGCCAACGCAGAACGCCATTTTTTCCGGAGTTTCCGTTTAGTTTCTTTCAAAGTACTCCTGATTTACTGAAAGAAAGTTTTGTAAATCTTTACAGATTGCAGGTAGGTCATATTTGTTACCATAAAATGCGCTTTGTGCTCTGTGTCACAGCCTGCATTCGTTTTATTTCTTCGTTCTCTCAGTCGATTCGCACGACAAGATGGCTGCCGAGTGCCATGATTCAAAACTAGGAAATTTGAAAGTAGTCCTATTATGCACGAGACTCCTTATCTCCGGGCAATATCAACTTGACTACGGGCAATATGGAAAAATATTGACCGGTATCTTCTGTACAAAGTAAACGGGACATTTTCTGGGTATATAATAAACACATTTACCCGCCCACTGAATCACACAGCATCTCCCTATAATGAAGAATTTTTCCGCCATACAAACCAAAACTAGATTTGGTTTGCCCGTAAAATTCATTTCACAGAAAAGCAGGCTGGAAGTCCCAAAAGTTGAGAAAACTTGCATAAAAGCTGGCTGAAAATATGGCATTTGTATCCGTTCCTTTAAACAATACACATGTATTAAGCAAACACCTGAAGAATTATCAAAAGTTGGTTGCTTAAGACAGGTGCTGGCTTAATACAGGTGAGTTTTAATACAAGGATTTTCATAATTTGCCTGCCTATGATAGGTACTTGCCTAATACAGGTGAGTTTTAATACAAGGATTATCAAAATATGCCTGCCTCAGATAGGTGCTTGCCTAATACATGTCAATTTTAATACCAGGATTATCAAAATTTACCTGCCGAAGATAGTTGCTTGCCTAATACAGGTTATTTTTAATACATGGGTAATGGATTATCAAAATTATCTGCCTAAGATAAGTGCTTGCCTAATACAGGTAAGTTGTAATTGATTGACCTTTTTCCCATTACGAAAACACTCCTCTTCAAATACATTGTAAACTTAACCGCAGAAAAACGAAAATTTTCAGATGAAAAATTGTGATATTTTTCTTATTTCTGCTCAAAATATAGATTGTGGGTATTCGTTAGAAACGCCTCATCGAAGCGGTTCTAACGAGTACCCAAAATCTATATTTTAGAGCAGAAATGGGAAAAATAAGGTTTACCCGTGTAAACCCCAGTTTAACTATATAAAAGTGGGGTACAAGGGGGTCAAAATTATATAGGTGTGTTTTCGTGATGCAGAACTGAATGCAAGCTTGCTTAAAACAGGTTGCTTGTTAAATAGAGGTGGACTCCATGACAGGTTTTACTATATTTATTAATGTTACAGAGGAGAACAGTTGCCATATGGGTGGGACCATGAAAGGCCAGTATGGTGGGAAGAACTTTTATAACTCCTCCTGGGTTCCTGATGCAGAGGCTTGCAGAGCAAAATGTATGGATGACTGGAGATGTTCCCATGTTACTTACTCTATGTTCTTTAGTGGAAGCCTATGTATGCTGTATGAGTACTATAACTACGAGCCTACAGTTGGTTTGACCAGTATGAGTTGGCAAAAACATTGCCCTAAAGGTAACATAGCTATATCTCACATTAACAAGTCTGTGAAATAAACAGCCTCTTAAACCCCAAATTATACAGAGAAAACTGAGGTTTACAGGACTCTGAGGAGTATGCACTATTTTTCTTATTGATATTCTAAGACATTGGTTGTGGGTGCTCACTAGAACTGCCTCTATTTCTAACAAGCACCAACAGCCTATGTTTTGGATAAAAATAAGAAAAGTATCAACAATTTTCATCTGAAAAATAGCTGTTTTGGAGATATGAAAAAATGCTCCATGCACAGGGCTGTGTTATCATAATGGAAATGGTTGACATCATCATTTGAGTGCAGTCTGATCATAGTCTTCATTGTGCGCTCTAAGGATAGTTAAGGGCCCAGTGCTCCTTCTTGTAGCAAGAGAAGTCCCTGGTTGGACTATATGGATGCACAGGCTGATCAGATTCTTCGCTGGGCGCTCATGTAAGTTGTAGGAAATGCTGTGCCCCAGCTCAATTGTCAGAGTTTGGGCTGCAAAAAATAGTCGTGATGGGAGACTTAGACTGTTTCATTTCACCCTTAAGGGAATGGGAACACCTTCAGGGGAGGCAACTCCTGCAGAAGTATCTTTGTCTCCCATGTCATTAGGGACCAACTCTTAAAGGAAAGAATTCGCTCTTTTTCAGTGGGACAGGGCTTATAGAAAAGCGAACAGGAAGTTCCGAAAGTTATCTCCCTTTGACAAAATGGTGAAAAATCTACCAGGTGGTTCCATTCCCCTTAAATTCCTGTACTGTATACAAGCACTGTTGACCCAGCTCAAAAGCCGCAAAAATGTGGCATCTGGCTCATGTTATGTGGCATCTGATATGGGTCTAAACTGTTTACCAATGTCCAAGCTCATGTGCTGAGTCAGTGTTTTACAATAAGCTTTCTTTGCATCATGTCAACAAGTCCATGAAATGAAGACCTCCCCACTAAACCCCACTTTATATAGAGAAAACTGGGGCTTATGGGGGTATATATTATTTTTCTTATTTCTGCTGCAATACATAGGTTGTGAGTACTAGTTAGAACCGCCTCAATGAGGCGGTTCTAACCAGCACACACAACCTATGTTTGCAGTATAAATAAGAAAAATTTCGCAGATTTTCATCAGAAAAGTAGCCATTTTGGAGATGTGAAAAAATGCACTATGTCGCAGGGATGTTTTATTGTAATGGACACAGCACTCTGCTGTCACAGCAACAAGAATAGTGTGGCAATTTAAGCCTATTTTCTATACAAAACAAATGTTACTGGATATTCTACAGATCCTGCAAATCTGTGATAGTCATGTGGACAACAGCACTGAAGAGCTTTTGTGCTTAGTAACTTTGGGTCAATTGATAAACAATAGACCAAAAAATCATAGCATATGGTATATGCAAGTAAAAAGAAGTAGAATTCATGTAGTATGAAATATAATGTAAATCAGTATTGTATGAGAAACTGATCAACATTGAGTATCTCATGCAATGTCGGTTACCCATCATAGCAATGAGAGTCCATATATTTGATGATTAAAAGGTATTAATGAGAGACCATATATTTATAGATCATATTGTACCAGTGAGAGACTTATATTTATTAATTGACTGTCCTGTATTGTTTGGAGGTCATCCGTATTAACACTGAGGTCAAAAATCAATAATCATGTTTTTAATGGTGTCAATTAATAAAGTAACTTGTCATTAATCAAGTAACTTTGTATTGTCCCAGTTACAGGTCCGAGGTCTGCTGTATTGGCCCAAGTCAGTATGAAAATACTTGATTAATAACATTACATAATAGAATATATAATAAAGAGGAATATTGTCTTGTTTTAGATGGGAAACACTGTCACACTAGAAAGTTCAAAGATGTCACGGTTGGTGATGGATCTTACACTGCTGTCCTGGTTGATTCTGAGCATGAATGTGAAAGGCATTGTCTGATGGCTGTAGACAAGTGTGACTATATGGAGATTATAGAAGGAGATTCTGGGATGTGGTGTTTGTTATACCACAGCAAGGATATAACACTCTCATCCAAGGAGGGTGCTGTAATTCTACAGAAAATATGTCCAAAAGGTAATACATCACAACCTCTTATAACATTGTAGCTTTGGCTGACCGGTTCCAAAGAATGATCCCCAAAATACATACATGTAGGTTATACAGAAAAATGACCATAAATGGTCATTTTTCTGTATAATCTATATTTTTTGTTTGGATATAACATTTATTCATTCAGAATCAGAATCAGAATTGTTACTGGTGACACGTCAAATGACATTCATACACCAGGACCTGTGATGTGGGAAGTTAGTCCGTAGCTCTACCCAAAGAGGTAAATTTAGCTACACAATCATCAGCACCTTCAGGTGTCGAAATAATCGAATCGGGAAGGGCATTCCAATCTCTAATGGTTCTGGGGAAGAACGACTCTTTACAAATGTCAGTTCTTGCGCTAAGGGTCTGAAACGCCAACGAATGGTGATTTCTACAGTGTCTAGCTGGGGGAACAAGGTCATCTGTTGGAATGCTGGCAGCACCCTTTAGACCTTTGTATAAAAGGATTAGCCTACTGTCTTTTCTCCTTTTCTTGAGAGACTCACATTTTAATTAGGGCCCCGCACTGAAAGTGTGGGTGCCCTATAGTAATCACTGTCCGTCTGTCTGTCTGTCTGTCCGTCTGTCCGTCCACAAATTTCTGATAGCGCTGCCGGGGCCCTAGTCAGTTTCACTGACAGCTCTAGTTTTCCAAGTATTCCAGTCATGCTCCCAGTTTCAAGGCAGTAATTGCCTGTTACAAATCTAGAAGCTCTATTCTGAACTTTCTCAATTTCATCATTGATTCTGCCTAGGACCCAAACAGTAGTATTATTAAGAGGTTGTGATGTTTCATTAGAGATTTAAACAAAAAGCTGGATCTGTTACCAGAGTAAGCATGCAATTAGAAGGAATAATTTGGAAAGTTTTTTTTTTATTATTTAAGCAAATCCATGCAATAAAAACCTTTGAAATTCCCACTGTATACAGGGAACAATGGGTTTACAAGAGTGTATATACACCCCAACCTTGTTATAACACGGAGCTCCGGGTCCAACCAACAGACTGTGTTAGTTAACTGAATCGTGTTATAAACATAGACCATATTTGTCACGGATCAGACTATTCTACTATTACACTGTAAACACATGCCTCTGGCATTATCAGTAAGCCTGCAATGTTCCGCATGACATGGTGTAAAAATAAAGTAAAGTTATGTCACTAATTTGCAAATATCCTTCAATCATAAATTTCAATTAACAGTCGGTGTGAAAATGATTTAATCTCTCCTAAGGTGATTATCAACATCTAACAGTAGGTGTATACTATTCTACTGTTTCATGAATGATTATGTTGTGGCGCCAAATTTTCATGCCAGATGGTGAACACTCGGCAAGAAAAGCATGCTATATCCAAATTCGTGCTGTAATGAATCGTGCTAGAATGTTTGGGTGAATTATTGTCTTTAATATTCTTTCTTAAAAAACATAGACTGTGGGTACTTATTAGACCTTCTTCAATTAAGCGTCTGCTGTTTTGGAAGCATAACATAATAATGTCACAAAAGTTCTTGCAAAAAAGTTATTTTATATAGCTTTTAATGACAACTTTTACATGTTGGAAATCTGGATTTTGTTCTGGGACAGAATTTTTGTCCTACCTAAGTTATCATACCAAGGGTGGGATGAAAATGTTCATATATTTGGTGTGCATTGCTTGAATACTATGATGTCATGTTTGCCATCGTCATTGAGGTTGACATCACTGCATGTAACATTATGTCACTGAAAGTCACAGTATTGTCATTTCATGATGGAGAACTCTGCTCCAATCATAGTTAGTGGATGCTCATTGCTAACAAGAACCCACATCCTGTGTTTTTAGCATAAATAAGTAAATCAATATATACCCTAGCAAGCCACTCTCTTTATAGAGAGTGGGTTACAAGAGTAGTTGTTAATGTGAGGTCTTTTAAGTTGTTATATATGCTAAGGAACTGTGAGCATTGGAAAAATTACTTTCATGCTTTAGTAAATAACCTGTATGATAGATATTGTATTGCTAGAACATTTAACATTTCCTACATGAAAGATTTTTGACTAAATTGGGCAAGATTTACAATTTATAGTAATCATCAAGAAAACACACCTTTATAATTCTGACCCACTTGAACCCAACTTTTATATATTACATGCATTACAGAGAAATACCATGATTTCTACCAGACATAAACTTGGTATTTTCCTTTTTGCTAAGAAGAAATATTTCCTCTTAGCCGGGGAAATAAATCCCTTCAGCTGGAACTACTTTATGTATACAAGATACGAGATACCGCTTTGCAGTGAAATTGTTCTATTCAAACGCGGGAAAATTTCAATCACGGCGACGTTATTCATGACGTCATTGTAATGGCGTCTAAGAAATATCAACAGACGTTCAGAATGCGTGACGTTTGAGTCGGATGCAACGCTGAAACAAAAGAAAACATGGATATGACCATTGATTAGGATGTAAGTTTTGCTTTATTTAATCTAACGTTTTACTTGTTTTATCACTGAAACACTTTGTTTCTTCTATTTTTGTTCAAAACTGTAGAAAGCGCTTTCAAAATGGCGCCCATCCAGTTGTTCTTCCACCCAGATTCTGTAACACTTCGCTGATTGAACCGTTTACATGGGCTGTAAACAGTCAACTGAACGGGCATTCAGATCCAAAATTCAAGATCCAAACTCTCCTAAAAGTCTATGGAAGTGCATGTAATATACAGATTATACATTTCTCCTATTTGAAATATGGGATTTATAAACCTCGGGAGGTAAAACAATCCGTTAAAGAAACTCGTGCTTCGCACTCGTTTCTTTATCGGATTGTTTTACCTCCCTCGGTTTATAAATCCCATATTTCAACTAGGAGAATGAATAATCTATATATATTAAAACTGGGGTTTACAGGGGTATACATTATTTTTCTTATTTCTGCTCTAAAATATAGATGGTGGGTACCAGGTTAGAACCGCCTCAATGAGGCGGTTCTAACGTGTACCCACAATCTATATTTTGAGCAGAAATAAGAAAAATATCACAATTTTCCGTCTTAAAATTTGCATTTTTTGGTGGTAAAATTTACAATGTATTTGTATAGGCATTTTTGTTATGATGTTGTAGAACTAGAGTCTGCTAGTTGTACCATGGATATACAGGAAGGAATTATTGGTGGAAATGGCTATTACAAATCTTTGTTCACGGACGACAGATGTCACATGGTGTGTAAAGAAGATGACAGATGTATGGCTTCTAGTTACCTTCATGCCGAACACCACAATGATAAGCCATTGTGTTTCCTCTATGAGGATGTGTTAGATTTACAAGCAACCCAAACCACTGTTGCTGGGAGCTCTGTAGCTACAAAACACTGTGTTGAAGGTAGGAATCATGTATTCTTCAGGGGCCAGTTGTTCAAAACATCGTTAGCTTAACGAGCTCGTTAGAGGTCATATTGTTAACTCTTCTAGCAAGTACAATATCGTA
This sequence comes from Lucinisca nassula, assembly GCA_963580285.1. Classification (NCBI taxonomy): domain Eukaryota; kingdom Metazoa; phylum Mollusca; class Bivalvia; order Lucinida; family Lucinidae; genus Lucinisca; species Lucinisca nassula. The sequence continues at coordinate 168,715,690 of OY757011.1, forward strand.
AATTTTGGTATTTTTGCTGGAAAAATGTGAGCAGCTTTTGCATCAGCAAAAGCTGCTCACATTTTTTCAGCAAAAATTTCAGCATATTTGCCATATTTAATGATCAAAGTTTTAACGATACGTTAACTAACGACGTCGTTAGTTTTGAACAACTGGCCCCAGGTGATTAGAGACTTAATAAAAAGTGGTTAATCTAATCACAGACGATTTCTGTCCCTTCTGATAGAAGCATACTTTTGAAGAAATGAATTTACTCCCTGAGTTTACTGTGATAAGAAATCATTTATCACCCTTCGCATGGGGGATACGTTTTAAGAAAAGAATTTGCTCCCATAGGGTGCAAAGGGCGGTTACTCCTAACATAAAATTGGCTCTCCCCCTTTTCACATAGATGTGTGTGTGTGGTGTGAATTCGGGTTTAACATCGCTTTCAACAATTTTTCAGTCATATCACGGCGGTGTCTGGTTGCGACAGGGAGCTCAATGCTCACTTTTATAGTGCTGCCTCACTGAAGTATTATGTCCCGGACACATTACATGATACCACACCCAGTCACATTATCCTGACACTGGGTCGACCAGTCCTAGCCCTACCCCGTAAATCTGAGTGCCAAGCGAGGAGCAGCTAGTACCATTTTTGTCGCGGCATGCTAATATATAGGTGCCCATTTTTCCGTCCGTTCCTCCGTCCGTTCGTCAAGGCGTCGACATTTACGACCACCCTAGCGTTCACCCTAATGGTCAAGTTTATTTCTCAAGAACTATAAGAGCTTCATTAATGATACTTGGTACAAACTTGTGTCTGGGGATGACAACTTACATGCAAGCATCCATATTTGACCTTGACCTACATTTCATGGTTCACTGACTTTGTAAAATATTGCGACCACCCTAGCTTTCACTCTATTGGTCAAGTAAATTTCTCAAGAACTATAAGAGCTTCTTTAATGATATTTGGTACAAACTTGAATCTGTGGATGGCAGCTTCATTGCAAGCATCCATATTTGACCTTGACCTAAATTTCATGGTTTGCTGACTTTGTAAAATATTGCGACCACCCTAGCATTCACCCTACTGGTCAAGTTAATTTCTCAAGAACCATAAGAGCTTCATTAATGATACTTGGTACAAACTTATATCTCGGGATGGCAACTTAAATGCAAACATCCCTATTTGACCTTGACCTACATTTCATGGTTCACTGACTTTGTAAAATATTGCCACCACCCTAGTGTTCACCCTAATGGTTAAGTTCATTTCTCAAGAATTATTTGAACTTCATTAATGATACTTAGTACAAGCCTTTTATGCAAGCATCTATATTTGATCTTGGCCTAGATATCATGGTTTGGTGACTTTGTGCCCCCACAGGTGCGACATAGCCTTCGGGGGAATTCTTGTTAACGACTTTGGTATGTAGCGTTCACCCTAATGGTTAAGTTCATTTCTCTAGAATTATTTGAACTTCATTAATGATACTTAGTACAAGCCTTTTATGCAAGCATCTATGTTTGATCTTGGCCTAGATGTCATGGTTTGGTGACTTTGTGCCCCCACAGGTGCGACATAGCCTTCGGCGGAATTCTTGTCAATGACTTTGGTATGTTGCGTCCCAGGATTGAACCTGTGACCTCCCGTTCCCCGGAGCGGAGGCTGTACCAACTGAGCTATCGGGGCCGGTCTTTTCACATAGATAGATACTTTAAAAAAAAAAACAAGTGCCCACAATCAATGCTTTTAAGCAGAAGACATTCAGGTGCTTTATCTCTAGCTGCTGTAGTTTTTATCTGGATTCAGTGCATGCAAACAAATTGGGATAGAAAACTAACCTCTAAAGACTATTCTGTCACATTGTCCTGCATTTATATTAAGGCCTTTATTTTTCAGCATCAAAGTACAGGTGTACCATGACACTACATGAAAATACTGATGGTGGAGATGGGTTTGAAAGAGTGATCCCACTGACAGACAGAGACAGCTGTAAAACTGCCTGTGAGGACAGCATTGGTTGTGTAGGGGTCACAGCTCTTAGTAGGGATTATGGGATAGAGTGTAGACTATACTGGGGGACTTCATTTGTACCAGAAGAGAATGCCAATTGGTTTTCAAAGCCACAGAGTTGGACAAAGAAATGTGAACGAGGTAAGTGGACCACGATTACGAAAACACGCCTATACAAATACATTGTAAACTTTACCACCGAAAACATGAAAATTTTATGATGAAAAATTGTGATATTTTTCTTATTTCTGCTCAAAATATAGATTGTGGTATTTCTCTGGGTATTCATTAGAACTGCCTCATCGATGCGGTTCTAACGAATACCCATCTATCTATATTTTGGAGCAGAAATAAGAAAAATAAGGTTTACCCCCTTACTATACAAAAGTGGGGTTCCAGGGGGTCAAAATTATATAGGCGTGTTTTCGTCAGATCACAGTTGATCAGAGTCTGGAGATAATATGGTTGAAAGATGATCCTTAAATGTATAGCTGATATAAAAAATGATCATAAATCTATAGAAATTAATTGATCATAAGTCATGTTCTATATAATTTGTTCATTTTTGTTTGAATGTAACATAGAGTTTTCTGTAGCTTTCACGGTTTCTGTTTTGGGTTCCAACAATAGTGTTGTAAAAAGGTTATGATGCGCAGTATAATGATTTCATTGTAAAAGCATTATTTTGTATCTTGTACAAAAAGTAGTTCAAGCTAAAGAGATTTATTTCTCTGGCTAAGAGGAAATATCTCTTCATATAAAAAGAAAAATACCAAGTTTATATCCAGTAAAAATCATGGTATTTCTCTGGTATGCATGTGATATAAAACTTGAGCATGAAATTTGTCCTGCTCATAAATTTTAAAATGACAACTTTTAAAATTTATTTGAGCAAGACAAATGATATTCTTTATTGTTCTGACGCTGAAAGTCACCTCATTCATTTGTATTTTAACCCATTCAGTACCAGAAACCCCTAAAGGGGTACCTTGGCAAACAATGCAGGCCCAGATCAGATGCCGCAGAGTGCGGCATCTGATCAGGGCCTACACTGTTTGCGAAAAGTTAAGCCATTTTCCAAATCAATTTTGAAGATAACACAACCTGACACCCCTGAATTTTGAAATGGACTCCTGCTGTATAAAAGGAGGAAAAAATTCCATCTGGTTCAAAAAGGGTTAATGTTTATTAGCATCCCAAATTTCATACTTAGCAGAACTAAGCCTGAAAAAAGTTTAATTCTTCTCTTGCTGAATATTCATTTAAGCCACACCCATTTCTGTCTATCAACCAATCAAATTACTTGATGTAATTTATTGCTACAAATTCATAAACTGAATGCCAAACAGTGTAGATCCTGATCAGATTCAGAAGCCATCTGATCTGGATCTACACTGTTTGCAAAGATAGGGGTTGGCGTGAACAGCAAGATAAGGGTTAATAATAAACTTGGCTCAAGGTCAGGCTAACTTACCAAGCTGTTTATTGGACTATACAGACTTAAAATCTGTCAACTTCAATTTTTTTTTTAATTGAAACTTGCAGATGAAGACAGAGTATGCTTGTTAGAGGCTGAGAATGACCAAATATTTGAAGGTGACCCTTACCTTGTCACAAATAGCAACAACTATGATGACTGCCAGATGGATTGTTCTAACAACTATCTGTGTATGTCAGCTACACTGGACCTTTCTGGGAACCAGCCTGAGTGTAGATTGTACTCGTCAAGCATGGTTAGCACAACATCCACCGGGGGCCGAGTTTGGAGAAAATCCTGTGAACCAGGTAAGAACATCAGGTGAAGAAGTTTGTGAAATGAACACCCTACTAAACCCCACATTATATAGAGAAAACTGGGGTTTATGGGGGGTGTACATTATTTTTCTTATTTCTGCTTCAGGAAATAGGTTGTGGGTACTCGTTAGAACTGCCTCAATGAGGTAGTTCTGATGGGCACCCACAACCTATGTTTGCAGCATAGACAAGAAAAATATCACAGGTTTTCATCAGAAAATTTGTCATTTTGGAGATGTGAAAAAATGCACTATGTCAGACGGGTCTTTCCTTTAAGAGTAGATCAAGAATTTTCTTCTCAGGAGCAAATTCTTTCCTTTAACCCATTTAGTACTAAAACCCCTAAACGGGTACCCTGGCAAACAGTGCTGGCCCACATCAGATGCCGCAGAATGCGGGGTCTAATCAGAGCTCCACTGTTTGCTAAAAGTTCAGTCATTTTCTAAATGAATTTTGATGAAAACACAAAGTGACACCCCTAAATTTTGAAATGGATTCCTGCTATATATAAGGAGGAAGATTCCATTTGGTACAAAAAGGGTTAAGATTACTCTTAGATTCTCTTTTTGGAAGGTATCAGAAAGTGAACAGGAAGTTCAAAGGTTGTCTCCCTTAATAAAATATGATTGAAAATGTGCCACTTGTATCATGCCCCTGGGTTCCAAATGGGCCACACCCCAGGGCCCCTTCACTCCCACAGACTCATAATGGAAAAAAGCTTCAAAAATCTTCTTCTCGGAAACCACAGGGCCCAGAGCTGATATATTGAGCATGTAGTAATGGCAAGTGGTCACCTACATAATTCCAGCCAATCATGCCCCTGGGGTCCAAACGGACCAGCCCCGGGCCCCTTAGCTCCTATAGACTCATAATGGCAAAAAGCTTCAAAAATCTTCTTCTCTGAAACCACAGGGCCCAGAGCTTAGATATTTAGCATGTAGCAATGGCAAGTGGTCACCTACATAATTCCGCCAATCATGCCCCTGGGTTCCAAATGGGCCACGCCCCGGGGTCCCTTCGCTCCCATAGACTCATAATGGAAAAAGCTTCAAAAATCTTCTTCTCTGAAACCACAGGGCAAAGAGCTTATATATTTAGCATGTAGTTATGGCAAGTGGTCACCTACATAATTCCTGCCAATCATGCCCCTGAATTCCAAATGGGCCACGTCCCGGGGCCCCTTCGCTCCCATAGATTCATAATGGAAAAAAAGCTTCAAAAATCTTCTCTGAAACCACAGGGCCCAGAGCTTAGATATTTAGCATGTAGCAGTGGCAAGTGGTAACCTACATAATTCCTGCCAATCATGCCCCTGGGGTCCAAATTGGTCACACCCCGGGGCCCCTTAGCTCCTTAGCAACTTGCCCTATTTGAAAATAATTTCACAGGAATGTTCCTTGAGTGACCCTCTTTCAAAATTGCCTAAACCGTTCCACTCCATTAAACAAAATGGCCACCAGAGCTAAAAATAGAAAAACCTTTAAATGACATTTCCTCCTAGGCAAGTGGCCCAATTGTGGAGTTATGTTACATAACTGATAATTAAGTTGAGGGTTCGGCGAACTGTCTTATTCCCCACTGTTCTGTCTTATTCATTCTGTTCGGTTCTGTCAGGGAATCCTATACTGGGTTATTTTTATGAACCCATTGATTGGCCAGTTATTACACACTCGCGCCTTCTAACGTCATTATGAATCTCTTATAATGTATTCATTGGTGGCTTGTTGGAAAGCCATCATAATCGAAGTAATTTGATTGGCTTGGCTCGTCTCACGCGCCAAATGCCGAAAATTATTCCATCCTTTGTCATTATTAGGCTACTAGCTGAAGGACTACCATTATGAAAAATGGACCTTGATATACATTCAATATATTTTGACCGGCAAACATCTAATCAATAAAATCCAATATATTTTTAACTTAACATTCTTGGCTTTCATTTGACTCCGAAGATTAATTTGAAAATAATTTCACAGGAATGTTCCTTGAGTGACGCTCTTTCAAAATTGCCTAAATCGTTACGCTCCGTTAAATAAAGTGGCCGCCAGAGCTAAAAATAGAAAAACCTTTAAATGACATCTCCTCCTAGGCAAATGGCCCGATTTGAAAAGAATTTCACAGGAATGTTCCTTGAGTAACCCTCCTTCAAAATTGTCAAAATCGTTCTGCTCCGTTAAACAAAATGGCCACCAGAGCTAAAAATAGAAAAACCAACAAATGACATTTCCTCCTAGGCAAGGACCTATAAAGAGGGTTGACGCGTCGTTAAACACGAAATCATAATCATTATCCTCCTAGCCTGATTTGAAAATAATTTCACAGGAATGTTCCTTGAGTGACCCTCTTTTAAATTTGCCTAAATGGTTCCGCTTAGTTAAACAAAATGGCCACCAGAGCTAAAAATAGAAAAACCTGTAAATGACATCTTCTCCTAGGCAAATTGCCCTATTTAAAAATAATTTCACAGGAATGTTCCTTGTGTGACCCTCTTTCAAAATTGCCTAAATTATTCCACTCCGTTAAACAAAATGGCCACCATAGCTAAAAATAGAAAAACCTTTAAATGACATTTCCTCCTAGGCAAATGGCCCGATTTGAAAATAATTTCCCAGGAATGTTCCTTGAGTGACCCTCTTTCAAAATTGCCTGAACTGTTCCGCTCTGTTAAACAAAATGGACACCAGAGCTAAAAATAGAAAAACCTTCAAATTCTACTACAATGAAAAATAGCCTCCAAAGATAAAAGTCTTTGGTCCTCATCTCCTTAAAGCAGTGAATCCCTCATTTGAAACATCATGGATTCAGGTGAGCAATTCAGGGCCATCATGCCCCTCTTGTTCTAAAAAATGATGAGGAAAAAACATATTTGAATGTCATGTACAGCAGTCATAATTGATGCTTAAAGGGGAATGGAAAAACCATCAGGGGAGGCAACTGCAAAAGAATTTTTGTCTCCCGTGTCAATAGGGGTCAACTCCTACAGGAAAGAATTTGCTCCTGAGGAGCAAATTCTTTCCTTTAAAAGTAGACCTCTTTTTCAGCAGGACAGGGCTTGCCGAAGAACGAACAGGAAGTTCCGAAAGTTGTCTCCCTTTAAAAAATGGCAGAAAAATCTACCAGGTGTTCCCATTACCCTTATGCAGATAAGGAGTAACAATGATACAATAGAGCTTTGATGGCTTGAACAACGATGGCTTGTTAGCCATGGCTGAGCTGAACCTGGTTTTGAGTTCCTAGGGATTTCCTGTACCGTTTAGAAAACACACCTAAACAAATACATTGTAACATCAATCGTCGAAAAAGTGAAAATTTTAAAATGAAAAATTGTGATATTTTGCTTATTTCTGCTCAAAATATAGATTGTGGGAACTCGTTAGAACCGCCTCATCAAGGCGATTCTAGGGAGTACCCACAACCTATATTTTAGAGCAAAAATAAGAAAATAAGGTTTACCCATGCAAACCCTAGTTTTACTATAAAAAACTGCGGTTCAAGGGGGTCAAAATTTTATAGGCGTGTTTTCGTGATGCCTAGAAGTAGAGCGGGATAATTAAGGAGATTTTCGACTTTTATCTTGTAAATGTATGCTGTGTTTACTCATTAGAATTGCCTTGATGAGGTGATTCTAATGACTACACACAGCATACATTTTTATTATCTAACACTGAAAAGCTATTCCAAAATAAACCCTAATATGCCTCCTGGTAGTAACTTCAGTGGCTTAGCTCGAACTACCCCTGTCTCGAACAAATTTTTGTGGTCCCAAAGGTGTTTGAGCCATTGAAGTTTGTAATTAAATTCATATGTTGTGGGTACATTTTAGAATCGCCTCGATTAGGTGATTCTAACAAGTACCCACAGCATATGCTTTTATAGAGAAATTAGAAAAATTAGTCCTTAGTTCACCTTGTTTCTTTCCTTATAGGGATTAGGGACCTATGTGTTCAAGCCTCAAGATGCCAGAAAACTGCATCTTAAAATGTTGTCTGTTTAGGTTGTCTGTTGAATCTTCTTTCAAACTTGTCAAACACATTTAACAGGCAAACTGTAGGTCCCGATCAGACTTCTCTTATAGGAGGAATCTGATCTGGCAGCAGGCAACAAAGCAGACGACAATTGTTGTGATTGGGATCTTAGGGGTTAACAAAGTTTCATTGTCTTTTCAGAGGAAGACCGCCATTGCTTCTTTGGTTTGATAAAAGATATGTTTTTGGGATCAAGCTACTATAAGCGGGAAAAAGCCAGAGATTCTGAAGGATGTAAGCACAGGTGTGGCAGGAATAAGAAATGTGTTTCTGTGAGTTCTATTCCAAGACCTGATGGTACCAGTCTCTGTCACATATACACAGATCTAATGGCTATCAATACAGAAGAGAAGCTAGAAGCCATGTCTTGGAAGAAAATTTGTCCCAAGAAAGGTAAATACTGTATTAAAACTTTTTGTACCGAATGAAATCTTCCTCCTTATATATGGCAGGGGTCCATTTAAAAAATTTATGGGTGTCAGGTTGTGTTTGCTTCAAAACTGTTTGCCAGGGTACCCGTTTTGGAGTTTCGTTACAGAATGGGTTAACCCTACTTTTTGGACACCTCAACTTTTTACCATACTGTTCTAAAATTTATATATCAACGGATCAGGGATAAAATACAGAATAAATAACCAACTAATTAATTGGTGGGTTGTAGCGGGTTGTGGGTAATGATAAAGGTATAATTTGTTTGTTTTGGGCAACCTGGTTGCATGGTTGTGAGAAATCATCTCAATTCATGGCTCAGGCTTCTCAATGGCACTTTAAATGAGTTTCGTTGACTATCCTCTCAGGACGAAGCCGTTGATCAGAGCTTTGGACGCCTTCTCCAATAGGTTGTCCATGCTGCATATTCATCAATCAAAGAAATATCAAAATCATAAAAATATTCTAAACATAGATTATACCAGGTAAGCCAGTGAGTGTGCATTGTATTTACATTACGATAACAAACCCAGGCAAAGTGGTGCGAGTCTGACCATCCCACATATAAACCTTTTGGTTTGTTTGGGTGGTAGTGCTTGAGATGTTACTTCACTTCTGTGTCAGGTAATAGTCCTACAAAATTGGAAACAGCATTTCCAAAATGACCTAAATTTAGCTGACGACAACATAAAACCTCGATTCAAACAAAACCAGCCAATTTATAATACTGTTGTTCAGGTCCAAAACTGAAACCTATTAGTTGGACAATGGTCTTATCTCCTATAGATTGGAATTCATCTGTAAACCTAGTTATGTCAAAACTGTTATAATGGTGAATATTATTTTAACTTGTATCCTGCTGAATGTGAAGATTCCTACTTTTGCAAACAGTGTAGATCAAGATCATATGGCTCATCTGATTTGAATTCACACTGTGTATCATGTAGTTTATGAATTAAATGAATATACAATGTCAAGAAATTTGATTGATTGGTAATTAACTTATTTATTCAGCAGGATAAGGGTGATAGAGGTTAAGGTGTATTTTACTGTTTTATCCAGAAAAATCCCCATGTAGCCTTATGGTCCAGGAGAATAAATTTGGAGGTGATACTGACTACACAAAGTTCTATGTAACCACTGAGGCTCTGTGTACTCAAGCTTGTCTCCATGACAACCCATGTGTGGGCACAAGTGTGGAACCAGAAGCTGATGGATTCAGCTGTCGTCTATATGATCATCCTCCGACACTACAAGATGTTACAGGAGCTGTTTATTATGTTAAATCATGTCCAGGTATGTATGAGGTGGGTGGATTATTAAGTGTGTAAAAATGGTGAGTTCCTAAATATCGCTTTAAAAGTCTATGTAACAAAAACTCCTGTAAACCAACTTTTTTCTGCTGACCATTCCAAGGCGGTTCTTCTGTTGCGTTTTATTTTTGTTATGGTTTGTCTTTGGGTGTTTGTGTCGCTATATTATTTTATTTTGGATAGCCTATTGGCCATATTGTGGGAAAGTAACTGTCCTTTTGGCTTTCCGCTATTGATGTTTCCATTAGGGTCTGTTGTTTCATGTTGGTGTTTCTTTCCCTTTGGTGTCTTTGATGGGAGCTGTGGGTTAATTGTATCGATTCCTGATCATTGCCTCCACTTCTATTTTTTTATATAGAGAAAAGTGAGGTGTACATGAGTATATTTTATTTCTCTTACATCTGCTCCAAGACATAGGTTGTGGGTGCTCATTAGAACTGCCCCAAAGAGGCAGTTCTAACAAGCAACCACAACCTATTTTTTTGCAGAAATAAGAAAAATATCACACATTTTCATCAGCAAAATTGACCATTTTGGAGATAAAAAAGTATGCACTATGTGGCATTGATGTGTTAATTTGAGCATACAGTTGATGCTAGGCTACAGTTGAACAAAGCTTGCTGTTCTTGCAGTAGGTATAGCATGTAAATGATCCTGTCTCTTCACCTTCATTTCCATTCTCCTTATCCACATACTACCCGGCCTGCCTCAGCATCACAGTTGAATCCACATCTGATCTGACTGGTGATCAGTGGGTTGTGGGTTTGATAACTGCCAGGTCATCCACAATCTTTTTTCCAGTTATTCTGACCTTCCACTGGGTCAAGAAGAGCAGTTGTCCATTTCTGGTTAAATAATCTGCTCTGTACTGATCAATCACTTACGTAAATCACTAACGTAATGAATAAGCCTACTTAAGAAAAGTGTGGTTAGGTAACGTGACCAACTTGAAATGATCTAAGTAGTGTTAACTGGGCCATTAAACTCCAAACACATTTGGAAAAGTGCTGATTTGTTTGTTTGTATTGGAGTTTAATGGCCCAGTCAACACTATTTAGGTCATTTTTAGCCAGTCAGTTTACCTATCCACACTTTTCCTGGGCAGGCTCATATGTAAGCTGTTAACCAGTACAGTGCACATTCTTTAGCCGGAAACTGACAACTGCCCTTCTTGAATCTGCGGAAGGGAGAGAATGACCGTAAAAAGGATTTCATGATCAATCTCCATGAAAGAATGTTGCAGACCACGGCAGGTATTGAAACCCGCATCCTTCTGATCGCCAGTCAGAGGCGCATCTGACTGAGCTACCGAGGCCGGCAGGAAAATTGCTGAAACTTTTTTTTGTACTAATAGCATATTACATGCTTCTTATGATGTACATGCAGGATGCTGCATATTACATGTTTCATCTGTGTGATATGTATTTGTTTGCATAAAATACTTTTTTCATGCTCATTGAACATAATTTTATACTCATTTGATTTGAGCATGAAAAAGTTTATAGCCTTGAGAACTTAATACTTGTTTTATTTTCATGTTTTGCAGAAATACCCACACCACCATGTACATACGAGACAATGGATCTTGATACTACCTTCATCATTGGAGAGAACTTTACTCGATCAGTCAGAGTAATTGACTACAATCAGTGTAAAACTGAATGTCTGCAGGATCACCACTGTGCATCCGGAACTTACCGAGAAAAGGAAGAATTTAACTTGTGCCTCTTACACACACCGGAATCAGCTGTACTGGCATTCCCTTCAGAAGGCCAGTCTTTTGTCAAGAGGTGTGCTGGTGAGTTGTAAGACACTATCTTGTGCTTCTGATATACACCTGGGGCCAGTTGTTCAAAAATATTGACTTCGTTAGTTAACATAGCCTTAAAACTGATCATTTAATAAGACAAATATGCTAATATTTTTGCAAAAAAATGGGAGCAGCTTTTGCAAATGCAAAAGCTGCTCACAATTTTTTCAGCAAAAATACCAAAATTTTAGATATTGAACTTGCTAGAACAGTTAACATTATGACCACTACTGAGCGCGTCAAGCTAACAAGGCTTTGGACAACTTGTTTCATAAATTTCATATGAATGACCACTCATGTAAGAGCCTTTATGTCACAAAAAATGTCATTCTGTACACTAGACAAGGTTGAAACCTTTTATTCACATGCAGAAAAATTCCGCCATTAGGACCTGCTAAAATTAAGACTAATTCTTGCTTTAAAAACATCTCTTTTAAGTTTCAGTTCTCCTTTCTTTGTGTTTTCTATGCCCAGTGCCCTCTAGAATGAGACTACCTTTGGGACTGTTCAAAAGTGGTCTTAAAGACCACTTTTGAACAGTCTCAAAGGCAGTCTCAATTTAAAAATTTTACTGTGTCACCATAATGTTTTCATCATGTGTCACCCTAATGTTTACAGATCAGGGATCCAGTGAGTATATATCAGTGGAGACTGTTTATGAAACTGGAGATGGTGTAATTGGAGACATGCCTGACAATACAGCGGAGAGTTGTGCTCTCTTATGTCTCCAGGTTAACCCATGTGTGGCTGCTCAAACTTCACCGCAGCAAGGTGGAGGGATGACGTGTAGTCTGTTCTCTTCTACCACGCCTTCAACAATAGAATATACACTGTTCAAGAAGATGCAGATCTGTAAGTTGGTTAATCTCTAATTACCTATCACTTCTTATAAGTTTACTGTAAGTTTATTTGAGATTCTAACACAGCGCGCCTATATAGGCAATCGAAAATAACTGTGTTTTATTCTGCAACAAATCACAGCTCGGAAGAGCGTGACGAGTGACGTCATTACAATTCCCAATTTATGACATCTCCAGTCGATTTCCTTGACATTAGACGGTGTAACGTCATTTTCTCGCATCGAAAACGTAAGAAAAGGATATAAATGCATGTGTTTCAGTCGATAAATTTAGCGGGATTTCTTCTAACAATGGCGAAAGGTTGTGAGATTTTGAAGGAAACAACAACATTATTGCCGATTTTCAGCGTGTTAGAATCGAAATAGATCAGCTCTTGTCTGTGATTTGTTGAGTAATAAATCACAGTTTGTCGGTCAGTTGTAAGTAGACAAATCACGCGCGCTACGCGCTTGTGATTTGTCTACTTTACAACTGACCGCCAAACTGTGATTTATTAGTCAACAAATCACAGTTAGAGCTGATCTATTTCTTAAACATAACATTGACATAACCTGTAAAATGTGTGTGACTTGTCATCTCTAGAGGATGAGGTGCACTTCTTTCTGAACAGTCTGACTGTGTGAAGTCAAACTATGGTGGTTTTGAATAATTTTGAAATTACAAACAGAAGCGGTGAGTGGCAACTTTGCAAATTGTTACAGTAAAACTTCGATGGCTCGAACACCGATGGCTCGTTTGCTACGGCAGAGTCGAACCCGTTCTTGAGTCCCTAGGGAATTTCTCTACATAAGAAATAGTGAGGAGAAAGTTAGGCTATTTTCGCCTTTTACCTTGCAAATTTATGCTGTGTGTGCTCATTAGAATCGCCTCAATGAGGCGATTCTAATGAGTACACACAGCATAAATTTATATTATAGAACACCGAAAAGATGTCCAATATTATCCACGTGATGCATCCTGGCAGTAACCATCAGTGGCTCGAACTACCCCTGTCTCGAACAGATTTTCGTGGTCCCAAAGGTGTTCGAGCCATTGAAGTTCGACTGTATATACTATAGCGGAAGAACTGATGAATACTGGTTAAGAGTCTTTTTTTGCGAAGACAATTTCTGCAAAGATGTGGTATCTTTTATGGGTTAAGTACAGAGTGTGACAAAGAAATGCACATTATGATTGTTCTCAATAATATATGTTTATTTGTTTGTAGTTTGCTGCTTTCTAATGAATACACTTAACCCTTAACCCTTTACCACTCAGGGATTTTTTGAATTTCGCTGATTTTCACAGTGTTGCACCTGACAACAACTTCAACTAGCCATTGTTTCATAATGGATGGTCTGTTTTACACCAAACTCGGTATGAATGTTCATTGGGCAGTAGCCTTTCAAATGCAACCTTTCATGACTTGATCATTGTTGTCTTTGTAACATAACTATCCAGGGGTAGAAATGCAGATTTTAGGTGCTTCTGGGGCTTAAAATGGGGGGGGGGGGGGGTGCAGACACGTAAAAACACGTATCTGAGTGGGAAAGGGTTAAGCTGCCCAGAAAAACTACATCTGAAAATGTTGTCTGCTGAATCTTCTTGCAAACTTTTCAGAAATATTTGTTCATACAGGCAAATAGTGTGGAACCAGATCAGACTACTCCTAGAGCAGCAGTATCATCTGGGTGCACACTGTTTGCAAAAATGACTTTTAAATGAACCGGCAGATGACAAAGCAGACAACAATTGTTGTGATAAAAGACTAGGGTCAGCCAGTGCATCTTTGCAGTCTCAGTTATCCCATGAACCTTCCATAGCCTTCAAGCTGTCAAAAGATATAAGCAAAATCCTTGTATTGCTGGCTGGATGCACAGGCTGATCTATGTCATTGTATTTTGTGCAGGTCTTATTGTAGGCTTTATCTTGTGCCATCTAATTTATATTCACCTTTCCTGCTGACTATCAACCAATCAAATCACTTGATGCAATGTACACATTTATTTTATTTCACAAACTGATAGACAAACAGAAGCTATCTTATCTAGATCTGTCGGCCCCCGCCCATAGGGGCTTGAAGAAATATATGGGCTGTATGATGCTTCCACGCAGAGCTGAATCCGTCCCGCACACTAGTACTGGTAAACTGCTTAGAGGATCTAAGCCTGTCCAGGAACCGCTGTGCAAGGTGGACTGTCCATGCTAATAAACCCTATTGGTTTCATTGGGCGACAGGGCTTGAGATGTCATTTCATCTCAATATCGGGTAAAAGTCCCACAAAATTGGAAGCAACGTCTCCAGAATGACCTTTACAGTGTTGACGGGGACGTTAAACCTCAAATCAAACAAAACAAACAAACAAACTTATCTAGATCTACTCTGTTTGCAAAGAAAGGGTAATTGGCAAACAATGCAGGCCCAGATAAGACACCACAGAATGTGGTCTCAGATCAAGGTCTATGCTGTTTGCAACCAGTTCAACTATTTATGCCCCCAACTTCGAAGAAGTTGTGGGGGCATATTGGTTTTGCCCTGTTCGTCCGTCCGTCCTTCCGTCCTTACGTCCGTCCCACTTTTTACTGCATAGCATAACTTTAGAACCATGGGTGCTAGGTTTTTGAAATTTCATATATGGATTCCTCATGAAAAAATAATTGACCCGTGTTTTTTTTCTCGTCAGGATTATGCCCCTTTTTTGAGTTATGCCCCTTTGCAAAAAATACTATGAAATCTTGTAAGCAAGATATCTCAAAAACTGTTTGAGCTATTGCCCTGAAACTTTACATGCTGGTTGGGGATGATGAGTAGATGAACTGATAAACTTTTGAAAAAAATCCGAAATTTTTTTCTTGAGTTATGGCCCTTTGAAATTTTTCGCGTTTTAAGTTTGTAAGCAAGATATCTAAAAAAACTATTTGAGGTTTTTCCCCGAAACTTCACAGACTTGTCGGGGATGATGAGTAGATGAACTGATCAACTTTTGAAAAAAATCCGATTTTTTTTTCTTGAGTTATGGCCCTTAGATTTTTTTCGTGTTTTCAGCTTGTAAGCAAGATATCTCAATAATTGTTTGAGCGATTGCCCTGCAACTTTACAAGCTGGTTTGGGATGATGTGTAGATGAACTGATTAACTGTTGAAAAAAAATCCTATATTTTTATGCCCCCAACTTCGAAGAAGTTGTGGGGGCATATTGGTTTTGCCCTGTTCGTCCGTCCGTCCTTCCGTCCTTCCGTCCTTACGTCCGTCCCACTTTTTACTGCATAGCATAACTTTAGAACCATGGGTGCTAGGTTTTTGAAATTTCATATATGGATTCCTCATGAAAAAATAATTGACCCGTGTTTTTTTTCTCGTCAGGATTATGCCCCTTTTTTGAGTTATGCCCCTTTGCAAAAAATACTATGAAATCTTGTAAGCAAGATATCTCAAAAACTGTTTGAGCTATTGCCCTGAAACTTTACATGCTGGTTGGGGATGATGAGTAGATGAACTGATTAA
Source organism: Lucinisca nassula (assembly GCA_963580285.1). Taxonomy (NCBI): domain Eukaryota; kingdom Metazoa; phylum Mollusca; class Bivalvia; order Lucinida; family Lucinidae; genus Lucinisca; species Lucinisca nassula. The sequence continues at coordinate 168,731,406 of OY757011.1, forward strand.
CTTTTGAAAAAAATCCGAAATTTTTTTCTTGAGTTATGGCCCTTTGAAATTTTTCGCGTTTTAAGTTTGTAAGCAAGATATCTAAAAAAACTATTTGAGGTTTTTCCCCGAAACTTCACAGACTTGTCGGGGATGATGAGTAGATGAACTGATCAACTTTTGAAAAAAATCCGATTTTTTTTTCTTGAGTTATGGCCCTTAGATTTTTTTCGTGTTTTCAGCTTGTAAGCAAGATATCTCAATAATTGTTTGAGCGATTGCCCTGCAACTTTACAAGCTGGTTTGGGATGATGTGTAGCTGAACTGATTAACTGTTGAAAAAAAATCCTATATTTTTTTCTTGAGTTATGGCCCTTTGAAATTTTTCGCGTTTTAAGTTTGTAAGCAAGATATCTCAAAAACTATATGAGGTTTTTCCCCAAAACTTCACAGACTGGTTGGGTATGATGAGTAGATGAACTGATTAACTTTTGAAAAAAATCCAATTTTTTTTTCTTGAGTTATGGCCCTTTGATTTTTTTCGTGTTTTCAGCTTGTAAGCAAGATATCTCAAAAATTGTTTGAGCTATTGCCCTGAAACTTTACAGGCTGGTTGGGGATGATGAGTAGATGAACTGATTAACTTTTGAAAAAAATCCGAAATTTTTTTCTTGAGTTATGGCCCTTTGAAATTTTTCGCGTTTTGGCGTCCTTCCGTCCTTCCGTCCTTAAGTCCGTCCCACTTTTTACTGCATAGCATAACTTTAGAACCATGGGTGCTAGGTTTTTGAAATTTCATATATGGATTCCTCATGAAAAAATAATTGACCCGTGTTTTTTTTCTCGTCAGGATTATGCCCCTTTTTTGAGTTATGCCCCTTTGCAAAAAATACTATGAAATCTTGTAAGCAAGATATCTCAAAAACTGTTTGAGCTATTGCCCTGAAACTTTACATGCTGGTTGGGGATGATGAGTAGATGAACTGATTAACTTTTGAAAAAAATCCGAAATTTTTTTCTTGAGTTATGGCCCTTTGAAATTTTTCGCGTTTTAAGTTTGTAAGCAAGATATCTAAAAAAACTATTTGAGGTTTTTCCCCGAAACTTCACAGACTTGTCGGGGATGATGAGTAGATGAACTGATCAACTTTTGAAAAAAATCCGATTTTTTTTTCTTGAGTTATGGCCCTTAGATTTTTTTCGTGTTTTCAGCTTGTAAGCAAGATATCTCAATAATTGTTTGAGCGATTGCCCTGCAACTTTACAAGCTGGTTTGGGATGATGTGTAGATGAACTGATTAACTGTTGAAAAAAAATCCTATATTTTTTTCTTGAGTTATGGCCCTTTGAAATTTTTCGCGTTTTAAGTTTGTAAGCAAGATATCTCAAAAACTATATGAGGTTTTTCCCCAAAACTTCACAGACTGGTTGGGTATGATGAGTAGATGAACTGATTAACTTTTGAAAAAAATCCAATTTTTTTTTCTTGAGTTATGGCCCTTTGATTTTTTTCGTGTTTTCAGCTTGTAAGCAAGATATCTCAAAAATTGTTTGAGCTATTGCCCTGAAACTTTACAGGCTGGTTGGGGATGATGAGTAGATGAACTGATTAACTTTTGAAAAAAATCCGAAATTTTTTTCTTGAGTTATGGCCCTTTGAAATTTTTCGCGTTTTGGCATATTGGTTTTGCCCTGTTCGTCCGTCCTTCCGTCCTTCCGTCCTTACGTCCGTCCCACTTTTTACTGCATAGCATAACTTTAGAACCATGGGTGCTAGGTTTTTGAAATTTCATATATGGATTCCTCATGAAAAAATAATTGACCCGTGTTTTTTTTCTCGTCAGGATTATGCCCCTTTTTTGAGTTATGCCCCTTTGCAAAAAATACTATGAAATCTTGTAAGCAAGATATCTCAAAAACTGTTTGAGCTATTGCCCTGAAACTTTACATGCTGGTTGGGGATGATGAGTAGATGAACTGATTAACTTTTGAAAAAAATCCGAAATTTTTTTCTTGCGTTATGGCCCTTTGAAATTTTTCGCGTTTTAAGTTTGTAAGCAAGATATCTAAAAAACTATTTGAGGTTTTTCCCCGAAACTTCACAGACTTGTCGGGGATGATGAGTAGATGAACTGATCAACTTTTGAAAAAAATCCGATTTTTTTTCTTGAGTTATGGCCCTTAGATTTTTTTCGTGTTTTCAGCTTGTAAGCAAGATATCTCAATAATTGTTTGAGCGATTGCCCTGCAACTTTACAAGCTGGTTTGGGATGATGTGTAGATGAACTGATTAACTGTTGAAAAAAAATCCTATATTTTTTTCTTGAGTTATGGCCCTTTGAAATTTTTCGCGTTTGAAGTTTGTAAGCAAGATATCTCAAAAACTATATGAGGTTTTTCCCCAAAACTTCACAGACTGGTTGGGTATGATGAGTAGATGAACTGATTAACTTTTGAAAAAAATCCAATTTTTTTTTCTTGAGTTATGGCCCTTTGATTTTTTTTCGTGTTTTCAGCTTGTAAGCAAGATATCTCAAAAATTGTTTGAGCTATTGCCCTGAAACTTTACAGGCTGGTTGGGGATGATGAGTAGATGAACTGATTAACTTTTGAAAAAAATCCGAAATTTTTTTCTTGAGTTATGGCCCTTTGAAATTTTTCGCGTTTTAAGTTTGTAAGCAAGATATCTAAAAAACTATTTTAGGTTTTTCCCCGAAACTTCACAGACTGGTCAGGGATGATGAGTAGATGATTAACTACAGCTTTTCTTGTGTAATTTCAGCATTACAGCCACATAAAAACAAGATATCTCAATTACTGTTAGGGACAAGCAGTGTTAGGGTCAAGCAGTTGGGGGCATTGTGTTTCATAAACACTGGCTCTAGTTTCCAAATAAAATTAGAAGAGAACACAACCTGACACCCTTAAATTTTGAAATGGACTCCCACTATATACAAGGAGGAAGATTCCGTTGGATACAAAAAGGGTTACACTCTGCTTATCTTAACTTATCATTTATCAATTTTCAGCTAATATAGTCAACCAAAACTGCTGGTTCACAAAATGGACACTGGGATTTTCGATATCTGGTGATGCTCTAAACACCAAACCTGACTCCAGTACCAAAGAGTGTCAGGAGTTATGCAGGAATATGGCAGAATGTCGATTTGCTGTTGTTGATTCTGATGGACTATGCTCACTGCATGATGAGGGGGCTCAGATAGTGCGTGATTCCACTGACACTGCTGAACTATGGGAAAAACACTGTACTGACAGTAAGTAGGGTAATTTATCATAAATATAGTACATTTGAACAGACTCTTTTGACTGAGATCAGATAACTCTTGAGGAGTCTGATTAGGGTCTACATAGCTAGCCACTCTGCAGCAGAGTAACTTTGTTTGACTTTTTATCACGCAGGAAATTCACTTTGATCAGATTTTAGAATAATTACTGTATATGTTTTGACTATTCTATGATTTTGGAAGGTTGAATTTAACACACATTTTGTACATTTTTCATTGTGACATGCTCTTGCACAGAAATACAGACAGAATCAAGTCAGTCTATATGAAAAGCTAGTCATTGCATAAAAGACCAATCAATGTTCCTGCAAACCTGCTCAATAGTAATTGTCTTGTCAAAAACACTAGGCTTGACTTAGTCTCAGACAAAACGAGTTCTGATCCCATTAAGTGGCAGCTCATGTGAGCATATTATGGATCAGATTTTAAACAATAACCATATCTCTTCATATGTTGCACAAAATCTTTGCATCCCATGAGGTGGACATGTTTTGCTTGTTTGTTTCACATACCTGGTAAACAAAGGTGTCTACACTCAACCTTTTGACTACTTGATCATGACTAGCAGATGGCATTTTCAAAGTGCGTTTTTTTTTTCAGTGAAAATAAGGCTTGGCATCATGTGTGAATCTTTTGCCCAGCATTACCTGTGAATTACTGCCCAGTGTAACGTCAAGCCTCATTTACTACAAAAAATATTTTTAAAAATCAGATTGAAGTGTTAAAGCAAACACTTTGCTCCTGGGGAGCAAATTCTTTCCTTTAAGAGCAGTTCCGTAGCATCTCTGAGGTTTCAAAGAGGAAAAGCAAAGGCTATGGCCAGACTGGAGATGTATTAAGAAAGACAATTCCTGGTGAAAAAAATGTGCACTGTGTTGGGGAACTGCTAATGTGTAGGCCTGCCAAGGAAAAGTGTAGTTAGATAAACTTATCAACTCAACATGACCTTAATAGTGTTGACTTAGCCATTAAACTCCAAACCAGACCAAAGGACTGGGTGTATGGCAGACTGAGTTGAGTCCTTTTTTGTTGCACAGGGTATCCTGCTGTTTTGCTTTTATAATTTTGTTCAGCTCTTGTCCTGCTGACTAAATTAATTTGCTACACCCCTTTCTGACTATCAACCAATCAGGTTACATGTACTTGATACAAAGTATTCATTCAAATTCACAAACTGAATGGCAAACAGTGTAGATCCTGATCAGAAGACTTCTCCAGAAGACATCTGATCTGGATCTACACTGTTTTGCAAAGGTACTAGGAGTTATTGGATCAGCAGGTTAAGTATTCATTTCAATTTATTTCTCTTCAGAATGTACCACAACAGCAAAGAAACGGTCCTGTGGTGGTGACCACTTTTACAACATCTTCCTCTTTGGATCTGTTCAGGAGTGTTCTGATCAGTGTAGTAGAGATTCTTATTGCCGTGAAGCATGTGCAGAAAGGGCATCGGATGGTGAATTAACATGTAAACTTTACAAGGAAGTTACAAAACAAGACGGAACACCAGAAGAAAACCATTATCTCATAGAGAAAATGTGTGAAAGCTGTGAGTATGATCAATTTTTCCTAAAGATAGGAAAGTTTTGGAATAATTCACAAAATCTTACTCTCTGATGTTCAGTTGGTAACACATTTTGTAAACAGATGTTTCAAATTGTGATTCGTGCTTAGGAAAATTGTGTTGCAGTTGGCATTCAAAATTTCTTTTATTTTTCAGAAAAAGTCAGACTTGGCATTTCATCTTAACCATCTGCCAACAAGAAATATCAAGCTTGTTTTGAAAAGAAAAACATTTGAAAATGACATCTGCAAATGTTTACAGGATAACCATCACGAAAACACGCCTATATAATTTTGACCCCCTCTAACCCCACTTTTATATAGTAAAACTGGGGTTTGCAGGGGTAAACCTTATTTTTCTTATTTCTGCTCTGAGATATAGATTGTTGGTACTCGTTATATAATCTATATTTTGAGCAAAAATAAGAAAAATATCGCAATATTTCATCTGAAAATTTTCATTTTTTCGGCGATTAATGTGTCAATGTATTTGTATAGGCGTGTTTTCGTAATGATATAAATCTGAAAGCTTGCTCTCTCTCAATACTTTAATAGTTTCAGACTCTACTGAATCACCTCCTAGAGAGAGATTAGTGAACTCAACCAATAGTATTATAAAGGGACTAGACTCAATGTGAACACACTGACACAGACTGACCGGAGTCTTAATATAAATCTTCATTGTTTACTATGGTGCAATAGCTCCTACACCTTTCAAAGCATGCAGATGTGTTCAATACTGTTTTCCTTTCTGTTTCTGAGTTCCTGGTAAAAATTGAAACAAAGCTACAACACAAATGGCTTGCAATCAGGGAGGAGCGTACCAGCGTACAGAAATTGTTAGCATTGTGAGGGTTAACATTTCATGTGAATTGGTTTGGTAGGCAGACAATTCAGCTTAAAATGTGATGCCCTATTTTCTTTGAAAACAATCAACCCTTGTCCTGATGAGCATGATAACCCCCTTTGCAAACAGTGTAGATCCAGTGTAGATCCAGATCAGATGGCTTCTGAAGAAGCCATCTGATCAGGATCTACACTGTTTGTCATTGAGTTTGTGAATTGAAACATTTGCATTATGCCTAGTAATTTGATTGGTTAATAGTCAGAAATTGGTGTGGGCAAATGTATGTTTTCAGCAGGACAAGGGCTAACCATTGGAAAATGTTTCCTTTTGTGCTTGCTCCTTTAACCCATTGTATGCGGGAAACTCCTTAAGGGGTACCTTGGCAAACAGTGCAGGTCCAGATCAGATGCCGCAGAACGTAGTATTTGATCAGGGCCTGCACTATTTGCTAACAGAGTTTTCCATTAAAAAAATAGAATAAAAATGAAAAAAATAGGCCTGACACCCCTTATATGACAAACGGACTTGTCCAATCATATAACAATGGAAGAGTCCACTAGCATACAATGGGTTAAGGTTTATGTTTGAACTACCCTTTTTTCTTTCTAGATAAGCCTCACTGTATAAAGAGCCAGTACAATAATGTATATGGTGGACGCAAGACAATGAAAACATTGCAAGTTGCAAGTCAACAGCAATGTGAGGAGGAATGTAGTAATCACCCATCATGCTCTGCTGCATCACATGTCACAGCTGGACAAGACCAGTGGTGTAGCCTGTATGATGTTGGACAAACTGCAGTCATGAGAAAAAGCAATAGCATTTTGATTGACTTTACTTGCAGACCAGGTATGGATATTTTCTGTAGTTATCCCCACGCTTTTTGAAGAGTGAGTGTGTTTGAGTTTAACATCTCAACAACAACTAAGGTCATACGGAGATGGATCCTCAGTTTAAAGACTCAGCCAAAAGTCTGAGGAAGCCCGGGGTCAAGCCCATGACCCCTGGTTTACCCCAGGAGTAGCTTAACCACTACACCACAGATGCTTCTACGCTTTTCGAAGAAAAGGTGGGGGTATTGTTATCGTACATCCATCCATCAGTCCGTCTTACTGGATAACTCCTCCTAGACCTTTAGAGATACTAACTTGAAACCTTAGGAATTGATAGATCTTTGGTCTGGGGAGTGCATGACACTTTCAGAATTCCACTCCTGGGGGCAGGGGCAGGGGCAGGGGCTGGGCCCCTGGAGGTTCAAAAATCAAAATTTTCAGAACATGGTCGTGTCAAATAAAATGGCATGATGAGTAGAATACATTGCAATCAAAATTTGACCCCATAGGTAAAAGTGGAGGTCACCAGAGATAAAGAAAAAAACCGTACCCCCTCCATAATGATTACTGGATAACTGCTCCTAGACAATTGGAGATAGAAACTTGGAACCTTGGGAACTGATAGAACTTTGATCTGGGGAATATCTGGCTTTTTGGAATTTCAATCCCACACCTTGGGGTGTAGAATACATTGCAACAAAAATGTGGAGGTTACCCGACATAAAAATGAAACATAAAGATTACCGGATAACTCCTCCTAGATCGTTAGAAATAGAAACTTGAAACCTTGGGAACTGATGGATGTTTGGTCTGGGGAGTGCATGACACTTTTGGAATTTTGATACCACCCTTGGAGGCTGGCCCCCCTGGAGGGGGTAAAAATTGAAGTTTTCAGAACATGGTTGTTTAACATATCAAATCGAACTGAAGCATGGGGATATGTGATGGCATGCCATTGACTGCACGATTCAAGTTGAAAATGATTGGATACACCCAAAAGTTTTGGGGCCAGCTGTTCAAAAAAAATTATTAGCTTAATGAGCTCATCAGTGGTCAGAATGTTAACTGTTGTAACAAGTACTTAATTTTTACTGTTTAAACCTTAAAGATTTAAATTCATTAGAAATAAAGTTTGCAAATTGATAAAAAGTTGTTAGGTTTGCAGTTAACTGAGGGACTACTTTTTGGTCTGCCTTCAGAAAATGGTTAAAATGTTGTTGTTTGTTCGGTCAAAAATGAGCTTTTAGTACTAAAGATGTCTTATTACAGGATTAACTGTGTTTCATTACAATAACAAGTTCCTGTAATGAATACCTGTAACCCATTTTGTACCAGAAACCCCGAAACGGGTACTTGGCAAACAGTGCAGGCCCAGATCAGATGCCGCAGAACGGGCCTACATTGTTTGCAAAACATACAGCCATTTTCCAAATAGTTTTTGAAGAAAACACAACCTGACGCCCGTAAATTTTGAAATGGACTCCTGCTTTATATAAGGAGGAAGATTCCATTTGGTATAAAATGGGTTAAAAATGTCACTTTATTTGAAGTGTGTTTTACAAGGATATGCATTGTTTTCCTTAGGCACTTTAAATGAGTGCCTCTGCCTATCATTTCTATAACTCACCCATGAAACATAGTGCATTTTTTTCACATCTCCAAAATGGCTACTTTTCTGATGAAAATCTGTGATATTTTTCTTATTAATACTGCAAAGGTTGCCGGTGCTCGTTAGAACCACCTCAATGAGGCGGTTCTAACGAGTACCCATAACCTATGTCTTCAAGCAGAAATAAGAAAAATAATGTATACCCCCATAAACCCCAGCTTTCTTTATATAAAGTGGGGTTTGCATGGTGGTGGGGGTCATTCAGGGACTTGTTCACGGGATGTTTTGCAGCAGAAGTAATGAAAAATTTCAAACATTTTCTGTAGAAATGAAATGGTTTTAGAGCCATAAAATGATTCATTATCTTAAGTTTTGCAAAACCTTCTGTACTTCAAGCAAATAGTGTAGACCATGATCAGATACCACATTATGTGGCATCTTTTCGGGTTTAACGCTGTTTTCCAATGCCTCATTTTTAGAAGCTAGACCCTAACATGTGTTAACACAATAACTCATTCCAGAGTCGGAGCTTACTTGCACATTGGTGAGCCAGGGTCAACGCAGTGGTGGTCCAAATCCCTACAGGTCATTCTCTACTCCCTCGAGTGTTGGGTGTGAGCAGTCTTGTCAACAGGATTACCGATGTGACCACGTAGAGTACCATTATAATGGCAGCACCTATATCTGCCAGTTTTATAGAGCGGAAGATTTGCAGTTGGCTTCAGCTGGTGGTTACTCTCTCTTCATGAAAACATGTTCACAAGGTGAGTTCATCACGAAAACACCCCTATATAATTCTGAACCCCTTGAACCCCACTTTTATATAGTAAAACTGGGGTTTACAGGGTTAAATATTATTTTTCATATTTCTGCTCTAAAATATAGATTGTTTGTACTCCTTAGAATCGATTCGATGAGGCGGTTCTAAGGAGTACCAACAATCTATATTTTGAACAGATATGAGAAAAATATCACAATTTTTCATCTTAAAATTTCCATTTTTCCGGCGGTAAAGTTTACAATGTATTTCTATAGGTTTGTTTTCGTAATGAAACAGTTGCTTAAAATCAAACCAGGGCCCAGTTGTTCAAAGCACTGTTTGCTTCACTCATTTTTGACAATGGAATGTTCCACCTAAATAAGTTTGAAGTGGTACATTTCCAATTATAAGGATGTCAGGCTTATTTTATTTGTGGTAAGTTTTACAAAAAAAATAATACTTTCAGAAAAGAGTGTAGACTCTGATCAGATGCCATGTTCTACAGCATCTGATCTAAGTTTGCACTGTTTGCCAATGTCTAAAAAAGGCTGCTAGGCACATATGGCTTAAGAAGCTCGGTAGTGGTCACTAGCAAGTGCAAATGCAAAAGCTACTCACATTTTTTCAGCAAAAATTTTAGTATACAGTCAACCCTCTTTATACCGACATTCGTTATAATGACAAAACTCATTATAACGGCAATTTCAATGGAATGACCACTTAGCTAAATAAAAGATTTAGCCTTGCTTCCGAGCGACCTGGGCTTCCCTCAGGTTGGAAATGCACAAATTGAGTCCATAATCATGAAAGAGTATTGTAATCTAATGGTCCAAGAAATGAATGTTATAGATATTTGTTAGAATCGCCTCACAGAGGCGATTCTAACAAATGTCTATAACATTTATTTCTTGGAGTAATGATGTGTAAAAGACCTTTTGTAACCTACTATGCTCCTAACTGGGACTCTTTAAAACGGCAAATTCATTATAACGGCACAATTATAGGGAACAAATACTGTCGTTATAAGGCAGGTCCTCTGTATTTGCCCTGTTTTGATGATCAATGTTTTATTGATGTTTGCTAGTGACATCCTTCATTTAGAACTACTAGTCCCAGAAGTATAGAAACATTGGAGAAGTTGAGATGCCCAGAATACACTGGAATAGTCTTACTGTTAGCACATAACAACCTACACCACAAGCCCTTTATAGCACTTTTGTTGGGATTCAAACCATAAACCATGTTAGTTAAACCACCTTGTTATATCTAAACAATAATGTATAGATTTAATAGAAAAGTGACCATTTTTCTATATACAATATACATGTAAAATAAATGTTTGGATGATCCATTATTATACCCCCGGATGGGACATATTAAAGCCCCCGCCCATAGGGGCTTGAAGAAATATATGGGCTGCATGATGCTTCCAGGCAGAGCTGAATCCGGCCCGCACACTAGTACTGGTAAACCGCTTAGAGGATCTAAGCCTGTCCAGGAACCGCGGTGCGAGGCGGACCGTCCATGCTAATAAACCCTATTGGTTTCATTGGGCGACAGGGCTTGAGATGTCATTTCATCTCAATGCCGTGTAAAAGTCCCACAAAATTTGAAGCAACGTCTCCAAAATGACCTTTACAGTGTTGACAGGGACGCTAAACCTCAAACAAACAAAGATGGGACATATTATGTTACAGAGTCTGGCATCTGCCCAACTTTCTCATTTCTGGCTAACTCTACAGTTTATATCCAATCAAGCTGGAACTGCTGTATTTATAGTCAGACCATAATGTGGAGCAGCATGTACTGTTTTGAGGTTGCTGTTCACCAAGGCCTACTTTGAGTGGGGCTGTTGCCCAAGCCATTGCTGCCATAACCTGAATCGAACACAAGTCACATGACCGATAGCCTCAACCACACTGTCTAGCATGGCCTGAGCTAAGGCTCCAGTGTTTATGTGGCATTGCACCGGATGGCTCAGCACGTTTTACTGTCATGTCAAATTGGTTTTAATTGTGATTTCTTTGTATACCGAGTTGATTCACTGATGAGTCAGAAAACCTTCATGCGAACCAAACAAATACTTGATGGAACCACAGTGGAAGCGAGGGTGAGGGTTGGGATCCCGTTAAGTTAACTTAAACCCACCAGTAATTTTTACTGACCGTTCCAAGTTGGTGTTTTGCTGTGGTTCTTTCATGTTTTGTGTTGATGGTTGTGATTCTTTCCCTAATCAGATGTGTTGTTATGTTGATGATTCTGATTATTCCCCCTTTTGGTTGATCATTTTAGTTACGTTTGCCTTCCAGTCTAATGTTTGTCATGTTGGTGATTCTGATTCTTTCCTCCATTATGTATATGGCTCCTTTTTAGTTAGGTTTAGACATTCTGAGTGCCTACCAGTTCAGGAAAGAGCTGCTGACTGGGTTTACCTGATGTCCATTTTGTTTATTGTCATCACTCCATGTTTAGACTTCTTTCCCTAGTGATATTGTGGGAAGAAGTTCCTGATCATCTCTCTTTTTAATTTTCAAAAATACCCAAATGTAAGCATTTGACCAATCAATGTCAGTGAATCTATATTCATGCAAAATGTTTTGATTGATAGTAATTTACGAGGACTGTTCAAATATGAATGCAACTAAGCACATAAAAATGATTCCATGATAGATTTTGATGAAAAATTTATTTCGTCCCCTCAAAGTATTCCCCTTTAACAGATATACAAACTTTCAGTCTCTTGATCCAATCATTGAATGCATTTTGGTAGTCTTTTCGAGGTATACTATGAAGGCACTGGAATATTGCAGAACCGAGGTATTTGCGCTGTACAAATTTTCAACCAGAAAGGTATTTTTTCAGCCACGGGAACACAAAAAGTCACACGGGGCAAGGTCAGGGGAATAATTGGGTTTAGGGAGTTCAACAACCTTTTCCTGCTTCAGATAGTCTTGCACAATAAACGCCTTGTGCGATGACGCATTTTCATGTAGCAATCTGACATTCAATTTTCAAAGAACTTTATTCTTGTAAAACTTCGCATTTACAGATTTGCCTTTAGGCACAGCAACCTGAATAGCAGGGCCCTGATTTGAAAAGAATATGGCATACATTACCTTCTTGACGCTCATGGTCCGCTTTGCAATACATGGTCTTTTGCAATACTTTGTTGCCCACATTTTGTTCTGAATCTTTTGTTTTGGCTAAAAAAGTGAACTCATGTCTCGTCACCTGTGACGACATTAGCGAAAGACGGTGCATTGTAATTTGGAAACTTTTTAAGCAACTTCTTGGCACACTGAACAGGTGTCTTTTTCTTCTCATCTGTCAACAGATGGGGAATCCATATAGCACAGATCTTTCTCATTTTCAAATCCCGTTTCAGAATTGTAAGAGCTGCTCCTAATGAGATGCCAACCATACTAGCTATTTGCCTAGTGGTGTATTGTGCATCAGTAGCAACTATTTCTTTCACTCTAGCAACCATCTTGGCAGATGTGGCTCTTTTCGGCCGACGATCATGTGGTGCATCTTCTGTTGAGCCTAGCCCACAGCTGAATTTCTTACACTAACGAAAAACTGTTGGAAAAGACATTTCATTATGCCCATAAACCGAACATATTTCATCAAAAATGTCTTTGCACCGTATACCAAGAATTCAACGATTCTTAATATAGGACCGTATTTCAACGGCATACTCTGACCTTCTTCCAACCATGTTTTTTATTAGTATACAAGAGTAGACAGTGTTTATCGAAAGATATTCATGGCTAAAGTGCATGGATTTTAACAGGTTTGGTATCAGTGTATAGGTAAAATGTTTTTCTACGCTGTGATATTTATTTCCAGGTGATTTTCGCATTAGTGCATGAGAAAACGTTCTACTTGCATTCATATTTGAACAGTCCTCGTACAAGGAGTAAATGGGTTTAATAGAAGCGATAGCTTGCCAAGCGAAGTTGGTCTAGATATAAGCAGAATAAAGTTCCTGTGAAATTTTGTTTCTGAATAACTCATACATATCCAATGAAGATGAAACTTTGTAAAAGTTACACCATGATGTGGAGCAGTGCATATGGTAACAAGGTTACAGTCAACAAAATAACAGAATTTCTGTGAATTTTTACTTTAGGTTAACTTTTTCTACAGTTTACATCTGCTAATGCTGAAACTTTGTTTATTCTAACACCACGATGCTGAATTATGCTTGCTTTTTCAAGGTCACAGTCCACTGAACATTGGCAGAGTTATGCCCCTTTGAAAATTTTTGTTAAATTAAAATCTGTATATCTGAAAGATGTCATTATTTTACATGGTTGTAAAGATAAAAAGAAAGATAAAGAAGTTTTATTTATTGTCACATATTAGGAGCAATTAACATAGCTCTGTAGAGCTTTTTGCGGCAAAGTATCCTTCAACCTTTGTCCTTATTGTTTGTGCTAAGACCTACCATATTACTATGATAGGAGGGATAGGGTTACAATATGACATAAAAGTACTGTATGTATTGGGACAGACAGGCCTGAATAAACGGTGTAGACTGAGATGAGATACCACAAAACACGGTGTCTCATCAAGGTCTACACTGTATGCCACTCACCCCACTATTCATAAACACAACATCGGGTAGTAAATTGTTCAAATTTTAGAACAAGTATGGTAAGGAGATGAAGTATTCAAATATTTAGGTTAAATACTCTATTGCAGCTCCTGAACCATGTAGGTTTGAGGTTTCTGAGTATGGGGTGTATGGTGGAGACAGTCACTACAGTGTAACCACTGAAGATAGTGTGGAATCTTGTCTAACTCAGTGCTTCAAAGAGGTCAGCTGTGTCTACGTCAGTTACTTGCTCGACAAGGAGTGTAGATTGTATTCAACTCTAACTACACAGCTACCACAAGAGGGAGCTGTTACCTATTCAAAAAGTTGCACAGCAGGTATGTTGTGCCATGAAAGCTATATGCAGTTGAATCACCTGTGGGACCATGAAAGTTTGTGATAGGGGTAGTTTGTGTAGCCTGGCTCCAAGGTTATAAAACTTTTTTCATGCTCAACTCACCTGAGCATGAAATTTATAATGCTCATAAATATCAAAATACAAATGAAATAGGCAATTTTTTTCTTAGAATAGCACAGAATGTTATTTTTCCTGCTCATAAATTTGAAAATGCCAACATTTGTTGGCATTTTCAAATTTATGAGCAGGAAAAATTACATGCTCTGTTGAGTTGAGCATGAAAAAAATTATAACCTAGGGGCCTGGTGTTATAGCACTGGGTCAGGAGGTGTAATAGGGACATCTTTGTGATTTTTAGGGCCCCGCACTGAAAGTGTGGGTGCCCTATAGTAATCATTCTGTCTGTCTGTCCGCACCAACGAAACGACATTTAGGGGGCAAAAAATTTGGACAGTTTGACACTTAAGTATACATTCGTGAGTCCAAATGGGGTTTATTCCGTTATTTGGGTACTTAAGTGGCAAAAATTTGCTCTTAGGTGGCTTGCCGCTTAAGAGAATTTGCCGCTTAAGTAGTCAATATGCCGACGCCTAGCCACTTAAGTATCCGTTCGTGAGAACGTCCGTCCGTCTGTCCGTCCACAAATTTCTGATAGCGTTGCCGGGGCCCTAGTCAGTTTCACTGACAGCTCTAGTCTTTAAAATAAAGGTATGTCACTGCAAATAGTTTGCGAATTGAAGCCATTCTTATGAGTACACACTACATACACTTTCAACATAAAATAAGACCACTTATATTATCATCTGCAGTTAGGTGAAATTTTTCTCAGGAACACAAGAAGGAGTTCTAAGCAGTCATGGTTAATGAGCCATTAATGTTCGAGTCATCCAAGTTACAGTGTACAAGTAAACAGCAGTTTTAAACTATGCATCACGAAAACATGCCTATTCAAATAAGATGAATATTTTACCACCAAAAACATGAAAATTTTCAGACAAAAATATTCTGATATTTTTAATATGTCTGCACAAAACAGATTGCGAGTACTCGTTAGAACTGCCTCAACGAGACAGTTCTAATGAGTACAAATACCTGCAATTTATGTTTTTGAGTAGAAATAAAAAAAATAATAATTACCCCTGTAAACCCCAGTTTTCCTATATGAAAGTGGGGTCTAAGGGGGTCAACATGTATAGGTATGTTTTCATGATGGTGAGTCCCTTATAATTTCCATCTTTGAATTTGCAGGAAGGGGTTAAGTAAATATCATTAACCCTTAACATGCTGAGAAAAACTGCATCTGAAAATGTCATCTGTTCATGTTGTCTGCCAAAGATTCTTGCAATTGTTTGGAAAATATTTTTACACACAGGCAAACAGTATGGACCCAGATCAGACCGCTCCTAGAGGAGCAGTCTGATCTGGGTCCACACTGTTTGCAACAATGACTTTTAAAGTAACTAGCAGATGGCAAAGCAGACAACAATTGTCTCGATTGGTATTTTATGGCTTATTAACTAAAAAGCAAACGCTGTAAAGCATGATGAGATTGTTTATGATGAGTCCTCTCATCAGGGTCTACACTGTTGGCATAGGTATCTGCATCAGTCTAAAGGAAAAAGTTTGCTCACTGACAAAATGAAAGAGCAGGTGCTTGAAATACATGAGAGAGAGTTTACTATTTAAGCTATGATCAGTCAGGCCCAGAGTCTATAAACCTTTTTCCATGCTCAGCTGACTCGAGAATGAAATTTTTCTTTCTCTTAAATAATAATTGTTGGTATTTTAAAATTTCTAAGCAGGACACACAACATTCTTCCCAAAAAGTGTTAACTGAACCATTAAACACAAACCACTTTTGTTGGTCCATGCTGGAAAATTGCCTCATTTTTTCTATTTTTTGATGGGTTTTTCAAGGAAAAATTCCGTCCTTTAGCACGTTGTACGTCCGGGTGGGCGGCCGGCTGGGCCTCCGCGTCCCGGTTTACCTTTTGGTTAACCCTGAAAAACCCATCCATAATGCCATTTGGCGTTTTTCTTGTAATTATTATGAGCATAAAAAATTTCATGCTCAAGTCAATTGAGCATGAAAAAGTTTTATTTCATTTTTGACCGCTCTAGATCTTTTTCTGCTTTTCTGTACATTCCTGTCTCACAATCTCAGTAGAGTGAAGTCTCGTTATACGAACCCTACCCACTATAAGTTAGCAAGTAAAGCATGCTTTGCCTTTCAGAAGCCAGTTGTTCAAAACAAAAGACATCGTTGGTTCACTTTGATCATTTAACCCATAATGCCTTGCATCCCTCTTTTGGGACGTTGTCAAACAGTGTAGACTCAGATCAGATTCCGCATAATGCGGCATCTGATCTTGGTCTTCACTGTTTGCTAAAAAAAATATACATTTTTGTACAACTTAAATTAAAGAAAAGCAACCTGACACACCGATAATTGAAAATGGACCACTCCAAACTTAGTGGAAGATTTCATTGTCACATATGGGTTGATATGGCAAATTATGAAATATACTAATATTTTTGCTGAAAAATATGAGAACCTTTTGCAGTTGCACACTTGAACATGAAGTTTATCCTGCTCACAAATTTTAAAATGCCAGTCATTTGTGAGTTAGACCAGTAACATTACTGGCCTAGCTGATTTTAATTTTCATGAGCATTATAAATTTCATGCTCAGTTGAGTTGAGCATGATTTTTTTTATGCCCCCGGAATCTAAGAGATTCGGGGGCATATAGTTTTTGGTCTGTCTGTCTGTTTGTCTGTTTGTCCGTTTGTCTGTCTACAAAAACCTTAACATTGGGCATAACTTTTGAATGGTAATAGATAGAGCTTTCATATTTCACATGTGTATACCTTATCACAAGACCTTTCCAGTGGTACCATAATTTTTGATCTCGTGACCTTGAACTTGACCTTTGACCTATTTTTTTTTTCAAAATTTTTTAAAACATTAACATGCGCTGTCCGGGGGCATCAGTGTTTCACAAACACATCTTGTTTTTCATAATCTTCAGGCTTGATTTATATTAGATTCGGTACTAAGTTATTTAGAAAAATTGTGGGTATTCCGATGGGTACGAATTGCGCACCTCTTGTGGCTGATCTGTTCTTGTATTGTTATGAAAGAGACTTCATGTTGTCGCTTTCCATTGATAACCAATCTGAAATTATTGAAGCTTTTAGCTCCACTTCTAGATATTTAGATGATTTATTAAATATTGATAATACCTATTTCGATGGTTTGATCAGTCAGATTTACCCCCCAGAACTTCAGTTAAATAAAGCAAATTCTTCTGATACCGAGGCCCCATTTTTGGATTTACATCTATCTATTGTAGATGGATTTGTTTCGTGCAAAATTTATGATAAACGCGATGACTTTGATTTTGAGATTGTAAATTTTCCTTTTTTGGATGGTGATATTCCTCGTGTGCCCTCCTAAGGCGTTTATATTTCGCAATTAATTCAATTTGCTTGAGTGTGTAGTCGTGTAACTGACTTCAACACTCGTAATAAATTATTAACGGCTAAACTCCTTAATCAGGGTTATCGGTACCATAAACAACGCAAAGCCTTTTCAAAATTTTATAAACGCCATTCTGATTTAATTTCAAAATTCAATATTGGACTTAAATATCTTCTGCAACAAGGTCTATCGGAACCCGAATTTTATGGTGACTTAGTATATAAATTCAGAAAAATATATAACCGCAATGACTTCAGCACCCAATTTCGTAAAATCATTCTTCAATATAAAAAGATTGGGTACAACATGGCTGTTATACGACAGACTGCATGCATGGTAGTTAACCCAATCACGGTTGGCAACTTTGCTTCCCTCTTTAATTGCACGCCGGTGGGTCAGGCCTCAGATTCTATGACGGCTCCAACGTAAAGGCTTATTGAGAATTAGAGAGATCTAATTCAAGGTAATGTTGGTTGGTGCCTGATGCTCTGTCTCTGGTTGGGCCCATCGGAGTCTAACTGTTGGTTTTCTTTTGCTCAATCATTTCAGTGGTTTCTTGCTGTCGAGTCCTCACCGTTGTCGCACCTGTGTGGTTCTATGATTTTTGTGTTCACGGAGATGTTGCACTGATGAGTTAGGAGGCCTTCATGCGGACTGAACAAATTATTTGTCTAAATCGCGACGGAAGTAAGGGCAAGGATTGTGGCCACGTAAAATCGATTTAAGCCCCCCAGTGGAAATCATTCCACTGACCTTTCCAAGGCGGTTCTTCTGTGGCGGTTTATTTATGGTGTTGTTTGTTACTTACTGTGTGTATCACTTGTGTCTTTTTATTTTGGATGGCCATATGGCCATTTTGTAGGAAAGTAACTGTCCTTATGGCCTTCCTTTGTTTAGGTTTCCATTATGGTCTGGTCGCTTAATGTTTGTGTTTCTTTCCCTTTGGTGTCTTTGATGGGTGGAGTAAGTTAATTGTATCGATTCCTGATCTTTGTTTTACTTCTACTTTGATCACTTGGTTTAGTTGAGCAAATATTTGTTTTACAGATTCTGTGACTCCCTGCATGGGAAGGGAATTTGAAGGGTTAGATGGTGGCCAAACAACAGGAAGACGACTTATTGTTCAGGATAAACAGGAATGCTGGGATGCCTGCATGATAGATGGTGACTGTGTGGGTGCCAGCTATTATCCTACCTCTCCAAACTGCCAGATTCATCAGTTTACAGTTACACCACAGTCAAATTATTTGAATGATTTCTTCATGAAGACCTGTGACCGGAGTAAGTTAATTATTCATTTTGATAACACACCTGTGTGCTGAAATTGCATTTTTCACATCTGATGAAAATCCATGAGATTGATGGTCTTTGTTAGAACTGCCTCATTGTGAGTGTCTAACAAGTACCCAAAATCTATGGTTTTGAACAAAAAATGAAGAAAATGATACCTACTCCTGTAAAGCCTACACTCTCTATATAAATAGGGGGTTTATAGAGATGTTCATTACTTGAAATTGTTAACTAGCTGGGCCCAGGGGCCAGTTGTTCAAAGCATTGTTAGCTTAACAAGCTCGTTAGCGGTCATATTGTTAACAGTTCTAGCAAGTTTAATATTTAAAATTTAGGTATTTTTGTTGAAAAAAAAAAATGTGAGCAGCTTTTGCGAATGCAAAAGCTGCTCACATTTTTTCAGCAAAAATATTAGCATATTTGCCATAATAAATGATAAAAGTTTTAACAATACGTTAATTAACAATGTCGTTAGTTTTGAGCAACTAGCCCCATTTGTTCAAAGCATCGTTAGCTTAACAAGCTCATTAGTGGTCATATTGTTAACTGTTCTAGCAAGTACAATATGTAAAATATTGGTATTTTTTGCTGAAAAGCTGCTCACATTTTGTCAGCAAAAATATTAGCATATTTGCCATACTAGATGATCAAAGATTTAACGATATGTTAACTAACGACATCCTATGTTTTGAACAACTGGCCCCTGGTGTTTTCAAAAGCATACTGCAAAACTAATAGATTGAAATGTAAACTGGGTAGCACATCAGGGAGGCTACATGATGCTTCCACGCAGAGCTGAAACTGGACGCACAAGTGCTGGTAAACCACTTAGAAGGTCTAAGCCTGCCCAGGCAAAGTGGTGCAAGTCAGACCTTCCATGCATATAAACCCTATTGGTTTCATTGGACGGCAGGGATTGAGATGTCATTTCATCTCAATGTAGGGTAAAAGTCCCACAAAATTAGAAGCAAAATTAGTATTGTTGATGTAAAATTGCTAATCAAACAAAAGAACAAAGCTCATCAGTTGTTCCAAAATAATGTTATTGTTACCTAACATATTATTAAAACTTTGATAATTTAACATGGCAAATAAACTAATATTTTTGAAGAAAAAAATATGAACAACTGTTTTTCTAAATACAAGTATGGCACTACTGGTCATACTTCTCCTTCATGAACACATTACGATAACTCACCCGTGCGGCATAGTGCATTTATCACATCTCCAAAATGGCTGTTTTTCTGATGAAAATCCTTTATATTTTTCTTGTAAATGCTCAAAACATAGGTTGAGGGTGCTCGTTAGAACCGCCTCAGTGAGGCGGTTCTAACGAGTACCCACAACCTATGTCTTTGAGCAGAAATAAGAAAAATAATGAATACCCCCCGTAAACCCCAGTTTTCTCTATATAAAGTGGGGTTTTGGGGGGGGGGGGGGGGGGGTTCATTTAATGGACATGTTTACGTGATGAGACAGGCCTATGTGTACACCCTTTGCTGATGTTTATAGCCTGCCTCATGACACTCATGTGTATGTACCTATCTTTTTTCCAGCTTGCAACTTAACCAGTCACATGGACACTCATGGTGGCAGACTGGGTTACAAATTTATTCTGCAATCATCTAGTACTGGTTGTGGAGTGAGGTGTCTAGAAGATGGACTGTGTTCATCTGTCACAGTAGCTGAGCTAGATGGCTGGTACATGTGTACACTGTACAAGAAGGGGATGGATGAAAGCATTGAACACACTGGTAGTGTGTTCATGACCAAGTCATGCAAAGAAGGTAGGGAAACTCCTTTGGTTTATATCCGTGCATTCTGTGTAAAAGTGTTAATTCTTCTTATCTAGAATTGTTACCTTTGTTACGCGTAACGAAGCGTGCCCCTGGCGAATTTTACGTACTTTTTGTGCATTATATGGACATATGATGCTCAAACAGTGTCATATGATAAAATTATGGTAACAGGTCTGTATAACAGGCCTCTGTGACCATATGGGTAAGAGTTCTTACTCTTAATCATTTGGTCACTCACAGCTGTGCTTTGAGCCTTGGTATCTCTTGATCTTGAGCAAATGGGAAAAATGCTGGGATATGAGCTTCAATCCCTCAAAATGTCAGGTCCTACACAATACCTGGTTAAAACAACCCATCCCATCCAAGTATTTCCTGCATGGCATTGAGTTGGAAAGTGTTTCTGCTGCCAAGTACCTCGGGGTCACCTTTGCGGATGACCTCAGCTGGGGTACCCACATAGATAACAGCGCAAAGAAAGGCAACAAAACACTGGGGTTTCTAAAACAGAACATCAGAGTGCATAACCAGACTCTAAAATCAACAGCTTACAAGACACTCCTTAGACCACGGCTGTAATATGCCTCCACTGTTTGGTAACCACATATAGCCACTGACATTTACAAATTAGAATCGGTGCAGTGCAGAGCTGCCAGATTGGTCTCTCGTGACTACAGGTATACATCTAGTATTACCGATAAGCTAAACAACCTTCAGTGGCATCCATTAGATCAGAGACGCATAGACAGCCGACTCACAGGGTCACATATGACCTTGTTGCTATTCCTGCAGCAGAATACCTCATTCCACATATCAGGAGGGACTGTAGACAAAACCACCCTTTGGCATACAGACACATCACTATGCCTATAAACTACTACAAATTTTCATTCTTTCCCAGAACCATTTTTCATTGGAATGCTCTACCCGGCCAAAAAGTTATGCTCCTCACCCTGGCCCACTTTAGTGATGCTGTGTGCCCGGTGGTGCATGTGTCCCCCTAGTCACTGGCCTCTGCTTTTAGCTCACCTGTCACGTAGTGACGAGGTGAGCTTTTGGGATAACTTTTTGTCTGTCGTCCGTCGTGCGTGCGTAAACTTTTTCTTCAAACAACATCTCCTCCTAAACCAGTGAATGGATTTTGATATAATTTCACAGGAATGTTCCTTGGATGACCCTCTTTCAAAAGTGCCTAAATCATTCCGCTCCGTTAAACAAAATGGCCTCCGGAGCTAAAAATAGAAAAACCTTGAAATGACATCTCCTCCTAGGTAAATGGCCCGATTTGAAAGGAATTTCACAGGAATGTTCCTTGAGTGACCCTCTTTCAAATTGCCTAAATCGTTATGCTCCGTTAAACAAAATGGCCACCAGAGCTAAAAATAGAAAAACCTTTAAATGGATTTGAAAATAATTTCACAGGAATGTTCCTTGAGTGAACCTCTTTCAATATTGCCTAAATGGTTCTGCTCTGTTAAACTAAATGGCCGCCAGAGCTAAAAATAGAAAAACCTTTCAATGACATCTCCTCCTAGGCAAATGGCCTGATTTGAAAATAATTTCACAGGAATGTTCCTTGAGTGACCTCTTTCAAAATTGCCTAAATCGTTCCACTCCGTTAAATAAAATTGTGGCAAGAGCTAAAAATAGAAAAACCTTTAAATGACATCTCCTTCGAGGCAAACGGCCCGATTTGAAAATAATTTCACAGGAATATTCCTTGAGTGACCCTCTTTCAAAATTGCCTAAATCGTTCTGCTCTGTTAAATAAAATGGCCTCCAGAGCTAAAAATAGAAAAACCTTTAAATGACATCTCCTCCTAGGCAAATTGCCCTATTTGAAAATAATTTCACAGGAATGTTCCTTGAGTGACCCTCTTTCAAAATTGTTTAAATCATTTCGCTCCGTTAAATAAAATGGCCACCAGAGCTAATAATAGAAAAAACCTTCAAATGACATCTCCTCCTAGGCAAATGGCCCGATTTAACAAATAATATCACAGGATTGTTCCTTCATTGACCCTCTTACAAAATTGCCTAAATCATTCCGCTCCATTAAACAAAATGGCCACAAGAGCTAAAAATAGAAAAAACCTTTAAATGACATCTCTGCCTAGGCAAATGGCCCGATTTAACAAATAATATCACAGAAATGTTCCTACGTGACCCTCTTTCAAAATTGCCTAAATCATTCCGTTCCAGTAAACAAAATGGCCACCGGAGCTAAAAAAAGTAAAAACCTTTAAATGACATCTCCTCCTAGGCAAATGGCCCAATTTGAAAATAATTTCACAGGAATGTTCCTAGAGTGACCCTCTTTTAAAATTGCCTAAATCATTCTGCTCCGTTAAACAATCTGGCGGCCATAGCTAAAAATAGAAAAACCTTTCAATGACATCTCCTCCTAGGCAAATGGCCCAATTTGAAAATAATTTCACAGGAATGTTCCTTGAGTGACCCTCTTTCAAGATTGCCTAAATCGTTATGCTCCGTTAAATGAAATGGCTGCCATAGCTAAAAATAGAAAAACCTTTAACCCTTTACCACTCAGATACGTATTTTCCCGACTCTATCCATTACCACTCAAACCCGTATATTTACGACTTGATCGATTAACGTACAGATATGTATATTCCGGTGTGTCGCCATTTGAACAAATACATGTTTGCCCGTGTCTCAAAATCAATCGCATTATTTTTACCTTTTTCCTAAATATAAAAACGCCGGATGTTTATTAATGTTAAGCTTGGTCTTTTGCCAACAATATTTGCGAAAAAAACAAATATGTTTCTATACAAAGTTTTTGTGTAATTTGCAACCAAACACACCAGGGGTTTCTTCTCCTGAATCACGATGACCTTGCCTGACCGTAATGGAAAATTACTGGGTTGAGTTACTGAATGACACAATATTTGTGTGTCGGTCGCGCATGATTTTCATGATTTTTATAGAGACAATTAGCGCTGTATAATCAGTGAGCTTCAAGGGATTTATGGTCCAAGATAATTAGTTAATTGGGAATTATGATACCCTAGGAATGTTTATACAACGGATGCCACCTGGAGCGTGCCGAGCATTGAGCCGCAATAAATTACATTACAGTACCCAAAAGTGTACCCAGGTGGTCATCGGAAGGGCAATAAAACCCACAGATGGGTAGAAGGCCTTTCATTGGTCAATAGTTTCAGCCCCTTTAATGAATATTAATCTACAACAAAAAAAAAAAAAATTGCGACGTCTGATCAGGGTCTCACCGCCGACACTTTACAGACAGACAGATGCAATTATACGCGGCACCTGATCAGGGTCTTCAGGTTTTTGGACCTTATAATGCTACGGCACCCAGATCAGACGCTCCACAATTATCGCCGCGACTTCTGATTCAGCTCCAACCGCCGACGGTTCATTTTATTTTACTTTCCGTGACCGAATAGGTATGGAGGATATAGCGACCATCCAAATGTCCGTCCGTCCGTAGACACAACAGACAGATGCAAACAATGCAGATCCGGATCAGACGCCGTACTATTATTGAACGGCGTCTGATGAGGGTCTACATGTTGGAAGAAGGCATTTGAGACGGCGCAGACCCGGACAAGACCCTGCGCAACGGTAACACGGCGTCTGATCAGGGTCTTATCGCCGACGGTGGTGTTTTTTATCCCTAGTCTGAACAGGTTCGGAGCCTGGCGTCCGTTCATTCGCCCGATCGTAGACACAAAATTATGAATGGCGTCCATGAAAACAATGCAGATCCGGATCAGATGTACAATTATTAAACGGCGTCTGATGATGGTCTACAGGTTTGTAGACGGTATCTGAGACGGCACAGACCCGGACAAGATGTTGGGCAACGAAAATGCGGCATCTGATCAGGGTCTTATCGCCGACGGTGGTGTTTTTTTAACCCTAGTCTGAACAGGTACGGGGGATATAGCGATCAGCGTGGCGTCATCCACCTAACCGTCTGTTTAACAAAAGACAGAACACAAAGGTGGAAACAGTGCAGATTTGAATTAGACGCCATACAATTATTATACGGCATCTGGATAGGGTCTACAGGTTTGTAGACGGCATATGCGATGGCACAAACCCAGAGCAGACGCTGTACAGTGATCATACGACGTCTGATCATGGTCTGACCGCCGACAGTGTGTTTTATTTTTATCCCCTGACCAAATAGGTTCGGGGATAAAACAATCAGCCTGGCGTCCGTCCATCCGTCTGTCCGCAAACAAAATTATGAGTCTGGCGTCCGTTCACATGTCCGTCCGTCCGTAGACACAACAGACACATGCAAGCAATGCAGGTTCGAATCAGACCCTGTACAATTATTAAACGGCGTCTGATGAGGGTCTACAGGTTTGTAGACGACATATGGGTCGGCGCAGACCCGGAAAAGACGCTGCACAACGATAATGTGTCGTCTGATCAGGGACTAATCACCGACGGTGGTGATTTTTATCCCTAGTCTGAACATGTTCGCGGGATATAGCGATCAGCCACCCAATTGTCTGTATAACAATAAACAGAACACAAAGGTGCAAACAGTGCAGATTTGAATCAGACGCCTCACAATGATGATGCGGCGTCTGGATAGGGTCTACAGGTTTGTAGACTGCATATGCAACGGCACAGACCCAGACCAGACGCTGTACAATGATCATGCGACGTCTATTCATGGTCTGACAGCCAACGGTGCGTGTTATTTTTATCCCCTGACCAAATAGGTTCGGGGATATAACAATCAGCCTGGCGTCCGTCCGTCCATCTGCAAACAAAATCATGAGTCTGGCGACACAACAGACAGATGCAAGCAATGCAGATTCGAATCAGACCTGTACAATTATTAAACGGCGTCTGATGAGGGTCTACAGGTTTGTAGAGGGCATATGGGTCGGCACAGACCCGGACAAGCCGCTGCACAACGATAATGCGGCGTCTGATCAGGGACTTATCGCCGACGGTGGTGGTTTTTTTTATCCCTAGTCTGAACATGTTCGGGGGATATAGCGATCAGCCTGGCATCATCCATCCGTCTGTCTGTATGACTATGGACAGAACACCTAGGTGCAAACTGCAGATCGGGATCAGAGCCCAGAAAATTATTATAAGGCGTCTGATCATTATCTACAGGGTTGTAGACAGCACATGCGATGGCACATACCCAGACCAGTAGCTATCAGCCTGGCGTCATCCACCCATCTGTCTGTATGACAACAGACAGAACACAAAGGTGCAAACAGTGCAGATCAGGATCAGAGCCCAGACAATTATTATAAGGCGTCTGATCAGGGTCTACAGGGTTGTAGACAGCACATGCGACGGCACAGACCCAGACCAGACGCTGTACAATGATCATGCGCATCAGATGTCATTTCAACTCAGTGTTGGGTAGAAGTCCCACCAAATTGGAAGTAACATCTCCAAAATGTCCTAAATAGTGTTGCCGGGGATGTTATACCTCTTATCAAACAAACGAAACTTTTGCTAAAAAAAATAAAAATACAGAGACGGCTCTTTGGGGTGAGCTGGCTATGGGGTGGTTGATACGCTGATTTAAAAAAAAAAGTAAAGTTGGGGATGGGGGCACAAAAAAGGATAGATAGGCTGTAATAGTTATTTTTATACCCCCGGCATACGAAGTATGCAATGGGGGTATATAGTTTTTGTCTTTTCCGTCTGTCTGTCTGTCCGTAAACAATTATTTTGTGTCAAAGATATCTCAGGAACTGCTTCACATAGAAACTTGAAATTTTGCACACATGATCAGTATGACTACTTGTATTGTGGGAAAGAAAATAAGGGCCAAGGGGTCAGGCCTTTTAGAGTTATTTCCCTTTGTAGTTCTTGCTGTTTAATAGTGTATATTTATTTCCCTTTGTAGTTCTTGCTGTTTAATAGTGTATATTTTTATTTTGTGTCAAAGATTTCTCAATAACTACTGTACATAGAAACTTGAAATTTTGCAAACATGATCAGTATGACTACTTGTATTGTGGGAAAGAAAATAAGGGCCAAGGGGTCAGGCCTTTTAGAGTTATTTCCCTTTGTAGTTCTCTGTCTGTGTGTCCGTAAACAATTATTTTGTGTCAAAGATATCTCAGGAACTGCTTCACATAGAAACTTGAAATTTTGCACACATGATCAGTATGACTACTTGTATTGTGGGAAAGAAAATAAGGGCCAAGGGGTCAGGCCTTTTAGAGTTATTTCCCTTTGTAGTTCTTGCCATTTAATAGTGTATATTTTTATTTTGTGCCAAAGATTTCTCAATAACTACTGTACATAGAAACTTGAAATTTTGCAAACATGATCAGTATGACTAGTTGTATTGTGGGAAAGAAAATAAGGGCCAAGGGGTCAGGCCTTTTAGAGTTATTTCCCTTTGTAGTTCTGCATATGCAAAGAAGCTTTTGACATTGCTATTTTCAGCTGAGATGATGGCACTGGCCGGGGGTATACGTGCCCCACTGGGCACTTTTGTCTAGTAATCTTATGCAAAAGTACTGAATTTTTTATAAAAAAAAAAACGCACCCATGGGTCATAGTACATTCTTTTATTTCTCCAAAATGGCTACTTTTCCGTTGAAAACTTTGATATTTTTCTTATTTATACTCAGAACATAGGTTGTGGGTGCCGCTTGAGGCAGTTCTAACGAGTACCCACAACCTTGGTCTTGGTGCAGAAATAAGGAAAATAATGTATACCGGGTTCAAATAGATGTTCATTTCACAGACTTATGAACATGATCTTATTTCTGCATAAAAAAGTATGTTATGGAAACTTGTTGGAAGAGCCTCAGTGACATGCCCTGATGATTACCTACAAAATACGTTTTTGTGCGGAAATAAGAAAAATAATACGTGGATACCCCCTCTTTTCTGGGGCTATGGTGGTTAAAAATACTTTCTCTGACTAACCCAAAACAGAAATTTTTGCTAAAGAAAATATTTTGCTTACTTTGACACTTCATATTTTCAAAACGCAAAGAGAAACTATAATAAATTTTGTACCATTGGAAAGAAAATTTAATTTCCTAGAAACTTTACACTTACAAAAATATTGTCAAATGTACAGAAAATACTAAAATAATCATTTTTGTAACATAAGGGTGTAAATCACACAAAAATGCCAATATCTCTGTTCAGATAAGACTGTCAGGCCTATCAGCCATATATGGACTATTGATTATTGATTTACCTGTATCAGTGTTCTGTTAAGATGCTGTATTTAGTCGGGGATTTGAAATTCGTAGCACGCGTATTTAAGGAGTTTAATGCACCTTACTTTCTCACACTTAACTATGATACGAATTTATTTAGAGGTCTCTCAGCATCTTGAAAATGGAGTTAGAAAATCAAAAAAGTGGGGAAAAAGACATAAAAAGGGGAGATAAATGTTCCTACCCTCTTTTCTCATTTAAGCATCCAAACAATTCCAAACGATATTTCCTCTGAAACTACAAGGCCAACTGGAACCAAATTATATATGAAGCCGCCATGGGGTGGAAGAACAAACATATATTCTAAATATCTGGGTCACATGACCAAAATGTCTGCCATGCCCATATATGGTAAAAACCTTTGAAAATCGCCTTCTCAGGAACCAATCGACCGATGACCTTGAAACTTGGTGTACAATATATGGGACCTGGACTCTATCGAATTTATTCAAATGATGACATTTCGTTGACCTTGACCTTTCTTACGTCAAGGTCACATTCGGTCACTTAGGATTTTGTATGGAAAAGACGGGGTTTTCTGGTTCTGTTGCAGTTTATGACATCATAGTTGGTATTTGCAATCAGCTTAATGATCCTGGGGCCATAAGATTAAATAGTTTTTAATTTTTCTGAAACTACTGGGCTAACTGATACCAAATTACATATACTGCATCAGTGTGGTCGAGAAATCCAATTTGTTAGAGGGATCTGTGTGATCGTATCACCAATAAACGGCCAAAAGTGTTTTTAGATTCTGCATCTCAAGAAATACAAAACCTTGGTATGCAGCATTTTGGACTCTAGCCCTAAGATGGTTCAAACCTGACTATAATGTATGCGACCGCAACAAAAGAAAACAATGGTAGATTTCAAAATAATTTGGCATCAATGGTCCTGGGATTGGCCTCTACTAAACCATTATGGTCTGTTAAAATAAATGGCCACATCGGGTGGGGGTGTGTGTATGTGGGGGGGGGGGGGGGGGGGGGGGTAGGATTTATGCCCACTTGAGCTCTGGTGAGAAAAGTTTACCATCGACCGCTTGTTTACGATTTTGTGTTCAGGGAAAAGTCGCGTAAACTTGATGGCAAGCGTAAACCATATCTAATTGGCGTTGTCATGATACAGCAGCCACAGTTTTCTGCTTTACTGATTGCGCTTGTTTGGTTATCTTTTGTTGCTTAGCTTCATAAACAATTAATTGGTGACCAGTGGTAGTTTGGTATGAAGTTACCATGACAGCAATACCTCTGAAAGACGACAATGTTCAGTGAAGATAACAGCGTGGCCCTATTTCAGTTTTGTTTTTTTCAAAGGGTTGGCAGATTTTTGTTCAGTATTTCATAATTGAAGGAAAGTCGTGTTTTAATGAGTTTACGGCCTGAACAATCAAGCCTCCTTTTAACTGAATTTGTGCGAAATTTTACTGCGAACAAAAAAGAAACATTATACAGTATTTGGTGGAACGATTTTACTTAAATGTTTTAGAGGTTTATTGATTTGGTTTTTAACATTAATTTGCTGCAAAAAATATACTCTACTAAATTTAAATATCGGCATCTAATTCTCCAGCTGCGGATTTGATATACTCCAACTTATTTGCTGATTGAATGACTCTGGTTTTGGTCGATCTTTTGGCAAACATGCGCCAATTGAGGTCACCAAGTTACACGAAGATGCAGAAAAGTTCAGTCGAGGGTCGGTGTTGAACCCTATGTTCTCACCCTTCTTGACAAAGGTAAAGAGAAGAAGCTTGATTTACGTAGGAATCGTAACATTTATTATGCCAAACATCGTCCCTGTTCACTGTTCAATATATCTGACATATTAGGTTTCAACCTCAAGTAAATTAACCCGCCCGCCTAGTTCCTTTCTTATGTACGAACGCATTTCCGCCAGAACGCCTGAAGGTAGGTGTCTGATGCTCTGTCTCTGGTATGGTTAACCGGAGTCTTATTGTTTGGTTTTCTTTGCTGCAGAATTCTAGCTATTTCATGCTGTCGAGTCCTCATCGTTCTTTCATCTTTTAAGTCGATTGATTTTCTGTTCTCGGAGATGTTGCACTGATGAGCTAGAACTCCACCATGTAGAGTGAACAATTTATCTGTTTTAACCACGACAATCAAGGGCGAGTAGTGTTGCCATCTTAAATCTATTAAAGTAGATTTCCCCACCCCCGCCCCCGTAAAACTTCTTACTGGCCCCGTCGTCGATCCTTTTTGTGGTTTATTATTTTCATAGTTAGTCCTTAAGATGTATGTATTGCTAATGCCCTTTTTTATTTTGGATAGCCGTTCGGGAGCCGTGGGGAGATAACTGTCATTCTGGCTTTCCATCCATGACGTTTTCATTTTGGTGTTTTGAATGGGAGGTGCGAGATATTTTGTATAGATTCCTGATCATTGCATACACTCTGTTTTTCAAACGTGATAACTCCTGATGGCTTGTCATAGAAGGCCTTTTTGGCCAATCTATATGGGACAATTGGGGTGGTTGGGTGAGGCAAAGGTGACATGTATCTTGCGTCAATAGGGCGTCCAGCTGATAGTGGCTTACAGCTGGACAAGACCTGCTGTTCTTCCAGCAGTTATGGGTGGAGGGGGAAAACAGTTATTTCTTCTGTTTCTGCTTTTCCATTTTCCCATTTCTCCTCTGCCCCTTACTTTCATCTGCTCAACTATCTCTTCTGTCGCTTTTCTCCCTTTCTCTGGAGAGAGGACAAAAATGACCAACAAGGGGTGACGTGCCTTTAAACCCAAAACAATCAATATATGGGACAAATGTCAGAAAAAGGAAGTAGTAATAAAGGAGATGAAGAACAGATTAATCAGTGTGTGACAAGAGACACAGGATGATTAAGAGCTAATGGTGAATAGAGGGACAAGGCTATCGTAGGCAGGTTGCCTAACAAAATGGTAGAAAGTAAGTGCAGGTGACATCTTAAGATGCACGTTTACAGGTTATACCACAACTCTGGGAAAAGGGAAGACAGAAGAATGTTTAAGGGATGGCTTTGCGTTACATTTAACCTCGGGTACACTTTATTTTTAGTCGTGCGACTTAACAGAAAATATTAGTAAGGTACCCAATAAGATTTCAAGTGGCCAGTAACATTTACGTGTTTAAAATATAATAATGTCGATGTTACTTGGGGAGCCCTCTGCACAAACCGGAAACTTTGGTAAATGATTCTTGAAATATACAATGTATTCATTAAATGTCGATTGTTTCAAGTCACCAGTTGAGAGAATCACTTGCCAATTCACCCGCTGACAAATATGCTTGGTGATGTATATTCCCCTCACTAAATATAAACCGGAAGGAAATGGCCATCAGTAACTTTTCAAAAATATATCTGTCGGTCCCTGTTATGATACATCTATAACCAGCCAGTAAAATAATTTAGTTTATGTTGGTTTTAATATAAATTTTTATCATGATCTGTGACACAACAGGAAAAAGTGGTACAATGGTCCATAGGTATCGGAGTCCCTTGTTCATGCCCGGATTGAAACAGAGTCATCAAGTTTCACAAGCACGTGCAAAAATAACCGTCCTTCATACTGGCGAAAAAGAAATTGTTTCAAAAAGTACTAAAAATTATTTAGCGCGAAAATAGTGTAAAATTTACCAAATTTTGGGGGTCAAATTTCAATGGTCAAAATTTTATGGTAACACCGGATGTAATTACGTCATATCATGAATTTTGGTGTCTTCGAGTATTGACAAATATTTTGGCTGATGCAATAAATCAACATTCATATGTAAGCGCAAGCTACACATAACTTAACTCAATCCAACTATACCATCCGCATGGGGGTGGGTGTAAACTCATAACATTTTTAACCCCTTTTCCCCACCAGATTTGCTAAATAATCACATGACATATAGGTTAGGCTCCTATCTCAATGAAACGGCACAAATAAAGCGTGAGAATTTTGGGTGCATTAAATTTTTCGAAATCCGGTCTCAAATCCCGGACTAATTTACTAATTTTCTGAATGGTAAAGGGTTAAATGACATCTCCTCCTAGGCAAATGGCCCGATTTGAAAGGAATTTCACAGGAATGTTCCTTGAGTGAGCCTCTTTCAAAATTGCCAAAATCGTTCTGCTCCGTTAAACAAAATGGCCGCCAGAGCTAAAAATAGAAAAAAACATTGAATGACATCTCCTCCTAGGCAAATGGCCTTATCTGAAAATAATTTCACAGGAATGTTCCTTGAGTGACCCTCTTTCAAAATTGCCTAAATGGTTCCGCTTAATTCAACAAAATGGCCACCAGAGCTAAATATATAAAAACCTTTAAA
This sequence comes from Lucinisca nassula, assembly GCA_963580285.1. NCBI lineage: Eukaryota > Metazoa > Mollusca > Bivalvia > Lucinida > Lucinidae > Lucinisca > Lucinisca nassula. The sequence continues at coordinate 168,763,363 of OY757011.1, forward strand.
TGACATCTCCTCCTAGGCAAATTGCCCTATTTGAAAATTTATGATGGGTCACCTGGCTGTTTTTATTAAGTACGACTTAATGACAGATAATGTTTAGGGGTCAGTAAAACTACAAGTACTGTATGTTTTCTTTTATTATCTCTCTCTTTATTCCTTTTATATTTTGGCTAAATGGGACCAGCTCAGTCATTGGCCCAGAAGTCCTAGTTCAGACTGTGTACCAGTGTCATCTGTACTGGGCCTGACACTGGCCACGCGGTATGCGGACCATGCTGAACCAGGGGGACATACTTTTCAGTAGCTGCTGATAGAATGAATCATATGCTCACAAACATGGCACTTGCTCTGATCAGTGGGGCTGGCACAGCGCATTTGCCATGTTGGCGATACTTGCATTTGGCTGGAAAACATGATAATGCTGATTCTCAGTCGAACTACTCAGCCAGTGTGAGTAGCTATCCAGTCAGCCAGTGTGACTGGTCTGCAGTTAATGTCAGTCTAGCTACTCAGCCAGTGTGAGTAACTATCCAGTCAGCCAGTGTGACCAGTTTGCCGTGAAATCCAGCTACTCAGCCAGTGTGAGTAACTACCCAGTCAGCCAGTGTGACCGAGTTTGAAGCAGCATTAGCATGAAATTCCAAAGTATCAGCTACATGAAAAGTGATCAATTGTAGCAGGCTGTTGTAGCCTGGTAGAACTTGGGGATAATTTGATGAATGTTTTGTAAAATGAAATGGAATTCCCCAAACATTGCATTAACTTTGAAACACTTTCTGATTACTATGGTCTCATCTGGGACTTGAGCTGATCCCTTACTCCATGTCACTGATGCAAGGTGTTGTGGTGGGGTGGTCTTGGTGGAAAGCTTTGCAAATGGAAGAAATGTGGTCTTCCAAGCACAGAAACAGAACTGACGTTGATGCAATGTTTGATCAGCCTTTATAATTCATCAGTGTTTGATTTTTCACCACCTTTCCTATGGAGGTCAGACAGCTCGACCTTTAATATGCCATCTATAATACCTTAGCAGAGTATGCATTTAAAACAAAAACTATTAGTTGCAGCTTCAAACTAGATTTAAAGGGTACCCCATCATAAACAAAATTTTATCTCCTAAAATTACTATTTATGATGGGTCACCTGGCTGTTTTTATTAAGTACGACTTAATGACAGATAATGTTTAGGGGTCAGTAAAACTACAAGTACTGTATGTTTTCTTTTATTATCTCTCTCTTTATTCCTTTTATATTTTGGCTAAATGGGACCAGCTCAGTCATTGGCCCAGAAGTCCTAGTTCAGACTGTGTACCAGTGTCATCTGTACTGGGCCTGACACTGGCCACGCGGTATGCGGACCATGCTGAACCAGGGGGACATACTTTTCAGTAGCTGCTGATAGAATGAATCATATGCTCACAAACATGGCACTTGCTCTGATCAGTGGGGCTGGCACAGCGCATTTGCCATGTTGGCGATACTTGCATTTGGCTGGAAAACATGATAATGCTGATTCTCAGTCGAACTACTCAGCCAGTGTGAGTAGCTATCCAGTCAGCCAGTGTGACTGGTCTGCAGTTAATGTCAGTCTAGCTACTCAGCCAGTGTGAGTAACTATCCAGTCAGCCAGTGTGACCAGTTTGCCGTGAAATCCAGCTACTCAGCCAGTGTGAGTAACTACCCAGTCAGCCAGTGTGACCGAGTTTGAAGCAGCATTAGCATGAAATTCCAAAGTATCAGCTACATGAAAAGTGATCAATTGTAGCAGGCTGTTGTAGCCTGGTAGAACTTGGGGATAATTTGATGAATGTTTTGTAAAATGAAATGGAATTCCCCAAAAATGAAGGAATGAATATCATGACTGAATGATCCCCAAGTAAAAGGAATAAAGATTAAGAAGTGGGGGTATCAGTGACTAGGAGCAGTAACATATAAGCAAGTATATATTGGATATCTGTACTTGCAGCTTGTCATTTGACACACAGTAAATTATGAGAACTTGTTTACCCTTCAAGTATCACAGAAAATCCCGAGCAGATGACAGATAGTTTGTTTGATTGTTTGATTTGAGGTTTAACGTCCGTCAACACTTTAAAGGTCATTTTGGAGACTTGCTTCAAATTTGTGGGACTTTTTAATTTCACAGGAATGTTCCTTGAGTGACCCTCTTCCTAAATTGCCTAAATCGTTCCACTCAGTTAATTAAAATGGCCACCAGAGCTAAAGATATAAAAACCTTTAAATGACATTTCCTCCTTGGCAAATGGCCCGATTTGAAAATAATTTCCCAGGAATGTTCCTTGAGTGACCCTCTTTCAAAATTGCATAAACTGTTTTGCTCTGTTAAACAAAATGGACACCAGAGCTAAAAATAGAAAAAACCTTCAAATTCCACTACAATGAAAAATAGACTCTAAAGATAAAAGTCTTTGGTCCACATCTCCTTAAAGCAGTGAATCCTTCATTTCCATAAGCTTTGAAACATCTTGGATTCAGTTGAGCGATTCTGGGCCATCATGGCCCTCTTGTTACTTTTAACTATACTAACACTCTTCTCGCACTGTACAAACTCATTTCACCTGCTATACTTATCTTTTATTTCAATTAACCCCTTCAGTACATGGTATACTGGAGCCCCTTCTGAAAGTCCTCCTCGGAGGTTAAGAAGTATTTGCAGATAGATCTTTTCATCTCTCCTTTAACCCTTTTTGTACCAAATGGAATCTTCCTCCTTGTGGTTTTTTCTCCGGGTACTCCGGTTTTTGCCCACCTCTGATTAACGATCGGCTCGATATGAGTGAAATAATCTTGAAAGGGCCGTAAAACCCAAACCAAAAAAAAAAAATAAAAAGTTTGAAACTGTTTACAGTCTGAATATTTGATTGTTTTAAGCCTTAAGATGCTAAGAAAAAATTCCATCAAACAGCCTATTAATTTAAACTAGAATGAATTTCAGACATAGAAAGTGGCACTTTTTTTTTCAAAGAAAATCTTGTGCATTATGCAGTGCTTTTTTGGTGCTGCCAGTGAAAAAGTCAAGAATGCATATACTGTCATGTGCATGGGGTTAGCAGCAAAGCAAATAATGTTGTCTGTTTATCTTGTCTCTTATGCTGCATCTATTTGCAAACTTTCAAACATATTTTTGCATACAGGCCAAAAGTGTGGACCCTGATCATACTGCTCAAATATTTTTGAAGTTACCAGCAGAGGACAAAGCAGATGACAACTGTTGTGACTGTCATCTTATGGGCTGATGCAATTAATGCAAATACACATGCCTTCAAAAGAGACAACTGCTTCAAAAAATAACATCTTCTAATAGAAGTCTGCTTAGAGAAAAGAACATTGAGCCTTTGGAATAAATTTCTTTCTCTATAGATTGTGGGTATTTGTTAGAATTGACTCAATGAGGTGGTTCTAATGTGTACCCAAAATCCATATTTCGAGCAGAAATAAGAAAAGTATCACAATTTTTCATCTTGAAATCTTCGTTTTTTGGTGGTAAAATTTACAATGCATTGGAATAGGCGTGTTTTCGTAATGAACCCACCAGTGCTGTTAGTGCTTTGATATCTTTTTCTCTTGCTTACAGTTGACATTGACAGAAGATGCATCATGACACCTAAGAAGGAGTTGTATGGTGGTCAGGATATGTTACATGGTTTCACTGCCCCCAGTAAGGATCATTGTGAAGCTTCTTGTCAGCATGATCCAGCCTGTCTGGTATCCAGCTTCCTAGAGCTGCCTCCTTTTGGCTACTGTCAGTATCACACCATCTCAGGGTACCAACCAACACTAGGATATAATAGCTACTCAGCTACAAAAGTCTGCCTTCCAGGTAAACTTGACATTTTCTTTATAAAAAATAAGCAGTCTTGTTATCCTGAAATTCCATTTTTTCAGCCTTGTGTGATGATAATCTATAGATGATTTTCTTTTCTTTTTTTGTCCAAAATACTTCCTTTGCTCCTGTTATTAGGGCCCCGCACTGAAAGTGTGGGTGCCCTATAGTAATCACTCTGTCCGTCTGTCTGTCTGTCCGTCTGTCCGTCCACAAATTTCTGATAGCGCTGCCGGGGCCCTAGTCAGTTTCACTGACAGCTCTAGTTGGCATAGTGGCAGGAGCATACTTAAGAGCTGTGTTATCCTGAATGATCTTATTTGAAACATTTTATGAGCAGTTGCGTACCTGCTGACAAATCATGAGTAGTCAAATGGCTAGAAGAAACTCGTTATTACTCACTTTAATGATGTACTTCAAAATACTCTGAATGTAAGGTGTTTGCTCTGGAGGGGAGCAAATTTCATTGTCTTAGGACAGCCCCTGTGAGATATTGAAACAGTCAGTATAACATTCACATATTCATGCCAACTGTTCATATCAAAGTATCATAAAGGCACCACAAAAAAAAAAAAAATACATCCGAAAATGTCCTCTGTTAAAGTCTTCTGCTGCAGTTCTTGAAAACTTTTGAAAACAAAATGCATACAGGCAAATAGTATAGACCTTGATGATCTGGGTCCACACTGTTGGAATCAATGGCTTTTAATCCATTTTGTACCAGAAACACCAAAACAGGTACCCCGGCAAACAGTGCAGGCCCAGATCAGACGCCGCAGAACATGGCGTCTGATCCGGGCCTAAACTGTTTGCAAAAAGTTCAGCTATTTTCCGAATAATTTTTGAAGAAAACACAACCTGACACCCCTAAATTTTGAAATGGTCTCATACTATATATAAGGTGGAAGATTCCATTTGGTACAAAAAGAGTTAAAGTATGTAAACAGTTGAAAGCAAAGCAGATGACAATTGTTGTAACTGCTATCTTCAAAGTTAAGTGATTTCTTTTAAATGCAAATATTTTCAATATGCAAAATGTCAATTTTTTTCCAGTTGGGGATATAACCTGCACTACAGATAGAAAGGTTAACTATAACGGAGGTGAAGAAGCCTACAAAAGAACTACAGACTTTTCTGAAGAAGCATGTGGTCAAACTTGCCAGTCTGACTGGCGTTGTGATGCCTATAGCTACTTGCCTAATGCAGTGGGTTCAACAAGATGCCATTTGTTTATGAAGGCTGGTGTAGAGGAAACCAGAGACATGGGAAGTGTATTGGTGTACCTCTCTTGCACACATGGTAAGTCTGCTTTTCATTTGGATAACACACTCAGGCTATCTTTAAATCTTTAATGTCTTTAACACTTGAAATGCCAATCGCAACCATTGTCGGCATACATTTTGGGGGTTTTCAAGAAGAGCAGTTGTCAGTTTCTGGCAAAGAATGTACTCTCTAGTGGTTAATCACTTACATATAAGCCTGCCCAGGAAAAGTTTGGACAGGTCAGCTGACTGGCTCAATATGAACTAAATGGTGTGAGTGGGCCATTAATCTCCAAGACAAGCAGTTTTGGAATCCATCACAAAACCATGTATCAAAAAATGTGTTATAGTTTACAATGTTGTGTCAAGTTTGTTTTGTACCAACAACAATGCTGGCACTTAAAGCAGATTTTCCCACCATTTTCCTACTGAAAAAGGGGTCTACTCTTAAAGGAAAGAATTTGCTGCTCAGGAGCAAATTGTTTCCTTTAAGAGTTGACCCCTATTGATTTGTGAGACAAAAATACTTTTGCAGGAGTTGCCTCCCCTGAAGGTGTTTCCATTCCCCTTAAGACCTGGAAAATATTTTACTACCATTGAAAGCCTGTGACTGTAATGAACCTATTTTTTTCAGCAACCTCCACAGGCTGTGTTTCCCACACTGAACAGATGAACGGAGGAGGTGGTTTCTATGACAGCAGGAGCTCTTTATCACTGATGGAATGCGCCGCAGTGTGTCATGCCGAGAGGGAATGTTTCTCCGCTTCATATAAAGCTGATACTTGTTATCTGTATTACCAAGGAGGAGCGGCACCAACATTTGACATGGAATCTGTACATATTGTTCAGACATGTAGTTATCGTAAGTATTGTAAAGATATTGGGACAAAAGCAAAAAACACAGATTAGTTTGCTTCTGGTCTGAAAATGGGGTATAGCCTTGAAGGAGAAATTTGCAACTGAGGAGCAAATTTTTCTCTTTTAACTCATTTTGTACCAGAAACCCAAAACGGGTAATTGCCAAACAGTGCAGACACAGCTCATGCCGCAGAACGCGGCATCTGATCAGGGTCTAAACTGTTTGCAAAACATACCATCTTTTTCCAAATAGATTTTGGAGAAAACAACCTGACACCCCTGAATTTTGAAGTGGACTCTTAGTGAAAATTATTAGGAGCAAGATTCTATTTGGTACAAAAATGGTTAGGGATATTTATAAGCAGGACTGAAGTTGATTTCTCTGACTGGGTATACATCCCTGTTGAGGATAATTGACCCTCACCATGCTGAATTCTTCAATAAGCTTCACTACTTCACAATTTTCAGTCATTTGTGTTACAAGAATCATATTTTTACCAGGGATTCAGAGGCAGAATGGAAAAATGTAAAGATTCTACTCAGCTAGCTGATCTGGATCTATACTGTTTTCAATAAAAGATATAGGCGAAGTTTGCAGAGCATGCCTAATATGAACCAATTTTTGGGATTAGTAGAGTAGCTAGGATTCTATTCTATTCATAGGAGTCATGTATCAGGAAAAAAGGATATGAAATGGTATCTGGAATTGTTTGAAACATTGAGATACATGAACAAATTGCTATTGTAATCACTAATTCTTTGACCAGGTTTTAGCAGAATCATTTTCCTCACTGTATATAGTGGGAGTCCATTTTGAAATTTAGTGGTATCAGGTTGAGCTATTTATAGTAATTTAGTCAGTTGTTCAGAACTAGCAAAGTCATTAGTTAAATATTTTTTTAGTTTTTACAATTGAAGGGGTCAGTGCAACAAGGGACCTAAATCCATTTTTGGTAAAACTGGAGATAGGCCCTTTGTGATTTAAAAGATACTTTTTCCCACCAGATTAAGTCCCCTACATAAAGGTATTCTTCTTTTTAGGAGGTAAAAACAGCTTTTAAAAAATTGCACAAGGGGCCTAACTCCACCCATGGATTTAGGACCTTTGTTGCACAAACAAATGTCATGTGAGCCTTTGATCACAGAAGTTCAAGAGCGGTTGTTTTTTTAGAATAAGGTGAGTAAAACACATTAGTGAATGTGAATTTTATTGTTATCTAGAAGGATGTGTGCCTTACTAAGGTAATGACTAAAATATCCTCTAGTTATGCGTTGTTGTCAGCGAGAAATAAAAAAATAAACACTCATGTTTTCATGGAGTTGGGACTTTTGTTGCACAAACATAGTTCGGTAAATTTCTGTCCGGGTTATTGTGGCAAGATAAGCTTTTTTGTAATGCTGTCTTACAATTATTCATAAACAAAAGGTTTCTAAAGCGAATTATTTCCATTGTAATGCCAATCCTTCCTTTTAAAGCATGCAGCAGCCAAAAATGGAGATAGGGCCTTTGTTGCACGGAAAGCTGCAGCTTATTTTGGTATTCCGATGGGTACGAATTGCGCACCTCTTGTGGCTGATCTGTTCTTGTATTGTTATGAAAGATACTTCATGTTGTCGCTTTCCATTGATAACCAATCTGAAATTATTGAAGCTTTTAACTCTACTTCTAGATATTTAGATAATTTATTAAATACTGACAGTGCTTACTTTGATGGTTTGATCACTCAGATTTATCCCCTAGAACTTCAGTTAAACAAGGCAAATTCTTCTGATACCTAGGCCCCCTTTTTGGATTTACATTTATCTATTGTAGATGGATTTGTTTCTTGCAAAATTTATGATAAACATGATGATTTTGATTTCGAGATTGTAAATTTTCCTTTTTTGGACGGTGATGTTCCTCGTGCGACATCGTACGGGGTTTATAGTTCGCAGTTAATTCGATTCGCTAGAGTGTCTAGTCATGTATCCGACTTCAACATTCGTAATAAATTATTAACCACTAAACTTTTTTAATCAGGGGTATCGGTATCATAAAGTACGTAAAGCCTTTTTATAAGTTTTATAGACGTCATTCTGATTTGGTTTCAAAATTCAATGTTGGACTTAAAACACTGCTGCAACAAGGCCTATCGGAACCCGAATTCTGTGGTGACTTAGTATATAAATTTAGAAAAAATCATGCCAGTAATGACTTTAGTACCCAATTTCGTAAAATCATTCGTTGATATATAAAGATTAGGTACAACATAAATGTTATAAAACAGACTGCATGCATGGTGGTTAACCCAATTACGGTTTGCAACTTTGATTCCCTCTTTGACTGCACACCGGTGGGTCGGGCCTGAGATTATATGACGGTTCCAGCGTAAAAACATAAATGGAATTTTATTTTAGTATTCTTTATGTTGGTTGGCGCCTGATGCTCCGTCTTTGGTCGGGCCCCTCGGAGTCTAACTGTTGGTTTTCTTTTGCTCCAGCAATTGTTGTTGTATGCTGTCGAGTCCTCAAGCTTGTTTCATCTCTGTACTTTTTTTATTTGTATGTTCTCGGAGATGTTACACTGATGAGTTAGGAAGCCTTCATGCGGACTAAACAAAATTAATGTATACCGCGACAGAGGTAAGGGCGAGGATTATAGCCATGTAAAATCGATTTAAGCCCCCAGTGGAATTCTTTCCACTGACCGTTCCAAGGCGGTTCTTCTGTGGCGGTTTATTTATGTTGTTGTTTGTAACTTACTGTGTGTATCATTTGTGTCTTTTTATTTTGGATGGCAATTTGGCCATTTTGTGGAAAGTAACTGTCCTTATGGCCTTTCTTTGTTTAGGTTTCCATTATGGTCTGGTCGCTTCATGTTTGTGTTTCTTTCCCTTTGGTGTCTTTGATGGGTGGAGTAAGTTAATTGCATCGATTCCTGATCTTTGTTTTACTTCTACTTTAAACGGGTGTTCTAATGTTGTTACCTAAATAACAATGGCTGTTTTGGTGCCAATATGCCTGTAGGATGTTTCCTTCTTTTAAGCTCACCTGAGCAAAGCTTAAGGTGAGCTTTTGTGATCACCTTTTGTCCGTCGTACGTGCGTCGTGCGGTGTGCGTCGTCAACATTTACCTTGTTAAGACTCTAGAGACCACAATTTTGCTTCAGTCTTCATGAAACTTTATCAGAATGTTTGTCTTGATGATATCTCGGTCAAGTTCGAATATGGGTCATGTCAGGTCAAAAGTAGGTCAGTAGGTCAAATCATAGAAAAACCTTGTTAATACTCTAGAGGCCACAGCTTTGGTCGAATCATCCTGCCTTTATTACTCAAGTAGTGGTTTTTGTGCCAAATATGACCATAATATGGTGCAAAAACTGCGTTTTTCAATGTTTCAATGCAACAACGGTCCTAAATCCATGTGGAGTTAGGTCCCTTTTTGCATAAATAGATTTGCCAAAAACAGCATTTATCGCTATAAAAAGCGCATAAAAGGCTTTAATGAATCTACACTTGCATTTTCTGCATATGCAAGTCCAAATATAATATTAGAATGCAAAAGATCAACCCAATATCCACCAAGCGGAAAATTCACTAAAATCGTGTTTTTCTCAAAACTATGAAAAGTGGAATTAGGTCCCTTGTTGCACTGACCCCTTCAATTTGATATGCCGAATGTTCTCATATTTTTGCAGAAAAAAAAATGTGAGCAGCTTTGCTTGTATTTTTGCAGAAAAAATGTGAGCTGAAGCTGCTCACATTTTTTTCAGCCGAAATACCACTTTTATTAGATGTTTGTAAGCTGACATTGCTTTGAACAACTGGGTTCTGAATGATTGCAAGCAGTGAAGACCCAAATCAAATTGCCATGGTCTTTGGGTCTGATTTGGGCTGGCACTGCTTGCCAGTGTCTGGTTTTGAGGTTTTATGCCCCTGAAATGATTATCTGTGTGGGTATATAACAGCAAAAATACAAAAAAAAAAAATGATGAATACCTCTGTAAGCCCCACTTTCTGTATATAAAGTGAAGTTTTCAAATGTAATTTATTTCACAGACTTGTTAACATGCTAACAGGCCTCCATGGCCTAATGGGTAAGAGCACTGATTCTTGGGCATTAGGTCTCTCACTGCTGTGGTTTGATTCTTGCTTGGGTCACATGTGAGCTGCCAAGTTCTGCAATAGGAGGTCAGATGGCAAGCAGTGAAGACCCAAATCAAATTGCCATGTTCTTTGGGTCTGATTTGGGCTGGCACTGCTTGCCAGTGTCTGGTTTTGAGGTTTTATGCCCCTGAAATGATTATCTGTGTGGGTACATCGCGCTAACAAGTCCGTGAAATGAACACCCCCTTACACCCCATATTATATAGAGAAAACTGGGGTTTAGGGGGGTATAAATTATTTTCCTTATTTCTGCTCATAGACATAGGTTGTGGGTACTCGTTAGAACCGCCTCAATGAGGCGGTTCTAACGAGCACACACAACCTATGTTATGAGTATTTATAAGAAAAATATCAAGGATTTTCATCAGAAAAGTAGCCATTTTGGAGATGTGAAAAATGCACTATATCGTACAGGTGAGTTATCGTAATGATATAACAGCAAAAATACAAAAAAAAAAAATGATGAATACCTCTGTAAGCCCCACTTTCTGTATATAAAGTGAAGTTTTCAAATGTAATTTATTTCACAGACTTGTTAACATGCTAACAGGCCTCCATGGCCTAATGGGTAAGAGCACTGATTCTTGGGCATTAGGTCTCTCACTGCTGTGGTTTGATTCTTGCTTGGGTTACATGTGAGCTGCCAAGTTCTGCAATAGGAGGTCAGATGGCAAGCAGTGAAGACCCAAATCAAATTGCCATGTTCTTTGGGTCTGATTTGGGCTGGCACTGCTTGCCAGTGTCTGGTTTTGAGGTTTTATGCCCCTGAAATGATTATCTGTGTGGGTATATAACAGCAAAAATACAAAAAAAAAAAAAATTATGAATACCTCTGTAAGCCCCACTTTCTGTATATAAAGTGAAGTTATCAAATGTAATTTATTTCACAGACTTGTTAACATGCTAAGAGGCCTCCATGGCCTAATGGGTAAGAGCACTGATTCTTGGGCATTAGGTCTCTCACTGCTGTGGTTTGATTCTTGCTTGGGTCACATGTGAGCTGCCAAGTTCTGCAATAGGAGGTCAGATGGTTTTACAGATTTCCAGTTTTCATCCACCTCTGAATAATGATCTCAAAATAAGTGAAGTAATCTTAAAAGGGTTGTAAAACTAAAAAAATTCAAAAGTTTACTATATCACAGCTTGTATACATTACTATAACACACCCGTGAAGCATAGTGCATTTTGTCACATCTCCAAATTGGCTACTTTTCTGATGAAAATCCGTGATTTTTTTTCTATTTATACTGCAAACATAGTTTGTGGATGCTGGTTAGAACCGCCTCATTGAGGTGGTTCTAACGAGTATCCACAACCTATGCCTTGGAGCAGAAACAAGAAAAATAGTGTTTACCCCTGTAAACCCCAGTTTTCTCTATATAAAGTGGGGTTTAGGGGGTGTTTATTTCATGGACTTGTTCACATGATGACCTTTCTGTTCCTATAGATATGAGAAGTGGTTGTTCCATAGAGATGTTTGAAGGCTACTCTGGTGGGGAGATAAATGCTGTTGCATCTCAGACATACACAAGAGAAGACTGTAAGATGGAGTGTTTTAACAACATGGAGTGCAAAGCTTCTAGTTTCACTGAACAATCAGATTCAGGGAGATGTTTGCTGTACTTTATGCAGTCATACCCAGTTCTGGATGCTGATAGTGTGTATTGGAAGATCAACTGTGGACCAGGTAACAAACTTACATTTAAGGGGAATGGGGACCCCTTCAGGGAAGGCAGCTCCTGCAAAAGAATTTTTGTCTCCCATGCCAATAGGGGTCATCTCTTAATGGAAAGAATTCGCTTCTCAGGAGCAAATTCTTTCCTTTAAGAGTACACCCCTTTTTCAGTGGGACAGGGCTTGTAGAAAAGCGAACAGGAAGTCCCGAAAGTTGACTCCCTTTGCAAAATGGCGGAAAAATCTGTCAAGTGTTCCCTTTCCCCTTAATCTTTACCAGTGTCTGGGCTAATTCAGCAGATGACAAATTGATGATATTTTTATCCCTGACCGAATAGGTTCGGGGGATATAGCAATCATCCAGGCTTCCATCGGTCCATTGGCAAAACCAGGTGATGGCCATAACTCTCAATACCCTTTGAGATATATTGATGGTACTTTGTACAATTGTACACAAGGTTGAGTAGGCGTGTCATGAAAAAAAACACAACTCTAGGTGCCATGGTATTTGAGTTATCTCCCCCTGACAGTATTCCATTGTGATCACCTTTTGATCGCTGTGACACAAATACCCGTTGAGCTATATTGATGGCACTTGGTATTATTACACAGGGTTGAGTAGGCTTGTCATTTGCAAGAACCATGACTCTAGGTGCCATGGCATTTTAGTTATCTCCCCTGACAGCAACTCCAATACCTTTTGAGATATAGTGATGGTACATACATTTAGTACATCTGTACATGGGGTTGAGTAGGTGTGTTATGCATAAGAACCACAGATTGAAATAAGAATGAGTCCTCATGAATACAAGATCAGGTAATTTAAGTAGCAAGAGCCAATGAGTAATTGTCTGAGTATGCCTTTGACATTCGAATGCCTACAGTATATCAGTACTCCGTATCTACATCTCTCTCATGTTCAGAAAATGTCCTTAGTATCATTTGGGCATTGAAAACCTAATTAATACATAACTCATACAAGTTCTTGCGTGTCTTGCTGATACTTTGCAGCAATATTCTTGATGATTAGTTGATTAGTTTGTGTGTTTTTCTCGTGCACCTCCTTTGAAGGCAAGTCAATAAGTAACAAGCCTATCCCATTTTCAATTGACCAAGACAACCAAGATTTTCCTCCCTCGTTTCAACACATGTTATAGGCATGAGGGCAAAATTGCACCCTTATCGTGTTATTCATTCATAAGATATTGAACGTCAAACATGGCTAGCAATGCAAAAGGAAGCTTTTTGTCAAAAGTTGAATACTGCACCTTCGTATGCACAAGTTAAATTCTGCCTTGGGAAATTCAAATGCGGTAGAACGTCTTTAGAAGACAAAACCATCAAATTCCACAGATGAGGAAATGTGTAACAAAGTACGGGTTCTGGTAATTTCTGATAGGCGAATTAAGGTAGAAGAAATAGCGAATGCATTACACATTTCACATGGTAGCGTTTCAACAATTTTACATGATTGCTTCTGTTTTCGCAAGCTAACAGCCTGTAGGGTCCCAAAATCCTTTAGCAATGAGCAAATGGCAACCGGAGCATCAGTATGCAGCAAATTGTTGGAGCAGTTTAGGTCAAAGGAAGATGATTTTCTTTCACGTCTGGTGACTGTAGATGGGACCTTGGTCAATTATTATGAGCCAGAGAATAAAACTGAAAGTTACCAGTGGGTAGGGTCAGGGTCTCCAAACCCAAAGAAGTTCAAAACGTGCCCTCTGCTGACAAGGTTATGGCAGCTGTATTTTAGGATGCACAAGGCATTATTATGTTGTACTTTCTAGCAAAGAAAAGTGCAATAACAGGTGTGTATTATGCACATTTGCTTGACCAACTGAGAACTGTAATCTGTGAAAAATGCCTGCTATCTCTTTTTTGCCTTCCTCTGTGAGATAAGACAAAATTACCAACAAGGGTTGACATGTCTGCACATTCAATTTATCTATGTCTTTGAGTAAAAATAAAGCAAATAATATACCGTCCAACCTGTATTAAGCAAGCACCTATGGGATAATCAAAAAAGCTTGCTTAAGACAGGTGCTTGCTTAACACAGGTGAATTTTAATTCATTTTCCTTTTTCGGGAACTGAAAGCCTGCTTGCTTAAGACAGGTTGCTTGCTTAATAGAGGTGGCCACTACGACAGGTTTGACTGTATATACACCATCTTATATGTATATACAAAATGGTTTCCATGGATTTCCATTACACAGACTTGTTAACATTGAGTACTCTTGATTTCTTACAGCTCCTGTTTGTCACATGATGATTCAGCCAGAGGTGGGTGGTGGACCTATGTTCAGAGCTGCCGTCAGCACAAATAGCCCATCTGACTGCTCCCTCTACTGTTACCATGATGACCATTGTGAGATGGCAACCTATAAAAGCTACAGAGGGGTGGGAATGTGTTATCTCTATAAAATGGAACGCTTCATGCCTGTTCGGGATACAGAGTTTGTGACCTTTACCAAGTCTTGCATGGGTAAGATTAGGAGCAGTGGATAACATTACGAAAACACGCCTATACAATTACACATTTTTAGCTCACCTGGGCCGAAGGCTCCAGGGGAGCTTATAGTATAGTGGGTCGTCCGTCGTCCGTCCGTCGTCCGTCCACACTTTTGAGCAGCTATATCTCTGTATCCTGCAGGCTGATCTCAATCATTTCTCATCTGTAGCATGCCTCTGGTGGGGCATTGATGACATAAACTTTTTTTCGAAATCGCTCTAAAACTTTGGTTCCTATGGTAACCACAAGGTCCCATAGACTTACTATGGGAAAATGCTTGTCATCACCGTAGCGCCTTCAGTTTTGATCGGATCTTTCTGAAACTTATATGTAAGGTGACTGGGGATAAAAACTCAGATGAGTTCGAAAACCGGCCAAGTCGGCCTAATTACCATAGAGTTAAGTCCCTTTGATTGCTGAAAATACCCATTTTCGACCTTGTCAGCACCGTAGCCCCTTCAGTTTTGATCGGATCTTTTTGAAACTTATATGTAATGTGGCTGGGGATAAAACCTCGGATGAGTTCGAAAACCGGCCAAGTCCGCCGATTTATCATAGAGTTACGTCCCTTTGATTGCTGAAAATGCCGATTTTCGACCTTGTCATCACCGTAGCCCCTTCAGTTTTGATCAGATCTTTCTGAAACTTATATGTAAGGTGGCTGGGGATAAAATCTCGGATGAGTTCGAAAACTGACCAAGTTGGCCCATTTATAGTAGAGTAACGTCCCTTTGATTGCTGAAAATGCTGATTTTTGACCTTGTCATCACTGTAGCCCTTTCAGTTTTGATCGAATCTTTCTGAAACTTATATTTAAAGTGGCTGAGGATAAAATCTCGGATGAGTTCGAAAACCAGCAAAGTTGGTCCATTTATCACAGAGTAACGTCCCTTTGATTGCTGAAAATGCCAATTTTTAGCTCACCTGGGCCGAAGGCTCCAGGGGAGCTTATAGTATAGTGGGTCCTCCGTCGTCCGTCGTCCGTCCGTCGTCCGTCCACACTTTTGAGCAGCTATATCTCTGTATCCTGCAGGCTGATCTCAATCATTTCTCACCTGTAGCATGCCTCTGGTGGGGCATTGATGACATAAACTTTTTTTTGAAATCGCTCTAAAACTTTGGTTCCTATGGCAACCACAAGGTCCCATAGACTTACTATGGGAAAATGCTTGTCATCACCGTAGCGCCTTCAGTTTTGATCGGATCTTTCTGAAACTTATATGTAAGGTGACTGGGGATAAAAACTTGGATGAGTTCGAAAACCGGCCAATTCGGCCCATTTATCAAAGAGTTACGTCCCTTTGATTGCTGAAAATGCCCATTTTCGACCTTGTCATCACCGTAGCCCCTTCAGTTTTGATCGGATCTTTCTGAAACTTATATGTTATGTGGCTGGGGATAAAACCTTGGATGGGTTCGAAAACCGGCCTAGTCCGCTGGTTTATCATAGAGTTACGTCCCTTTGATTGCTGAAAATGCCGATTTTTGACCTTGTCATCACCGTAGCCCCTTCAGTTTTAATCGGATCTTTCTGAAACTTATATGTAAGGTGGCTGTGGATAAAATCTCGAATGAGTTCGAAAACCGACCAAGTCGGCCCTTTTATCGTAGAGTAACATCCCTTTGATTGCTGAAAATGCTGATTTTTGACCTTGTCATCACTGTAGCCCTTTCAGTTTTGATCGAATCTTTCTGAAACTTATATGTTAAGTGGCTGGGGATAAAATCTCGGATGAGTTCGAAAATCAGCCAAGTTGGTCCATTTATCACAGAGTAACGTCCCTTTGATTGCTGAAAATGCCGATTTTTGATCTTGTCATCACCGTAGCCCTTTGAGTTTTGATCGGATCTTTCTGAAACTTATATGCAAGGTGGCTGGGGATAAAGCCTCAGATGAGTTCGCATACCGGCAAAGGTGGCCTATTTATCATAGAGTTAGGTCCCTTTGATTGCTGAAAATGTTGATTTTTGACCTTGTCAACACTGTAGCCCCTTCAGTTTTGATCGGATCTTTCTGAAACCTATATGTAAGGTGGCTGGGGATAAAACCTCGGATGAGTTCGAAAACCGGCCAAGTTGCCCCATTAACTATATAGTTATGTCCCTTTGATTGCTGAAAATGCCGATTTTTTACCTTGTCATCACCGTAGCCCCTTCAGTTTTAATAGAATCTTTCTGAAACCTATATGTAAGGTGACTGGAGATAAAACCTAGGATGAGTTTGAATACCGGCCAAGTTGGCCCATTTATCATTGATTTACGTCCCTTTGATTGCTGAAAATGCCGATTTTTGACCTTGTCATCACCATAGCCCCTTCAGTTTTGATTGGATTTTTCTGAAACTTATATGTAAGGTGGCTGGGGATGAAACCTCGGATGAGTTCAAAAATTGGCCAAGTCGGCTCATTTTTTTTTAGAGTAACATCCCTTTGATTGCTAAAAATGCGAAATTTTGACCTTGTCATCACCGTAGCCCCTTCAGTTTTGATCGGATCTTTCTGAAACTGTTACGTGAGGTGGCTGAGAATAAAATCTTGGATGAGTTTGAATACTGGCCAAGTCTGATCGGATCTTTCTGAAACTTACATGTAAGGTGGCTGGGAATAAAACCTCAGGTGAGTTCGAATACCGGCCAAGTCGGCACATTTATCATAGAGTGACGTGCCTTTGATTGCTGAAAATGCCTATTTTCGACATTGTTATCACTGCTGCCCCTTTAGTTTTGAACGGATCTTGATGAAACTTACAAACAAGGAAGTCAGGCAGAAAGCTTGGAGGAGTTTGAAAACTCTTGTTTTTGAACTTGTCATCACCATAGCCACTTCAGTTTAGATCGGATCTTCTTAGCAAGTCAGGAATAAAAGCTTGAATGAGTTTGAAAACCGGTGAGGTCAGCCTGTTTATCATAGAGTTAAATTCTACTTGATTTTCAGAAAATGCTTACCCTGTCATCACCATGTCCTCCCATAAAGCCTTCAGTAAAGGTTGGCACTTCCTTAAACTTTGAATCTGTTAGCTCAGGTGAGCTATACAGGACCAAGCTAGCTTGGTCCTCTTGTTGACCTTGTCATCACCGTAGCCCTTTCAGTTTTGATCGGATCTTTCTGAAACTTATATGCAAGGTGGCAGGGAATAAAACCTCGGATGAGTTCGCATACCAGCAAAGGTGGCCTATTTATCATAGAGTAAGGTCCCTGCGATTGCTGAAAATGTTGATTTTTGACCTTGTCATCACTGTAGCCCCTTCAGTTTTTAATCGGATCTTTCTGAAACTTATATGTAAGGTGAATGGAGATAAAACCTAGGATGAGTTGGAATACCGGCCAAGTTGGCCCATTTATCATAGAGTTACGTCCCTTTGATTGCTGAAAATGCCGATTTTTGACCTTGTCATCACCGTAGCCCTTTCAGTTTTGATCGGATCTTTCTGAAACTTATATGCAAGGTGGCTGGGGATAAAACCTCGGATGAGTTCGAAAACCGGCCAAGTTGCCCCATTTAATATATAGTTATGTCCCTTTGATGGCTGAAAATGTCGATTTTTTACCTTGTCATCACCATAGCCCCTGCAGTTTTGTTCTAATCTTTCTGAAACCTATATGTAAGGTGAATGGAGATAAAACCTAGGATGAGTTGGAATACCGGCGAAGTTGGCCCATTTGTCATAGAGTTACGTCCCTTTGATTGCTGAAAATGCCGATTTTTGACCTTGTCATCACGGTAGCCCATTCAGTTTTGATCGGATCTTTCTGAAACTTATATGTAAGGTGGCTAGTGATAAAATCTTGGATGAGTTCGAAAACAGGCCAAGTCAGCCCATTTATCGTAGAGTTATGTCCCTTTGATGGCTGAAAATGTTGATTTTTGACCTTGTCATTACCCTAGCCCCTTCAGTTTTGATCAGATTTTTCTGAAACTTATATGTAAGGTGGCTGGGGATGAAACCTTGGATGAGTTCGAAAACTGGCCAGGTCGGCTCATTTATTAGCTCACCTGAGCCGAAGGCTCATGTGAGGTATTAGTATACCACGAGCCGTCGTCCGTCGTCGTCGTCCACACTTTCGAAGAAGTATATCTCCGGAACCAGTGGGCCAATCTTGATCAAATTTCATGTGAAGCATTATCAGGTAGGGGGAAAGGCTGCATACTGTTTTCGGGCAGATCGGATTGGAACTCTGGTTGCCATGGCAACAAATAGCTCCCATAGACTTAACATAGGAAAAAGTTTGTCATCACTCTAGCTCCGTCAATTTTTTTCTGATTGTCTTCATTCTTGCAGATAACGAGGACAGGCATGAAATCTCGATCAAGTTCGATTTTGGGCTGAATCGGATTATTCACTCAGGAGTTACGTGCCCTTGAGCGTTCTTAACATAGGAAAAAGCTTGTCATCACTCTAGCTCCGTCAATTTTTTTCTGATCGACTTCATTCTTGCAGATAACGAGGACAGGCATGAAATCTCGATCAAGTTCGATTTTGGGCTGAATCGGATTATTCACTCAGGAGTTACGTGCCCTTGAGCGTTGAAAAAATTGCCTATTGACTTAACATGGGGAGAATGTTGTCATCACCGTAGCTGCTTCAATTATTTTCAGATTGGCTTTATTCTTGCAGATAACCAGCACAGCCATGAAATCTCGGTCAAGTTCGATAACTGGCAGAATCGGATCATTCACTTAGGAGTTATCTGCCCTTGTGTGTTTTTGCATTAGGGTTAATGGGAATTTCAAAAATGTATATCTTAAAGACTACTTGGCCAACTTTGATCAAATTTCATGTGTCGCATTATTGGGCAAGTGGAAAGGCTTCATTAGGTTTTCAGGTAGATCTGAGTGGAACTCTGGTTGCCACGGCAACATCTAGCTCCCATAGACTTCACATAGGAAAAAGCTTGTCATCACTCTAGCTCCGTCAATTTTTTTCTGATCGACTTCATTCTTGCAGATAACGAGGACAGGCATGAAATCTCGATCAAGTTCGATTTTGGGCTGAATCGGATTATTCACTCAGGAGTTACGTGCCCTTGAGCGTTCTTAACATAGGAAAAAGCTTGTCATCACTCTAGCTCCGTCAATTTTTTTCTGATCGACTTCATTCTTGCAGATAACGAGGACAGGCATGAAATCTCGATCAAGTTCGATTTTGGGCTGAATCGGATTATTCACTCAGGAGTTACGTGCCCTTGAGCGTTGAAAAAAATTGCCTATTGACTTAACATGGGGAGAATGTTGTCATCACCGTAGCTGCTTCAATTATTTTCAGATTGGCTTTATTCTTGCAGATAACCAGCACAGCCATGAAATCTCGGTCAAGTTCGATAACTGGCAGAATCGGATCATTCACTTAGGAGTTATCTGCCCTTGTGTGTTTTTGCATTAGGGTTAATGGGAATTTCAAAAATGTATATCTTAAAGACTACTTGGCCAACTTTGATCAAATTTCATGTGTCGCATTATTGGGCAAGTGGAAAGGCTTCATTAGGTTTTCAGGCAGATCTGAGTGGAACTCTGGTTGCCATGGCAACATCTAGCTCCCATAGACTTCACATAGGAAAAAGCTTGTCATCACTCTAGCTCTGTCAATTTTTTTCTGATCGACTTCATTCTTGCAGATAACGAGGACAGGCATAAAATCTCGGTCAAGTTCGATTTTGGGCCGAATCGGATTATTTGCCTTGGAGTTACCTGCCCTTGAGCATAAAACAATACGTTGTGACCACGATAGCAACTTTATTTTTATTCAGATCAGCTTCAAACTTGCGGGTAACGTGGACAGGCATAAAATCTCAGTTAAGTTCGAATCGGAATATTGACCTCGGAGTTACATGACCTTGAGCGACAAAAAATTTGCCCATAGACTTTACATAGGGTAAATGTTGTGACTACGATAGCGACTTGAATTTTTTTCAGATCAGCTTCAAACTTGCAGGTAACGAGGACAGACAAAAAAAACTCGGTTAAGTTCGATTTTGGGCCGAATCGGATTATTTGCCTTGGAGTTACCTGCCCTTTAGCATAAAAAAATATGTTGTGACCATGATAGCAACTTTACTTTTATTCATGTCAGCTTCAAACTTGCAGGTAACGAGGACAGGCATAAAATCTCGGTTAAGTACGATTTTGGGCCGAATCGGAATATTGACCTCGGAGTTACGTGACCTTGAGAGACAAAAAAATTTGCCCATAGACTTAACGTAGGGAAAATGTTGTGACAGAAATAGGGACTTGAATTTTTAGCTCACCTGAGCCAAAGGCTCCAGTGAGCTGATAGTATACCAAGGCTCCGGAGTCCGTCGTCTGTCGTCCGTCCATCCGTCGTCCACACTTTCAATGAAGCATATCTCAGAAGGCAGTCGACCAATCTTGTTTAAATTTTATGTGTAGCACCATTGGGCAAGGGGAAAGGCTGCATTAGGTTTTGGAGCTCGTCTGGTTCATTTGTTCCTTCATTCTTCTTTCTCTCCATATAGAGATAATAGACCAATGTTAAATTTTTAATCAAAGATTTCTCAGGAACTATAAAAGCTAGAAGCATCAAATTTGGTATTCAATAGAATAATGATGACTTATTTTGTGTAAGAGACATTGGGCTTTCTCAGCTTATTTGTTCATCTGTTCTTTCATTCTTCTTTCTCTCCATTTTGACCAATGTTAAATTTTCGTCAAAGATTTCTCAGGAACTATAGAAGCTAGAAGTCTCAAACTTGGAATGCAATGCAATAATGATGACTTATATCCTGTAAGGGTCAATGGGCTGGATTCTATTAGCAGATTTAGTAGTCAAGTCTGTGAATTGTTAAAACTTAAGTTCCTCAGGTGAGCGGTTTAGGCTTATTGAGCCTCTTGTTTTAGAGTAACATCCCTTTGATTGCTAAAAATGCCAAATTTTGACCTTGTCATCACCGTAGCCCCTTCAGTTTTGATCGGATTTTTCCGAAACTTATATGTGAGGTGGCTGGGAATAAAATCTTGGATGAGTTTGAATACTGGCCAAGTCTGATCGGATCTTTCTGAAACTTACATGTAAGGTGGCTGGGAATAAAACCTCAGGTGAGTTCGAATACCAGCCAAGTCGGCACATTTATCATAGTGACATGCCTTTGATTGCTGAAAATGCCTATTTTGGACATTGTCATCACTGCTGCCCCTTTAGTTTTGAACGGATCTTGATGAAACTTACAAACAAGGAAGTCAGGCAGAAAGCTTGGAGGAGTTTGAAAACTTGTTTTTGAACTTGTCATCACCATAGCCACTTGAGTTTAGATCGGATCTTCTTAGCAAGTCAGGAATAAAAGCTTGAATGAGTTTGAAAACCGGTGAGGTCTGCCTGTTTATCATAGAGTTACATTCTACTTGATTTTCAGAAAATGCTTACCCTGTCATCACCATGTCCTCCTATAAAGCCTCCAGTAAAGGTTGGCACTTCCTTAAACTTTGAATCTGTTAGCTCAGGTGAACGATACAGGACCAAGCTAGCTTGATCCTCTTGTTTAAAAATTTTACCACTAAAAAAACCCGAAAACTTTCGTATAAAAATGTGATATTTAATGAAACCAAGCATTCTATTTGCCTTAGTACAATGTGTGTATTCCATCTCAAATCATGTGTGATTGTCACACCAAGGTATTTAATGGAATCATCATTATCGAACATTGTTCCCTCTAAGATTTAAGAATCCTCAATTTTATTTGTTCTCTTCCTAGTTATCTGCATAGTATTGCATTTAACTGGCTGAAATCTCATGCCCCATTTTCGTGCCCAACATCCTAGTCTATCTATATCGTTCTGAAGTTTCAATATCTGTGTCGTTAATGGTGAATCTTCGGAATGGGCTCCAATTTTGTCAGGGGGAGTCTTCCCCTCAATGGACCTAGCTCATTTGGTAATTCCTTCGGGACTGTAGGATGAAGCTCATCAGGTTCTAAAGCTTTAGTTGGACTCAAGCCTCCAAGAATATGTAGCAGACAACATAAACAGACAACATTTTCAGATGCAGTTTTTTCATGACATCTTAAGGGTTAATAAATCAGTGTGATGAGAATTCTTGGGAATTTGGATAAATTGTATAAACCATGCACGTTTAATCTACTTGTAGCTTTTGGGGAGCAATATGGAGCATGTCTGTTGAAATTTTAGTGATATTTTATTAATATTAGACAGATTTTTGTTATTTGAATTTTTACTACATTGCAGAAATTGGACAAGTACATGTATTTAGATTGGGAGCAGTGACCACCACATATATAAATAGGCCTGCTCTAGTTCATATGGGCCCCGTCAAGAGATTTTGGTACTTATCGCCTATGCGAGCAGCGAAGGTTCAGTCTAGCCTGCGCATCCGCGCAGTCTCGCCAGAACCTTCGCTGCTCGCTCATACAAGCAGTGTATCAAGAGGAACCTTCAGACAGAAAGCAATATCCCTGGCCCCTCTGAATGGCTGGGCATGCGCAGTTAAAATTTGTCTTGACGGAATGCTCGAAGACACAAATTCGCTTGGCGGGGCTCATATATTATTTTGTGATGGTGGTGAGTTCAGGGCTACTTGATGTGGTTTCTTTTCAGATATTGAACATCATCCTACTTTTACTACATACAAAGACATGTCAGGCGGTGGTATGATGTCTGCATCTTCAGACACATCACGTGGTGGTATGTCAGGAGAGGATGATGGTATGTCTGGAGACAACAGTGGTATGTCAGGAGGTGAGAATGGTGGTATGTCTGGAGACAACAGTGGTATGTCAGGAGATGAGAGTGGTGGTATGTCACCACCACCAACTCTTACAGCTGTAGATTATAGTACATCTATGTCACAGTCCACCAGAATAGTGAAGACAGGGATGGAGTGTAACAGACTGTGTCAGATGGAGATGGATTGTGTTGCTGCAGCATTTAGAGATGGGTTATGTAAACTCTACAATCAGCAGGAGTTGATGATAACACAGGATACTGGCACAGTGTTGTTCCTGAAGGACTCAAAGGGTATGTATATATGACTGATTTATTTTATCATATAACATTGCAGTTATGTCCTGTCATAGAAATATGACCACATTTGTAATATTGTGTGGAGACCTGGCTGCTAGGGCTTAAAAAAACTTTGACAGAAGCCACTGTACCAATGTCAATATAAATAGCATGATCGTTTGAGCTGGCTTGATTTATCAAAAACCATGGCCTCCAGGGCCAGGGCTTATTATTGTTTTTTCTTCATTGAAAACTTTTGAAAATCTTGTTAATAAAAGACCAATTTCGGTATAATTGAGCATTCTTGACCCTCTAGCATGTTTTCTAACAAAAACACCCGTATATAACTTTAACCCCTTAAAACCTCACTTTTATATAGTTAAACTGGGGTTTATAGTGGTTTACATGTTGCACAGTAAAATAGATGATGGGTAAAACCATGACTAGGTGGTTTTAAGGACTACCCACAATCTATGTATTGAGCAGAAATGTGAAGAATATCAGAGTTTTTATCTGAAAATTTTTAGTTTTGGGTGGTAAATTTTCAGTGTGTTTGAATAGGCATGTTTTTGTGATGTGGTTCAAGACAGAATCACAGCAAATTGTGAGTTTCTGCCTTGTAGGTGAATTTCCAGTACACATATAACTTGAACAGTGAGACAGTGAAACTGGGGTGAGTGATTAGGGCCATTTTGGCCCTCGTGTACTTACATACTTTTTTTATTCAGAAAATGAAGACCTGTATGTTGACACATGTAGTGGATCATGGAAGAACTGTGAAGGTACTGACTGTGAGTACCAAGCTTCATGGCAGTATGATCCAGCTAGTGAAGAGATCACATTTACCATAACTGTAAGACAGGAACAGAACAAATGGGCAGGCATTGGGTTCTCCACAGACAGAAATGAGGTTTGACTTATTTTAACCCTTCTCTTGCTGAGTATTCAGTTTAGCCACGTCCATTTCTGACTTAGAACCACTCAGATTACTTGATATAATTTACTCTTACAAATCCATAAACTGAATGTCAAACAGTGTAGATCCTGATCAGATGGCTTCTTCAGAAGCCATCTGATCTGAATCTACACTGTTCCCAAAGATAGGGGTTGTCGTGAACAGCAGGATAAGAGTTATCATTACATTTCTAATAGCCCTTTTTGTCCTGAATGCAGTCTTAGACCATAACCTATTTTGTACCAAATCAAATCTTCCTCCTTATAATGCCATGAGACCATTCAAAATTTAGGGCTGTTGGGTTGTGCTTTCTTCAAAGTTTATTCAACCGATTGCATGCAGGAAACCCCTAAAGGGGTACCTTGGCAAACGCAGCTTCTGATCAGGGCCTGCACTATTTGCTAACAGAATCTTCCGTCAAAAATAGAATAAAATGAAAAAAAAGAAGACCTGACAGCCCTTACATGACAAATGGACTTGTCCAACATATAGCAATGGAAGAGTCCACTAGTATACATTGGGTTAAAAAATGGCATTCTGTGACATCTTATCTAAGCCTGTTTTGTTTGCCAGTCCCCTATTTTGGGGTTAACAAGTCCCAGTAATTATACCCTAGTAAACCACACCGTTTTTAAATTCTGCATAATCTGTAAATTTTTGTTTGGCTACAAGATGGTTGTTTGACTAACCTGGTTTCAGCTTTTGACCCTTATAGTTGTGAGTTCATTACGACAACATATACCAATACATTGTAACTTTTATCGCCGAAAAAATGAAAATTTTAAGATGAAAAATTGTGATATTTTTCTTATATCTGCTCAAAATATAAATTGTGGGTACTTGTTAGAACCGCCTCATCGAGGCGGTTTTAACGAGTACCCACAATCTATATTTTAGAGCAGAAATAAGATTCTTAGGTTTACCCCTGTAAACCCCAGTTTTACTATATGAAAGTGGGGTTCCAGGGGGTCAAAATAATATAGGCGTGTTTTCGTGATGTGTGCTATGAAGAGGTTGGGGTTAGGGTGTAATTATGAGCATGTCTATTCTTTCAGGCTGACAGTGATGTTGTTATTGCCTTCTTTTCCTCTGATGGTACCCCTAAAGTTCAGGATTACTAGTAAGTTGCTTATCTTGATTAATTAAAGTAACATTTTGTTTAATGTCACACCATAGCCACCCTTGTTTAACCCTTTTTGTACCAACATATGTTCTCATATATAGCAGGAGTCCATTTCAAAATTTAGGGGTGTCAGGTTATGTTTTCTTCAAAATCTATTTGGAATATGACTGAACTTTTAGCAAACAGTGGAGGCCCTGATCAGACGCCGCATTCTGCGGTGTCTGATCTGGGCCTGCACTGTTTGCCAAGTACCCCTTCTGGGGTTTCCGGTACTAAATGGGTTAACTCATATTATACTTATCGGAATCTTCCCCGCTGATGTACAGCAGCTGAAGGTGTCCATTTCTAAGTTCAGCGGTCTCAAGCTCAGTGATATATAGAAATCTGATCCTCCCCCGCCCACAGGGGCTTGAAGAAATATATGGGCTGCACGATGCTTCCACGCAGAGCTGAATCCGGCCCGCTCACTAGTACTGGTAAACCGCTTAGAGGATCTAAACCTGTCCAGGAACTGCGGTGCGAGGCGGACCGTCCATGCTAATAAACCCTATTGGTTTCATTGGGCAACAGGGCTTGAGATGTCATTTCATCTCAATGTTGTTTAAAAGTCCCACAAAATTGGAAGCAACGTCTCCAAAATGACCTTTACAGTGTTGACGGGGATGTTAAACCTCAAATCAAACAAACAAACAATATAGAAATCTGTTTATAAAATGGTTGAACCTTCTGCAAACTCTGTAGACATACATGTGATACCTCCCTCATCAGGAGGGAGACTCCCTCATTTTGACGCTAATTTTTGCCCTAATTATGCCAAAATTTTGGAGTCTCCCCAATGTGAACTGAGTATTTCCCTATATATTCTTTACATTTGTTAAGAATCTCCTTCATCATACTGGCAAATTTTCCTCAAACAGTTTAAAAAATTATCATGATTTGTTCACCCTCAACAGGTAATATTGCCCTCGGGCTTTGCCTTGGGCAATACACTGTAACCTCATTATAATGCAGGTATTTGGGTCCAAGTCTGGCGACCCTGTCAACAGTGATTGGCACATTATAAAGATTTTGTACTGATGAGAAGTACCCCACCCCCTATTGGTCATGAAAACCCATTACAAATACAATAGGACACATTGCAAATCATGAAACGTAATTTTAAAAGTACATAACTGTGATACCTCCCTCATCAGGAGGGAAACTGCCTCATTTTGATTCTCATTTTTGTCCAACTTATGCTAAATTTTAGTAAAATTTTGGAGTCCCCCTCATTTGAACTGAGAGAATGGTAAAGAGTTTAAACCCTAATCAGACAGACTGCTCCTTTAGTCTGATCTTGGTCTTCACTGTTTGCTTTGATAGGTCTGTCTGTCCCAATACTTAGGATCATTAAGATGGGATAATTTTGGATAAATATGCTGAAATGTCTTTTTCCCCACAGCTGGTACTCAAAGTCAGAAGCTCCTGTCCTAGACAATATACAGGATGTCACTGGTATCTCTGGTAACTATGAAAATGGTATTATGACCTTCACCTTCACAAGGAACAGAGACACATGCCACTTCCAGGATGTGGCTTTCACAGATGATGACTGTGCATATTTTGTTTTCGCCTATGGTGGTACAGTGGATGATTCGGGCACAACATTTGATTCAAACAGTTTCATAAACTCTAAATTGTCAAGGTCAAAGTTCTGCTTTAGAAGATGCCCAAGACCTGGTAAGTGTCTTTTTCTATTATTAGTTTTCTTAAAATAATAAACATATTGTTCTGCTGAATAGATTAATTTAGCCACACCCATTTCTGACTATCAGCCCATCAAATAATTTGATAAAATGCATTCATTCATTTTTACAAACTGAATGACAAACAGTGTAGAACCTGATCAGATGGCTTCCTGAGAAACACTCTGATCTGGCTCATCACTGTTTGAAAAGACTGGGGTTGTTGTATTTATCTACCAAAGGGTTAAGCCATCTTGTTTGAGATGCCAAGTTCTGCAACAGAAGGTCAGGTTGTTTTATTTTGGCTCCACAGGTTTTTGCCCATCTCTGATTAATGTAGGCTCAATATGAGTAAAATAATCTTGGAAAGGTCTTAATACAGAAAAAATATTTTGAGCTGAATACTTCTTCTACAATAAATATATTTGAAATCAAGGAGTATTTTTAGAAATTTAATTAACCCATTGCATGCGGGAAAAATAGCAAACAGTGCTGGCCCAGATCAGACGCCTCTGAACACGACATCTGTCAGATCAGGGCCTGCACTATTTGCTAACAGAATTTTCACTATTTGCTAACAGAATTTTTCGTAAAAAATAGAATAAAAACAAAAGAAAAGGCCTGATACCTCTTATATGACAAATGGACATGTCCAACATATAGCAATGGAGTCCACTGGTATACAATGGGTTAAAATATGGCTGAAAAAACTGTTTGCAACAGTGAGGACACTAATTAGACTTCTTATTTTGTGACTTCTGATCTGGCCTTGCATTGTTTGCCTGAGCACCTTTTAGGGGTTTCTGGTACATGTTAAGCCATCATATTTGACAACTACTTAGCAAAATTTCACTTTTTAGCTCAGCTGTTTTTGATGAAAACAACAAGGTATTGTCATAGCTCTGGCGTTGTCTGCATCGTCGTGCAAAAACTTTGACATTTTGTAATATCGCTGTCATTACTGAACATATTTACTTGAAACTCGGACTAGTTGTTCATTATGAAAAGGGGAACTCATACCAATAGGTGAGGTAACCCTCAACATATTTTTGGCACAGTTATGCCCCTTTTTTGACTTAGAATTTTTGCAGCCGAGCGTTGGCACCCGCATGTGGTGCTCTTGTTCACATCTTCAAAATGGCAATTTTTCAAACGAAAATCTGTGAAATTTTTCTTATTTGTACTCAAAACATAGATTGTGGGTGCTCGTTAGAACAGCGTCATTGAGGCGGTTCTAACGAGTACCCGCATCCTATGACTTTGGGCGGAAATAAGAAAAAAATATGTATACCCCCGTAAAACAGTATTCTCTATATAAAGTGGGGTTTAGGTGGTGTTCAGGTCACGGACTTGTTCACGTGCTGTTTACCCCTGGAAGGATTTTCAGTAAACTTTCGCAAATTTTGGAATAAGTAACCTGATGTGCAGAACTCTTAAATCAACAATTCCAACTCAAGGACAAGGTCACAATTGAAGATTAAGTGTGTGAGTCTCAAATTTGGTGTGGTCTGCATGTCTCTACCCCTGGAAGGATTTTCAGTAAACTGTTCAAATGTTGGTCAAAGCAAGATAATGTGCAGAACTTGTAACTCAACTATGCCGACTGAAGGTCAAGTTACAGTTGAAGGTCAGGAGTTTGAGCCTTGAATTTTGTGTCTGCTCTATATTTGTTCTACCCCTGAAAAGATTTTCATTAATGTTGGCCTAAGTGAGATCATGCGCAGAACCCATAACTCCACCTGGCCAGGACAAGGTCACAATTGAAGGTTATAAGTTTGAGCTGTGAATTTCTGGTAGGCTCCATTTATCCTTTTACCGCTGGAAGGATTTTCAGCACACTGCAGGGATATGGCTGTCCCTCAGACTGCTTTCTGGTCATAAAGAAGATTTTATGTTCTTTTTTTTTTCAGGATCAAAGCTACAATGTAAAGCAACTGTAGAAGAGGGGATGTATAATGCTGCTGACTACATAGAGCAGCATATAATGGCAGACAGTACAGTTGAGGCTTGTTTATCATTATGCCTCAGTCATCCAGAATGCACTAGTGGCTCATTCTTGGCCATGCAGAATGGCCAGCAATTCATGTGCCTGCTACACAGCACTGATGATATGATTCCCATGGAGGAAGTAAATAGCAGACTTATAAGAAAGATGTGCTCTATGGGTAAACTTTTATTTTTACTTCTGATTTTAGTTGACCCTCTAAACACAAAAACAAAAAGAGAAAATCAGGCTTGACATTTCATATTAATCATGTGTCATGATCTTTTTCGTATATTACAAACATACGTAGGTTGTGGGTGCTCGTTAGAACCACCTCATTCAGGCAGCTTCATTGATAATATTTGGGACAAACTTGTATCACGGGATGGCTACTTTAATGCAAGCATCCATATTTGACCTTGACCTCATGGTTCATTAGTGAACCTTTGTGTGTTCACTAATGGTGTATGAATGTCATTTGACCTATCACCAGTAACAATCTTGAACTATTGTGTCAACCCTAGTGGTCCCCTAATGTTTAAGTTTATTTCTCAAGAACTGTAAGAGCTTCATTTACAATACTCTGTACAAGCTTACATCTAGGAATGGCAAGTTTCATGCAAGCATCCATGTTTGACCTTGACCTAGATGCTGTGGTTCAGTAACATTGCACTCCCCATTACCGTAACACACCCATGCGTCATAATGCATTTTTTACATCTCCAAAACAGTAAATTTTCTGATGAAATTTTGTGATATTATTCTTATTTATACACAAAACATAGATTGTGTGTGCTCGTTAGAACCGCCTCATTGAGGCAGTTCTAACGAGTACCCACAACCTTTGTCTATGAGCAGAAATAAGGAAAATAATGTATACCCCGCTAAACCCCAGTTTTCTCTATATAAAGTGGGGTGTAAAGGGGTGTTTATTTCACAGTTTTGTTAGCCTGACGCCAAGGCACAACATGGCCTTTGGCTGAATTTTTGTTAACCTTGTCTTACTGTTACAAGTAAAAGTGGAATTTAACCCTAGACCTGCTGAATTTTTAAATATGCCACACCCACTATCGATTATCAACCAATCAGATTACTTGATGCAAATTATTGCGACAAATTCATAAACTGAAGACAAACAATGAAGATCCTGATCAGATGGCTTCTTCAGAAGCCATCTGATCTGGATTGATCAGATGGCTTCTTCAGAAGCCATCTGATCTGGATCTTCATTGTTTGAAAGATAAGACATATCCGGGTTCAGCAGGACAAGGGTTAATTGAACTTCTACTCTTCATTAGGTGATGAAACAAAGTGTCACATGAGAAAACTTGGGCATTATATTGGTAGCGAGACAAATTATCTACATCGTATTGAGGTGACAAAGGAATCCTTCTGTGCTAAAGCTTGCCTTGAAGTCATGAATTGTGCCGGGTTTTCAAGCATCAGAGAGGCGGAGAATAGCTACAGATGTCTTCTTTATGATAATGTGGATCAGACAGTCATGGTTCCCAGAGATGACAGCTACCTCTGGAAGAAAGTTTGTAGAAATGGTAAGCATAAGTGAACCCTTAGTCCTGAGGGGTTGTAGGGGCTAAAGGTATTCACCCACTTTAAGGGCCACTATATGAAAAGCTGAGTCTGGATGAACAGACCTGTGTGATATAATGATTTATAACATGGCTCCAAAAATGGATTTTTTCATTGAAAAATTGTGATTTTTTTTTTTTATTTGTGCTGCAAATATAGATTATTGGGGTTTTGTTAATCATTACCAGTCCCTAGGCTAATTCAGCAGATGACAAATTGCTGATATATTATTTAATAAAACCAGAAAACATGATATGACATTTCATGCAAATTGTCTCACAATCTGCGTAAAACGTCAAATCTCCTTGGAAAACAGGATTTGACATCTCATGCAAATACAATTTGCATTAAAATGTCAATCAAATCCCATTGCAAATAGGAGACAATTTGCATGAAATGTCAAATCCCATTTTCTTGGGAAAATAAGAAAAATATTCCATTTATGGTCTACTGAAAAAAAAATAACCAGCATGCAGAGCATCAAAGCAAAGCTTTTATCCCTTTCATTGTGGTTCAGTTTACAAGAAGTTAAACGTCATGCAAGTTGTCTCCCTTGTTAAAAAGAAGGAAAGTTGCTGACTGTTTTCATTCTCTTGAGATGAGCCACAATCAGAAGGGATGGTTATCATTTTTTTTATGCTAGAACAGCATCCCATCACGAAAACACGCCAATATAATTTTGACCCCCTTGAACCCTACTTTTATATAGTAAAAACTGGGGTTTACATTTTTGCTCTAAAATATAGATTGTGGGTACTCGATGAGGCGGTTCTAACGAGTCCCCACAATCTATATATTTGAGCAGAAAATAAGAAAAATATCACAATTTTTCATCTTAAAATATTGTTTTGTTTTTTTGGCATTAAAGTTTACAATGTATTTATATAGGCGTGTTTTCTTAATGCCTGGACTCATTGCATGTGGGTATTTTAATTATTTGCATGCTGTTTTGCCATCTAAAATTAACTTCTTCAAATAGATCTTTCAGGATTACCATCAGAGTGTCAAACAGCTTTGATCCGGATCAGGTCCAAGATTTTGTCTGGCCTGATCTGGGTCCAAACTGTTTGTAAAGGTTATTAGCAGGTCATACTAGCAGGGAAAAGAGTGTAGAGCCCATTTCTAGATAAATAGCATCTTCCTCACTATGTATAGCTGGATTCCATTAATTTTGGAAATGTTGCGGTGTCTAGCTGAGCTATTTTTAAGGGGAATGGATACACCTTCAGGGGAGGCAACTGCTGCAAAAGTAAATTTTGTCTCCCATGTCAATAGGGATCAACTCTTAAAGGAAAGAATGTGCTCCTGAGGAACAAATTCTTTCCTTTTAGAGTTGACCCCTTTTTCAGTGGGACAAGGTTCATAGAAAAGTTAACAGGAAGTCCCGAAAGTTATCTCTCTTTGAAAAATGGCTGGGAAAATCTGCAAGGTGTTCCCATTCCCCTTAAAGTTTATTCAGAAAATAGTGAACTGTACTTCTTGCAGATAGTGAAAGCCATGATCAGGCTCCACATTTTGCAGCATTTGATCTATGTCTAGCGTATTGAAAATGGGTTAGAAATTAAGATGCCAAGAAAAAGTACATCTGAAAATATTGTCTGTTTATGTCGTCTTCTGCATCTTCTTGCAAAACTTTTGAACATATTTTTGCATACATGTAAACACTGAGGACACCAATCTGACTGCTCCTCTAGTCTGATCTGGGTTTATACTGTTTGCAGCAATGACTTTAAAGTAATCAGCAGACATCAGAGCAGGCATGGAGCGTTATAGCCCAGTGGTTAGTGCACTTGCCTCTGATGCTAGAGGTCCCGGGTTCGATCCCCGGCAGCGGCGATAAAATTTCAGTGTCCGAACATGCTCCATTGACATCATTTGCAGGGATGAATGTCATAAAGTGCACCGTCCTTCGGATCGGGACGTAAACTGGAGGCCCCCTGAGCAGGGAGAACCATCCCCTGTGCAGGTTAAAGAACTCTACCATAATTACATGATTACTGTGTAGGCTTTCATCCTGCAAAACTGGAGTGTATTTAATATACACCTGCCTAGAATGCCCGCGAGGGCGTATGGCAGTATATAGAGAAAGAAAAAAAAGAAAGACAACAATTACCATGATTGGCATACTTTGGGTTAAAGATTCTTATTTTTTCTCACCTTTTAGATGCCAGTGAAGTTTGTACCTTTGACACTGTGTTTGATAAACAAGGAGGTTTAAATTTCTACTTCTCTGATCTTCTGGCTGACAAGGAAAACTGCCCACTGCTGTGTTTGGAAGACAGGGATTGTGATATTGTTACCAGCATGGAGGTGCCAGATTCCCAGCAATACAGATGCAGTCTGTACACAAAAGCCAGCTACCAGAGCTTTGACAATCCAAATGGTCAGCAATGGACAAAGACTTGTAAACCAGGTAATTTAACCAGTAATTGGAGAAGCCTCCGTGGTGTAGTGGTTGTGCTACTCACCTTGTAAACCAGGGATCACAGGATCGATCCCGGGCTTCTCCAGACTTTAGGATGAGTTATTTAAACAGAGGTCCTGTCTCTATAGGACCTTAGCTGTTGGTGGGTTGTAAAAATTATCAGTAATTGGAAAGAAAGTAAGAGTGA
This sequence comes from Lucinisca nassula, assembly GCA_963580285.1. Taxonomy (NCBI): domain Eukaryota; kingdom Metazoa; phylum Mollusca; class Bivalvia; order Lucinida; family Lucinidae; genus Lucinisca; species Lucinisca nassula. The sequence continues at coordinate 168,796,607 of OY757011.1, forward strand.
AAAAACAAAATAAAGTAACAGATTTTCCTAGAACAAAAAGGTAACAAGGAAAAAAGTAACAGATTCAGTTGGATATTTCTGGTGCATTTCAGAAGCAAATAAAGTTTCAAAGAAGTGACTATTACAATAATTTTGGTATAATGCTTATCAATTTTATAACGTATCTCTTTGCGAAAAATGGCATTTCTCCTTTCTCTTGAACTGTTATTTTTCAGACGAATATGGTAGATATATTTCTTATTTTTGATTCAAATATAAATTGTTGGTGCTTGTCAGAACCACCTCAATGAGGTGGTTCTAACGAGTACCGACAATCTATGTTTTTGCGCAAATAGAAGGAAAATAATGAGTACCCTGTCATCCCATATTTCTCTATATAACGATGAATGGGGCATTCATTACATGGACTTGGTTACTTTATGAAGAGTTGACAGCTTTTGATCAGCTGTTTCGGAAAAAGAAAAATTATCTCAAGTAGTTGTGACACAGGTAACGGTTACTGTTCATTATATTTGTTTAAAATTATAACACATTAAGGGGAATGGGAACACCTGGCAGATTTTCCCGCCATTTTTCAAAGGCAGACAACTTTAGGGACTTCCTGTTCGCTTTTCTATAAGCCCTGTCCCGCTGAAAAAGGGGTTTACTCTTAAAGGAAAGAATTTGCTCCTGGCAGGAGCAAATTCTTTCCTTTAAGAGTTGACCCCTGTTGACATGAGAGACAAAAATACTTTTGCAGGAGTTGCTTCCCCTGAAGGTGTTCCCATTCCCCTTAAATATGTGTGATGTGGGTGTACAATGTTTGCCAATCCTGTCCAGGTTCTATTGATACCCTCTAATGCAGTATTCTGGCTTCAAAGTGATAAGAATAGCATGGCTATTTTCTATAAATAATCATTACCTGGATTTCATACCAATTCGCCCCCGCCCATAGGGGCTAGAAGAAATATATGGGCTGCATGATGCTTCCACGCAGAGCTGAATCCGGCCCGCACACTAGTACCGGTAAACCGCTTAGAGGATCTAAACCTGTCCAGGAACCGCGGTGCGAGGCGGGACTGCCCATGCTAATAAACCCTATTGGTTTCATTGGGCGACAGGGCTTGAGATGTCATTTCATCTCAATGTCGGGTAAAAGTCCCACAAAATTGGAAGTAACGTCTCCAAAATGACCTTTACAGTGTTGACGGGGACGTTAAACCTCGAATCAAACAAATCATACCAATTAGTGACAGTCACATGGACATCAGCACTGAAGAGGTTCTGTACTTAGTAATTTTTAGTCAATTGACAAACAGTCAACCGAAAAATGTAAAGTAATGAAATCTTTTTGTTGTGAAACCTGTTGACAATCGTTTATTTATCGTTTTTTACAAATTCATTTTCTAAAAACTTCTAGCTTTGGAGAACCCCTGTCACATGACAAGAGAAGAAACAACAGACATCTCAACATCATGGTACAGTGTTACGAGAGTAGGCAGAGAGGAGGGATGCTCACTGGCTTGTCTCACTGAATCTGAATGCTACTCCTCATATATCAGAGATGGCGACACAATGTGTTTCCTTGCTAAAAAGGGTGTGGCTGAAATGACTGCCATGGCAACATTTGTGAAGTTCAAGAAAACATGCAAATCAGGTGAGCATATTATGGGAAATTGAAATGGTGTATTTGATCAGGCTCTGAAGATATAAATCATTGTCATACTCTGCTCAGCAGACCGAAGAAATATTTTGTCTAAAGTTAAAATCATTTAGATAACACATCCGTGCACTAAGATGGCGTCTATCTTATATCTAGATCTAGCAATATTTTCTGAAAAAGTCTGATATTTTTCTTATTTCTAATCCAAATATAGATTGTGAGTGCTTGTTAGAACCGCCTCATTGAGGCGGTTCTAACGAGTACTCGCAATCTATGTTTTTGAGCAAAAATAAGGAAAATAATGATTACCCCCATAAACCCCAATTTTTCTCTTTATAAAGTCAGGTTATAGGGGGTCTTCATTTTGCAGACTTATTAACCTAATGAGTCGGCAATTTTTGGCACTTCAATATTTATAATCAAGAAAATTATCATTCTATGCTGACCTTGGCCCAATTGGCCAAAGCATTGTTAGCTAAATTAGCTTGTTACTGGTAAAAATATTAACTGTTCTAGTAAGTACAATATCTAATACAGTGGTATTTTTGCTGAAAAAAAAAATGTGAGTCGCTTATGAATTTATAAAAGTTATTCACGTTTTCGTTTCAGCAAAATATTAATATATTTGTCCATACCAAATGATGCTAACTCTATGTTTACGAACAGTGTTGTTAGTTTTGAACAACTGGCCCCTAAGCAAGACAAAAAACTAGTTTTATTGGAACAGAGGGCCCTCACTATCATCACGAAAACACGCCTATATAATTTTGACCCCCTTGAACCCCACTTTTATATAGTAAAACTGGGGTTTCCAGGGGTATACCTTATTTTTCTTATTTCTGCTCTAAAATATAGATTGTGGGTACTTGTTAGAACCGCCTCGATGTACTTACTCCAAATATAGATTGTGGGTACTTGTTAGAACCGCCTCGATGAGGCGGTTCTAACAAGTGCCCACAATCTCCCGAGGCGGTTCTAACAAGTGCCCACAATCTATATTTGGAGCAGAAATAAGAAAAATATCACAATTTTTCAGCATAAAATTTTCATTTTTTCGGCAATAAAGGTGGCAATGTATTTGTATAGGCGTGTTTGCGTAATGTGAAATGATCATGGATCAAAATGATCCAATTGGTTACAGAGGGCCCTTGATAAAACAATCACCAGTATTTGTCCTCTAATAATGTGCCGTTATAAAGAATATTTAAGTAGTAGTATGGTAGGTAACAAAGGGTCTTTTCATCTGTATTACTCCAAGCATCACGAAAACATGCCTATATAAATTTGAACCCTACTTTTATATAACAAAACTGGGGTTTCCGGGGTATACCTCATTTTTCTTATTTCTGCTCTAAAATATAGATTGTGGGTACTCGTTAGAACCGCCTTGATGAAGCTTCATCTAGTGGACCCCTACCAAGATTGTTCAAATTATAGTGCTGGGGCCAAAAATGCCCCCGCCCCAGGGCCCTTTGGTTGAACATGGACTTATATAGGGAAAATCTTTAAAAATCTTCTTCTCTGAAACTGCAAGGCCAAGGTCTTTGATATTTGGTATGACGCTTCATCTAGTGGACCCCTACCAGAAATAAGAAAAATATCACAATTTTGCATAAAATGTTCATTTTTTTGGCAATAAAGGTGGCAATGTATTTGTATAGGTGTGTTTGCGTAATGAACGACAGTATTTGTTCCCCAGCAATTTGACATGATAGCTAATTCACCACTATGAAGAATCCTGATAAAAAGTAGTATAAAAGGAAATGAAGGATTTTTTCTCATAAGGGGAATGGGAACACCTGGCAGATTTCTCCGCCATTTTTCAAAGGGAGGCAACTTTCGAGACTTCCTGTTCGCTTTTCTATAAGAGCTGTCCCAGTGAAAAAGGGGTCAACTCTTAAAGGAAAGAATTTGCTCCTCAGGAGCAAATTCTTTCCTTTAAGAGTTGACCCCTTTTGACATGGGAGACAAAAATACTTTTGCAAGAGTTGCCTCCCCTGAAGGTGTTCCCATTACCCTTAATTACTCCAAGAAACAAATGTTGTGGACATTTGTTAGAATCGCCACCTTGCCGAGGAACAAATGTTGTGGACATTTGTTAGAATCGCCTTGCAAAGACCCTTCGAACAAATATCAATATTTGTTTCTTGGAGCATTAAAATTTCCTTAAATTGCTCCCTCAATCGTCTCATCCTGAGCTAAGGATTTGTTCCAGTGAAATTGTCCTTAAAACAAGATTTGTCTTTATATCGAATGGTGGGATAAAGAGGGTTGACTGTATTGGATTTTGTTTGTTTGATTTGAGGTTTAACGTCCCCGTCAACACTGTAAAGGTCATTTTTGAGACGTTGCTTCCAATTTTGTGGGACTTTTACCCGACATTGAGATGAAATGACATCTCAAGCCCTGTCGCCCAATGAAACCAAATAGGGTTTATTAGCATGGACGGTCCACCTTGCACGGTGGTTCCTGGACAGGCTTAGATCCTCTAAGTGGTTTACCAGTACTAGTGTGCGGGCTGGATTCAGCTCTGCATGGAAGCATCATGCAGCCCATATATTTCTTCAAGCCCCTATGGGCGGGGGCTTCGTTGACTGACTGTATTGGAATGCAGTTTCATGGTAGTGGACAAGCCTAAGAAATTTTTCATAAACTTGAGGCTTGTTCTGTGCATTAAGAAAATAGATGTGAGATTTTAAAGATCAAGCATGATATATGCAGTAAAAATCCTATAACAAGACCATCTTAGTGGTCTTTAAGATACATTTTTTTTTTAAAAATGACCTCAACCCTTCAAGCACTGCAAAACGAAATATAGAGCAAATGGCAATCTACATCTTTTTCATATTTTTTCATGGAAAATATAATTTCCATTTCATGTGAATTGTCTGCTCAGCAGATGATTTCCATGCATTTTCAAGCCTTATTTTTGCTGAAAAATAATAAAAAAAAAGCATTGAAAATATCATCTGCTATATTTGCTCAGTACCAGAAACCCCAAAATATGTACCCTGGCAAACAGTGCAGGCCCAGATTCTGCGGCGTCTGATCAGGGCCTCAACTGTTTGCTAAAAGTTCAGTCATTTTCCAAATAAATTTTGATGAAAACACAACCTGTCACCCCTAAATTTTGATATGGCCTCCTGCTATATATAAGGAGGAAGATTCCATTGGTACAAAAAGGTTAAAGGGTTTATAGTGTTGACTGGGCTGTTAATCACACAAAACATCATTAGTCATATTTTTTTTTTTGCATGGCTCTTTGATAGCTTTTCCAGATTTTTAATATCATATCATTCATTACGAAAATACGCCTATACAAATAAATTGTAAACTTTATCGGCGAAAAAAAGAAAATTTTAAGATGGAAAATTGTGATATTTTTTCTTATTTCTGCTCCAAATATAGATTGTGGGTACTGATTAGAACCGCCTCATTGGGGCAGTTCTAAAGATTACCCACAATCTATATTTTAGAGCAGAAATAAGAAAAATAAGGTTTAGCCCCATAAGCCCCAGTTTTACTATATCAAAGTGGGGTTCAAGGCAGTCAAAATTATACAGGCGTGTTTTGTGATGGCATGGCTCTTTGATAGCTTTTCCAGACTTTTAATATCATATCATACTCCTAATTCAGACCAATGGAAGATAGAGAAGGAGAGGTCTGCTGAAGGGAGAGGTAACCACTACAAGTTGGTTGATCTGGCTGTCCTGACCCAGGCTGAGTGTGAACGCGCATGTAATATTGAATTTGACTGCCACTCCTCCTCCTTTGTGGATCAGCTGTGCTACCTGTTTACTTCTGAGGAGTTGCTGGTATCAGAAGGAAAAGATGATGACACATTCTTGTTTAGTAAAGTACCCATGTTAGGTGAGTTTAGTATAAATCATCAAAATCACAAAGCAGAAAAATTTGGTTTTTCCTGTTTGCTTTCCTATATATAAAGTACAGGAAACCTCATCATTACCATAACTCACCCGTGCGACATAGTGCATCTTTCACAATTTCAAAATGGCTACTTTTCTGATGTAAATCAGTGATGTTTTTTAGCTCACCAGAGCCGAAGGCTCCGGGGGAGCTTATAGGATAGGCAGTTGTCCGGCGTCGTCGTCGTTGTCGTCGTCGTCTGACGTCAACACTTTCAAACATCTTTTTCTCTGAAGCCACTGGACCGATTCAGCCCAAATTTTATCTGTAGCATCCTTGGGCTGGGGGATTGAAAGTTTGTGTTTTTTATGAAATTCGGCTTATTAGTTTGGTTGCTATGGCAACTTAGAGTTTCCATAGACTTATAATGGGGAAAATTGAAAAATGGCATTTACTGCTAAGCCGCTGCAGATATTTTGACAAAACTTTCATAGAAATATTCCTTAGGCAATCTACTATCTGCCATATGATTTTAGGCCTACTGCTCATTTGTATTGGTTGCCATGGAAACCAAAATGAAAAAAATAGAAAAAAAAAATACTTAAAAAATCATCTCCTCAGAAACCGTATGCTCTATGAGGTTGAGAGTTTATGAAAATATTCACCATATTTGCCTTTACAGGTTTTGTGTTTTTTATGAAATTCGGCTCTTTAGTTTGGTTGCTATGGCAACTTAGATTTTCCATAGACTTATAATGGGGAAAATTGAAAAATGGCATTAACTACAAAGCCTTTGCAGATATTTTGACAAAACTTTCATAGAAATGTTCCTTTAGCAAACTTCTCTCAGCCATATGCTTTTATGTCAACCTGGGGGTCCAGTAGGTTGTGCCGGGGCCATGCGCCGCCCCCCAGTACTTCATAAAATGCCTTATATTTTAGAAACCTTACAGATCCCCACCCCTAAACCATATATATTCTTGTTTCTATTGATAAGACGCATTCATTGACACCAACCTGGAAGTCCTCCGGGATGCGCCGAGGCCATGCCCCACCCCCTCCACTTCATAAAAGGCCCAATATCTCGAAAACCATTCAGATCCCCACCCCTGAACCCTATATACTCTTGTTCCTTATGATAAGACCCATTCAGTGACATCAAACTGGGGGTCCCCCGGGATGCGCCGGGGCCATGTCCCGCCCCTCCATTTCATAAAAGGCCCAATATCTCGGAAACCTTACAGATCCCCACCCCTAAACCATATATATTCTTGCTCCTTATGATAAGACACATTCATTGACCCCAAATTGGGGGTCTTCCGGGGTGCGCCGGAGCCATGCCCCACCCCTTCACTTCACAAAAGGCCATATATCTCAGAAACTGTTCAGATCCCTACCCCTAAACCATATATGTTCTTGTTCATTATGATGAGACACATTCAGTGACACCAACCTGGGGGTCCCCAGGGATGTGCTGGGGCCATGCCCCACCCCCTCCATTTCATAATATCACAATATCTCGGAAACCTTATAGATCTCCACCCCTAAACCATATATATTCTTGTACCTTATGATAAGACACATTCATTGACACCAACCTGGGGGTCTCCCTGGGCCTTGCCCCACCCCTGCACTTCACAAAATGCCTTTTATCTCAGAAACTGTTCAGAGCCCCACCCCTAAACCATATATATTCATCTTCCTTATGATAAGGCACATTCATTAACACCAGCTTGTGAGTCCCCGGGGCATGCCCGGGCCTTGCTCCACCGCTTGACTTCATTAAAAGCCACATATCTCAGAAATAGTTCAGATCCCCACCCCTAAACCATATATATTCTTGTTCCTTATGATAAGACTCATTCAGTCACACCAACTTGGGGGTCTCTTTGTGCTGAGGCAATGTGCCCGGCCCTTCCACTTCATAAAAGGCCATATATTTCAGAAACCATTCAAATCCCCACCCCATATTCATATATGTTCTTGTTCCTTATTATTAGCACACCTACTGTAGGGGTGTCCGCAGGGGCCAGTCCTCTCCTTTCCACTTCATGAAAGGAAATCTTGGATACCGTTCAGATTCCCACCCCTAAACCATATATATACTTGGTCCTTATGATAAGACACATTTAGGAACAACAATCTTGGGCTTTCCTGGAAACGACAGGGCATGCTCCAACCCCTCCACTTATATCTCCAGCCATGCAGATCCCCACTGCTAAACTATATATATTCTTGTTCTTTGTGATAAGACACATTTAGTGACACCAACCAGGGCTCCATTGGGTCCATGCCCAACCCCCTCTACTTCATAAAAGGCCTAATGTTTCATATACTGAGTCCACATGGGTGCTCATTTGGATATGGGGGTTCATTTGGCAGATTAAAATGATATCATGTTAAAATACATGGCTGCAATTGGGCAGTGCCCACCTGAGCTCTGGTGAGCATAGTGGCCCATGGGCCTCTTGTCTTATAAATGCTCAAAACATAGGTTGAGGGTGCTCGTTAGAACCGCCTCAGTGAGGCGGTTCTAACGAGTACCCACAACCTATGTCTTGGAGCAGATATAACAAAAATAATCTATACCCCCTTAAACCCCAGTTTACTCTATATAAAGTGGGGGTATAGGGGGTCTTCATTTCACTGACTTGTTCACATGATGTAACAGAAAGCTGTCACATCATTGAGTTAATCAAATTAGTACCCACAATATGTTCTTTATAGAAAAACAAGATACACCACAATCTCTTTATACATAAACACTCTTGGAGAAATAGATTGTGCTGCATGCTTCAAAGCAGAGCCAAAACTGACCACAGATGAATACTAGTAACTACTTAGAAGTCTTAAGCCTGCGCATGCAATGTGGTGCGAGTTGGACCCTCCATGCATATAAAGCCTATTGGTTTGCTCATGGTAGAGCTTGAGATGTCACTTCATCTCAGTGCTGGTTAAAAGTCCCGCAAAACTGAAAGCAACATCTCCAAAATGACCTGAGTTGTATTGACAGGGATGTAAAACATTGACTCAAACAAACATAAGAGCACTATTGTTGCAGTCTTAAGCAAAAAACCATGTTAGATAAACTGCTGTGTAATACATTATGATAACTCCACCGTGTGACATAGTGCATTTTTCACATCTCGAAAATGGCTACTTTTCTGATGAAAATCCGTGATATTTTTCTTATAAATGCTCAAAACATAGGTTGTTGGTGTTTGTTAGAACCGCCTCAGTGAGGCAGTTCTAACAAGTACCCACAACCTTTGTCTTGGAACAGAAATAAGAAAAATAATGTTTACCCCTGTAAACCCCAGTTTTCTCTATATAAAATGAGGTTAAGGGGGTCTTCATTTCACAGACTTGTTCACGTGATGTCTAAACAAAAATGTTTTAATTATATAGAAAAGTGACCATTTGTGGTATTTTTTTCTGTATACTCCATATATTTTGGGGACCATCTTCATGGTATATACAAAATCACACTATTATGACCAGTGATAAGTGTGTGAAGTGTATTTATTTGCCCCTTGTATCTACTCTATAGTTTTGCCCCTTGTATCTACTCTACAGTTTTGCCCCTTGTATCTACTCTATAGTTTTGCCCCTTGTATCTACTCTACAGTTTTGCCCCTTGTATCTACTCTATAGTTTTGCCCCTTGTATCTACTCTACAGTTTTGCCCCTTGTATCTACTCTATAGTTTTGCCCCTTGTATCTACTCTACAGTTTTGCCCCTTGTATCTACTCTATAGTTTTGCCCCTTGTATCTACTCTATAGTTTTGCTCCTTATATCTACTCTACAGTTTTGCCCCTTGTATCTCCCAAACATTCCTTCATCTGTTCTTTTAAAAACTCACCTAACTCTGCAATTTTCAGATGAAGGGCAGAAATGTCTCATGATGAGAACGCCAATGTCATGGGGAGGTAAATCTCACTACAGAAAACTAGAGTCACAGTCGTCTGCTGCCTGTGTGACAGAATGCCTAAGAGACCAGAAAAGATGTCAGTTTGCTTCAACTGTAAAGTTGGAGGATAAAATGATGTGTTATCTTTATGACGATGCTGGTACCCAGCCCATGGAGAAGGAGGATGGTGAATTCTTCAAAAGATGGTGCCCAGAAGGTATATAGTTCCATCATCTAAGGGGTATGAATACACTGCCATGTGGCAAGGGGGGCAACATTAGTAACTTCCTCTTTTCTTTCTTTAAACTGAGTCTCTTTGCAAAAAGGAGTCTTCTCTTTAAGGGGAATGGGAACAGCTGGCAGATTTTTCTGCCATTTTCAAAGGGAGACAACTTTTGGGACTTCGTGTTCGCTTTTCTTTAAGCCCTGTCCCGCTGAAAAAGGGGTCTACTTCTTAAAAGAAAGAATGGCAGTTTTCTGTGATTTTTTTCCCAACTAAATTCTTTGTATTTTTTCAACCCATTTTGTACTCATTTGAATCTCCTGCTTTACCATAAAAATCCTAAACATTCAGACACCTCGTAATTCTCCAAAATTTTCAACAAATTAGTTTTACTACCCAGCATGGAGTCCAAAAGGTACAGACAGTGTTGACCCTGATCAGCATGCTGCTCATGAAATAGCAGTCTTATCTTAGTCTGCACTGTTTGGCTAGGCAAAAGACACCTGTTATAATGTTGTTTATTATATGACGTCGCGTCCGAGAGTGTAATAACGCCATGTAATATTTTCGATAATCCACTAGTGGATTAAATATGCAAATTAACTAGATACGTACCCTAACTTTACATGCACAACATCCTTAACGACGTTACGTTTACTAAAAGCTGAATATTGATATTTTTGTATACCATCTCGTGAATAAAATACGTTTTAAATGTCATATGATAAATAGAATCTTGCATTCGTGCTCATGTATTATTGAAATTGAATTTATAAAACGAGTTGAGGAAAAGGGATCAACTCGTTTAATAAATTCAATAATATATGAGCGTATTATTGAATTTTTTAATAAATTCAATAATACATGAGCGTATTATTGAATTTATTAAACAAGTTGAGGAAAATGGATAAAATGCTCGGCAAAGCCTCGCATTTTATTCCTTTTCCTCAACTTGTTTAATAAATTCAATAATACATGAACACTCATGTAAGATCCTCTATTTACAGCACACTAAAAAAAGAGTGTTTTCTTTTCGCTTCTCTAGCTGAGTCACACATTTGTTCATTTGGAAAGGAGGCCGGAGTATATGGAGGAGAGAATTTCTACCGTTACCGCACTGACCTGGAATTAAAGGAATGTCAATCAGAATGTGAAAGGGATCACTACTGTGCAGTTGTCTCCCACACTGTGCATGATGATTCATCACACTGTAAGCTGTATATGAAAGGAGACTCTAGAGAGATACCAGAATCAACAAGCACCTTGTGGACTAAAATCTGTTTGACAGGTAAGAAGATATCAGAGTCATTCATTCTGGGCCAAAATCTGTATGACAGGTATGGAGATATCTGAACCATTTTTACAAATTATAATTGTGGACTGGGTTGGAACATACGAGGGATGTTCGAAAAGAATTGCTTATTGTCCTCTAGCTCGATAGCCATGTGGGGCTCGATAAAAACTAATGCATACCTGGAAAGGGTTATTCAATACCTACACAACAGTATATGTACATGTTAGATTAAGTGTAAGACATACAATTTGCCTTTTCAATACACGCAATCATTGACCACTACGGTAAAAATGGTTGGTAGAAGCGTCAACAAGAAAGATGAAATAGGGGCTTACATCAAAGCTCGCTCAAAACTTGGTTGTTCTTTGAAGCAGCTGATGACTGAAATTTCTACTGCTTATAGACCTTCTTATGTGTCTTATGACACAGTTCGGCGGTGAAAAAAGAAATTTTAGTCTGGTGTAGAGCCCATCAAAAATGCACCAAAATCAGGTAGGCCAAAACCTGCATCTCCTAAAGAAATTTTTTCCAAAATAAAGGAAATCATTGAAGGAGATGCCAGATTTACAGTTTGTGATATTGCACAAAAGGTAGGCATATCACTATCAACGGTTCACCTTATTTTGAAGAAGCATTTGAAAGTCAGAAAGATTTCTGCCACATCTCTTGACTGATGAGCAAAAGAGGCAAAGGGTTAAAGTGGTCAAAAAGCTGAAACAAATGTTTCCAAAATATGACAAAAAGCAGTTTTTTCACGTCACAGGTGATGAAACCTGGGTCCATTATTTTGAGCCTGTCAGAAAGGTTAGCAATAAGATCTGGGCCACTAAACACAGCAAACGTGCACTAATTGACAAACGCTCTGAGTGCAAAGAAGGTTTTGTATGCAATCTTCTTCTCTGATGAAGGAGTTGCAATAAAAGTGCTGGTGCAAAAGCATCACCGGAAAGTACCACAAAGACATAGTACTGAAGAAACTGAAAAAGTATTATCAGAAACGACGCCCTGCCACTGGTTTTAAACATGTCCGTCTTCTACATGACAATGCCCCGCTCATACCTCCGCAATGGTTACGGCGTTTTTGAAGAAAGAAAAAGTAACTGTTTTGCCTCAACCCCGTATTCCCAAGACCTAGCCCCATGTGATTTCTTTTTGTTTCCGAAATTGAAATCATTTCCTGCTGGGCGGAAATACCTGGCAAGCACTTTGATCTGCCATTCATCAGTACCTTATTACTGTGCCCAAATCAACGTACCGTAACGCCTTCAAGAAGTAGATACATCGGCTGAAACTTTGCATTTCTAGCCACAGGCAGTACTTCGAGGCCATGAAATAATCACTTTTGGGGTAACTTGAAATTTGAAGTCTCCAGATAGAAATAAGCAATTCTTTTGGAACATCCCTCATATCTGAATCATTGAGCACCTTGCCATTGTGAACTAATATCTGTATGACAGGTAGGGAGCCCTGTGTATCAGTGAGCACCTTGTCATTGTGGACTAAGATCTGTTTGATAGGTTGAGAGAAATCTGAATCATTTAGCACATTGTCACTGTTGACCAAGATTATTTGACAGGTTGGGAGAGATATCTGATCCATTGAGCACATTGTCATTGTGGATAAAATCTGGTTGAAAGTTGGGGAGAAATCTGAATCATTTAGCTCAATGTCATTTTGGACAAAGATCTGTATGAAAGGTAGGGATATATTTGAATCATTGAGCATTGTCATTGTGGACCAAGATTTTATGACAGGTTGGGAGAGATATCTGATCCATTGAGCACATTGTCATTGTGGATAAAATCTGTTTGAAATTTGGGGAGACATCTGAATCATTGAGCTCATTGTCATTTTGGACAAAGATCTGTATGAAAGGTAGGGAGATATCTTAATCATTGAGCACATTGTCATTGTGGACCAAGATTTTATGACAGGTTGGGAGATCAATTGGCATATTGTAATTGTGGGCCAAAATCTGTATGACAGGAATCATTGAGCACATTGTCAATGTGGACCAAGATCTGTGTGGCAGGTAGGGAGATATCTAAATCATTGAGCACATTTTCAGTGAGGACCAAGATCTGTATGACGGGTAAGGGGATATCTGAATCATTGAGCACATTGTCATTGTGAACCAAGATCTGTATAATGGGTAAGCCGGTATCTGAATCATTGAGCATATTGTCATTGTGGACCAAGATCTGTATGACGGGTAAGGGGATATCTGAATCATTGAGCACATTGTCATTGTGGACTAAGATCTGTATGACCGGTAAGGGGATATCTGAATCATTGAGCACATCTTCATTGTGGACCAAGATCTGTATGATGGGTAAGCCCATATCTGAATCATTGAACACATTGTCATTGTGAACCAAAATCTGTATGATGGGTAAGCCGGTATCTGAATCATTGAGCACATTGTCATTGTGGTACAAGATCTGTATGATGGGTAAGGGGATATCTGAATTATTGAGCACATTGTCATTGTGGACTAAGATCTGTATGACGGGTAAGGGGATATCTGAATCATTGAGCACATTTTCATTGTGGACCAAGATCTGTATGACGGGTAAGCCCATATCTGAATCATTGAGCACATTGTCATTGTGAACCAAAATGTGTATGATGGGTAGGCAATATCTGAATCATTGAGCACATTGTCATTGTGGACCAAGATCTTTATGATGGGTAAGGCGATATCTGAATCATTGGGCTCATTATCAATGTGGACCAAGATCTGTATGACAAGTAGATATCTGAATTATCGAGCACATTGTCATTTTATACTAAGATCTGTTTGAAAGGTTCGGAGAGAGCTGAATCATTGAAGCTGAGCACATTGTCATTGTGGACCAGGATCAATCATAGAGCATATTGTTATTGAGGATCTGTTTTACAGGTAGGAAGATATTTGAATCATTGAGCACATTGTCATTGTGGGCCGAAATAGGAATGACTGGAATGTTAGGAGATAAATGAATCATTGAGATTCATATCAGACTGCTGTTGAACCTTCAGCATAATTGTTCTTGTCAGCAGAAAGTAAAACCAATTATGATCACAGCCACTGCTTTTTGTGTCTCAATATTTAGAGTATACATGTTGCCTCTCCATTTCACTTTAAAGTTTATCAGAATTGGAAGAAAAACCTTATTTGCTGTGTTGAACCTTGCTTGGGTTGCATATAAATACAGACAGAACAGTACTAAATCTATTACTCATAGTAAAAGTTTTATTTGAGTGGGACAAACTAAAATTAAAAGCAGAAACATATAATTTCTGTCTAGTCTGAGACACTAACTGATCAACGGCAGAACTAAACCTGTTGCAAACCAGTCATAATTTCAACCACAGCATAACTAACTCTGTTTTTCCAAGTAAATGGAAGGAAGCCAAAGTTACCCCCCTTTATAAAAGTGGTCCCCATGAGGAAGTTAATAATTATCGTCCAATATCAATTCTTCCTGTCCTATCGAAAGTTCTGGAAAAACATGTCCATGAGAGTCTCTTTGATTTTCTACTCGAGCACAATTTATTGCATAAAACGCAATCAGGCTTTCGAATGCAGCATTCATGTGAAACTGCACTTATAAATATGATTGATTCATGGCTTAATGCTATTGACATTGGTAAACTGGTTGGTATTGTCTTAGTTGATTTTAGGAAAGCTTTCGATCTTGTAGATCACCAAATATTATTGAATAAACTTGAAATATATGGTATGAATGATGCAGCTCTCCTGTGGTTCAGTAATTACCTTAATGACAGAAAACAGCAAGTGGTAATCAATAACAATAAGTCAGATTATAAGCCAATCTCATGTGGGGTCCCCCAAGGCTCCATATTAGGGCCACTTTTATTTTTGCTTTTTATTAATAATTTACCTTTATACACCAGTACTGTTTACACTGATCTTTATGCAGATGACACAACATTATATGACATACAGGGTTCCATGGAACAGATAGAACACAACCTTCAATCTGCACTGGACAATCTGCATGTATGGTGCAGAAGCAATGGTATGATCCTGAATTCATCAAAAACTAAAGTTATGGTTGTAACAACAAAAAGGAAACGCCAAACACTTAATAGAGATAACCTTGATCTCAAGTATAATGAAGAATCCCTTAACATGATTTCAAATGACAAAATATTAGGTGTATTTGTTGATAATAATCTGTCTTGGACAGATCATATCAAATATCTAACTAAAAAAATTACTTCAAGCATTTGGCTTCTCTCAAAAATAAAAAAATTCTTATCCCAAGATCACAGAGTTCAATTTTACAAGTCTTACATACAGCCGCATATTGACTTTTGTAATATTGTGTGGGGAAGTTCGTCCGAATCCAATAAACTTAAAATATACAAGTTACAAAAACGTGCATGCAAGGTGATCCTTGATTACAATGTGAATGACATTAACGAAGCTATGAATTCCTTAAAGATTCTGTCCATATATGATCGACTCTATTTAAGAAAAGCAAAATTTATGTTTAAGGTCTACAACAAAACAGCCCCAGCTTACATCTCTGAAAATTTTACTTTACGAAGTAACATCAATACCAGTGTTCACCTACGATCATCTTCTGCTGGATGTTTTGTCCCACCTAAGCCTAGGACTGAATATTTCAAACACAGTATTAGATACTCCGGCTGTCTGGTATGGAACAGCCTGCCTGAGGATGTTAAAAAATCACAGTCCTTAGATTCGTTTCATAACAGATGTTTGAAATGGCTTGTTAATTGAGACAAGTCCCCAACATATGAATGTTATTGCGATTTGTTCCCACTCCCCCACCATTTTTTTTCCATTTACCGGTACCCATTTTGTACAAACTGGAATCTTCCGCTATAGCAGGAGTCCTTTTCAAGAATTTAGGGGTAACAGATTATGTTATTTCTAAAAATTTTATTTTTGGAACAACCAAACTTTTTGCAAACAGTGTAAGCCTGAATTAGACACTGCCTTCTGCAGTGTCTGATCTGGACCCACACTGTTTGCTGGTATTCCATTTTGGTGTTTCTGGCTCAAAGTGTGTTAAAGCATATATATGATGCTTTGTATTTCCAGCCTCACAGTAAACATCATACTGCACATAAATTTACTGTATTTTTTTTGTGTGTGTGTGTATGTGTGTGTTTGTTTTGTAGTCCTAATCATTCCATTACATGACATTGTATTTGTATTTTAAGTTTAAATCCTTATATACTTTTGATAAAGTGTTTGTTTGATGCTAAGCCATAAGTGCATATATCACATTAAAGAAATATAGATATGTTTACATTATTCCCAAGCAGAATGTTATCAATGAGGATCTTGCATTTCGTTTCGGTAAGGAAACTCAGAAGCAAACATACTGTGTGGAAGGTAAACATTATCAAACATTCATGTACACTTTCTGTGTGCATGCATGTGTGTGTGTGTTTTATCTTATTAAGTTTTTTTTTTTTTTTTTTTTTGTTGACGTGAACTTGTTTATAGTTATGTATATTTGTTTATATGTATATACTGAGGGCCTCATGGAAGATTAGCTATTACATGTACTTATGTATGTGCTAAATGTTGTAACCCTCACTAAATAAAGTCTTTACTTACTTACTTACTTACTTATACATAGAAATAATATACCCCCCATGGCCTTCCATTCATTTGTTTGTCTGTCTGAAACTTAAACACAGTCAATAACTTTCTTATTTCTGGATGGATTTTGAAATTACTTTGCAGAAATGTTAACCATGAAACGATGTGTCACTCACAAACCCCAATTACCCGTTTTTGGGTTTCCGATGTCCCAGTTTATCTTGACCCCTGGGTGGCTTTACCCCTGAGCAGGTCCCCCCCCAACCCCCAAGGGGGTAAAGCTGTCAGAGGATATCTTTACCCCCACCCTGGATATCCCGACCCAGGGGGCAAGCTAAACTGGCCGGGATATCTTGACCCCCCCACCCTCCCATTCCCACCTTTGGGATAAACTATTTTCTTAATGCCCAATTTGTTCTTATATGCAACTGAAGTCAGATAGTAGACTACATGTTTTACTTTACATGTTTTTAGTTGATTCATGGCTCTGACTAATATTACTACCCTAAGTAAGAAATATGACCATATTATATAGGCAAATGGCTGTATAAATACAATCAGCTTGTATATTTTCCTATTTAACATCTTACTTATGACTATGTCAGTTGTGAGTGGTTGTGGTGTGTGGCAAGCTAAAACAGCAGGGATTCCTTTACCCCTTCTGTTCCTGAATTAGGAAAGAAAATGAGTTTCATCTAAATAAGCACTCTTATCATCAATCAAGATATCCTGCTTTTGCAGCAAAAAAAAAAAAGTGTTTATTTCAATTACTTAGTGATATTATCAAATTCATGGCTGCCCTAGCCTCTACAAACTAGGGATAGCTTTCTGACTGAAAGCAAGTTGTACATTCCTAATTTTGTGTGGGCTGTAAAATGTGTGGGCTGTAAAAAGCCTCCCTATCTTTCACCACATTCTAGTGATTTGTGATCAGTGGGTTCCACTGGAAGGTACTGCTGATGTCCAATGTTCTATGGTTGACATAACATTACCACCAGCTAAATAGTTTGCATGAATCAGTACTTCACATCTTCAACCGTTGCTCATGGGTGGGAATGAAGATATCCCGGCTGGGTTACCTTGACCCCAAGGGGCAAGATAATCTGGCTGGTACAAAATGGGTTAGGGGGGAATGGGTACAACTTCAGGGGAAGTAACTCCTGCAAAAGTGTTTTTGTCTCCCATGTCAATAGGGGTCAACTCTTAAAGGAAAGAATTTGCTCCAAAGGAGCAAATTCTTTCCTTTAAGAGAAGACCTCCTTTTCAGTGGGACAGGGCTTAAAGAAAAGCGAACAGGAAGTCCCGAAAGTTGTCTCCCTTTGAAAAATGGTGGAAAAATCTGCCAGGTGTTCCCATTCCCCTTAAATGTATGCCCCAGCTGACAAGGGAGGCAAAAATACTTTTGAGATTCAAAAGTTGCCTTATCTGATTCCCTTTAACCCTTTCTTAACTAGAAACCTAAAAACATATATAGGTTAACAGTGCAGACCCTAATCAGAGAGGCCAGTTGTTAAAAAATTAACAACATTAATTGTTAGTTAACATCATTAAAACGTTTGTCATTTAATATGGCAAATATTCCAAAGCTGCTCTCATTTTGTCAACAAAAAAATAACACTGTATTAGATATTGTACTTGCTAGAACAGTTAACAATTTGACGATTACAGTAAAACCTGTCTTAGTGGCCACCTGTATTAAGCAAGCAACTTGTCTTAAGCAAGCAGGCATTCAGATCCCCAAAAAGGCAGATGTGTTTAATTTTACCTGTCTTAAGCAAAGCACCTGTCTTAAGCAAGCACATTTTGGTTATCCCGTAGGTGCTTGCTTAATACTGGACTGTAATCCTTTGGACAACTGGCCCTTGTTCAGGGTCTGTACTGTTAACTAACAAGTTTTTGGCAGAAATAGAATAAAATTGAAAAAAAAAGACCTAACACCCACTAAATGTGCAAATGGACTTGTCCAACACATAACATTGGAAGAGTCCACCTGTATACAAAGGGTTAACATATTGTTTTTAGATATGAAGCCTATGTCAGGCTGCCACATGGAAGATCAGGGCCTGGTGTTTGGAGGAGGAGGGTTCTATAAGTCACTAGAGGTGGAGTCTGGAAAATTCTGTCCAGGAGCATGTTCCCAGACTGAACGGTGTATGTATGTATCCAGTGTTTATGCAGACCTTGGAATGGGGCTGAAATGGTACTGTATGATGTATGAAGAAGGGCAGCCAATGGAATCACCAGTAACAGAAGAAAATAAGGGCCAGTCTTGGAACAAGATGTGTATGCCAAAAGGTTTGCTTTTGATTATGCATGTGTATATGATAGTGTGTGATGAGCATTCAGAATATTATTAGTAACAAACTTTACTGCACCATAAAAAAAAATCTGCTCCCCCTCCCAAACCCCCCCCCCCCCCCACCCCCAAAAAAAAATGGACACCTTGAGGACTTGCTGTAATTCTCCTAAAATCTGAGTCTGCACTGTTGGCTAAGGTTTATCTGTCCCAATACTCACAGTATGTATCAGAAAAATTAATATTTTGGCCACCAACAAGCTTTTAAGATAAAGATGCAAATTCTTTCCTTTAAGAGTAGACCCCTTTTTCAGGGGGACAGGGCTTATAGAAAAGTGAACAGGAAGTCCCAAAAGTTGTCTCCCTTTGAAAAATGACGGACAGATCTGCCAGGTTTTCCCATTCCCCTTAATCATCAACGGATTTTTGATTAACATGCAGGTACAGGGGCAATGTCAACATAAGTGGGCCCCCTTCCAGGTAGCTGGCTTGCCGCCCGCATGGCAGATCTTACACCAGATTTCCAGGCCTGTCTATCATGAGGATCCATAGCAGAGAGCTTCCATTCTCTGCAATCTCTTTCTGTCAGCTGCTTCCAGGTCATCTTGGGCCTTCCAGGCCCCTGTTTTCCACTTACCAGTATGCCACAGGCAGTCTTGACAGCACCGTTTGAGCATTCCACATGTCCATACCAGCGGAGCCTTTTCTCTTTCAGGATGAGGTCCAGGTCCTCAATGCCAAGACGCTCAAGTAACTCACTGGACCTGAAGGTGACAGTGTCCTGTGGCTTGACATTGCAAATCTGTCTGATCATTGCCCTGTCATTCCACTGAAGATGTTGGAGGTTTGGCTTTGTCAATGGCCATGTCTCACTGGCATGGAGCATTGCGCTCCGCACACAAGAGCTGTACACACGGCCACGTGTCTTGAACGAGAGGTGGCGGGAAGAGAGAACTGGTAGCAACTCCTTGAATTTCTTCCAGGCTGTTTTCACACGTGATGTGGTTGAAAGGTCGCAACCACTCGCTGCTGAGAGCATATCACCTAGGTAGCAAAAGGAAGCTACAACCGCCAGTTTGTCGGATCCAACTTGGACTTCCCTCTGTGGTCTGCCATCTAAGGGTCGTGTAGTTCCTTTGCACTGTGTACACCTGTAATCAGGGTCCTCTATCAAGCACTTGAGCCCACTGCATTTCTTGTGCAACCATTACAAAAGATACTATTGCTGCCCACTCCAGTGCAACATACAGCGCATGGGAACTGGCCTGTACTCTGCAGGAGGTAAACTGGGATTTTCTCAGTGGTTCATAAGCTTTTCAATTGGAAGGTGTAGATATTGTCACTTTAGAAAAATTTCCTTTTTCAGACCCCTTTAGAACTGTTCAAAAGTGGTCTTCAAGACGACAAGACCACTTTTGAACAGTTCCAAAGGTGTTGTATTCTTTTGCTGGAGAACCCTGGGTGTAGAAACACAAGAATGCATAACAGAGTTAAACAGACACCTTCTAAATATACTTTTAAAAGCAGAATTAGTCAGCTTTAGCTGGTCATAACACCAATTGCTTCCAAAAACTAGAGCAGACGGCAATTTAATTTTTTTTAAATATTTTCATAGTCATAAGGCTTGTTAATCATTGGTGGGCAGACCACATGTAATGTCAAACCTTATTTTCAATGAAAAATAACAAAACAAAAAAGAAAACACTTTGATAATGAAGTCTGCTTGTCATGAGTAGCTGTCAAAGCTGGTTAATGGCTGAATTTCCTTGTATTTTACAGATGAAAATGATGGCTGTACATTTATTGAAGAAGCTGGCTACTTTGGGTTTGGAGACAAAAAACGGATGATATCAGTTCCCGAGGCTGGAGATTGTTTGAAAGAATGTGAGGCTTCTAAGAACTGCCTTGCCGCCAGTTTCTCTGACCTTCCATCTGGCAGGCGGTGCTTATTGCATTCTAGCATGAAGAAGATTCAGCGAGTGAAAGATTCCCTCAGCACCTTATGGGCCAAAGTGTGCAAGACAGGTGAGGTGGCTAATAAGCTTGATGGAAGCAAAGCACAGTAAAAGTTCTATATTTGGACTGTCTTTGGAATAGCAACAGATAAGCGTGGTATTTTGTGATAATTAGGGCCCCGCACTGAAAGTGTGGGTACCCTATAGTAATCACTCTGTCCGTCTGTCTGTCTGTCTGTCCATCCACAAATTTTCCTACTCCTCTGATAGCGCTGCCGGGGCCCTAGTCAGTTTCACTGACAGCTCTAGTTGAAGGATAGTTTTTGACAGTTCTCAATAAAAGCCCATGCTGTGGGTATTCATTAGAACTGCCTCACTGAGGTGGTTCTAATGAATACCCACATCATAGGTTTCTTTTCTTCATATAAACCTATCCTACAATTGTCAAAAAATACCAAGCTTATCAGTTGCTATGCTTTTGGTCTGTTCTTTTAAGATCACCTTTGAAGAGTCCCAAAGTGGACTAATTACACTGCTTTAAGGTTTTCATTACATCTGGTGTTAAGGGAATGTGTGATGGCCAAAAAATGTCTCCCTGCCCTTCGTCATAGTGTAGTTTCTTGTAATTTGAGATCATTGATTCCATTGTGGAGTTTTAAAAAAATATTTGATGGTCACTGATGAGGCCTAATTGGCCGAAACTAGCTAGTATGGCCCAGAAATACTTGTACACTCCATATTTTTCAGTTCTGCGGTGTATTCTTTGTTTCCATAGGATAACCCTTTTATAGAACATATTTGTTATAACAAATTATGCTGAATAAATTAACTTTAAAATTAGTTGTTATTAATGCTACTTTAAAATTTTGTTATTAAAATTTGTACTGGCTAGATGTTTTGTTATTACTAAGAACATTTATCTTGCTGTTCACGACAACCCCTATCTTTGCAAACAGTGTAGATCCAGATCGGATGGCTTCTTCAGAAGCCATCTGTTCAGGATCTACACTGTTTGACATTCAATTTATGAATTTGTAGGAATAAATTACATCAAGTAATCTGATTGGTTCAAAGTCAGAAATGGGTGTGGCCAATCTGAATATTCAGCAAGAGAAGGGTTAAGTGTTTTAGTTAGTACATATAACATGTACACTGCTAACACATTCCGGCCACTGCCCATTGGGGTTTGAAGAAATAGATGGGCTGCATGATGCTTCCACTCAGAACTGAAACTGACCGCACGCGAGAACTGGTAAACCACTTAAATGATTAAGCCTGCCCAGGCAAGCTTATAAACCCTACTGGTTGCATTGAACGACAGGGCTTGAGATTTTATTTCATCTCAGTTTCGGGTAAAAGTCCCACAAAATTGGAAGCAACGTCTCCAAAATTACCTAAATAGTGTTGATGGGGATGTTAAACCTCAAATCAAACAAACAAAAGTTAACAAATTCTGTTGTGTCTGGTCAAATATGAAGTATTCAATGTAGATCAGACTGCTCCTTGTTGTGTTCAAATTACAATATTTTTCAGATATGGATGACAAATGTACAATGACATCAGTCTATGGAGCTGGGTATGATACCACAAAGGCATATCGTAGCCTGCTGAATGTCAAGGATATCCAGATTTGTATGTTGGCCTGTAACATGGACAAAGACTGTAAGACAGCTACATTTACCTTCGACATGTATTGTCACATGTACAAAGAAGAAAACTTGGAAACCTTTGAAAGTGGCGGAAGTATATCGTTTACAAAGACTTGCGATAAATGTAAGAACTTAGCTCTAGATAAGGGTGGGGGTAAGGGGTAAACAAACAGTGCTTGGGTATTTTTTTTCATTTGCCCATTTAACCATGTGTTGTTGGTACTTGTTAGAACCACCTCATTGAAGCAACTCTATCAAGTTTTCACAGCGTAGGTTTTATCACATAATGTTGCTGTTATTATTAAGGGGAATGGCAAAACCTGGCAGATTTTTCTGCCATTTTTCAAAGGAAGACAACTTTCGGGACTTCCTGTTTGCTTTTCTATAAACCCATCCCACGGAAAAAGGGGTCTACTATTAAAGGAAAGAATTTGCTCCCCAGGAGCAAATTCTTTCCTTTAAGAGTTTACACCTATTGACATGGGAGACAAAAATACTTTTGCAGGAGTTGCCTCCCCTGAGGGTGTATCGTTTCTTCTTAAGTGGATAAGGTCATGTCACAAAAATGACATGACCACAAATGTGATAACACATGGTTACTGGCATGAAGGGTCCTGATGTCGTCCGTGACAACCCTGTTGTTTGTTTTTTTAGCTCACCAGAGCCAAAGGCTTTGGGGGAGCTTATAGAACAGGCATCCGTCGTTGTCTGGCATATGTCATCTGTTGTCAACACTCAAACGACATCTCCTCTTAAGTCCCTCAGGGGACTGTTCAGGCCCAAATTTCATCTGCACCATACTTGATCGTGAGGATTGAAAGTTTGGTTTGTGCTTTTTGCCATTCGCCCCCGCCCATCGGGGCTTGAAGAAATAGATTGAGCTGCATGATGCTTCCATGCAGAGCTGAAACCGACAGCACACATGAGTACTGGTAAACAGCTTAGAGGCTCTAAGCCTGCTCAGGCAAATTGGTGCGAGTCAGACCCTTTTGGTTTCATTGGGCCGCAGGGTCTCAATGTTGGGTAAAAGTCTCACAAAATTGGAAGCAGCGTCTCCAGTTGGCCTAAATAGTGTTGACGAGGAGGTTAAACCACAAATCAATCAAATCATACATGTTTTTTTTTTGTTTGTTTTTTTGTGAAAATCGGCTGTTTAGTGTGGTTGCTGTGGCAACTTAGAGTGTCCATAGACTTATAATGGGGAAAATTGAGAAGTTGCTTTTACTGCTGAGCCATTGCAGATGTTATGACAAAATCTGTAAGAAATGTTCCTGGAGTAGTCTTCTCTATGATTTTATGTCACTTTTAGCTCGTCTGTTTTTTGAAAAAAAACTTTCGAGCTATTGTCATCACTCCGGCGTCTGCGTTGTCGTCCTGCGTCGTTCCAAAAAAACTTAACCTTGGCTATAACTTAAAAAATATAAGACCTAGCCTCATGAAACTTCATACACACACTCATCATCACAAGAGCTACATTTTGACCAAGGGCCATAACAACATTGTTGATTTTGGCTGAATTATCTCCCCTTTTCCAATTTTTTTTCTGAAACACATTTTTTGCTCTCATTTTAATACTATTCACAACAGAGCCTTCAAACTTCACATGAATGTTCCTTGGGACAAGACCTTTTCAGTGATACCACACTTTTTGATCTGTGACCTTGACCTTTGAACTTTGACCTATTTTTCGAAAATTTAACCGAAAACCTTAACCTTGACCATATTTCCAAAAGTATTTGGCCTACCTTCATGAAACTTCATACACATACTCACCATCACAAGAGCTACATTCCCTACAAGTTTTATAACTCCATCTTGCAATTTGATTGAATTATCTCCCCTTTTCTCTCCGTTTTTTTTTAAATTGTTTTTGTCTCTTATTTCAATACTATTCACAACAGAGCCTTCCAACTTCACATGAATGTTCCTTGGGACAAGACCTTTTCAGTCATACCACGCTTTTTGACCTGTGACCTTGACCTTTGAACTTTGACCTATTTTTCGAAAAATTAACCAAAAAACTTAACCTTGACCATATTTCCAAAAGTATTTGGCCTACCTTCATGAAACTTCATACACATACTCACCATCACAAGAGCTACATTCCCTACAAGTTTTATAACTCCATCTTGCAATTTGATTTGACTTAGAACTTTTGTTTTCTAAAAGAAACTGCAGACGAGCGTTGGCACCCGCTTGCGGTGCTCTTGTTATTGGTTGCCATGGAAACCAAACTGTGAGAAAAAAGGAAAAATACTGAAAAAATTATCTTGTCAAACACCATATGGTCTATGAGGCTGAGATTTTATAGAAATATTTACCATATTTTTCAGTACAGATTTTTTGGTTTTTCATGAAAATTCGGATATTTGGTTTGGTTGCTATGGCAGCTTGCAACTTTGAAAACTTCACGAACTTGTGAAGGACACTGTGCAGAAATGCAGTGCATAAGACCCATAACTATACCTGCAATTTGTATAAGGGGGGGGGGTGGTATTGGACTTTGCACTGTGCAGAAGTTCAGTGCTCAAGCCCATAACTGTGCCTGCTATTTAAGCCAAGTTATTGGACTTCTTATTTTTTTTGTTTAGAATTTTGTCTGGATAATAACTTGAAAACCACTTGAGCTAGGCTCAACAACCGCTTGGGCTAGGCTCTTGAAATTTTGCAGGCAGTTATTGTAATTGTCTTGATTAAATTTTGATGTAATATTATAGGTATTTGAACAAATTATACCGCTTTGTGCATTTTAACAGAGTGCTTGTAAGAAAACTATGCAAATTGTGGCTTCTCTAGGCACCTGATCTGGATCTGCAATGTTGGATTGCAAACAAAGTAGACCCTGATCAGATGCCACATAATGTGGCATCGAATTTGGGTCTGCCCTGTATGCCTATGTCCTTGATACTGCTTACCAGGTAAAAATTGGTTAATGTTGTTTTTTCTTCAGCCATGGACTGTGGAGATAATGTGGTAGATGAACACTATGGAGGGGAGTGGTTCTACCGATCTTTGTCAGTCGAATCATCAAAGGATTGTATCGACAGTTGTGTTCATCATGAGCCTTGTACTGCAATCAGCTTTACGACAAGGATAGATGATACTCGCTGTCTTCTGTATCGTTCTGGAGGCTTGATGTTAACACCGGATATAAACAGCTTTGTGTGGACAAAGAAATGCTCTGAAGGTTTGGTTTTATGCCCTTGCTTCATAGTGGGGAAGGGAATATACTGTGCTCACCTTATGTATAAGGCTTAGCAAACAGCACAGACCCAGATGCAATGCCTTAGAATGTGGTTTCTTGCACACCAGATAAGGAAATCCATAATTTTAGCTTGGGATAGAATATAAGAATCTTATATGGGTGTGAGGGGTGGATAGAAAAATCCGTCCCGAGGGACCCTGTCCGGCATCACGAGGCTTGCCGAGTGATGCCGGACAGCGATCCCGAGGGACGGATTTTTCTATCCACCCCTCACACCCATATAGGATTCTTTTTCTTGCATACCTTCCATTTCTATTGCGAATTTTTAATGCTGCTGTCACTTCGGTTACCGACGTCCGCCATTTTTTGATGACACATCAGGAATGTTTAGTGACGTCACGCATGACGACGCCACGCATGAGGTTGTAATCAACCAGTGCATTTATCAAACAAGCGATTATATTCGATTTGGGGTCGGAACACCAGGGTCAGAACATATATTTCTGATCCAGGGTAATATCACGGATTTCCTTGTCTGGTGTGCAAGAAATTCTGTTCTAACCCTGGTGTTCTTACCCAAAGTCAAATATTCTCATGTGTTTGATAAATGCACTTGTTGAATACGACCTAATATGCACCCTCGTTAATGCACATCATGCACATTACGTGACATCACTAAACATTCCTGTAGTGTCATCACAATATGGCAGACGTAGGTAACGAAAGTGACGGCAGCATTAAAATAAAAATCTGCGCCAAGAAATGGAAGGTATGCAAGAAAAAGAATCCTATATGGGTGTGAGAGGTGGATAGAAAAATCTGCCCCTAGGGATCACTGTCAGGCATCACTCGGCAAGCCTCGTGATGCAGGACAGTGACCCTCGGGACGGATTTTTCCATCCACCCCACGCATCTGTATAAGATTCTTATAGTCTCATCGGGGTCTACACTGCCACTTATTCAGGTTCTGTTCGACACAACATTGGCTAGTGAATACGAGGACTGTTCAAATATGAATGCAAGTAGAACGTTTTCTCATGCACTAATGCGAAAATCACCTGGAAATAAATATCACAGCCTAGAAAAACATTTTACCTATACATTGATACCAAACCTGTTAAAATCCGTGCACTTTAGCCATGTATATCGTTCAATAAACACTGTCTACTCTTGTATACTAATACAAAACATTGTTGGAAGAAGGTCAGAGTACGCCGTTGAAATACGGTCCTATATTAAGAATCGTTGTATTCTTGGTATACGGTGCAAAGACATTTTTGATGAAATATGTTCGGTTTATGGGCATAATGAAATGTCTTTTCCGACAGTTTTTCGTTGGTGTAAGAAATTCAGCTGTGGGCTAGGCTCAACAGAAGATGCACCACATGATCGTCGGCCGAAAAGAGCAACATCTGCCAAGATGGTTGCTAGAGTGAAAGAAATAGTTGCTACCGATGCAAGATACACCACTAGGCAAATAGCTAGTATGGTTGGCATCTCATTAGGAGCAGCTCATACAATTCTGAAATGGGATTTGAAAATGAGAAAGATCTGTGCTAGATGGATTCCCCATCTGTTGACAGATGAGCAGAAAAAGACACGTGTTCAGTGCACCAAGAAGTTGCCTAAAAAATTTCCAAATTACAATGCACAGTCTTTCACTAATGTCGTCACAGGTGACGAGACATGGGTTCACTTTTTTGAGCCAAAACGAAAGATTCAGAACAAAATATGGGCAACAAAGTATTGCAAAAGACAATCCATTGCAAAGCGGACCATGAGCATCAAGAAGGTAATGTATGCCATATTCTTTTCAAATCAGGGCCCTGCTATTCAGGTTGCTGTGCCTAAAGGCAAATCTGTAAATGCGAAGTTTTACAAGAATAAAGTTCTTCGAAAGTTGAAGAAATATTTCAAAGAACGAAGACCCGCAACTGGTTTGGCCAATGTCAGATTGCTACATGACAATGTGTCATCACACAAGGCATTCATTGTGCAAGACTATCTGAAGCAGGAAAAGCTTGTTGAACTCCCTCACCCCCGTATTCCCCTGACCTTGCCCTGTGTTTCATGTTTTTGTTCCCGCGGCTCAAAAATACCTTTCTGGTTGAAAATTTGTACAGCGCAAACACCTCGGTTCTGCAATATTCCAGTGCCTTCATAGTATACCTCGAAAAGACTACCAAAATGCATTCAATGATTGGATCAGAAGACTGAAAGTTTGTATATCTGTTAAAGAGGAATACTTTTAGGAGACAAAATAAATTTTTCATTGAAATCTATCACAGAATCATTTTATGTGCTTAGTTGCATTCATATTTGAACAGTCCTCATATAATGAGGAAGATTCCGTTTTGTTACAAAAAGGGTTAAGGTAGACAATCTATAATGGAAAACCAGCCACTTAAATTTCTAAGTTAAACAAGGACAAGCTACTCTTGCAATAATAATTGGGTTAAATTATAGCTGACTATGCTTTGAACAACTGAGACAAGGTTTGTACATTCCCCTTAATGGGCCTCCATACTTAATGCCATTTTGTTTTGAAAATGAATTAAAACATACATTAAGATAACACACCCATGTGACACATTGCATTCTTTCAAATGATCATTTTCTGATGAAAATTTGTGATTTTTATGCCCCCGTAATCAACGGTTCAGGGGCATGTAGTTTTTGGTCTGTCTGTCCATCCGTCTGTTTGTCTGCCCACAAAAACCTTAACATTGGACATAACTTTTGAATTCTTATTGATAGGGCTTTTGTATCTCACATGTACATTCTTGTTACCAGACCTTTCCAGTGGTACCATTATTTTTGACCTCCTGATCTTGAACTTTTACCTACTTTTTAAAAATATTAACATTGGCTATAACTTTTGATTGGTAAGTGTAAGGGCTTTCATATTTCACATGTGCATTCCTGGCCGGCCTTGTAGCTCAGTCAGATGCGTGTCTGACTGGTGATCAGGAGGACGCGGGTTCGATACCTGCCGCGGTCGGCAACATTCTTTCGTTGAGTTTGATCATGAAATCTTTTCTATGGTCATTCTCACCCATCCGCTGATTCAGGAAGGGCAGTTGACACTTTCTGGCAAAAGAATGTGCACTGTACTGGTTAACCGCTTACCTATTGCCTGCCCAGGAAAAGTGTTGATAGGTAAACTGACCGGCTCAAAAATGACCTAATTAGTGTTGACTGGGCCATTAAACTCTAAAACAAACAAAACAAAAACATGTGCATTCGGGCCCTCCGCCCATCGGGGCCTGAAGAAATAAATGGGCCGCATGATGCTTCCACGCAGAGCTGAATCTGACCCACACACGAGTGCTGGTAAAATGCTTAGAAGATCTAAGCCTGCCCAGGCAAAGCGGTGTGAGTGTCGAACCATCCATTCTTATAAACCCTATTTGTTTCATTGGGGGACAGGGCTTGAGATGTCATTTCATCTCAATGTCGGGTAAAAGTCCCACAGAATTGGAAGCCACATCTCCAAAATGACCTTTACAGTGTTGACGGGGACGTTAAACCTCAAATCAAACAAACAAAAACTGTCACAAGACATTCCAGTGGTAACATAACTTTTGACCTCTTAACCTTGACGTTTGCCCTGCGTTTTAAAAACTAACGTTGGCCATAACTTTCAATTGGATTTTAATGGGGCTTTCATATTTCACATGTACATTCTATGTCACAAGATCTTTCCAGTGGTACTATAATTTATGACCTTGTGACCTTGACATTTGACCTACTTTTGAAAAACTTAAACATTTAAAGTTGAAACTGTGGTCTGTCAACACTTTTAAACATCTTCTCCTCTGAAACCACACATGACCAAGGTGGCCTCCATGCACATATATGGTAAAAACCCATCAAAAATCTGGGTCGATTGTAATGAAACTTGGTATGTAGCATTGGGGACTCGGGCCCATCATAGTTTGTTCAAATGATGACACCTGGCTGACCTTGGCCTATTTTACCCCAAGGTCAAATCTGGTCAGATTTGTAACCAAATTTCATATGAAAGCTTTTAGCAACGAGGAAATAAAAACTAATTAAATTAATTTAAGTTTGGTCATATGACCAAGATGGCCACCATGCCCATATATACGGTAAAAAACATTAAAAAATCTTCTTCTCCAGAACCAGTTGACAGATTGTCATGACACTTGGTATGTAGCATTGTTCGGATGATCTCGACCTATTTTACGCCAATGTCAAATTTGGTTAACAAGACTTTTATATGGGGAAAAAGTCAAAACTATTTATTTTTCAGAAATTATTGCAGTCTTTGATCTGAACATTGGTAGCTGCAGTAAGCTAAATGAGTGGATTAAACTGTATGAGTATTCGAGGTCAAGGTCATTCAGGTGTGAAAAATTAGAACATTAACCTCAGAAACCACTGGACCATAATTTTGTAACCAAATATTAGTTTGGTCACATGATCAATATGGCCGCCATGCCCATATAAGGTAAAGACCCTTCAAGAAATCTTCTTCTCCAGAACCAAGATTTTTAAATATTTTCCCTAAATAAGTCTATGTATGATCAAAGGGCCCTGGGGGTGGGGCATTTTTGGACCCAGGGCTATAATTTGAACAATCTTCATAGAGGTCAAGGAGATGAAGCTTCACACCAAATATCTAAGACCTGGGCCTTGCAGTTTCAGACAAGAAGGTTTCCCTATATAGGTCTATGTATAATCCAAGGGCCCCAGGGCGGGGGCATTTTTGGACCCAGGGCTATAATTTGAACAATCTTCATAGAGGTCAACTAGATGAAGCTTGACACCAAATATCAAAGACCTGGGCCTAGCGGTTTCAGAGAAGAAGATTTTAAAAGATTTTCTGTATATATGTCTATGTAAAACCAAAGGGCCCCGGGGCGGGGGCATTTTTGGCCCAAGGGCTATAATTTGAACAATCTTGGTAGAGGTGGAAGAGATGAAGCTTCATACCAAATATCAAAGACCTGAGCCATGCGGTTTCAGAGAAGATGTTTTAAGTTTTCCGTGAAAAAAAAGCTATTTTTGGCTCCTGTGACCTACATGTGCAACAGACTGGAACCATTTGAACAACAATGAAAGGTGACCACCTAGGGATCATTCCTGTTAAGCTTGGTCAAAACCCGATCAGTGGTTTAGGAGATGTCATTTGAAGAAAAAGTTTATGGCTGCACATGCACACTCACACGCTCACACGACAGACAAAAAGTGATCCCAAAAGCTCACCTCGTCACTACCTGACAGGTGAGCTAAAAACAACAGTTTTCTCTTTATAAAGTGGGTTTACAGGAGTGTTCATCATGTCGACTTGTAAACATGATGGATTGCTGCCTGCTCTGGAATTCACCTTACTACTTTAATTGTTAATTCTGATAACTCTGTTTTAGATGATAATTCTATGTGCATGATGACCTCAAGAGTTGGAACCTTTGGTGGCCCACACAGCTACAAAGAATTGATGATAGAGTCTTCAGAGAAGTGTGAGATGAGATGTTTTCATGACAATATGTGTGCAGCAAGTAGCCACAGTATGCTGCATACAGGACCAGTCTGTCGTCTCTACAAGGAGGGAATGTACAAAGCTATGGAGGACAGGAAAAGTGTTCTGTATATTAGATACTGTCAGGACAGTAAGTTGAACCCTAGCGTTACGAAAACATGCCTATACAAATACATTGTAAATTTTACCAACGAAAAAACTGAACTTTTAAGATGAAAAATTGTGATATTTTTCTTATTTCTGCTCAAAATATAGATTGTGGGTACTTGCTAGAACCACTTCATTGAGGTTGAGGTGGTTCTAATGAGTACCCACAATCTATATTTTTATAGATTGTGGGTACTCGTTAGAACTGCCGCATTGAGGTAGTTCTAATGAGTACCAACAGTCTATATTTTAGAGAAATAAGAAAAATAAGGTTTACCCCTGTTTATATTTTACTTTTGGTCCTTTGAGATCAGCGTGAATATTCTGAGAAATCAGAAATAAATTATTGGTTTAGACTAATATTCTAGACAGGTTTTTAATTATTTGGACCCCATTTGATATATATCAGTCTTTGTATCGACTGCCTATTCGATATTCGCAAAATTGCAGTATGTTTCCTCTGGCTTTCTTTGCCGGATCATTACAGGGTCACTGATGAGGCTTTATTAGCCGAAACTACGTAGTATGACCCATCTTCTTTCTTATGAATGTTTTCATTGCTCTTAAAGGAACTCATTTTTGATTTTTATTTACTACATAAAAGTGGGGTTCAAAGGGGTCAAAATTATATAGGTGAATTTTTGTGATGGAGTGGGTACAATGGCCAAGATCATGAAAACACGCCTATACAATTTTGACCCCCCCCCCCCCCCTTCAAACTCCTGTTTTAAATAGAAAAACGATGGTTTACAAGGGGTGTACATTATTTTTCTTATGTTGCTCAAAAAAGAGATTGCCTTGCTGAGGTAGTTCTAATGAGTGACCACAATCTATGTTCAGAAGAGAAATTTAAAAAATATCAAAGTTTTTTTATCGGAAAATTTTCATTTTTTGGTGGCAAAATTTTTCTATCTATTTAAATAGGTAGTTTTCTTAATGAAAATGCAGGTTTGGACACATCTCATTTATAACACCCCTGTAAGTCCCACTTTATAGAGAGAAAAGTTTACAGGGGTATATTTTTTAGTCTTTACCTTTGCTAAAAAAAACAAAAGTTGTTGGTACTTGTTAGAACTGCCTCAAACAGGTGGTTCTAACAATTACCTCAAATCAAACAAAACCCAACATCTATGTTTGAGCTAGAAATAGAAAAAAAAACCATTTCGAAAACAAATGTAAGCTTTATTGCCAAAAAAATGAAAATTTTAATATGAACAATTGTGATATTTTTCTTATTTCTGCTCAAAATATAGATTGTGGGTACTCATTAGAACTGCCTCAACTCACAACAAAAAGTTTGGAACAATAGATAATGAAAATTATTTCTTTATTATCTGCATTTCTACTCCTTTTCTGGACCTCTGGTATTTTAAGGGTAAAAAAAATATGAGAACCCTGGGATAGAAATTCTTATCCTACTCAGCTTATCCTAACCAGGATAAAAATCGAGAATTTTCATGTTTGCACTGGTTGAATAGGACATCATATACATAGTCGTTTTGTGATAAAAATATGAAGGACATTGACAATCGAAGTGACTCTTTTATTAAAAAAACATCCATTCTCAGAAATGAAATGTATGCTAGAAAAAGAATCTTATATGGATGTGGAGGGTAGGAAAATCTATCCCTTGGATCACTGTCCGGTATTACTCGACAAGCCTTGTGATACAGGACAGTGAACCTCAAGGTGGATTTTTCTGTCCACACCTCATACACATGTAAGATACACCACAACCTCTTTATAACACTATTAATGGGGTCCAAAGCAGACAGCGTGTTAGTTTAACAACCGTGTTATATCCAAACAAAAATGTATAGATTATATAGAAAAATGACCATTTTATGGTCATTTTTCTATATAATCTATACATTTTTGGGATCCAACTTGAAACCATGTTATATCCAAAACCGTGTTATAACCAACTGTGTTATAATGAGGCAGTGGTGTACTTATATTCATGAGCTAGGGACTAACTTCCCACATCACAGGTCCTGGTGTATGAATGTCATTTGACGTGTCACCAGTAACAATTCTGATTCTGATTCTGATGAGGGAAAAACTATGTTTCAGAATCTACCATGGAGTGCTATACTGAGATAACCCATAACAAGTACCCGGGATCTGACTACATATCAGAGACTAGAGTTACCTCAACTTACCAGTGTCACTTAGCCTGTATGGACAGTTCGGAGTGTCAGAGAGCCAGCCTCATTCTGGATGGCGGTCTTATGTGTCGTCTATATAGTAACAGTGACCAGACACTGGAAGACAGGATGGATGCTACTATCTTCACAAAGACCTGTGTCCAGGGTAGGTAGTTTTTGCATTACGAAAACACACCTATATAAAATAAATTGTTAATTTTACCGCCAAAAAAACCCCTGAAATTTTAAGATGAAAAATTTTGAATTTTTTCTTATTTCTGCTCAAAATATAGATTGTGGGTACCCGTTAGAACTGCCTCTTTCTTCTCAAAATATAGATTGTGGGTACCTGTTAGAACCGCCTCATTGAGGCGGTTCTAGCGAGTACCCACAAGCTATATTTTAGAGCAGAAATAAGAAAAATAAGGTTTACCCCTGTAAACCCCAGTTTTACTATATAAAAGCAGAGGTGTAAAATTTCCCTCAAACTTACTCGCCCTTATCATCTAAACTTTTCATTTAGGTGCTAAAAATGAAGAAAAAGTAAGGTCAGTTTTGAAAACCTTACCTTGCCTTAAAACTTACTCGCAAATGCGAGCGGGCAAGTGGAATTTTACTCCCCTGAAAAGTGGGGCTCAAGGGGGTGTGTTTTCATGATGGTATGATTCAACTCATTTTATGCTGTATGGAATCTTCCACCTTATATATAGCAGAAATCTATTTTAAAATTTAGGGGATAAGGTTGTGTTTTGTTCAAAATGCATTACGAGAATGGCTGAACTTTTTGCAAACAGTGTAGGCCCAGAACAGATGCTGCATACTGCAGCATCTTTTCTGGGCCTGCACTGTTTGCCAATTACCCTTTTAGGGGTTTCCAGTAAAAATTGTTAAAAATCATGAGTAAAAATGGTTAAAAATCATCACGTGAACTAGCCCGTGAAATGAAGACCCCCCCTATTCCTCACTTTATATAGAGAAAACTGGGGTTTAAAGGGGTATACATTATTTTTTAGCTCACCTGAGCACGAAGTGCTCATGGTGAGCTATTGTGATCGGTCAATGTCCGTCGTGCGTCGTGTGTCGTGCGGCGTCAACAATTTGCTTTAAATGCTAACTCCTTCTAAACCCTTGAGCCAATTTCAATAAAACTTCATAGGAATATTGCTGAGGTGACCCTCTACAAAAATAGCTAAAATTGTTCCGCTCGGCTGAACAAGATGGCCGCCAGAGCTAAAAATAGAAAAATCTTTAAAGGACAACTCCTCCTGTACCTTAAGGCTAATTTCATTCAAACTTTATAGGAACGTTGCTTAGGTGACCCTCTACCAAAATAGCTAAAACGTTTCCGCTCCAGTGAACAAAATGGCCGCCAGAGCTAAAATAGAATATTCTTTAAACGACAACTCCTCCTGTACCCTTTGGCCAAATTTATTCAAACTTCATAGGAATGTTGCTTTGGTGACCCTCTACTAAAATAGCTAAAACGGTATTGCTCTGATGAGCAAAATGGCCACCATAGCTAAAAATAGAAAAACATCGTAAATTTGCTTCAAACACAAACTCCTCCTCAACCCTTGGGCCAATTTGATTCAAACTTCACAGGAATGTTGCCCAAATGACTCCCTACAAAAATAGTTAAAATCGTTGTGCTCTGACAAACAAGATGGCCGCCAGAGCTAAAAATAAAAACAATCTTTAAATGACAATTCCTCCTGTACCCTTGGGACAATTTTATTCAAACTTTATAGGAATGTTGCTTAGGTGGCCATCTACCAAAATAGCTGAAAAAATTCTGCTCTGATGAGCAAAATGGCCGGCATAGCTAAAAATAGAAAAACATCGTAAATTTGCTTCAAACACGAACTCTTCCTTAACCCTTGGGCCAATTTGATTCAAACTTCACAGGAATGTTATGTAGGTGATTCCCTAAAGAAATAGATAAAATCATTCCGCTCTGACTAACAAGATGGCCGCCAGAGGTAAAAATAGAAAAAAATCTTCAAAGGACTACTCCTCCTTTACCCTTGGGCCAATTTTATTCAAACTTCATAGGAATGTTGCTTAGATGACCCACTTCCAAAATAGCTAAAACGTTTTTGCTCTGATGAGCAAAATGGCCGCCATAGCTAAAAACAGAAAAACTTTGTAAATTTACGTCAAAACGCGAACTCCTCCTCAACCCTTGGGCCAATTTGATTCAAACTTCACAGGAATGTGAGTTAGGTGACTCCCTACCAAAATAGCTAAAATCGTTCAATGCGGCGAACACGATGGCCGCCAGAGCTTAAAATAGAAAAAATCTTCAAACGACAACTCCTCCTTACCCCTTGGGTCAATATGATTCAAACTTCACAGAACTATTATGTGATTGACTCCCTACCAAAATAGCTAAAATTGTTCCGCTCTGACTAACAAGATGGCCACCAGAGCTAAAAATAGAAAAATTCTTCAAACGACAATTCCTCCTTACCCCTTGGGCCAATTTGATTCAAACTTCACACGAATATTATGTCGTTGACCCTATACCATATTAGCTAAAATGATCCCGCTCCAATGAACAAAATGGCCACCAGAGCTAAAAACAGAAAAACATTGTAAATTTGCTTCAAACTTCACAGGAATGTTGCCCAGGTGACTCCCTACCAAAATAGTTAAAATCATTCAACTCTGATAAACAAGATGGCCACCAGGGCTAAAAATAGAAAAAATCTTCAAACGACAACTCCTCCTGTACCCTTGGGGCAATTACATGCAAACTTCATAGGAATGTTGCTTAGATGACTCTCTACCAAAATAGCTAAAATGGTCTTGCTCCGATGAACAATATGGCCGAGAGGTGCTAAAAATAGAAAAACATTGTAAATTTGCTTCAAATGCGAACTCTTTCCTAAACCCTTGGGTCAATTTGATTCAAACTTCAAAGGAATGTTGCCTAGGTGACAACCTACCAAAATAGCTAAGATCGTTCCACTCTTATCAACAAGATGGCCACCAGAGCTAAAAATAGAATGTACTAGAGACAGTGACATTCAGGTGAGCGAATCAGGGCCCTCTGGGCCCTCTTGTCTTATTTTCACTCCAAGACATAGGTTGTGGGTACTCGTTAGAACCGCCTCTATTAGGCGGTTCTAACGAGCACCTACGACCTATGTTTGCAATATTTATTAGAAAAATATTACAAATTTTCATCAGAAAAGTAACCATTTTGGAGATGAGAAAAATGCACTATGTTGCACGGGTGTGTTATCGTAATGATGATATTTTTTCTGTGTGGTGTATATGTTAGTTGTTTTCCGTTTGTCCAACATATAGCAACCGAAGAGTCCACTATTATACAATGGGTTAAGGACCTGTTTCAGGCAGTTGAAAACTACATACATACACCACAACCTCTTTATTGCACTATTAATGGGGTCCAAAGCAGACACCGTGTTAGTTAAACAACTGTGTTATATCCAAACAAAAATGTATAGATTATATAGAAAAATGACCATTTATTTGAGCCCCCACAGGCGCGACATAGCCTTTGGCGGAATTCTTGTCCTATATAATCTATACATTTTTGGGATCCAACTTGAAACTGTGTTATATTCAAAACCTTGTTATAATGAGGTGGTGGTGTACTCGTATGATCTGAAAAAAAAAAAAAAAAAAAAAGAGAAGAAACAGAAAAACAACTACAAAAGAAGCATATACACACATGCAATTACAACACAGCCAACACAAAAACATGGCTACAACAATGGCACTAAAGTTTGCCCCACCTACTTTGCTGTCTGGAACCTTATACTATAATGAACAGCATTATAATGAGGTGTATGTGTACATGAGTGTCTTGATATTCTGCTGCCACCCATCGGGGCTTGGAGAAATAGATTTGGGCTGCATTATGGTTCCGTGCAGAGTTGAAACTGTCCAAACTTAGGAGGTCTAAGCTTGCCCAGGAAAAGTGGTTTGAGTTTGACCATTCATATAGCCTGATGGTTTCTTTGGGCGGTAGGGCTTGAAATGTCTTTACATCTCAATGCTGGGGAAAAAGTCCCCCAAAAAACGTGAGCAACATCTCCGAAATGACCAAAATACTGTTAATGATATTAGGTTTAGGGTCTTTTTTAGAGGTTTTCATGAAAGCCCCCAAAACCCCCCCCCCCCTCCCCCCCCCTCCCCCCCCCCCCCCCCCCCTCACACACACACTCCTGGAAATGATTCTGATACTGTTATGTTGGATTTTTTAACATTGTGCTTTAATTCTTTGAAGCCACCTAGCACAACTCAGCAGACCACCTTTTTAAACATTCTTACTTTTTCAGAGATTAATAATTGAAATAAATTAGAGAATGTCTCTTAGAAATAATAAAAAATAAGACAGAAAAAAAAAAAATAAGAAAAAAAAAATAAATAAAATGTCAACTGCTGTTAGCTTGCTGATCTCTCTGACAATGTTTGCCCATCTTCTTGTTTTCAGATCAGTCGAAGTGTACCTTCAAAGTACTTCAAGGAGATCCCGGCCCTGACAAGGAACTGACAGCAGATATGATGAAGTGCATGGACAGATGTAGATATAAACATGCTTGTACAAGTGTTGTGTTCACCGAGACATACGATGATTTTGAATGTGTCTTGAACACAAAGCCAGATGTCCCACTGGTTCACAAGGAAAGAAATAGTTTCTTATTCACCAAGCATTGCCCTGAGCCAGGTAGGTTATGTAATGGAACTTCTTTATAACACTATTTTTGGGGTCCACATTACGAAAACATGCCTATACAAATACATTATAACTTTTACCTCCAAAAGAAAAAGAAAATTTTAAGATGAGAAATTGTGATATTTTTCTTATTTCTGCTCAAAATATAGAATGTGGGTACTTGTTAGAAACGCCTCATTGAGGCGGTTCTAATGATTACCCACAAATCTATATAGTATCTATATACAAATCTATATAGTATTAGTATAAACAAAGTTTATTGCATCATTAATCAAGCAAAAGGGTCGGGCCACAAGTTCTGCCAACATTAGTTATGGCCCTCCCCTAAATCTATATTTCAGAGTAGAAATAAGAAAAATAAGATATCCCCTTGTAAACCTCATTTGTACTATATAAAAGGGGGTTCAAGGGGTCAAACAATACAGGCGTGTTTTCGTGATGAAATCAGAAACTGTTTCGGTTAACCCATTTTAGACTGGATGGAAGCTTCCTTACTATGTAAAGTAGGAGACCAAGTCGAAATTTAGGGGTGTCAGGGTCAGTTGGTTTCAAAACTGCAGTAGAAAATGGCTCAGCATTTTTAACCCTTTTTGTATCAAATGGAATCTTCCTCCTTATATATAGCATGAGTCCATTTCAAAATTTAGGGGTGTCAGGTTGTGTTTTTTTTTAAATTTATTAGAAAAATGGCTGAACTTTTTGCAAACAGTGTAGGCCCTGATCAGACACAGCGTTCAGCGGCGTCTGATCTGGACCTGTCCCGTTTGCCCTGGTACCCGTTTTGGGGTTTCCGGTACTAAATGGGTTAAACTAATGGAGGTCCTGAA
This sequence comes from Lucinisca nassula, assembly GCA_963580285.1. NCBI lineage: Eukaryota > Metazoa > Mollusca > Bivalvia > Lucinida > Lucinidae > Lucinisca > Lucinisca nassula. Next base: position 168,835,575 of record OY757011.1, read on the forward strand.
TAGAATGTGATGTCACCACATTCTGTGGTGTCTGATCTTAGCCTGCACTGTTCGCTTGGGTACCCATTTAGAGGTTTCTTGCCTAAAATGGATTAAAAGCCTGTGTTATATACAAACAAAAATGTAACAGTTATATAAAAAAGACCATTTATCACTGTAAATACACCATTCTTGCTATAAACTTGTTATGTTAGCCTGTAACATCACTGCATCAGCAAGGCAATGTGTTTAACCCTTATATTGCTGAATATTCAGTTTAGCCACACCCATGTCTGACTTTGAACCAATCAGATTACCTGATGTAATTTATTCCTACAAATTCATAAACTGAATGTCAAACAGTGTAGATCCTGATCAGATGGCTGATCTGGATCTACACTGTTTGCAAAGACAGGGGTTGTCGTGAACAGCAGGATAAGGGTTAGTATGTACTTTGCACAGGAGAAAATGTAATTTATTTTTCTTAGTTTCTTGAAAAAAAAAAAGACAAACTTTACGTATTGTTAAAATTGTTTCAGATTGTGTGACAAAGTGGTTAGAGCAATTACCTTAATAGTATTTATACCCACAGCCTGTGTATTTGACCATAAATAAGGAAAAAACTTCCACTGTGGTAAGCCATACTTTTGTCTGTGTAAAGTTTGGTTTACAAGGGTTTTCTTAACACAGACTTAATAAGGGGATGATTGCTCAAGCCAGTCATTACGATAACTCACCCCTGCAACATAGTGCATTTTTCACATCTCCAGAATAGCTTATCATTATGATAACAAACACATGCACCATAGTGCATTTTTACACCTCCAAAAAATGGCTACCTTTCTGATAAAAAAATTGGTGATATTTTTCTTATTAATACTGCAAACATATGTTGCTTGTGCTCGTTAGAACCGCCTCATTGAGGCGGTTCTAACGGGTACCCACGACCTATGTCTTAGAGCAAAAATAAGAAAAAATGTTGTATACCCCCATAAACCCCAGTTTTCTCTATATAAAGTGGGGTTTAAGGGGGTGCTCATTTCACTGACTTGTTCATGTGATGTTTTCTGATGAAAATCTGTGATATTTTTTATTTATACTGCAAATATAAGTTGTGGTTACTCGTTAGACCCGCCTCATTGAGGCAGTTCTGATGAGTACCCGCAACCTATGTCTTGGAGCAGTAATGAGAAAAATAATGTATACTCCCGTAAATCCCAGTTTTCTCTCTATAGAGTGGGGTTTAGGGGGTGTTCAATTCATGGATTTGTTCACATGATGATACCTTGAGAAAGTAGCATTTGTTATACCCCCACAAATGAAATTTGGGGGGGGGGGGGTATATAGGAGTGAGCTTGTCGGTCGGTCGGTCAGTCAGTCGGTCTGTTGACTTGGTTTCCAGACGATAACTCAAAAAGTGCTTCACCGATTTTTATAATTTTTGGTACACTGATGTAACATCATAAAATACAGGTCAAGTTCGATTTCCACTACAATTCGTCAATTTTCGACATAGTTATGGCCCCTTCCAAGTGAAAAAATTGCAAAATGCCGCTGTTGTACTATCAAGGCAGTTTTTGTGGGGGTATTCATCACCTTTAGTGATAGCTCTAGTTTTTCAAGCAGTCATGGATGTTTAATCCATATCATTTGCAATGTAGAAAATTGTTTTTTCTAATAAATACATGTATGTATGTTACAGAACCACAGAGAGAGTGTGAATTTGAACCAATGTTTAGGGTCACTGGTGGGCCGTTATTCTTTCATTCTGAAGAAGGCATGGAATCAGTGGAGAGCTGCAAGGATGTCTGCATTGATGATTTAAATTGTAACAGTTTTACATCACTGCCAACAGACACTGGATACACTTGCCACTTCTACAAAAAGGAACTTATGCGAGCTGCACATACCTCTGAGCCATACACAATTTGGTCAAAGAGATGCCCACATGGTAAGTGTGTGTTTTAGCTCATCTGTGTACAAACTCCGCAGCTATATTATGCAATATCCAGACAAAGTCCCCTCCTGACAAAATTCTCCCTGCTCATTTTTGTATAGCTGGACAAAATCCCCTTCATGTTTTTTTGCAAGGCAGACATAATCCCTTGTGAATTTACAAGGTGGACAAAATACCCTGCGTTGACCAAATCCCCTCCATGAGATGGACAAAATGTATGTCAGACAAAAACCCTCTAGCTAATCAGTGCCAGAGAACTGGTTGATCATGTAACTTCAGCAATAGTTTGAGCTCACAGAGAACCAACACTACCAGAATGATGGAGTCGTTCCTTCTTGTGGTACTGTGAAAATCCAAAAAATTCAGACACATCAAGGATTTGCTATAATTCTCCTAAAATTTTAACAAATTTGTTTCACAATGCAGCAAGGAGTCCAAAAGTTGCAGACAGAATGACAGAAAATCCTAAAAATCTGACACCTTGAGGACTTACTGTAATTCTCCTAAAATCTTAAATTTAATTCACCAGCCTGCAAGGAGTCCCAGAGGTGTAGAGGGAATGGCAAACAGTGTAGACGCTGATAGAATGTGGGCACATCTAAAAGCCCAGTCAATGAGATGGATCAGAGCTGCACTTTTTATTGCATGCTTGAAGCAAAAATGAGAAAATAACCATAAATTATCAAGAGATAATTGCCCATTCTAGGGCTGTGAGATACAGCATTATCTTACATAGGTTTCAACCATTGCATCAAAGTTTCTAAGAGATTGTATCTTCTGAACCATTTGATAGATTTAGTTGATACTTACACTGAAGTTATATACTGGTCTAAAGATTTCATTGATGCATGTCCCACCCCCACAGTGGCCTTGGAGTCAAGGTCACAGACTTAGAAATTTTACATATGACAAAGTTTATAGATGCCTGTATGTTCTAAATTCTAAGACAGATTCAGTTGATACTTGCATAAATGTTGCATACCAGTCCAAAGATTTTGTTACGTATGTCCCTCCCCTCACCCACTGTGACCTTGACCTCAAGGTCACAGACTTAAAAATTTACATTTGGTTAAAGTTTTGTGACAATGTTTATAGATGCGTGTATGCTCTAAACTCTAAGACAAATTCAATTGATACTTGCATCAATGTTGCATACCAGTCCAAAGATTTCATTGATCCATACCCCACCCTGCTGCTTCAGTAACATTGATGCCCCCACCCCCCTTCAGTAACTTTGATGCCCTCACTCCCTTGGTCCATTTAGAAATTTTATGTTTGGTTTAGCTTTTACAAGCACATTTATAGATTCTTATAGCTTCTAGACTTCTTCAGTCGTATTGGTTGCTTGCTCTAGTTCATAATGGATCATTTCAAACTCATTAGGTAGAATATTCCATTGTAAAATATGGGTTAATCTAGATTTTGTTTGATTTGAGGTTTAGCGTCCCCGTCAACACTGTAAAGGTCATTTTGGAGACGTTGCTTCCAATTTTGTGGGACTTTTACCAGACATTGCGACAAAATAACATCTCAAGCCCTGTCGCCCAATGAAACCAATAGGGTTTATTAGCATGGACGGTCCGCCTCGCACCGCGGTTCCTGGACAGACTTAGATCATCTAAGCGGTTTACCAGTACTAGTGTGCGGGCCGGATTCAGCTCTGCTTGGAAGCATCATGCAGCCCATATATTTCTTGAAGCGCCTATGGGCGGGGGCTGTGGGTTAATCTAGAAGCTGGAGGTCTGGACCCCTAGTATAAGTCATTCATGCATCTTTGAGTGCATATAGTTTAATTTGGCTTGTACTTTACATGATACACAAGATAGGTTAACATAGTTCTGGAAAAAAGGGTTGTCAGTTGAAATTTCATATATTTTTTTTAACCCTTTCAACCCTGTATACAGGTAGAGATACCTATGTAAACAGTGTAGTTCCAGATAAGGTGGCTCATAATGAGCCACCTTATCTGGATCTACACTGTTTGCCATTCTATCAATGATCTTTACTAAAGCCCCTTTTCACAACAATGGACTTGTCTAAATTCAAAGATGGGAGAGTTTACAATGTACTTTCGAAATTCAGAGGTGAAAGTGTTAATGTGATAAGATCTTTAGCTGTGTTAGATTGAATAGTCACATGCCATATGCCACTGACAAAACTGTTTCCCTGTTTCTTTCATAGATTACACAGAGTGCCGTCTTACACAGCCCGCTAACATTCTGGGTAAACCAAGGTACGGTGGAGAGCACTATTACCGTGAAGTTAAGGCAAATGATGTTGACCACTGTAAAATAAGTTGCTTAAAGGATCTGCCATGCAGAGCTGTCAGCTTCACCAAGGGAATGTTTAACAACAATAGATGCCTACTCTACAAGAAAGGAGAGTTCCAAATAACACATGAGTCACACAGTGAACTATGGATGAAACACTGTCCAAAAGGTAAGGTCAGAAAGTTGAATCTTTTACCCTGTTCACATCACACGTCTTATGAAAAGTGCACTAGTTATCATAATGCTGCTCATTTAAATTTAATAACTTCAGTGAAATTCCGCTATTAAGACCACCTAAAATTAAGACTAATTCTGCTTTAAAAAGCTTATTTAGTAGGTTGCAGTTATTCTTTCTTTGCATTTTCTGCATACATAGTTCTCTGGTCAGTGACCACCTTTGGGACTGTTCAAAAGTGGTCTTCAAGACCACTTTTGAACAGTCCCAAAGGTGGTCTTAATATAGAAATTTTACTGTATTTGTCCTCACATCAAACTCTGGAATCTAACTTTTTTCATCTATATAATTTGACAAGATATAATTATTTACTGATGAGTCATTGGACATGATGTGATGTCGACCAACAAATTCACCTCGGGTCAGTATTGCTATTCTCTGGATGAAATCACGTTGCTTATTTTTACTAAGATACGTAGGCTTTGAGTACTCATTAGAACTGCCTCAATGAGGGGTTCTAATGAGCATTGGCAATTAATATTTGGAGCAAAGGTAAGAAAATTATGACAAATTTTCCTCTGAAAATTTTAGATTATCGGGAATGGAAACACCTTTAGGGGATGCAACACCTGCAAAAGTGTTTTTGTCTCCCATGTCAATAGGGGTCAACCCTTAAAGGAAAGAATTTGCTCCTGATGAGCAAATTCTGTCCTTTAAGAGTAGACCCCTTTTTCAGTGGGACAGGCTTATAGAAAAGCGAACAGGAAGTCTAAAACATTGTCTCCCTTTGAAAAATGGCGTAAAATGAACCAGGTGTTCCCAGTCCCCTTAAGACCAATGAAAGACATCATCGTATCACACAGATATGTTATCCCAATGATTTTGTCTATTGATATATACAGCAAAATTCGGCTATAAACCCCTATCCTGCTGAATAAATTAATTTAGTCAGACCCATTTCTGACTTTCAACCAATCAAATTACATAAAATGATGCATTTGTTCAGTTTACAAACAGAATGATAAACAGTGTAGATCCTGATCAGATGGCTTCTTCATTCTGAAGAAGCCATCTGATCTGGATCTGCACTGTTTGCAAAGATAGCGTTTGTTCAGCAGGATAAGGCTAAAGTCCAGCTAAAGGTAAGACTGATTCAGCTTTTAAAAGCATATTAAGAAAGTTTCATTTATTCACTTGTGTGTTCTTTCTAAACCCAGTGACTGTTGAACAGTCCAAAGGTCGACTGAAGGGTCCCAAGGCACACCTGTGATAATTTTTTTAACTATGAGGGAGATTTGCTATTGTGATAAGGGAGATGTAAAGAATATATAAGGAAATATTCAGTTCAAATGAGGGAGACTCCAAAATTTTACTAAAATTTATCATAAATTGGGCAAAAACAAAGAGTCTCCCTCCTGATGAGGGAGGTATCACAGGTATGCCAAGGTGGACTGTATATAGCTATTTTTCTGTATTAGCTTTTCAAGGGAGCAGGCAAAATGAATATAAAATTGAGTTTCCTCCTTAATTCAAAATACTTGGTTCTCTTTTTGTAGACACATGTTGGACAAACGTTCTTCGTGATTATACTGCTGGCTCTCTGTACTACCACAAGGCTGTCATTGATTCTGTTGTTACCTGTTCAGAAGAGTGTAACAAGGCTCCAACCTGTGACTTTGCAACATACATGAACGGCGTATGTTACTACTATCATAAAGAACATGTAGTTGTGTCAAAGCAACCAGGAAGTACATTGATCACACTGCATTGTCCAGGTATTATCTTAGAATTTTTCTTTCTTTTGATTAACCCTTTTTGTACCAAATCGAATCTTCCTCCTTATATATAGCTGGAGTCCATTTCTAAATTTAGGGGTGACAGGTTGTGGTATCTTCAAAATTGATTTGGAAAATGGCTAAACTTACTGCAAATAGTGTAAGCCCTGATGAGACGCCGCAGACCGCGGCGTCTCATCTGGGCCTGCACTGTTTGCCAAGGTACCCCTTTTTGGGTTTCTGGTACTAAATGGGTTAACCATTCAACTGCTAATCATGATAACCAGGTGGTATTTTCATAGTGTATTTTTTAGTGAAAATGAAGCTGGACATTACATGTTAATGGACTGCCCAGCATGGCCAAGATATATCCTATTTTCAAAGCACAATAAATCCAGATCAGCGCTGGCTTCTTTGAAGCCAGCTGATCACGATCTATACTGCTTTCCATTCTACTTGTGAACCCATGGTACAAATTGAAATCATGCAACACAAATGGCTAAAAATCGGGGAGGAGTGTAGCATATTGAAATATTCAACATAGTGAGAGTTAAAAGTGTTGACTGGGCTATCCAGAAAAAAAAAAAAAAAAAAAAAAAACAACAACAAATGAGTGGGTGCTGATTACAGGGCCTGATAGAGACTGTTTTAGAGAAGACCTAGAGCCTGTACTTCTGAGTAGATATCAGAATGTATTACAAACCCTTGTAAACTCATGCTTTTTATGCCCCCGCCATTCGAAGAATGGTGGAAAGGGCATATAGCGTTGCCCATGTCCGTCCGTTCGTCCGAACGTGCGTCCGTCCGTGCGTCCGAAACTTAAATGCAGTCAATAACTTCCTTATTTCTTGATTGATTTTAAAATTACTCGGCAGAAATGTTAACCATCATGAGACGACGTGTCTCGTGCAAAACCCAGGTCCGTACCTCCAAGGTCAAGGTCATACTTAGAGGTTAAAGGTCAAAAAAAGGGTTCGAAACTTAAACACAGTCAATAACTTTCTTATTTCTAAATGGATTTTGAAATTACTTTGGAGAAATGTTAACCATCATGAGTCGATGTGTCACGTGCAAACCCAGGTCCGTACCTCCAAGGTCAAGGTCATACTTGGAGGTCAAAGGTCAAAAAAAGGGTCCGAAACTTAAACGCAGTCAATAACTTTCTTATTTCTGGATGGATTTTGAAATTACTTTGTAGAAATGTTAACCATCATGAGTCGATGTGTCACATGCAAAATCCAGGTCCGTACCTCCAAGGTCAAGGTCATACTTGGAGGTCAAAGGTAAAAAAAAGGGTCCGAAACTTAAACGCAGCCAATAACTTACTTATTTTTGGATGGATTTTGAAATTATTTTGAAGAAATGATAACCATCATGAGGTCAGATGGCATAAAAAGGGTCCAAAACTTAAACACTGTCAATAAATTTCTATGGATGAATACGAACATAGACATATTTTCGGGCGGGGGCATCCGTGTCCTATGGACGCATTTCTAGTTTTTTTCTTCATAGAAAGGGGAGGGGATTGCAGGGTTGGTCACTGTGTGAAGCTGCTATGATGAAGTGTTTTATTAAGCTTCTTATGATTGAAATCCAGGCTTTGTCAGTCTTTCACATCTAATAGATACTTTCTGTCATTATATGAGCCAGCGCACGACAATAAATAAAAGTGTTGACTGGGCTGTTCAGTTAAAGAAAAATGTGTGTAGGCTGATTACAGGGCCTGATAGAGACTATTTTAGTGAAGACCTAGAGCCTGTACTTCTAAGCAGAAATCAAAAAGTATTACAAACCCTTGCAAACTCATGTTTTTTTTTCTTTATAGAAAAGGGGTTGCAGGGTTGGTGACTGTGTGAAGCTGCTCTGATGAAGTGTTTATTAAGCTTCTTATTATTGAAATCCACGCTTTGACAGTCTTTCACATCCATTGGATACTTTCTGTCATTATATGAGCCAATATGAGCCAGCGCACACAATCTACAATAAGATCTTGGCGACCAGCTAAGACTCAGATCAGCCTGCACATCTGCGCAGTCTGCTCAGAGTCTTCGCTGTTTGCATGAGCCTTCTATAGCCTCTGGGCTATTCATAGGGCAATTAGAGAATGCTCCGACCAGGCTGGCCGGATGGGCAGGCTGAACTGAGTCTTCGACTATAGTACAGGTCTTATTGTAGGTTTTGTCATGCGCTGGCTCATATACAATGTTTTTGTATGTATACACTATAGGGTTACTGTTCAAGAAAAGAATTCACTCACTCACTCACTCACCCACCATGGCATGCCAGTCCCCTGCCCTCCACTTCATGCTGATACATTTATGTAATCACTATAATTTTATACTTCAGATATGTGCTATATGAGTGGTACCAAAGGATTTTCTGGAGGTGATAATACCCCAATTAGCACAGAACATGTGGTGGACCTCCACAGTTGTCTTGGCAACTGCCAGCAGAACCCACGCTGTACCTCTGTCTCATATCAGATTGAAGGTGATCTTCATCACTGTGATTTGTATGGAACTGACTTTAATATTTCTCTGATGCACCAAGATCCTGAGGGCATAGTTTATTTCAAGAAATGTCCACATGGTAAGCTTGTGGGTTTTTCATTAAGATAACACATCCATGTGACATAGTGCATTCTTTAACCCTTTCCGTACCTAATGGAATCTTCCTCCTTATATATAGCAGGAGTCCATTTCAAAATTTAGTGGTGACAGGTTGTGTTTTCTTCAAAACTGATTTGGAAAATGGCTGAACTTTTTGCAAATAGTGTAGGCCCTGATCAGACGCTGCATTTTGCGGTGTCTGATCTGGGTCTGCACTGTTTGCCAGGGTACCTTTTTGGGGGTTTCCGGTACAAAATGGGCTAATATCTCCAAAACGTCATTTGTCTAATGAAATTAAGTGTTAGTGTTCTTCTTTGTGGTCCAAACATAGGTTGTGGTTAAAACAGCCTCATTGTGACAGTTGTAACAGGCGCCCACAAACTATGGTTTATAGCAAAAATAATGACCCCCATAAACCCCTGTAATCTGTACATAAAGTAGGGTTTATGGGGATGCTCATTTCAGGTACTTGTAAACCTGATGTTCCATATAATTTCTTAACCCTTTTTGTACCAAATGGAATCTTCCTCCGTATATATAGCAGGAGTCCTATCAAAATTTAGGGGTGTCAGGCGTGTTTTCTTCAAAACTGATTTTGAAAATGGCTGACATTTTTGCAAATAGTGTAGGCCCTGATCAGACGCCGCATTTTGCAACGTCTGATCTGGGTCTGCACTGTTTGCCAGGGTACCCTTTTTGGGGTTTCCGGTACAATATGGGTTAATGTCTCCAAAACGTCATTTGTCTAATGAAAGTAAGTGATAGTGTTCTTATTTGTGGTCCAAACATAGGTTGTGGTTAGGACAGCCTCATTGTGACAGTTCTAACAGGTGCCCACAAACTATGGTTTAGAGCAAAAATAATGACCCCATAAACTCCTGTAATCTGTACATCAATACATTGTAAACTTTACTGCTGCAAAAAAACAAACAAAAATTTTAAGAAGAAAAATTGTGGTATTTTTTTTTATTTCTGCTCAAATATAGATTGCAGGTAATTGTAGAACCGCCTCATCGAGGCAGTTCTAACGAGTACCCACAATCTATATTTTAGAGCAGAAATAAAAAAAATAAGGTCTACCCTGTAAACCCCTGTTTTACTATATAGAAGTGGGGTTTAAGGGGGTGAAAATAATAATATATATGTGTTTGCGTGATGATTAAGTAGGGTTTATGGAGATGTTCATTTCACGGACTTGTAAACATGAAGTGCCATGTAATTTCTTAATAATGATCTTCTCTATAATATGATGTTATTAATCAAAGAATATAGGGATCATCTATGGTTATTTCATTGCATTAACATATGCCAGATCACTCGGAAGATATTTGAACATTCAGCCTAGCTGCTTCATGTTCAAACAGTTTCCTTGGGATCCGGCAAATGTTAGTGCATGAAAAACCTTTATTTTTTGCCAGCATGAACTGGAAAAGTACCTCAATATTTCAGTATATCTGAGCATGAAAAAATATAACCTATGCTCAGTCAGACTGCTAATCAAGGGTCTGTTCTGATTGCAATATGAGCAGTCTGATTAGGCTCACAAAAGTTACTGACATTTTTGGTTTGATTTTAGGTTTAACGTCCCCGTCAGCACTGTAAAGGTCATCTTTGAGACATTGCTTCCGATTTTGTGGGACTTTTACCCGACATTGAGATGAAATGACATCTCAAGCCCTGTCGCCCATTGAAACCAAAAGGGTTTATAAGCAACTCGCACTGCTTTGCCTGTGCGGGCTTAGCTCCTCTATTCGGTTTACTAGTATTTGTGTGGGGTTGGTATCAGCTCTGCGTGGAAGCATCGTGCAGCCTATCTATTTCTTCAAGTCCGGTTTGATGGGGGCCAAACAAAGATACTGACATATGTTGATTTTCCACAGCTGAGGTATCTGGGCCATGTGACCAACAAGCATTGCTTGAATATCATGCCGGAGACAACTACTATAAGACAACCAATGTCCCGGATCATGACGCCTGTGAGGAATTCTGTCGGGAAAATTACTGCAAGATGCTTGCGGCTGTCCAACTTCAAGATGGTTCAGGCTATGAGTGTAGGCTGTATAGACCAGAAGATGTAGAAGAAATAGTAGCAAATCCTCAGGGATGGATTCACACCTACCAGTGTCACAAAGGTAGGATTATAACTGAAGGATCAGATAAAGATTTTGTTTTGCAAGAGACCAATTGTTAAAGTTGTTCAAGTCATTAAGAGCTTAACCCATTGTATACTAGTGGACTCTTCCATGCTGTATGTTGGACAAGTCCATTCACCAAATAAGGGATGTCAGACCTATTTTTTTCATTTTTATTATATTTTTGAAGGAAATTCTGTTAGCAAACAGTGCAGGCCCTGATCAGATGGCACAGGATGCAGAGTCTGATCTGGGCCTGCACTGTTTGCCAAGGTACCCCTTTAGGGGTTATCCGCATGCAGTGGGTTAACAAAGTGGTTACTGGTCATATGCTAACTGCTCTAGCCAATATATAATTAATAACATGATATTTTTGCTGAAAAACGTGAGTAGCTTTTGCAGTGCAAAAGCTACTCACATTTTTCAGCAAAAATTATAGTGTAGTACCACATTATAAATAATCAAAGTTTTAACATGTTAGTTAACAACTTCATTAGTTTTGAACAACTAACCAACAAGCAAGAATTTGTCTTCAAACATGTACTCCGTGCATTACGATAACACACCCGTGCGACATAATGCATTTTTCACATCTCCAAAATGGCTATTTTCTGATGAAAATCAGTGATATTTTTCTTATAAATACTGCAAACATAGGTTGTGGGTGCTCGTTAGAACCGCCTCAATGAGGCGGTTCTAACGAGTACCCACAACCTATGTCTTGGAGCAGAAATAAGGAAAATAATGTTTACCCCCGTATACTCCAGTTTTCTCTATATAAAGTGGGGTGTAGGGGGTGTTCATTTCACGGACTTGTTCACGTGATGGAAAATTTGCCTTCAACATGTGCTCAGTGAAAATTCAGATTGTGCCTAGTTTTTGAACAAAATTTGCAGACCCAGATGAGATACCACAGCATGCAGATTCCCATCAGGGTCTAGACTGTGTGCCATTCATCCAGCTAATTTTAGACACATCAGGTAGTGCATTTTACTTATTCAAATTTTAGGAAAAAGATGGTAATGAGTCGAGGTGTCCGAATATTAAGGTGATCACTAACAAGTTTAAAGTTTGAATAGATGATTCAACATTGCGAAAACACGCCTGTAAAAATATAACACACATTTCATCGCTGAAAAAATGAAGAATTTAAGCAGAAAAATTGATATCTTTTTCTTATCTCTGTTCAAAATATAGATTGTGGGTACTCGTTAGTATCGCCTCATCAAGGTAGTTCTAACGAGTACAAACAATCAATATTTTAGAGCAGAAATAAGAAAAATGAGTTTTACCCCCATAAACCCAAGTTTTACCATATAAAAGTGGGGTTCAAGGGGGTCAAAATTATTTAGGCGTGTTTTAGTAATGAGAAACATAATTTGTTGTTATCAAACCCTGTATGATAGTGCTATTGTATTCTACCAATGCATTTTACTGTAAATGTTCTGCATATACAAATAAAAGTTAAGCTAACAATGGTTTGTACAATTGGCATTAGATGTTGATGTCTTTTCATGTTTTCACATCTGTGTCTATGAGGAGGTTGCTAGGTGCAGGGGGTATACATGATATCTGCTCACTTGCTCTTATTTTTAATTGCTTCCAGATCTGTGTCAACCAAATGCTGCAGCTGGGGTCTGGGGTGGTGATGGCCATTACAAGTCTTACAATGGAGAGACAGCCAAAGATTGTATACAAGCTTGTCAGCAATCTGAGGAGTGTGTTGCTGTCTCACACATGGTGTCAGAAGTCAATTCAGAGTGTTTCTTATATTCTGATGAAAACTTCATGAATAGTGAAGGTGCTTCTTCAACTTCCTATTGGCTAAACTGTCCAGAGAGTAAGTAGATGAAGAGATAATGTGTGTGTGTGTGTGTGAATTAGGGTTTAACGTCGCTTTCAACAATTTTTCAGTCATATCACGACGGTGTCTGGTTGCGACAGGGAGCTCAATGCTCACGTTTATAGTGCTGCCTCACTGAAGTATCATGTCCCAGACACATTACATGATACCACACCCAGTCACATTATCCTGACACTGGATCGACCAGTCCTAGCTCTACCCTGTAAATCTGAGTGCCAAGCGAGGAGCAGCTAGTACCATTTTTAACGACTTTGGTATGTCGCGGCCCGGGATCGAACCCGAGACCTCCCGTTCCCCGGAGCGGACACTCTACCAACTGAAGATGAAGAAATAAGCAAAATGTGCCAAGCAAAAAAAAGTTGTCTTGGTAGACCAGCTGGCACTCAATGCAATCTGATCAGAGTCTTTGCTTTGTGGTATTAGCTCTTATCATGCTGTTCACGACAACCCCTATCTTTGGAAACAGTGTAGATCCAGATCAGATGGCTTCTTTAGAAGCCATCTGATCAGGAACTACAATGTTTGACATTAAATATATGAATTTGTAGGAATAAATTGCATCAAGTAATTTGATTGGTTGATAGACAGAAATGGGTGTGGCTAAACTGAATATTCAGAAAGAGAAGGGTTAGGATTCCCTTGGAACCCATTGTGACAACACATTCATGTGCTATAGTAATGCCAAGGGTTCGAATTTAACTCTTATCATGCTGTTCACGACAACCCCTATCTTTGGAAACAGTGTACATCCGGATCAGGTGACTTCTTCAAGCCATCTGGTCAGGATCTACACTGTTTGGCATTCAGTTTTTGAATTTGTAGCAATAAATTAAATTTGATTGGTTGATAGAGAGAAATGGGTGTGGCTAAACTGAATATTCAGCAAGATAAGAGTTAAAAGTAGCAAGTAGCAAATTTGCTAACGGAAAATTCAGTTTGCAACTTGGTCAAACAATTGGTAGCAAAAAGTTGCTACATGTACAGCACAAGGGGGTAATGTTGCAGGCACCCACAACATTACCCCCTTGTGCTGTAAATTGTTTTTCATTATTTTTCTGCAAAAAAATAAGGCTTGACATTGCATGTGAATCGTCTGCCCAGCAGACGATTCACATGTAATGTCAATCCTTATTTAATTTGAAATCACAAAAAAAAAAAATTCCTGAAAATGCAGGTGGCTACAGATGCTTAGTACTTGAAGGATAAATCTCCCAGATATCTGCTACTGGAACAACACATTATTTGCCAAGCAGATGCCTTTTGCTACCTACTCTCAAACCAGGTAACAATTACTTGTTTCTTGCAAAAAAGTTAATTTCTAATACTGGGGATGCCTGTAGAACTAGCATACATCTTTCCCTTATTTATTCCAAAAAATTGTAGCCACTCTTTAGAACTGCCTTACCGTATATAAAGCTGAAGATCTTGTTCAGTATAAAAAGGGTTAATCTAAAGTATGTGTTTCAACTTTTTAGATTTTTCAAAGGGAGGCAACTTCCTGTTTGCATTCCTTCTTTCACATTACCCTTCCAAAAAGGGGTCTACTCTACAATTTTACATGAGTACTGGTAAACCACTTGGAGGATCTAAGGCTGCCCAGGCAAAGCGGTACGTGTCGGACCGTCCATGTTTATAAACCCTATTGGTTACATTGGGTGACAGGGCTTGAGATTTCATTTCAGAAGTCCCGCAAAATTGGAAGCAACGTCTCCAAAACGACCTTTACAGTGTTAAACCTCAAATCACACAAAAAACAAAGAGACAACTTTTAGCACTTCCTGTTAGCTTTCTCATTTTTCACACGTCTTTAAAGAGGTCTACTCTTCAAGGGAGAAGCCTCCGTGGTGCAGTGGTTACGCTACTCGCCTTGTAAACCAGGGGTCGCAGGATCGATCCCGGGCTTCTCCAGACTTTCGGATGAGTCTTTAAACCGAGGTCCCGTCTCCGTATGACCTTAGCTGTTGGTGGGACGTAAAACTAAAACTCACTCACTCTTCAAGGAAAGAATTTGCTCCAGTTGAGCAAATTCTTTCCTTGAAGAGTGGACCCTTATTGAAAAGGGGGACAAAATATTTTTGGAGGAGTTGCCTCCCCTGATGTTGTAATTATTTTCCTTAACTGTTTACAGGAGCTTGTTTCATTCCAAGATATTCTGGTGGCCCCAATCCTGATGAGTCTTCCCTTGGCAAAACAATGGAAGAATGTTTCTGGGACTGTGCTGATCATGATCAGTGTTACCTAGCAACCTACACCAAGAATTTTGATACCACAAAGGAATGCAAGTTCTACTATGATCTGGAAAGTATATGGTCTGTTGATGACAGAGACAGTGTCAGTTTAGACCTCACCTGCAGTGGTGGTGGCTCGGGTAGGTATACCAAAACCACTTATTACAATCTGGTTTTGGATTTAAAGCAACATCTGTGTTAGCTCTACAGCTTTGTAAGGCTCATGGGGAGCTTACAGTATAGGCAGTGGTTCATTGTCTGCGTAGTCAACATTATTTATTAAACAACATCTCTGAAACCACTGGGCCAGTTGAAACCAAATTACAGGTGGAACCTCCATTGGATGGGGGAATAAAAGTTTGTTCATGGGATCATGGTCACATGATCAAGATGGCCACCATGTCCAGGTATGGTTAAAACCTTTAAAAATCTTCTTCTCAGGAACCAAATAGTTGATGGCCTTGAAACTTGGTATGAGCATGGGAACACAGGCCCTACCAAGTTGTTCAAATGGTGACCTTTGGTTGACCTTGACCTATTTAACTTCAAGGTCAAATTTGGTCACTTAGACATTTTGTATGGAAAAAAGGAAAAACTGTGGATTTTTCTGATTCCCTTGTAGCCTGTGGCATCAAAATTTATACTACCGATTTCAATATCCATTAGACTTTCAGTCAAATGAAGTAGATTAAAGTGGTAGATTTTGAGGTATTGACTTTCAGAGGGCAGTGCATCAGAATACACATCAAATTCTTTGTACTGCAGACTTGTCACAAGGTCAGTTCAGATGATAGACTTTCTAATGCATTTGCGTATGTAACGCGACGTACGATTGGATAACGTCAAAAATTTGCGACAGTATATTCTACGATATACTGTCGGAAACCCGACGTCATCATGTAACGTCGCTTTTCATTGGCTGGCATTTGGTTTTACGCAGCTCACTGTACTTGCCGGTTTGGGCAAAAACAACATTTTTAAAACAAAATACGTGAATAAGTGCATTAGAATGGGGATAACTGTATTGAAAATTGTCATTTGGGGAGGTAAATCGTCAGTTTTACGGTCGCAAATTACGTTTTACGGCTCCGCTGAAGCGTCGCCGTAAAACAAAATTTCCGACCGTAAAACCTCCGATTTACCTCCCCAAATGACAATTTTAAAGACAGTTATCCCCTAATGGACAACTGCTGATAACTTAAAGTGCAATGTATCTGATTGGATACCTGCACAGTTGCAGTGTCATAACTGGCGTAATATTTTTCAGTTCGTGATGTCACAGTCTGAAGTTTGGTGATCAAAGGATGTAGCAACATTGTTGAAATTGTTTGATGTTGGACAGTTTTTGAGTTGCATGTCCACTCCAAAGTCTAATGAATATTGAAATCTGTAGTATTTGCAATCAGCTGCATGGAAGTTTATCAATGCCAAAGGTCACAGTCATTTACTGACCATTGTCCTGGATGGCTCAGATTCAGTATTTTTATCTTCTTCACTGTTGCTGAACTGATTGATATCAGATTACATGCAGAACCTTTATGGGATGAGGCAATGAAAATTTATATGTGGGATTGGACTCACATGACCAAGATGGCTGCCAGCCATGCCCACATATGGTAAAAACCCTTTTGAAATCTTCTTCTCACGAGCTAAATGACTGATAACCTTGAAACTTGGTATGATGCATTAGGGACATAGGGGCCCCAAGCACGTTTGTTAAAATGTTGAATTTTGGTTGATCTTGACCTGCTTTACATGAAGGTCAAATTTGGTCTCTTAGACATCTGTATAGAAAAAATGCAAAAATGTGGATTTTTATACCCCCGCCTTTCGAAGAATGGTGGAAAGGGCATATAGCGTTGCCCCTGTCCGTCCGTCCATCTGTTCGTGCATCTGTGCATCCGAAACTTAAACGTGGTCAATAACTTACCTATTTCTTGATGGATTGTCCAATTACTCGGCAGAAATGTCAACCATCATGAGAAGACGTGTCACCTGCAAAACCCAGGTCCATACCTCCAAGGTCAAGGTCATACTTAGAGGTCAAATGTCAAAAAAAGGTCCGAAACTTAAACACAGTCAATAACTTCCTTATTTCTGGATGGATTTTGAAAATGCTTTGTAGAAATGTTAACCATCATGAAACGATGTGTCACGTGCAAAACCCATGTCCGTACTTCCAAGGTCAAGGTCATACTTAGAGGTCAAAAAAAGGGTCCGAAATGTAAACACAGTCAATAACTTAGTTAATTCTGGATGGATTTTAAAATTATTTTGAAGAAATGTTAACCATCATATGACGATGTGTCACGTGCAAACCCAGATTCGTACCTCCAAGGTCAAGGTTATACTTAGAGGTCAAAGGTAAAAAAATGGTCCGAAACTTAAATGCAGTCTATAACTGTCTTATATCTGGATGGATTTTGAAATTACTTGGCAGAAATGTTGGCCATCATGAGACAATCTGCCTCCCAGAAAACCAAGGTCCTTACCTCCAAGGTCAAGGTCATACTTAGATGACTTGGAGCGTGATAGCTCAGTGGTTAGTGCACTTGCCTCTGATGCTAGAGGTCCCGGTTTCGATCCCCGGCAGCGGCGATAAAATTTTGGTGTCCGAACACGCTCCATTGGCATCATTTGCAGAGATGAATGTCATAAAGTGCACTGTCCTTTGGATCGGGACGTTAACTGGAGGCCCCCTATGCAGGGAGAACCATCCCCTGTGCAGGTTAAAGATCCCTACCGTAATTACATGATTACTGTGTAGGCTTTCATCCTGCAAACCTGGAGTGTATGTAATGTACACCTGGGGTAATGGTCAAATGTGACCGACGCAGTATCAGTAGATAGATAGATAGATAGATAGATAGATAGATAGATAGATAGATAGATAGATAGATAGATAGATAGATAGAGGTCAGATGTGAAAAAAGGGCCCAAAACCTAAACATGATCAATAACTTTCTATGGATGAATACGAACATAGACATACTTTCAGGCGGGGGCATCCGTGTCCTATGGATGCATTTCTAGTACTGATTCTATTATAGCCTATGGCATCAGAATTGATATTTGCAATAAGCTGAATTGAAGTTCATCGTTTACTGACCTTCATCCTGGATGGCACAGACTCAGTATTTTATCATCTACTCCACTAAAACTGCTGGACAATGGGATGAGGCAATGAAAATTAATTTGTCTGATTGGACTCACATGACCAAGATGGCTGTCATGCCCATATATGGTAAAAACACTTTAGAAATCTTCTTCATGCAATGTCATTTTTTATGCCCCTTAAGAGGGCAAATAGTTTTGCACTGTGCGTTTGTAAGTCCGCAGGTTTTTTGTGATGGCACACACAGGAGCATTGCTCACTTATAGTGACAGCTCTTGTTTCTGAATGGGAAGAAGGTGAAACAGTTCATTTATCCAAAACAATTGTAGCTGATGAAATGAAAATAGGTTTTGTGTGAATTCTGTGCCCATTCCATATCTCCTTTACCCCTGGAAGGATTTTCATTAAACTTTGGTCAAATATTCTTTTCAATGAGCTGATGTGCAGAACCCATAAATGAACCATGCCAACTCAAGGTCAAGGTTACATTTGAAGGTCAAGAGTTTGCAACCTTTAAATTTTGTGTCCTTTCCATATCTCCTTTAAACCCGCTAGGATTCTCATTAAACTTTGGTCAATTATCCCCCTCAGTGAGCTGATGTGCAGAACACATAAATGAACCATGCCAACTCAAGGTCAAGGTTACATTTGAAGGTCAGGAGTTTAAAACTTTTGAATTTTGTGTCCGTTCCATATCTCCTTTACCCATCAAAGGATTTTCATTAAACATTGGTCAATTATCCCCCTCAGTGAGCTCATGTGCAGAGCTCATAAATGAAATATGCCAACACCAGGTCAAGGTCATGCACAACCAATAAATGAACCATGCTGAGTCAAGCTCAAGGTTGCATTTGAAGGTCACAGGTTTGAAACTTTGAATTTTATGCCCGTTCCATATCTCTTTACCCCTGGAAGGATTCTCATTAAACGTTGGTCAAATGTCCCCGTCAGTGAGCTTATATGCAGAATACATAAATAAACCATGCCGACTCAAGGTCACGGTCACAGTTGAAGGTCACGAGTTTGAAAGTTTGTATTTTGGATTTGTTCCATATCTCCTTAAAGACACATTTTTTTCTCTATATAAAAGGGGTGGCCTGTTACATAATCTCCAGTAATCAAGTCCTTCGGACCATGGGGCACATCAAAGGCGTATCTTACCTAAGTGATTATGAGGTGATTATGAGCAGAGACTCTCTGAGAGATATGTTTAAAAGGGGGCTCTATAAGGGGAACTTGTGTGATGGTATATTTTTTACTGAGATTGTTTCCAACAAAATGTTGTTTTAAATTCCTTTTTTTTATTTTTTATTTTATTTTTTAAAAAGAAGTAAAGGAAAACTCTGACAGTCATTGTTTCATTGATTCAAATCTGAAAAGAAGTAAACTTAATGAATTTATTAATTCAAGATTATGTTTGTTCGTTTGATTTGAGGTTTAACATCCCGGACAACACTGTATAGGTCATTTTGGAGATGTTGCTTTCAATTTTTTTTGGACATTTACCCGACACTGAGATGAAATGACATCTCAAGCCCTGTCGCCCAATAAAACCAATATGGTTTATAAGCATGGACGGTCCGACTTGCACAGCGATTTAATCATTCAATGAACATTTATTTATTTATTTGGGGTTTGGAAGGGTATACATTATTTTTCTTATTTCTACTCAAAAGCATATATTGTCCTCATTAGAATCCCCTCGCAGAGGCGTTTTTTACGAGTACTCACAATGTAAAAATATTGTATAGAAAAACTGGGGTTCAGAGGCGAAACATTATTTTTTTTAAATTTCTACTCAAAAACATAAATTGTGGGTTCTTGTTAGAAGCACCTTACCGATGCGGTTCTAACAGGTACCAACAATATATGTTTTGAACAGAAATTGTGGGTTCTCATTCGAAGCGCCTCCCCTAGGCTGTTCTAACAAGTACCCACAATATATGTTTGAGCCGAAATATTAAAGATATCAGGACTTTTGTCCTTTTTGGTCGTAAAATTTAACCAAGATATTTCAATTGGCATGTTTTTAGTAATGATCATAAATAATTGTGACTAAAAATAAAATAAAAGAAAAAAAAAAAAAAAAACAGGACATGGTTATCAAACAAGTAAATAAATAGATGTGAATTGTCTCTTTGTAACTGATTACCCTCTCTTGGTCCCCTACCTGTATGACAGTCAGAATACCCCAAATGTATCTTATCTCTAAACTGAATTCTTCAATAACTGGTCATTAGGGTGTTATGCAATCAAAAAATGTGTCTTTAATCCGTCAAAGGATTTTCATTAAACGTTGGTCAAATATCCCCAGTGAGCTGATGTGCAGAACCCATAAATAAACCATGCTAACTCAAGGTCAAGATCACAAGTTTGAAATTTTGTGTCTTTTCCATATCTCCTTTACCCCTGGAAGGATTTTCTTAAAAGTTTGGCGAAATATCCCCGTCAGTGAGCTGATTTGCAGAACCCATAAATGGACCATGCCAACTCAAGGTCACAGGTGAAGGTCATGAGTTTGAGACTTGGAATTTTGGGTCCTTCCCATATCTCCTTTATCCCTTGAAGGGTTTTCATTAAACTTTTGTGAAATATCCCCCTCAGTGAGCTGATGTGAAGAACCCATAAATAAAGTCCATGCCAACTCAAGGTGAAGGTCACAAGGTTGAGCCTTGATACAAAGTCCGGCGGGGATTTGGCTGTCCCTCAGACTGCTTTCTTGTTTCTATTAAATTTTATGTGCAGCTTTCATGGAAGTGGGGAATTAAAAATTTTGTTTGAATGGTCCAGTTCACCTGACCAATATGGCTGTCACTTATTTATGGTATATACCCAATGAGTTTTTTTTAGCTCTGAAGGACATTGCACTTTGTGGCATTCATCCCCCCAGTCTGTTTCAAACACCTGAATTTGATTGCCGCTGCCAGAACTCAAACAGGGGACCTCTAGCCCAAGAGGCAAGTACCCTAACCATTGAGCTACCATGCTCCCATATCATTGCAATATTGCAAAGACTTTTCAAGGTCATACAAGTTTAAAGATAATCAAAGCATGCCCTGTCTGCATTTCATCTGAACTAGTTGATGAATTATGGCCCAATCTATGTACAGTATAGCTCCAATATATCGCGTTCCAATATTTCGCGATGTCCAATCTATCACTGTCGCGCCGTGGATCCCGTTTTTTTTTTCTCCCTTAAAAATTCATAAAAAAAAAAAAAAAAAAATAGAGTTTTAAGTTGTTAAAATTTATTAAAACCAGTTTTAACCAGGCTCCAATTGTCAGTTCACACATTATAACCAAATAATCCAATTAGCGTCAGTTAGAACAGGTATTGGCGAACAATAAATCTTAATCCCCAAACTTGTCATAACTGAGTAATCCACTCAATGCTCAATCAGACAACGATGTCCATGCGCCCTCATGCAGAGAATCCTCATCGTGATCTATCATGCCTTCCATGTGAAAATAAAATGAAAGAAATCAAAACACAATAAAATGATAGTTTTGTTGTTGTATAGTTTTTCGGCCCATGGTAGATGATAAATAATTTTTTTCCAACCGCTACTTTTAATGATTCTGACCTTTGACAAGCCAAGGGAAACAACTCAAATTGCTTTAGTGCTTAGCGCTTATGGCAGTTGCGCCCCTTGGCCATCACCGTTACAGACAACCAGGGGAACCCGCACATCCAAAATGGCGTCCTGTTTTGACATTTTAGCAATCACATGTTTTCAGACGCAGATTTTCAGCTGTTATCGAATGTAAGTTAATTGGTAGACATAGTCCCCTTTGTTTGTTCTGTCATTGAGTAATTCTGAACCTACTTTAATGGTGAAATACGGCCAATAGCATTACTGACAGCCATTAGTGTGGATTGATAAACGGAATCTCACCAAACTATCACCGCGACTTGTATTAGCATCTCAGTAAACTACCGCGACTTATATCGTGCTCTGACCACATCGCGGTTTTCGAGCTATGGACCCCGACTATCAGGATATATTGGAGCTATACTGTAATATGTATATCAGTTCAAAATACAAAAGACTTGTTTTGATTTTGGTGAACTTGACCTACTTTTCTAAGTTACACAGGTCCAAAGATTGTTCAATTTTTGCTCCTGTGCACTCTTAAGTATCTTTTGAACTGATTGAAGAATTCTATCCAGACTTGGTACAGTATATCATTACACTAACACACCCGTGTCACATAGAGCTCTTTTTTCATATCTCCAAAATGGCTACTTTTCCAGTGGAAATTTGTGATATTTGTCTTATTTATATTCCAAACATAGGTTTTCGGTGCTCGTTAGAACATTGAGGCAGTTATAACTAGTACCCACAACCTATGTCTAGGAGCAGAAATAAGCAAAATAGTGTATACCCCCATAAACCCCAGTTTTCTCTCTATATATAGAGTGGCTTTGGGTGGGGGTGTTCATTTCACAGCCTTGTTATCTTGATGTACTGGCAGCATAACAAAGACTTCTTCCTTCTTTGGTGGCCTTGACCTCATTTCCAAGGTCACATACTTTTTTGGTCATATTTATGGGGGAGTGTACATAGTTTTTCTCTTCTGAATGCATTTCTGATGGTTCTATAGGGAAATGTGGTATGATTCTGGATGGAGTAACTGAGGGTAGAATCTATGGTGGTGATGATTGGTTCCATATGATGGAGACAGACAGTGAAGAAGACTGCCAGAATATCTGTCTGAACAGCATGTTCTGTGACTTTGCCGGCCTGACACCACTGGAGGATGGGAGGAAAGGCTGTCTTTTGTATGAATCCCAGAATGTTGACCTCTCCCAGTACAATAGTGAAAGCTTAATGTGGCAGAAGATCTGTCTTGTAGACATAGGTGAGTTATAGGAACAGATATGATTGGTATTTGGTGATAACTGGAAGATAATTTTCTTTATTCTCCATATAAACTAATGTTGTGGGTGTTCGTTTAAGAGGAATGGATACACCTTCAGTGGAGACAACTCCTGCAAAAGTATTTTTGTCTCCCATGTCTCTAGGGGCAACTCTTAAAGGAAAGAATTTGCTCCTGAGGAGCAAAATCTTTCCTTTAAGAGTAGACCTCTTTTTCATTGGGACAGGGCTTATAGAAAAGCGAACAGGAAGTCCCGAAAGTTGTCTCCCTTTGAAAAATGGCGGAAAAATCTGCCAGATGTTCCCATTCCCCTTAAATTGCCCCAGGGAGGTGGTTCAGATGAATACCAACTATAAAGGTTTATAATTATTGAGAATTGACAAAAATTATTTTTTAATATGAGGGCAAGTCAATAAGTAACCAGCCTATCCCATTTCCAATTGACTGAGACAACAAAGATTTTCATGCCTTGTTTCAACACATGTTTTAGGCATGAGGGCAAAATTGCACCCTTATCGTGTCATTCACTCACAAGATATTGAATGTCAAACATGGCTAGCGATGCAAAAGCAAGCTTTACGTCAAAAGTTGGGTACCACGCTGTAATTCAGTACTTGTATTTGAAAGGAAAAATAGGTAATAAAATACATTGCGAGTTTGCCAATGTTTATGGGTCGTCTGAACCATCGTATGCACAAGTTAAATTCTGGGTTGGGGAATTCAAACACTGTAGAACGTCTTTAGAAGACGAAACCAGGTCTGGACACCCATCGAATGCCACTGATAAGAAATGTGTAACAAAGTACAGGATCTGGTGTACTCTGATAGATGGTTAAGGTGGGAGAAATAGCGAATGTATTACACATACCACATGATAACATGTCAACAATTTTACATGATGGCTTGGGTATGCACAAGCTGACAGCCTGTAGTGTCCCAAAATCCCTCAGCAATGAGCAAATGGCAACCAGAGTATCAGTATGCAGCACATTGTTGAAGCAGTTTAGGTCAAAGGAAGATGATTTTCTGTCATGTCCAGGGCTTCCGTTAGGCAGACGTACGGCGTATATTACGTCCTGAAATCGCTTCCGGACGCCCAAAATAAACATCAAATGCGTCCCGCGGACTTCCGAAAATTTCCCTGTATGGCCAAAAATCATTACAGAGACGTCCAATATGCGCATACAAACCCGCCCTCTTTTAGCGGTTTGTAAAAAGTTTGCTCCGCCTTCTTATCGGAAACCGCTTTCTGCGTTTATTGAGTACTAAGGACGTCCCATTTTCTGCTTGCGCGGTAATATATTGACAGCCAGAATCACCTGCGGCGGCACATGGCCTTTGATCGTCATCGGTGTGTGAAAAACGTGCCGAGGTGATTGCTTGGTGTTTGCATATAGTTAAACTGATTAGCAGTTGAGAATAAACTAATTATCTCATTGACGACAAGTGTATTTTAATCTTGTAAACTTGTTACTGTTAAAATTAAAGAGGGTCGTAATTTTGGTGTTTGGCAGTGAGACAGTTAAACTTAAAAGACAATTATCGTTAGCGAGGCAAAGTGTGACATTTTTTAGCTCACCGGACCGATAGGTCAGGTAAGCTATTCTACTACCCCCGGCGTCGGCGTCGGTGTCGGCGTCGGTGTCGGCGTCCACAAATGTTAAAGTTTTGTGTTAAAGTTTTTTAGAAGCTCATTTCTTTTTTATGCCTACATGGATTGAGTTTATATTTGGTATCATGATAGATACTGGTGTATAGTTTTTATTTGCAATATCAGTAGCCATATCTGTGACCTTGGGTCAAGGTCACAGACTTAGAATTCTAATTTTCAAGTTTTTGTGTTAAAGGTTTTAGGAGTTCATTACTACTTTACCTTCTGATGGATTTAGTTTATACTTAATCTCAATTATTAAGCAGCAGCATCAGCTTTCATGACCGTAACCTTGGGTCAAGGTCACATACTTTGAATTTTATGGTAATTATGGTAATTTCTTTGTTTTAACATAACTATGGAGCCGTTTGAGATAGAGCCTTCATATTTGGCATGTGGGTTCCTTGTGACATTGCCTTCCCACACATACAAACAATTTTGACCTGTAACCTTGACCGTAACCATGGGTTCAAGGCCACATACTTTGAATTATTATGGTAATTATGGTATTTTTTTTGTTTTATCATAACTTTAGAACCGTTAGAGATATAGCCTTTATATTTGGCATGTATGTTCCTTGTCACATTGTCTTCCCACTCGCACAAAAAAAATTGACCTGTCACCTTGACCCTTGACCATTTGACCTACTTATCATAACTTTTTAACCATTTGAGATAGAGCCTTCATATTTGGCATGTATGTTCCTTTAGGCATTCCCTTTCCACTCATACAAAAAATTTTGACCTGTGACCTTGACACTGGACCTTTGACCTACTTTGTCATAATTTTTTAACTATTTGAGATAGAGACTTCATATTTGGCATGTAGGTACTTGTGACATTGCCTTAGCACTCATACAAAAAAAAATACCGATGACCTTGACCTTTGACCTACTTGATCATAACTTTGTAACCATTTGAGATAGAGCCTTCATATTTGGCATGTAGGTTCCTTGTGACATTGCCTTAACACTCATACAAAAAATTTTGACCTGTGACCTTGACCTGTGACCTTTGACCTTCTTTATTATAAATTTCTTACGGTTTGAGATAGAGCCTTCATATTTGGCATGTAGGTTCCTTGTGACATTCACTTTTCACTCATACAAAAAAATTTGACCTGTGACCTTGACCATAGACTTTTGACCTACTTCATATTTGGCATGTAGGTTCCTTGTGACATTGCCTTACCGCTCATGCAAAAAAAATACCTGTGACCTACTTTATTATAACTCGTGACCTTGACCCTGGACCTTTGACCTACTTTGTCATAATTTTTTAACTATTTGAGATAGAGACTTCATATTTGGCATGTAGGTTCCTTGTGACATTGCCTTAGCACTCATACAAAAAAAATATCTGTGACCTTGACCTTTGACCTACTTTGTCATAACTTCATAACCATTTGAGATAGAGCCTTCATATTTGGCTTATAAGTTCCTTGTGATATCACCTTTCCACTCATACAATTTTTTTTATCTTTGACCTACTTTATCATAACTTCGTAACCATTTGAGGTAGTACCTTCATACTTGGTATATAAATTCCTATATTTTCAACAGATTTTAATAGAACTTCACACAAATGTTGCTCATGATAATATCTCGAGCAGGTCATGGCCTCAAGGTCAAGGTCACTGTGGCTATTTTTAGAAAAACTTTGTTATCGCTCCAGAGCATGAATGTTCCTAGTGTCATTGCCTTACCACTTATACAAATTGTTTTTACCTGTGACCTTGACCTTTGACCTTTTGACCTACTTATCATTATTTTCTAATCTTTTGAGGTAGAGCCTTCATATTTGCCATGTAGGTTCCTTGTGACTTTGCCTTAACACTAGCTTTCTTACTTGATATGTAGGTTCCATGTCACATTGCCTTCCCATTCTTTTATAAAATTTTGACCTGTAACCTTGATCCTGGTCCTGTGATCTTCTTTTTTGATAACTTCTTGACCATTTGAAATAGAGCCTTTATATTTGGCAAGTTTTGATTCGTTGATTCATGTCTAAGGGTTAAATGGAATTAAAAGTGATAATAATGAGTCAAACTTGAATCATACGTGAGCCCCAAATATTGATATAGCACTGGTTTCTTTCCTAGTGACTTTGTTTCTATTATGAGTCTGAAAATTTGACTTTGCACGACTAGTCTAAGCGCGACTTCCGGTGAGCTATCCTGTCCGGCGACAGGTCTTGTTTTTTCTTGAGTAAATAGCAGTTGTTCACTAGTGGAGTGTTTATAAGGTGAAATATAAAATGTCCCCGCGATTTGAAGTATAAAAAATACGTAAAGCTTACGATTGTGACCAGGCCGGTTTGTCAGGGTGCGAGATGCAGTTTGATCTGTCTGCTGGCAGCCCCAAAACAGTAAACAAAAAATACTGCCGCTCTGCTCCAATTGACCAAAGTTGCGCGTGTTTCAGCCTGTTTGTCTGAAGCAGTTCGAGTGGTTAGACTCGAAGCGTCGGCTGCTACCGTAAAAGCAAAAATTCTTTTACAAAAGAAGGAGCAAGATTTAATGTATTTTTCTTTATTTCTTTTTAATCCATGTATGGCAATGGGTCTCAGGTATGTTTTATTTGTGTTAAGTTCTACAAATTTAGCAATAAGACGGTGTGTTCTGCGGCGTCTGATCTGGGTCTACACTGTTTGCCAATGACCCCAAAAATGGGAAATGGGTCACTTTGCATAAATGGGAATGGGTAATGCGATTTTTTTTTTTCTTTACTTTTCATTTACACATATTTATTTTGGGGGTAGGGTTTTTTGGGTGGCCGGGCTTGGGTGGGGGGCTTGGAAAGTTATGAAATTTATACAGGCCAAGCAATAATATTTTTCTTTTTTGTATGCACCCTTCTGTTTTGTTTGATTTGAGGTTAAACATCCCTGGCAACACTGTATAGGTCATTTTGGAGATGTTGCTTCCTATTTTGTGGAACTTTTACCCGACATTGAGATGAAATGGCATCTCAAGCTCTGTCACCCAATGAAACCCACAGAGTTTATAAGTATGGATGGTCCGACCGGCACTGCTTTGCCTGGGCAGGCTTATATCCTCTAAGCAGTTTACCAGGTCTCGTGTGCGGTCAGTTTCAGCTCTGCTTGGAAGCATCATGCAGCCCATCTATTTCTTCAAGCCCCGATGGGTGGGGGCCGGCACTCTTCTGGAGTGTACTGACCGCATTTATGTCACAGTTATGTGTAGGTTTAACTTGCTCAGACTGGTTGAAAACAGAACATTGCTTGTTTGTTTTGGAGTTTTACGGTCCAGTCAACATTATTTAAGTCATTTTTGAGCTGGTCAGTTTACCTATCCACACTCTACTAGCCATCTAAAAGTATAAATTCAGGTGAATAAAAAAGCAAACAAGAGATTCGTAGATTAAATAATATATTTTTCTTCATCAAAACAATTTTATGATCCGCAAACATGTTGCTTCAAAATTGGGACATCCTGAATTTTCCAGTGGGACTTCCAGATTTCAAGGGTAGGAAGTCTGGGACTTCCTGAACTTGGGAGTTAATGGAAGCCCTGCATGTCTGGTGACTGTAGATGAGACCTGAGTCCATTAATATGAGCCAGAGAATAAAACTCAAAGTCACTAGTGTTTAGGGTTTGGGTCTCAGCGGTCAAAGAAGTTCAAAACGCAACTCTCTGCTGGCAATATGATGGCAACTGTATTTTGGGACGCACATGGCGTTATTATGTTAGACTTTCTAGCAAAGAAAAGTAAAATAACAGGTGCGTATTATGCAAATTTTCTCGACCAACTGAGAACTGCAATCCTTGAAAAATGCGTAGGTAAATTCTCCAAACAGATTCTGCTCCAACAGGACAATGCAAGAGTCCACACATGCAAAATTGCAATGGAACTGTTGAGCAGAATGGGTACAAGCTAATACCCCACCCTGCCTATTCTCTGAACTTATCTTCTAGTGACTATTTCCTATTCCCAAACTTTGAAACAGATATCCTTGGATGTCATTTCCGGTCCAACAAAGAAGTCATTGCGGCAGTTGAGGACTGGGCCAGAGAAAAGGACCCTGGCTATTTCAGTTCTGGGCTGTTGGCACTGCAATGGATAAAAGGACCCTGGCTTCTTCCGTTCTGGGCTGATGGCACTGGAACAGCGTTGGTCCAAGTGTATCATTTTAGAGGGCAATTACATCGAAAAAGAAGAGATCAATCTCAGCTGGAAATAAGTTAGGCTGGTTTATATTGACTTGCCCACATAATCACCAAATAACCACATTTTCTGTTTCTATGGTGAGTACTGTCCATCAATAGTACCCACATTGAAGAAATAAGAAAAATAGTATGTGGGTATCCCCTCTTATCTGGGGCTCTGAGATAATGAAAACATTTGCTTACTTGGGTAAGACTATAAGAATCTTATATGGGTGTGAGGAGTGGATCAAAAATCCATCCCCCAGTCCACTGTCCGGCATCACAATGCTTGCCGAGTGATGCCGGGCAGTGATCCCGAGGGACAGATTTTTCAATCCACCCCTCACATCCATATAGGATTCTTTTTCTTGCATACCTTCAATTTCTTAATGCTGATTTGTAATGCTGCAGTCACTTCGGTGACCGACGTCTGTCATATTGTGATGACAAGGCAGGAATGTTGAGTGACGTCACGCAACATGCTGTGACATCAACTTTAACGATGGCGTATATGAGGTAGTATTCAACCAGTGTATTTATCAAACACGTGAGAATATTCGATTTTGGGTAAGAATACCAGGGTTAGAACAGAATTTCTATCCCAAGCTAAAACTATGGATTCCTTATCTGATGTGCAAGAAAAGTGCTTGCTTAATTCAGGAGAGTTTTAATGCATTTGCTTATTTTGTGGGGCGAGTGGGGAGAGGGTACATCAAGCATACCTTTATATAAAAGAAGATCCAAAATTTTCCCTGCTATACATGTACTTCCTGACCTAGTGCTAAGATTACCATTTGTGGCTAGAACCTGCTTGTGAAGAACACATATTTATAGTCTCAAAGGAGTGGAACTGTAAAATATTCATTACGAAAACATGCCTATACAAATACATTGTGACCTTTATCCACAAAAAAAAAAAAAAATTTAGGATAAAAATTGTGATATTTTTCTTATTTCTGCTCAAAATATAGATTGGGGGTACCCGTTAGAACCGCCTCGACGAGAACCACAGTCTATATTTTAGAGCAGAAATAAGAAAATTAAGGTTTACCCCTGTAAACCCTATTTTTGCTATATAATAGTTGGGTCCGAGTTGGTCAAAATTATATAGGTTTGTTTTCGTAATGGTGTGCCCAGTTGTTCAAAATAGAAGTGAAGCCAATGATCGGGGGCCAGTTGTTCAAAACTAACGACGTCGTTAGTTAACGTATCGTTAAAACTTTGATCATTAAATATGGCAAATATGCTGAAATTTTTGCTGAAAAAATGTGAGCAGCTTTTGCACAATATGACCACTAATGAGCTCGTTAAGCTAACGATGCTTTGAACAACTGGGCCCAGGAATCAATACAATTAACCCCCAGCTCACATCAGAGACACCAAAGGGAAAGAAACACAAACATGGAACAACAGACCTTAATGGAAACATCAAAGCCTCTTAGTCTAACAAGCTTATTAGTAGTTGCAAGGTAAACTGCTCTATCAAGTACAATAACTTTTGCAGAAGCATTTTTGCTGATAATATGTGTGCAGCTTCTGCAAATCCAAAAGCTGCTTACATTTTTTTCATCCAGAATATTAGTGCATTTGCCATTCTGAATAGATGAAGTTTAAATTATAAAGTTGAAATAATGAATTTTTTTTAGCTTTGAACAACTGATCCGTGTTAATGTAATGATTTTGTTTGAAATTCCACTGATGGTTGTCACATCTTTTTCAGCAAATATATTTGTGGATTTGCCATTCTAAATGATCGGGGGCCAGTTGTTCAAAACTAACGATGTGGTTAGTTAACGTATCGTTAAAACTTTGATCATTAAATATGGCAAATATGCTGAAATTTTTGCTGAAAAAATGTGAGCAGCTTTTGCAGACGCAAAAGTTCCTCACATTTTTTCAGCAAAAATACCAAAATTTACGATATTGTACTTGCTAGAAGAGTTATTAATATGACCACTTACAGGCTCGTTAAGCTAACGATGCTTTGAACAACTGGTCCCAGAGTTTTGTTATGATATGTTAAATTATAACTTTTTTGGTTTTGACCAACTGGCGCCATTGATGCAAGTTTTTTGTTTCAGGTACCTCTGATGACTGCCATACTACCAAGATTCAAGAATCTAGGATGTCTTTACCAGCATTTACGTTCAATCATGTAACAGCTCCAGTTGCTGTGATAGCCTGTGCTCTCTACTGTAGGGCTGATCAGAACTGTTATGGAGCAGCGGTGAAGCCTGGACCTGGCCGTGATGAAGAATTCACATGTTCTGTTGTACCTAAAGTGATAACAGCTGAGATGGAACGTTCCCTGTACCATACAGATGTTTATATACAGAAGATTTGTCCTGCAGGTAAGTTACCCACCTTACCCATCTTAAAAAAATTTCTCCTCTGAAACCGCAAGGCCCAGGTCTTTGATATTTGGTGTGTTGCTTCATCTAGTGGACCTCTATCAAAACTGTTCAAATTAAAGCACTGGGGCCAAAAATGCCTCCGCCCCGGGGCCCTTTGGTTTTACATTGACTTAATAGGGAAAACCTTGAAAAATCTTCTTGTCTGAAACCAGATGGCTCATGTGTTTGATATTTGGTATTAAGCTTCATCTTGTGGACCTCTATCAAGATTATTCAAATTATAGCCCTGGGGCCAAAAATGCCCCTGCCCTGGGCTCCTTATTAGGGCCCCGCACTGAAAGTGTGGGTGCCCTATAGTAATCACTCTGTCCGTCCGTCTGTCTGTCTGTCTGTCTGTCTGTCTGTCCGTCTGTCCGTCTGTCCGTCCACAAATTTTTTTATCCTTCATAACTTTCTTATTCCTGGATGGATTTAAATATTACTTGGCAGAAATGTTAACCATAATGTGGTGGAGTGTTGCGCGCAAGACTCAGGTCCGTACCTCAAAGGTCAAGGTCATACTTAGAGGTTAAAGGTCAAAAAAGGGTCTTTCCTGTGTCCAATTAATAACTTTCTTATTCCTGGATGGATTTAAATATTACTTGGCTGAAATGTTAACCATAATGTGATGGAGTGTTGCGCGCAAGACTCAGGTCCGTACCTCAAAGGTCAAGGTCATACTTAGAGGTTAAAGGTCAAAAAAGGGTCTTTCCTGTGTCCAATTAATAACTTTCTTATTATTATTCCTGGATGGCAGAAATGTTAACCATAATGTGATGGAGTGTTGCGCGCAAGACTCAGGTCCGTACCTCAAAGGTCAAGGTCATACTTAGAGGTTAAAGGTCAAAAAAGGGTCTTTCCTATGTCCAATTAATAACTTTGTTATTATTCCTGGATGGATTTAAATATTACTTGGCAGAAATGTTAACCATAATGTGGCCCCGCACTGAAAGTGTGGGTGCCCTATAGTAATCACTCTGTCCGTCCGTCTGTCTGTCTGTCTGTCCATCTGTCCGTCCACAAATTTTTTCCTACTCCTCTGATAGCGCTGCCGGGGCCCTAGTCAGTTTCACTGACAGCTCTAGTATTGGTTTTACATTGCCTTGTATAGGAAAAATCTTTAAAAAATCTTCTTCTCTGAAACCACAAGACCCAGGTCTTTGACATTTGGTGTATAGTTTCATCTAGTGGACCTCTACAAAGATTGTTCAAATCAATTATAGCCCTTGCGCCTAAAATGCCTCTGATGCAGGGCCCTTTGGTTTTACATTGACTTATATAGGAAAATCTTTAAAAACTTCTCTGAAACCCCAAGGCCCAGGGAAAACCTTTAAAAATCTTCTTGTTTGAAACCAGAAGGCCCAGGTCTTTGATATTTGGTGTGAAGATTCATCTAGTAGACCTCTATCTAGACTGTTCAAATTAAAGCCCTAGGGCCAAAAATGCCCCTGCCCTGGGGCCCTTTGGTTTTACATAGACTTATATAGGAAAAATCTTAAAAAATCTTCTTTTCTGAAACCGCAAGGCCCAGGTCTTTGATATTTGGTGTGTAGCTTCATCTAGGGGACCTCTACCAAGATTGATCAAATTATAGCCCTGGGCCAAAAATAGCCCTGCACTGAAGCCCTTTGGTTTTACATAGACTTGTATAGAGAAAACCTTCAAAAATCTTCTTGTCTGAAACCAGAAGGCTCAGGTGTTTGATATTCGGTATGAAGTTTCGTCTTGTTGACTTCTATCCAGATTGTTCAAATTATAGCCCTAGGGCCAAAAATGCCCCTGCCCCAGGGCCCTTTGGTTTTACATTGACTTATGTAGGGAAAACCTTTAAAAATCTTCTTGTCTGAAACCAGAAGGCTCAGTTCCTTGATATTTGGTATGAAGCTCTTAGTGGACCTAGACCAAGACTGTTCAAATTATAGCCCTGGGGCCGAAAATTGCCCTGCCCCGGGGCCCACAGGTTTTATTTAGACTTATTTAAGGAAAACCTTTAAAGAATCTTCTTGTTTGAAACCAGAAGGCTCTGGTCTTTGATATTTGGTATGAAGCTTCATCTTTTAGACCTACCTGAAGATAATGCAAATTATAGTCCTGGTGCCAATAATGGCCCTTCCCGGGGCCCACTTGTTACACTATGGCTCAGGTGAGTTATCCAGGGCCATCATTGCCCTCTTGTTAATAAAATAATACTGAAATCTCATCATCAAGACATCTCAAAAAGTATTTGAGCTAGAGCCTTGATATTTACTTATTAAGACTTTGCAATTTCTTGCCATTTAAGCATGTTGCTTTCTTGTAATCTTGTAAGCAAGTTATTTATTTCGAAAACTGTTTAAGCTATTGACTTGAAATTCGACAGGCTAAGAGGGAATGATGAGGAGTTAAATTGATTTACTTTTCAAAACATTACATGTATTTAAATTTTTCTTCAGTTATGGTCCTTTGAAAATTTAAGCATTTAGGGGAAGCACATGGTGGGGGGCATAGTATTTTACAAACACAACTTGTAGTTTAGTAATAACAGGATAAGAACAAACTTTTTTGCAACATGTACAGTTGAACTTCAAAGGCTCAAACACCTTTAGGATCTCGAAAATCTGTTTGAGACAGGGATAGTTCAAGCCACTGAGCGTTACTGCCAGGAGGCATAACGGGGTTAATTTTGGGACATCTTTTTGGTGTTCTATAATAAAAATGTATGCTGTGTGTACTCATTAGAATCGCCTCAACGAGGCGATTCTAATGAGCACATACAGCATACATTTGCAAGATAAAAGTCGAAAATGTCCTTATTTATCCCACACAACTTCTTATGTTGAGGAGTTCCCTAGGGACTCAAAAATGGGTTCGACTCAGCCATGGTAAACGAGCCATCGGTGTTCGAGCCATCGAAGTTTTACTGTATGCTATAAACTTAGCCCTTAAAGATAATTGTCAATCATGAACTGCTCTGCTTTGTTATTGAGTGATACATATTCTAGTAGTTCCACTATGGCCCCATACCTCTTTATTACAGTCGAACTTCAATGGCTCGAACATCTTTGGGACCGCGACAATCTATTCGAGACAGGGATAGTTCGAGCCACTGAGGTTACTGTCAGGAGGCATAACCGAATACTTTTAGACATCTTTTCGGTGTTCTATAAAGAAAATGTATGCTGTGTGTACTCATTAGAATCGCCTCACCGAGGCGATTCTAATCAGTACACACAGCATACATTTGCAAGATAAAAGACTAAAATCTCCTTAAATATCCCCCACTATTTCTTATGTAGAGGATTTCGCTAGGGGCTCAAGAATGGGTCCGACACATCCATGGTAAACGAGCCATCGGTGTTCGAGCCATCGAAGTTCTACTGTACATCAATGTTTAGGTTTGTTAAACATACATTCATTAAAAAAATACGCCTATACAAATACATTGTAAACTTTACTGCCAAAAAAAAAATAAAAAAATTTAAGACGAAAAATTGTGTTTTTTTCTTATGTCTGTTCAAAACATAGAATGAAGGCACTTGTTAGGCGGTTCTAACAAGTACCCACAATCTGTGATTTTGAGCAGAAATGAGAAAAATAATGTATACCCCCATAAACCCCAGTTTTACTTTATAAGCGTGGGGTTCATGGGGGTAAATGTAATATAGGGGTGTATTTGTGATATAAAGTGCGAACAATTTGACATGAGACTGACCTTTATGCAAGGAATAAATTAGTCAATGCTATCGCCTAATGCGTCGGTTTTCGTAAACTTCATGTGAATTTTCGGCATCACGTAAATAGTGGCCCGTATACCTCTATGTATTGTATAACAATATCATCATCTTCGGAACACCACAAAGATAAATATAGGCATTCAGTCTGGTGTGGAATTATGTTAATAGAGTTCACCAGTCTCAGGTTAATTTGTTTGAATTATATATCAAAACAAAAAAGTACAGATCTCATGTAGATTGATAGCCCCCGCCTGTCGGGGCTTGAAGAAATCAATGGGCTGCATGATGCTTTCTCGCAGAGCTGCATTACAAAAACACGCCCATACAAATACATTGTAAATTTTACCTCCGAAAATTCAAAATTTTATGATGAAAAATTTTGATATTTTTCTTATTTCTGCTCAAAACATAGGTCGTGGATACTCGTTAGAACCGCCTCGGCGAGGCGGTTCTAATGAGTACCCACAATTTATGTTTTTGAGCAGAAATAAGAAAAATAGCTTATACCCTGCCAACCCCAGTTTTACTATATAAAAGTGGGGTTTAAGGGGGTCAAATTTATATAGGTGTGTTTTCGTGATGAAACCGACCCGCACATGAGTACTGGTAAACCGCTTAGAGGATCTAAGCCTGCCCAGGCAAAGCACTGCAAGTGGGACCGTCCATGCTTATAAACCCTATTGGTTTCATTGGGCAGCAGGGCTTAAGATGTCTTTTCATCTCAGTGTCGGGTAAAAGTCCTACAAAATTGGAAGCAACGTCTCCAAAATGACCTTTACCGTGTTAATGGGGACGTTAAACCTCAAATCAAACAAAACCAACAGCCATGTTAAATCTGAACAAAATAATCTGTACATTTTTGGGACCCATCTGTAAACTCTGTTATATTTTAAAGCATGAAAAAATGATCACTGTTTTGAAGAGGTTTATGCGTACGTTATTTTTACTTCAGATTCCTGCAAAAGACAAGGTTACTTCGGAGGAAATGATAACTGGCTGATGAATTTCAATGCCGACACAGCCGACCTCTGTATATCTACCTGTGACCGCCATCTAAAGTGTTTTTATGCTACATTTATTGGAGTTGTTAAGCAATGTATACTGTATGAACGATCTGCTTTTGTGCTAACTAGAGATGAGAACAGCCTCTTATATGCAAAATACTGTCCTCAACTAGGTAAGATATTTCTTGCACACCAGACAAGGAAATCCGTGATTTTACCCTGGGATAGAAATTTATGTTCTGACCCTGGTGTTCCGACCCCAAATCGAATATAACCGCATGTTTGATAAATGCACTGGTTGTTTACAACCTCACGCGCGGCGTCGTCATGCGTGACGTCACTTAACATTCCTGTTGTGTCATCACAAAATGGCGGACGTCGGTAACAGAAGTGACAGCAGCATCAAAAATTCGCAATAGAAATGGAAGGTTTGCAAGAAAAAGAATCCAATATGGGTGTGAGGGGTGGATAGAAAAATCCGTCCCTCGGGATCACTGTCCGGCATCACTCGGCAAGCCTCGTGATGCCGGACAGTGTCCCTCGGGACGGATTTTTCAATCCACCCCTCACACCCATATAAGATTCTTATAGTAAAGGGAGGGTATATACTTTCAAGGGAAGCGACCACTGACAGTACAGGTGGGTTGATTGCTTTCTGAGTGAAGAATGGAAAAATTGTCCTGAACAGGGCTTTAGTCTCTGATGTTCCTGTTAACCCATTGTATGCTGGAAACCCCGAAAGGGGTACCTTGGCAAACAGAACGCGGCGTCTGATCAGGGCCTGCACTATTTGCTAACAGAATTTTCCATCAAAAACAGAATAAAAATGAAAAAAAAGGCCTGACACCCCTTATATGACAAATGGACTAGTCCATCAAATAGCAATAAAAGAGTCCGTTAGTATACAAATGGTTAAATAAAAAGTGTGTACACCCAGATCAGATGCTGTATTCTACAGTGTATAGCTGCAGATAAGGTGAATTTTTTTTCATCCAAAAAGTAATATTTTTTCTTATTTCTGCCTGAAAACATACATTGTGGGCACTCATTAGAAGCCATTCTCTCCCGCTGATTCAAGAAGGGCAGTTGTCAGTTTCTGGCGAAAGAATGTGCATTGTACTGGTTAACCGCTTACCATCACGCTAACAAGTGCGTGAAATAAATGCCCCGTTTATACACAACCAACAAGATAATATATTGAAACTATTTTAATAAAATACATAATAAACATGGCTGTTCCTTCAACTACAATAATTAACAAATACCCTACTTTACAACTTACATATACAATACATTTGGCTCTCTTTTGGGGGCTGCTCACTCGAAGGTACTTGAACCACTCTGAGAACAACCTGATCAGCAGTTGTGGTCATAAAACATGACCCGGACATAAACTGATA
Source organism: Lucinisca nassula (assembly GCA_963580285.1). Lineage (NCBI taxonomy): Eukaryota > Metazoa > Mollusca > Bivalvia > Lucinida > Lucinidae > Lucinisca > Lucinisca nassula. Next base: position 168,872,888 of record OY757011.1, read on the forward strand.
CTGTGATGATATGGAAACTGACAGTGATACTGTGAGACTGATATAGATACGGTGATAAGCAATACAGTTGTGCATGATCTGCATCATTGAACATGCTGATCTCAGGTGGTTCAGTGTCAAGCCATAAAATGATAAACATGAACTTTCTGTGTCATCTCAAATAAAAAAGCAACATTATTTTGGGGTTTAAAAGGCCATATCAAGAGTGAACAACCCCATGAGTGACATGATGGCAAACTATAGTCATATACAAAATTAATTGGCTGCAAAATTATTACATTTCTAGATATATTTTGTTTTGTGTGTGTGACAGAATGGAGGTGCTGGGGTGGATGGCTGGGTTGAGCTAGTCTGAAGACCACTGTTCATATTCCTATCCAGGCCACAAATGACAAATCTCTTCTATGATCATCTTGGTACTATTTGATTGCACTCTCATAATCTCTTATTACATAACTCTTACTCCCAGTTATCTTTGATCTGGTCAGAAAGTATCTTGGCAGCTGGAGTTACATAATTTAACATAACTTAAGTCTGTAAATATTACTGATAAGCCCAGCAGACAGTTAACAGGTGTTCCAGTGTTGCAACAGAAATTTTCTGATCATGGTCTGCACAACTAATTTTTGGACCTCAAAAATATATTCTACCAGTCAGAAGTGACAATAATAATACTAATGTGATACTAGAAACAATATGTTGTGTATAAACCACAATTAAATAAATTGCCATTTTATACACAACCAACAAGATAATATATTGAAACTATTTTAATAAAATACATAATAAACATGGCTGTTCCTTCAACTACAATAATTAACAAATACCCTACTTTACAACTTACATATACAATACATTTGGCTCTCTTTTGGGGGCTGCTCACTCGAAGGTACTTGAACCACTCTGAGAACAACCTGATCAGCAGTTGTGGTCATAAAACATGACCCGGACATAAACTGATACTGTGATGATATGGAAACTGACAGTGATACTGTGAGACTGATATAGATACGGTGATAAGCAATACAGTTGTGCATGATCTGCATCATTGAACATGCTGATCTCAGGTGGTTCAGTGTCAAGCCATAAAATGATAAACATGAACTTTCTGTGTCATCTCAAATAAAAAAGCAACATTATTTTGGGGTTTAAAAGGCCAAACGAATTGGATTGAAAATCAAATGAGGCCCCCAAAATATGAGCCAACCAACACTAGTACTGACACTGATACTGCTGAAAGGGCACATTCTAGCCCATCTCAAACCAGACATTGGCAAACAGTGTAGTTCCAGACAAAATTTCACGGAACATGATGTCTGGTCAGGTCCTTGCTGCCTGAACATTTCAGATATTCACCTTTTAGTGTAAAGAACTCAACATGCCATGATCTCTGAAAATGAAGGAATACATAAGGTAACTGTGTGTTATGGACATTTCCATACAAAACAACAACAACTAAAAATAAACAATTTTGTGCATATTGTGAGGTTAATCTATAGGCCTGACAGTGGGTGTTTCCAGACGGAATGTGACAATACTTGAAAAACATGTTTATACAGCTAATATATATATCATAAAGTATTCTTTAAAAGGCTCTATATTCAATGTGTGGTCGACTCGCCCAGGAAAAACAGAGATAAAAAATTCTACAAAAAAACTCTGAAACCTGTGCCCGTTTGTCAATGTCTTACCACAGAATGTCGGGCCGCATTTTTACAATTGAACATTCAATATGAATGAACTGAGCCTCATTGCAAGCTGACAAAAACTTGACACAATGTTTTAATGTGATGTCATTGTCATATGATCGATCTACTGTTTACAAATATAAATATATATTCAAAATTTTTCTGATACAGCAGTGTTTACTCAGTATACATGTACTCTGAATATTGATTTTTTTGAAAGAAAAAAAAAACAACAAAACTACGATGTTTGTTGGACTGATTACTAAAACTGAACAACTCCTATAGGCTTCTCACCTGAACACAGATCACACGTGTATACAAAACTTGTCTTACTCTTTGTAAATCACCAATCGGCCAGGATAACATTGTCCACAACAGCATGTGCTGTAGGAAAACTATTACCATAAAAACTTAAAATTTCTACAGTTAGTACTTGCTGCAATTAAGCAAATCAGTTTCATGATCCAGCAAGGAGTCCAAAAATTTCAGACGGAATGACAAACAGTGCAAACCTGGCCAGACTCTCCTTCAGGAGCAGTCTGATCAGGACTGCGCTGCATGCTTAGGCCTTCTGTATCATATTCAGGAACATTACGGCAATTATAGCTATGACTCCTCTTTGGATTCCCAGCAGGACCACAATGCTGAATATTCTTTCCTTAACTAAACTGTTTCAACTCTAATCCAGCGCTGCGTGCCTGCCAGGTGCCAGGTAATGCAAGCATACTCCAAGGGGGCATACTCGGTCTACTAAAAAATATGGATGTTTATTGAGACAAATATCTGCATAAACCCTAAATTCTGTCTTGGCATAGAGCCAGTTCAATGTATATTAATCTTTACTTGTACTGGAAGTTGTTATTCTAAAACCACAATTTCTAGTTTACTTGTAAATGTAGGCATCACCCTTAATGGGAAATAACATTCATGTCACATTAAAGGAATTCAGCTTCTTGTCAAGTGGACTTTGATTCTGTTCAAGTTTTACTCTAGTTCATCATGTTTGACATCCAAAGCAACTGCATAAGCCATAGCTGACCAGGCTAGAACACCCAGGATTGCTCCATTCTGAAACTGACACAAATAATCATAAATATGGTACTAGGACAACTACCAATTTTTGGCTCTATGACTGTTTTCTGAGATTGTCCACACATACATGTACATAGTTGTTGAATTAGTACTACAATTACTGGACTGGAATTCAACCCATTTAGTATTGTAAACCCCAAAAGGGGTACTTGGCAAACAGTGTAGGCCCAGGACGTCTGATCAGGGCCTTCACCGCTTGCCAAAAGTTCAGTCATTTTCCAAATATTTTTTTTTTTTTTTTTTTGTTGATAACGCATCCTGACACCCCTAAATGTTGAAATGGACTCCTGATATATATGAGGAGGAAGATTCCATCCGGTACATAAAGGGGTTAATCACTCCACAATGCCAAGCATGTACATATATCATATACTGTTAGAATTGATGACTATATAAGCCTTACATTCTGATCATGTTGCACTGTTAGAATTTGAGACAGTCTTGTCAGCTGATATTATTCCACTGTTATAGTAGGAAACATTAGAATTATAGCCATGATTGTATGTCATTGTTGAATATGAAGAAACAGTTAAGTTATGCAATCTGGTTGCTTGATATGGTAATTGAGACTGAACCAGGCAGTTGAATCTTCTGGACTGTTTGAATAAGAGACATAGCCGTGTAACTGATCGTCTTACACTGTTAGAATTGGACTGATTGTGCTGCTTATCTATTCTCTCAACATTGTCAGAATAACTATAAACTAGTGTGCTCTTACAAAATAGAAGTGAAGGCAATGATCAGAAATCGATACAATTGTCCTCTTACAAACCTTGACTGGCTAGCAAAATCTGCTCATGAGGATGGAAAATAAGACATATCATGTATACACTGTAAAATTTGGAAGCTTTGAAAATCTAAGGTTTGCAACAATGTCAAGGCTTATGCTGGTTATTACTGCACTTTGGAGACCAAAGTCTGATAATATTCTGAATGAAGCAGCTTAACATCCCGCTGATGTGAATCAGAATGATCAAAGTATATGTTCGATATCTTCCTTTCTTCTGCTTTTTTTTTTTTTTTTTTTTATTATTACCATATGCACAAAGTCACAATCTGGGAGAGCTTGATCAGTCTTGAATGCTTGATATGAGGTAACTTGACTGATGATGAATGATGGGATGATCCCGAGTGAAAAAGCTAGAGGGGAGGCGTGACGCAGCAGTCTCTAGGCTGAGGAGGCGTGAATGCTATACATCTTACGGTAGTATACCGAGTGAAGGCCAGAGTGGAGGCGTGAACGGTGCTCTCTATGAGGCCTGAATCAGGCGTGAATGCTATGCATCTTACGGGAAGACCCCTGAGAATGACTTGATTGATGATAGATAGACAATCCCGAGTGAAAAGGCCAGTGCCGGGGCACCTTATGAGACCTGATTCAGGTGTGAATGCTATGCATCTTACGGCCGATACCGAGTGAAGGCCAGAGTGGAGGCGTGATCGGTGCACTCTATGAGGCCTGAATCAGGCGTGAATGCTATGCATCTTACGGGAGGACCCCTGAAGTGAGGCATGAAAACGGAAGCAAAACGAGGCCTGTACGAGACACAGACTTAATCAAGCTAACCCCCAGATGATGAATTTCAGACAATATCCATGAATGTATCCATATATGAATAAAGGCACCACCTAGCCCTGAAGGAAGGCATGTTATAGCAGGCTCAAGTACCAATGAAGGAAAGAATTTGATTAGCATGATGCTTGTTGCAGCTAACAACATGACATGGGATACAAGACAATTGTCACCCAGAGGCTGGTGAAAACTGGAGTACCCAGAGCAAAACTACCTGACTTCCATTGCAGAACTTGGTGTCCCACACTTTATTTCACCCTGGTATGAGAGCATTAGAGTTACATGTCGACTTACGTAATTCTACACATGAACTGGTATGCAAGGCAATTATAGCTCAGAGGCTGGTGAAAACTGGAGTACTCGGAGCAAAACTACCTGACTTTCATTGCAGAACTTGGTGTCCATGCTTTATTTCACCCTGGTATGAGAACATTAGATTTGCATATCGATTGTATGGAATTCTACACATGAACTGGGATACAAGGCAATTGTAACTCAGAGACTGGAGAAAACTGGAGTACTCGAAGTAAAACTACCTGACTTCCATTGCAGAACTTGGTGTCCCACACTTTGATTGCACGGAATTCTATACATGAACTGATTTGTAAGACAAGCATTTACCAAAGCATTTAGAATATACTGAAATTAAAGAGTCACAATAAGTCTGTTCATGTGCATGTAACAAAGCTATCCTCTGAATATTCTACTTATGATCTTGCTACGTAATTCTACACATGAACTGGGATGCAAGGCAATTATAACTCAGAGGCTTGTGAAAACTGGAGTACTCGGAGCAAAACTACCTGACTTCCATTGCAGAACTTGGATGTCCCACACTTTATTTCACCCTCGTATGAGAGCATTAGAGTTGCATGTCGACTTACACATTCTACACACGGACTGGGATGCAAGACAATTATAACTCAGAGGCTGGTGAAAACTGGAGTACTCGGAGCAAAACTACCTGACTTCCATTGCAGAACTTGGTGTCCATGCTTTATTTCACCCTGGTATGAGAACATTAGAGTTGCATATCGATTGTATGGAATTCTACACATGAACTGGGATACAAGACAATTGTAACTCAGAGGCTGGTGAAAACTGGAGTACTCGGAGCAAAACTACCTGACTTCCATTGCAGAACTTGGTGTCCCACACTTTAATTGCACGGAATTCTATACATGAACTGATTTGTAAGACAAGCATTTACCAAAGCATTTAGAATATACTGAAATTAAAGAGTCACAATAAGTCTGTTCATGTGCATGTAACAAAGCTATCCTCTGAATATTCTACTTATGATCTTGCTATACTGTCAAGGGTGATTTGGAGCTTAGCAGCCCAGTCCTCACTAAGTCTAGGTCCTATTGAGCTAGTAACTCTTCCGTGGGCAGACAATGGTGAGTAAAGTGTATCTTTTCTAACATATAATGACAAATGATTTCCTTATGCTGTTGACGAAGATAAGCTCTGTTGCAGCCTAAACTGGTGCATCAGTACATTGAGAATTAAGACAAGATTTTCTTAGAATCAGCTGATTTGAAAACTAATGGAAAGCAATGACAATACTTATCTTTGATGTCTGTAACAGATCAAGGCCTTCTTCCCTGACACACTGATGAGGCTGAGGTAACTTATTTGATGTGGTTCAAGGCAACTTCTTTCCTGACACTGACACACAATTGAACTAAGTCTTGTATAGGGGTGTACTTATATGAGTAAGTTGAGACAACACACTTCTTCTGCCGCATACAGCACCAGCAATGTTCACAAAGTATTGTCAGCTTCTACCATTTTTTTTTTTTTTTTTTACAAAGGTTAGCTAAAATCTCACTGAAAGATGTCTGATTTAGATAGTGACCTGGATAACATTTTTTATGCTGTGATGCCAAATAAGAAATTGAGTCAGCACACTGATACTGTTTAAAATGAGATGACAATGAAAATGTTAGATAAACAATTTCTGTGTAAAAGTACACTGAGATACTAAAGCATGTGAGATAATCCTTTTCAGAGTAATGTATCCAATCAATGAATAATGTTAAATCACAAAACAGAAAAGAAGAAAATATTGAGCTAGTCTGAAGACCACTGTTCATATTCCTATCCAGGCCACAAATGACAAATCTCTTCTATGATCATCTTGGTACTATTTGATTGCACTCTCATAATCTCTTATTACATAACTCTTACTCCCAGTTATCTTTGATCTGGTCAGAAAGTATCTTGGCAGCTGGAGTTACATAATTTAACATAACTTAAGTCTGTAAATATTACTGATAAGCCCAGCAGACAGTTAACAGGTGTTCCAGTGTTGCAACAGAAATTTTCTGATCATGGTCTGCACAACTAATTTTTGGACCTCAAAAATATATTCTACCAGTCAGAAGTGACAATAATAATACTAATGTGATACTAGAAACTATGGAACAGTATTTAGGTAAAAACTCAATTATGCAACATTGAGATTGCAATATGCAATTTTGATATTCTGTTATGCTATATTTATGGAACAGGATTTAGGTAAAAACTCAGTTATGCAACATTGAGATTGCAATATGCAATTTTGATATTCTGTTATGCTATATTCAGTTACAATTGTGCAAAATATTCCGCTTCTGCTTCTTCTAGTTCTCATTATTCTCGTTAAGTGGCGCTGTGATCGTTTTTCCGTAAACGTCCGCCTGTATTCGGAAGATACCAAAACGAATCTGCAAGCGTATTGGTGACACGGAGGAGTGAAAGAAACGAGAGAACTATATTTTTGGCATAAAACGGACGATTTGGGGACATTACACCCTTGCCGATAAAATCATTTACACATAATTTTTATTTTATATGTCAGACCAGGAATCAGCTTTGCTGTGTTTGTTTTGTGTCCATGTTTTATCTAAATATATCGCAAATGTGTTCAGGCCATTGCACCTCTAAAATATAAATTTGTTGTAAATACTTATAATAATTTTGTATGGCACAGAAAGGCTCCTGTCCAATGTCGTGTAGACCTTGGTGAGACTGCTCCTTTATGATCACCTGAAGCAATCATAGTTACAACTCTCTTTTGTGAAAATGCTTTCAGATGAGAAACGACTTACGTTCCCTCTAACATTTATTTCTGATTTAGGGGCATATCCAACGGAATTCTAAAACTAGGCATTTTGGTTCTGTTGTTTGATCTGATGTTTAACGTCACCTTCAACACAGTATAGATCATTTTGGAGACGTTGCTTCCACTTTTGTGGGACTTTTACCCGATGACATCTCCAAGCCCTGTCGCCCAATGAAGCTTTGGCTCGGTAGACTTAGATCCTCTAAGCGGTTTACCAGTACTGGTGTGCGGGTCGGTTTCAGTTCATGCAGCCCATCTATTTCTTCAAGCCCCGATGGCCGGGGGTCTGATTCCCAGTTTGTTTTGTCACATGTTTATATAGATGTTCGTAACTGTTTGTGTTAAATGCATTCATTAATTTATAAGAAAATAGAAAACTATCTGACTTTTTGTACTAGATTTTTGGCTTCAAGTGACAAAACGCAAAGGTTTCCACTTTTTAGCTCACCGTCACGTAGTGACGAGGTGAGCTTTTGGGATCACTTTTCGTCCGTCGTCCGTCGTCAGTCCGTGCGTGCGTCCGTGCGTCCGTAAACAATTTCTTCAAACGACATCTCCTCCTAAACCACTGATCGGATTTTGACCAAACTTCACAGGAATGATGGTCCCCTTTCAAAGTTGTTCAAATGGTTCCGGTCCGTTGCACATCTAGGTCATAGGAGCCAAAAATAGATTTTTTTTTTCAACAAAAACTTAAAAAATCTTCTTCTCTGAAACCACAAGGCCCAGGTCTTTGATATTTGGTATGAAGCTTCATCTAGTGGACCCCTACCAAGATTGTTCAAATTATAGTGCTGGGACCAAAAATGCCCACGCTCCGCGGCCCTTTGGTTTTACATGGGCTTATATAGGGAAAATCTTTAAAAATCTTCTTCTCTGAAACCGTAAGGCCCAGGTCTTTGATATTTGGTATGAAGCTTCATCTAGTGGACCCCTACCAAGATTGTCCAAATTATAGTGCTGGGGCCAAAAATGCCCCCGCTCTGGGGCCCTTTGGTTTTACATGGGCTTATATAGGGAAAATCTGTAAAAATCTTCTTCTCTGAAACTGCAAAGCCCAGTTCTTTGATATTTGGTATGAAGCTTTATCTAGGGGACCCTTACAAAGATTGTTCAAATTATAGTGCTGGGGCCAAAAATGCCCCCGCCCCGGGGCCCTTTGGTTTTACATGGGCTTAAATAGGAAAAATCTTTAAAAATCTTCTTCTCTGAAACTGCAAGGCCTAGGTCTTTGATATTTGGTATGAAGCTTCACCTAGTGGACCCCTACCAAGATTGTTCATATTATAGCCCTGGGGCCAAAAATGCCCCTGCTCGGGGCCCTTTGGTTTTACATGGGCTTATATATGGAAAATCTTGAAAAATCTTCTTCTCTGAAACCGCAAGGCGCAGGTCTTTTATATTTGGTATGAGGCTTCATCTTGTGGACCCCTACGAAGATTGTTCAAATTATAGTGCACGGGCCAAAAATGCCCCCGCCCCGGGACCCTTTGATTTTTCATAGGCTTATATAGGGAAAATCTTTAAAAATTTTCTTCTCTGAAACCGTAAGGGCCATGTTTTTGATATTTGGTATGAAGCTTCATCTAGTGGACCCCTACCAAGATTGTTCAAATTATATTGCTGGGGCCAAAAATGCCCCCCGCCCCGGGGCCTTTTGGTTTTACATGGGCATATATAGGGAAAATCTGTAAAAATCTTCTTCTCTGAAACCGCAAGGCCCAGGTCTTTGATATTTGGTATGAAGCTATACCTAGTGGACTCCTACCAAGATTGTTCAAATTATAGTTCTGGGGCCAAAAATGCACACGCCCGAGACCCTTTGGTTTTACATAGGCTTATATAGGGAAATCTTAAAAAATCTTCTTCTCTGAAACAACATGTCCCAGGTCTTTGATATTTGGTATGAAGCTTCACCTAGTGGACCCCTATCAAGATTGTTCAAATTATAGCCCACGGGCCAAAAATTCTCCCGCTCCAGGGCCATTTGGTTTTACATAGACTTATATGGGGAAAATCTTGAAAAATTTTGTCTCTGAATTCACAAGGCCTAGGTCTTTGATATTTGGTATGGAGCTTCATCTAGTGGACCTCTACCAAGATTGTTCAAATTATAGCCCCTGCCCTGGGGCCCTTTGGTTTTACATAGACTTATATATAGAGATAATCTTTGGAAATCTTCTTCTCTGAAACAGCAAGACCTAGGTCTTTGATATTTGGTGTGAAGCTTCATCTAGTGGACCTCTATCAAGATTCTTTAAATTATAGCTCTGAGGCCAAAAATGTCCCCGCCCCGGGGCCATTTGGTTTTACATAGGCTATGTAGGGAATATCTTTAAAAAATGGTCTCTGAAACCCCAAGGCCCAGGTCTTTGATATTTGGTGTGTAGCTTCATCTAGTGGACCTTTGCCAAGATTGTTCAAATTATAGGCTTTGTTGATATTTGGTATGAAGCTTCACCTTTTTAGACCTCCCTCAACATTATGCACATTGTAGCCCTGGGGTCAATAATGGCCCTCCCAGAGGCCCACTTGTAACTCTATCATATGGGTCAGGTGAGCGATCCAGGGCCATCATGGCCCTCTTGTTTGAGAAAAACACAACGCGCAGCAAATTCTTTCATACCGGAGTGCAGGTGGAAAACCCGCACCTGCAACAATGTAACATATCAAGCGCTGGAAGCCTCTGTGGTGTAGTGGTTATGCTACTCGCCTCATTAACCAGGGATCGCAGGATCGACCCCGGCTTCTCCAGAATTTCGGATGAGTCTTTAAACCCAGGTCCCATCTCCGTATGACCTTAGCTGTTGTCGAGACGTAAAACTAAAAACGCACTCACATACCAAGCGCATCCCACCATAAAATAACATCTTTATAATTCTTACCCCCCCCTCCCCCCCCCCCCCCCCACACACACACACTTGATCCCCACTTTTATAGGGTAAAACTGGGATTGACAGGAGTAAACATTATTTTTCTCATTTCTACTCCAAAATATAGATTGTGGGTACTCGTTAAAATGGGATCGAAGAGGCGCTTCTAACGTGTACCCAACATGTATATTTTAAGCAACAGTCAGAAAAATATCATCACGACTTTTCATCTTTCAATTTTTGTTGTTGTATTTTTCGGCGGTAAAATGTACAAATCTAATGCATCAAAAACATTTTTTTTTCAGGATTCTGTAAACTTTATTAATAATAAGTAAATAAATAAATAAATAAATAGATAATGTCGTTAAGTTCCGCCAGGTAAACCTGGGTACGCTGTATGCGGTCTAACTGTAATAAAACAAGAAGAAAAAAAACTTTGGTGTAGACCTAATACATGGAAATACATGTAAGTACAAAATGGTTTGGATTCAGCCACTCCATTTGCCAAATCGTTACATGTAGAACTTGAAGAAATATGTAGTAGGCTGGTTAGACAGTCGCGACACTAGCTCAGCAAGGTTTTGCTGGCTGAAGACAGACGGACGGACGGACGAACTGACAGACGACCAGCTAATATTTTCGCGTTGTGATTCTGTTGGATGAAAGCTATCCTGCCCCAGTCTAACTTATGAAGACAGACAGACGGACATATGAATAGGACAGTTGTCATTGTGACCACAGGTGCGTTTCTATGGTTGTGGGTCGGGGCTGAGAATGAGTAAGTACTGTTCATGTTAATGGATGAAGTATTTACATCAGAATTACAATGGGAATTGGGGAACTAGTTGTTGTTTTCCAAATTCCCCGTGTGGTCAGCTGGTGAGGTCCCAGAGAACGAATCCCCGTTGCCGGTGAACAGAGAGACAAACTGGTTTTGAAGGTAAACGGGCGTCATAAGCACATAGGGGTTACCCCACCGCTCGGCGATTGACTTGATAGATTTTGTAAGGTAACCGGGCGCTAAAAGCACATAGGGGCTACCCCCCGCTCGGCGATACGCTGTGCGGACAGCTCGGCGATACGCTGTGCGGACATATACATACTTCTATAATATCCAAACATTTCAGTTTTGAGTGAGGTTGCAATTAGTAAATAATATCTTTATAAGTAACACCTCAGAAGGATCAGATTTATGAAAATTGTATGAATTAATCAATTTTAACAATAATTGCTCATTTCAAATCCACGGATTCGGCACAGACTAATCCCTCATGGTAATTTAGTAAATGTTCAACGATAGAGTATTTTCCCCTTCGTCAAACAAGTATTAACTTTTAAATAAAAATCCTGTTTCTCATAAATAAGGAACCGCGCTGTAAAATTTATTTTAAAGATGCAAACGTACACATTATTGTAAATAACCGAATTATTGAATAGCTGGATAAAATTTATCGCTGCTGGCTTGAATTTGGCCCCTGGAAAAGCGAATGCGATCTTCTCAAACGGACGCTTGTCATCGGAAAAAATACGGCAAATCCACGGACATTACCGAACGTTACCGTCACCTCAATGACTGGTACCCCGTCTAACCACAGCAGAATCGAAACTGAATAATGCAAAACAGGACGTCCTAATGCCATATTTAAATACAAAGGTCTCAAATTAGAATGTGCATGTTGCATATTCGAATAAAGTAGAAAGATATGGAAAGGTTCATAATGCAAAGTGCGGTTTCAACAATTCATATTGTAATTGCACATTGCATAATTGAGTTTTTACCTTAATACTGTTCCATAAGAAACAATATGTTGTGTATAAACCACAATTAAATAAATTGCCATTTACACCCCACTTTATATAGAGAAAACTTGGGTTTACTGGGGTATACATTATTTTCCATATTTCTGCTCCTAGACATAGGTTGTGGGTACTTGTTAGAACCGCCTCATTGAGGCGGTTCTAACGAGTACCCACAACCTATGTTTTGTGTATAAATAAGAGTAATATCACAATTTTTCTTCAGAAAATTGAATGTTTTTGGGATGTAAAAAAATGCACTATGACGCACGGGTGTGTTATCATAATGCATATAAGCATGTCCAGGAAAAGTGTGGATAGGTAAACTGACCTGCTCAAAAATGACCTTAATAGTGTTGACTGGGCCGTTAAGCTCCAATACAAACAAACAAACTCATAAGAAGTGCCTCACCTATTTCTCCATGAAAACATTAGAAGCACCTCGGTGAGGCACCTCTGAGCACCCACAACATCGTTTAAGGTAAAAAATTAGAAACAAAATGTGGATACCCCTTCTTATCTGGGACATCTGAGTCTACACTGTTTGTCCAATCCATCACGAAAATACGTCTATATAATTTTGATTCCCTTGAACCCCACTTTTAAACAGTGAAACTGGGGTTTACAGGGGTAAACCTTATTTTTCTTATTTCTATTCTGAAGTATAGATTGTGGGTACTCATTAGAACCGCCTCGAAACATTTAGAATTTTCATTCATGCTTCACACTCTTGAAAATTCTGATGTTTTCAACACAATGAAACCTCAAAAAAGTGAATGCTCTACATTTACATCACGAAAACACACCTGTATAATTTTGACTCCATTGAAGCTCACTTTTATGTAGTAAAACTGGGGTTTACAGGGGTAAATCTTATTTTTCTTACTTCTGCTTTAAAATGTAGATTGTGGGTACCCGTTAGAGCCGCCTCAGTGGTTTAGAACTGCCTTGACAGCTCTAACGTGTCCCCACAATCTATTTTTTGAGCTGAATAAGAAAAATATCACTATTTTTCATCTTAAAATTTTTATTTTTTGGGGGGTAAACTTTCCAATGTATTTGTATAGGCGTGTATTTGTAATGTATATGACCCCTGCTGATTTGTGTGTTGTGGTTTTCTTCAGATGCGGGGGAAGAATTCAGAGAAGAGGTCACATTTTCAAACAGTGTTGATCAAACTTACGGTGGTGAAGACTACTACAGACAGATCGTTACAGAAACCAATGAGAAATGCAGGGAATATTGTGAGGCAGATGGACTCTGTGCAGCAGCAAGTGCCACTCTACGGTCTGTTGGCTTTGTATGTCGTCTCTATGCCGAGGGAAATATCAAACCAGCCGAGGACCAGTATAGTATGTTTTACAGAAAGAATAAGTTTACTGGTAAGTCACCGGGGCTTGAAGTAATAAATGGGCTGCATGATGCTTCCACGCCGAGCTAAAACTGCCCGCACACGAGTACTGGTAAGCCGCTTAGAGAATCTAAGCCTGCCCAGGCAAAGCGGTGTGAGTCCATGCTTATAAGCCCTATTGGTTTCATTGAGCGACAGGGCTTGAGATGTCATTTCATCTCAGTGTAGGGTAAAAGTCCCACAAAATTGGAAGCAACGTCTCCAAAATGACCTTTACAGTGTTGATGGGAACGTTAAACCTCAAATCAAACAAACAAACAAAAGTCATGAGTAGTTCAAGTTCATGAGTAGTGTTTTAGCCTCAGGAATTTGTCACTTATATTTATCCCTTTAACCCATGTCCTACTGAATATCTTAATTAGCCACACCCATTTCTGACTATCAGCCAATCAGATTATGAGATATAATGTTTTTGCTCAAATTAACAAACTGAATGACAAACAGTGCTGATCCAGATCAGATGGTTTCTTTTGAAGTCATCTGATCGGGATCTACATTGTTTGCAACGGTAGTGGTTGTCATGAACAGCAGGATAAAGGTTAACCCTTATCTTGCTGTTCACGACAACCCCTATCTTTGCAAACAGTGTAGGTCCAGATCAGATGGCTTCTGAAGAAGCCATCTGATCAGGATCTACACTGTTTGGCATTCAGTTTATGAATTTGTAGCAATAAATTACATCAAGTAATTTGATTGGTTGATAGACAGAAATGGGTGTGGCTTAAATGAATATTCAGCAAGATAAGGGTTAACATTTTTCAGGTGAAAATATTGAATGTTTTTCTTACTTCTGGTTCAAACATAGATTGTTGGTGCTCATTAGAACCACAATTATCTACATGCAATATTTTTGATTAGAATAAGAAATTAATGAAGAGCCTTGTAAACCACACTTATTTCTGTATAAAGGGGGTTTCAAACTTATTTACATGGACTTTTTATCCTTATGTGTCATCAAACAGTAAAGCAAACCTTGCCCTTCCACCTCCACCTCTCCTAAAACATCTAAAACAATTATAACAATAATTCTATAACATTGATGACATTGCTTCACTTCAGCTACCTGTATTACTACTGGATATTCTGGTGGAGACCACCATTTTTGGACATCTGAGGGAATGGATCTGGGCCCATGTATCGACAACTGTCTTCATCACGCTGATTGTGCTTATGCCGTACTTAAGGGTGGAACATGTATGCTCTACCGGGAAGACCTGCTACATAAAATGGAAGACACGCAGGCCACACTGTTTGCTAGGAAATGCCCCAATACAGGTAAAATGCAACTCTTCACATTAGGAAAACACACCTGTGTGCTAAATTGGGAGCTTTCATAACTCCAGAATTAGCTTTTTATGCCCCACCATTCAAAAAATGGCAGGGTATTATGTTATACCCTCCGAAGTTTTGAGTGTCCATCCGTCCGTAGATGGATAGTTATGTGGCTATTTTGGCAGGATTGATACTTAGGTGGCTAATTTTAGTCACAGAATAGACACTTTTATGCGACTAACGGAATAAATTCCATTCGATTACATTGATTCTGTCCATTTTCATAGCCACCTAACTATCCATTTGTTCGCCCGGACGTTCTCAGAGCACGTCCGTACGTACGTCCGTCAGTCAGCGCTTCATAGTTTCGTGTCCGCTCCATAACTCTGTTAAGGTTTGAGATATTTTCACGAAACTTCACAGATATATAGAGCACTATCGGACGACGTGCGTACATATGAGACATAACTCTGATTTTCCTACTTTTGGAGTTGTTACCCTTTGAACATTGAACATAGCACAGTCATAGTTTCGTGTCCGCTCTATAACTTTGAGACCGTTTGAGATATTTCCATGAAACTTTACCGATATGTAAAGCATCATGAGACGACGTGCATAACATATGAATCATAACTCTGATTTTTCTACTTTCCTACTGTTGGAGTCATTGCCCTTTGAACATTGAACATAGCCATACTGTCATAGTTTCGTGTCCGCTCCATAACTTCTGTTTCCATGAAACTTCACAGACATGCAGAGCAGAATAAAACGACGTGTAGAGCATATGAACCATAACTCTGATTTTCCTACTTTTGGAGTTATCGCCCCTTGAACATTGACCATAGCCATTTCTATCATGTAGTCTGTTTGAAGCACTATATCTCCTGAACCTAATGATTGATTCTGACCAAACTCGCATAATTACATCACTAGGATGGGTGAAAATAGCATTTAGGTTTTGGTGACCTTGATTCTCCCCCCCCCCCCCCACAAACCCCACTTTGTATAGAGAAAACTGGGATTTAAGGGGGTATACATTATTTATTTTATTTCTGCTCCAAGAGATAGGTTGTGGGTACTCGTTAGAACCGGTTTTAAAGAGCATTAACAACCTATGTTTGCAGCATAAATAAGATTTTGGAGATGTGAAAAAATGCATTATCACGCACGGGTGTGTTATCTTAACCCTTGTCCTGCTGAGCCCAGATATGCCTTATTTTCCAAACAATGAAGATCCGGATCAGATGGCTTCTATCAGGATCTGCATTGTTTGCCATTCAGATTGTGAATTTGTTGCAATAGTTTGCATCAGGTAATCTGATTGGTTGATAATCGGTAGTAGGTGTGACATGTATGAATATTCAGCAGGACAAGGATTAATATTTTTTAAAAAATTTTACTGAGTAGGCTAGCTGTCCTGTTTGACAGGTTGTGTCCTTTAGCACAACTTCTTATAACACTTGTTTGGGTCCAAAGCAGGTGCTGTTTTTAGCTCACCTGAGCCGAAGGCTCATTGGTGAGCTTATAGGGTGGTCATGCTGTCTGTATGTCAACATTTTCAAACATCTTCTCCTCTGGAACCGCTGGGCCGATTGAAGCCAAATTTCATGTGGGGCCTCAGTGGGATGGGGGAACGAAAGTTTCTTCGCGGGGGTCCAGGTCACATGACCAAGATGGCCGCCATGCCCATATATGGTAAAAACCCTTCAAAAATCTTCTTCTTCGGAACCAGTGGGCCGATTGGCCTGAAACTTGGTATGTAGCATTGGGGACTCGGGCCCATCATATTTTGTTCAAATGATGACCCTTGGATGACCTTGACCAATTTTAGGCCAAGGTAAAATTTGGTCGCATAGACTTTTGTATGGGAAAAAGTCAATTCGTGTTTATTTTGGAAACTATTGCAGCCTGTGATCTGAAAATTAGTAGATGCAGTAAGCTAAATGGGTGGATGAAACCACATGAGTATTCAAGGTCAAGGTCATTCTTTGACCTTTGTTCAAGGTCATTCAGATATGAGAATTAAAACTTATTTTTATCAGAAACCACAAAGCCATTTGTAACGAAATTTCATATGAAAGTTTTTTAGAAAAAGGTAATGACAATTAATCAATATGAATTTGGTCACATGACCAATATGGCCACCATGCCCATATAAGGTAAAAACCCTTCAGAAATCTTCTTCTCCGGAACCATTGGGCCGATTGGTCTGAAACTTGGTATGTAGCATTAGGGACTCGGGTCCATCATATTTTGTTCAAATGATGACCCTTGGATGACCTTGACCAATTTTAGTCCAAGGTCAAATTTGGTCGCATAAACTTTTGTATGGGAAAAAGTTAAAACCGTGTATTTTTGGAAACTATTGCAGCTTGTGATCTGAAAATTAATAGATGCAGCAAGCTAAATGGGTGGATGAAATTACATGAGTATTCAAGGTCAAGGTCATTATTTGACCTTTGTTCAAGGTCATTGAGATATGAGAATTGAAACTTATTTTTCTCAGAAACAACAAAGCCATTTGTAACGAAATTTCATATGAAAGTTTTTAAGAACATGGAATGAAAATTAATCAATATGAATTTGGTCACATGACCAATATGGCCGCCATGCCTATATAAAGTAAAAACCCTTCAAAAATATTCTTCTCCGGAACCATTGGGCCGATTGGCCTGAAACTTGGTATGTAGCATTAGGAACTCAGGCCCATCATATTTTGTTCAAATGATGACCCTTGGATGACCTTGACCAATTTAAGTCCTAGGTCAAATTTGGTGGCTTAGACTTTTGTATGGGAAAAAGTCAAAACCTTGTATTTTTTGGAAACTATTGCAGCCTGTGATCTGAAAATTAGTAGATGCAGTAAGCTAAATGGGTGAATGAATCTACATGAGTATTCAAGGTCAAGGTCATTATTTGACCGTTGTTCAAGGTCATTCAGATATCAGAATTAAAACTTATTTTCTCAGAAACCACAAAGCCATTTGTAACAAAATTTCATATGAAAGTTTTTAAGAACAAGGAAATGACAATTAATCAATATGAATTTGGTCACATGACCAATATGGCCGTAATGCCCATATAAGGTAAAGCCCTTCAGTAATCTTCTTCTCCGGAACCAGTGGGTCGATTATCATGCAACTTTGTATGTAGCATTAGGGACTTGGGTCCATCAAATTTTTTCTCAAATTATGACCCTTGGATGACCTTGACCAATTTTAGGCCAAGGTCAAATTTGGTTGCATAGACTTTTGTATGGGAAGAAGTCCAAATTGTGTATTTTTTGGAAACTATTACAGCCTTTGATCTGAAAATTAGTAGATGCAGTAAGCTAAATGGGTGGATGAATCTACATGAGTAGTCAAGGTCATTCTTTGACCTTTGTTCAAGGTCATTCAGTTATTGAGAATTAAAACTTATTTTTCTCAGAAACCACATAGCCATTTGTAATGAAATTTCATATGAAAGTTTTCAAGAACAAGGAACTGACAATTTATCAATATGAATTTGGTCACATGACCAATATGGCCATCATGTCCATATATGGTAAAAACCCTTCAGAAATCTTCTTCTCTGGAACCAGCGGGCCGATAATCATATAACTTGGTATGTGGCATTGGGAACTTGAGCCCATGATGATGACTCCTGAATGACCCTGACCTATTTTAGGCCAAGGTCAAAGTTTTTCGCATAGACTTTTGGATGGGGAAAAAGTCAAAACTGTGTCTTTTTAGCTCACCAGAGCCGAAGGCTCCGGGGGAGCTTATAGGATAGGCAGTTGTCCGGCGTCGTCGTCGTCGTCGTCGTCGTTGTCGTCGTCGTTGTCGTCGTCGTCGTCTGACGTCAACACTTTCAAACATCTTCTTCTCTGAAGCCACTGGACCGATTCAGCCCAAATTTTATCTGTAGCATCCTTGGGCAGGGGGATTGAAAGTTTGTGTTTTTTATGAAAATCGGCCCATTAGTTTGGTTGCTATGGCAACTTAGAGTTTCCATAGACTTATAATGGGGAAAATTGAAAAATGGCATTTACTGCCAAGTCATTGCAGATATTTGGACAAAACTTTTATAGAAATGTTTCTTGAGTAAAATTCTTTCAGCCATATGCTTTTATGCCAACCTGAGGGTCCCCCAGGTTGTGCCGGGGCCATGCCCCACCCCCCTCCACTTCATAAAAGGCCATATATCTCAGAAACCATTCAGATCCCGACCCCTAAACCATATATATTCTTGTTCCTATTGATAAGACGCATTTAGTAACACCAACCTTGGGGTCCTCAGGGATGTGCCGAGGTCATGCCCCACCCCCTCCACTTAATAAAAGGCCCAATATCTCGGAAACCATTCAGATCCCCACCCCTAAACCATATATATTCTTGTTCCTTATGATAAGACCCATTCGGTGACATCAACCTGGGAGTCCCCTGGATGCGCCGGGGCCATGCCCCACCCCCTCCATTTCATAAAAGGCCCAATATCTCGTAAACCTTACAGATCCCCGCCCCTAAACCATATATATGCGTGCTTCTTATGATAAGACACATTCATTGACACCAACCTGGGGGTGCTCAGAGATGCGCTGGGGCCTTGCCCCACCCCTCTACTTCACAAAAGGCCATATATCTCAGAAACTGTTCAGATCCCCACCCCTAAACCATATATATTCTTGTTCCTATTGATAAGACGCATTCAGTAACACCAACCTGGGGGTCGTCAGGAATGCGCACAGGTCAGGCCCCACCCCCTCAACTTTATAAAAGGCCCAATATCTCGGAAACCATTCAGATTCCCACCCCTAAACCATATATATTCTTGTTCCTTTTGATAAGACCCATTCAGTGACATCAACCTGGGAGTCCCCTGGATGCACCGGGGCCATGCCCCACCCCCTCCATTTGATAAAAGGCCCAATATCTCGGAAACCTTACAGATCCCCGCCCATAAACCATATATATGCTTGCTTCTTATGATAAGACACATTCATTGACACCAACCTGGGGGTCCTCAAAGACGCGCTGGGGCCTTGCCCCACCCCTCCACTAAAAAAAAGGCCATATATTTCAGAAACTGTTCAGATCCCCACTCCTAAACCATATATATTCTTGTTCATTATGATAAGACGCATTCAGTAACACCAACCTGGGGGTTCCCAGGGATATGCTGGGGCCATGCCCCACCCCCTCCATTTCATAATATCACAATATCTCGGAAACCCTACAGATGGCCACCCCTTAACCATATATAGTCTTGTTCCTTATGATAAGACACATTCATTGACACCAACCTGGGAGTCTCCCTGGGCCTTGCCCCACCCCTCCACTTCACATAAGGCCTTATATCTCAGAGAATGTTCTTAGCCCCACCCTAAACCATATATATTCATCTTTCTTATGATAAGACGCATTCAGTGACACCAGCTTGGGAGTCCCCGGGGCACGCCCAGGCCATGCCACACCGCTTTACTTCATTAAAAGCCATATATATCAGAAATAGTTCAGATCCCCACCCCATAACCATATACTTGTTCCTTATGATAAGACTCGTTCAATCACACCAACCTGGAGGTCTCTTTGTGCTGAGGCAATGTGCCCCGCCCTTCCATTTCATAAAAGGCTTTATATTTCAGAAACCATTCAAATCCCCACCCCATAATCATATATGTTCTTGTTCCTTATTATTAGCACACCTACTGTAGCGGGGTCCGCAGGGGCCATTCCTATTTCATAAAAGGGCCTCAAATCTCTGAAACCGGTCAGATTCCCAGCACTGAACCATATATATACTTGGTCCTTATGATAAGACACATTTAGGGACAACAGTTTGGGCTTTCCTGGGATCAACAGGGCATGCCCCAACCCCTCAACTGTTAAAGGAGCCTTACAGATCCCCACTGCTAAACCATATATATTTTTGTTTCTTATGATAAGACGCATTTAGTGATACCAACCAGGGCTCCATTGGGTCCATGCCCCACCCCCTCTACTTCATAAAAGGCCTAACTTTTCAGATGCTGAGTCCACATGGGTGCTCATTTGGACATGGGGGTTCATTTGGTGGATTAAAATGATATCATGTTAAAATACATGGCTGCCATTGGGCAGGATGGGCAGTGCCCACCTGAGCTCTGGTGAGCATAGTGGCCCATGGGCCTCTTGTTTGAAAATATTGCACCTGGTGATCTGAAAATCGGTAGATACAGTAAGCTAAATTAATGGATGAAATGACATGAGTATTCAAGGTCAAAGTCATTCTTTGATCTTGATTCAAGGTCATCCAGATATGAGAATTAAAACATATTTTTCTCAGAAACCACTGAGCCATTTGTAACAAAAATTTCATATGCAGCATTGGGGGCTCGGGCTCATCACATATTATTCAAATGCTGACTTTCTGATACCTATTTTACGCCAAGGTCAAATTTGGTCACATAGATTTTGGGATGGGAAAAAGGTCAAAACCATGTTTTTTTCGGAAACTATTGCAGTCTCTG
The DNA here is from genome assembly GCA_963580285.1 of Lucinisca nassula. Classification (NCBI taxonomy): domain Eukaryota; kingdom Metazoa; phylum Mollusca; class Bivalvia; order Lucinida; family Lucinidae; genus Lucinisca; species Lucinisca nassula. The sequence goes on from OY757011.1 coordinate 168,894,193, forward strand.
ATCTGAAAATTGATAAATGCAGTTAGCTAAATGAGTGGATGAAACAACATGCGTATTCAATGTCAAGGTCATTCCTTGACCTTGGCCTAAGGCCTTTCAGATATGAAGATTAAAATTTATTTTTAACCAGAACCTCTGTGCCGTTTGTGACCAAATTTTATACTAAGCTCGTAGAAACAAGTAAATGAAGATTTAAATACATGCGTTTGCTCAAATGACCAAAATGACCTTCATGCCCATATAAGGTAAAAACACTTCAGAAATTGTTTACTCCAGAACCAGTGGGCCGATTTTCCTTAAACTTGGTATGTAGCATTTGGGATTTGGGCCCACTATACTTTCTTCAAATGATGACCCCTGGATGGCCATAACCTGTTTTATGCAAAGGTCAAATTTGGTTGCCTATACATTTGTATCGGAGAAAGTAAAAGAACGTGTATTTTTTGGAAACTATTGCAACCTGTGATCTGAAAATTGGTAGATGCAATAAGCTAAATGAGTGGATAGAACTAAGGTCAATATTATTCTCTGACGTTGTCCCAAGGTCATTCAGATGAAATTAAAATTTATTTTTCATAGAAACCACTACTCCATTTGTAGCCAAATTTCACTTGAAAACTTATAGGAACAAACAAATGAAAATTTATTAATATGAATTTGGTCACATTACTAAAATGGCTGCCATGTCGATATACATGTATACCCTTCGTGTTTTTTTCTTCGAACCAATGGGCCCATTATCAAGTCACAAGACCGAGATTAATACTTGGTAAAAACCCTATAAAATCGTCTTCTCAGAAATGAAATGGCTCCATAAGCTCTCAGCACTCAGGTGAGCGGCTCAGGACCAATGGTCCTCTGGTTTACTTTATCCTTTGTTTACACAGAGAAAAGCCAAGAGTGTGAAATGTTGGAGACGTCTTCTGTGTTTGGTGGCACTGACTACTATCGATTCCTCCGAGGCCTTACAACTTATTGTGACAATCTGTGCCTCGAAGATCCATACTGTGAAACAGCAAGTCTTGTGTTATCATCTCTGGATGAAAATCAAAATGGCTGCTACATGTACTTGCATGGTTTGTACATAGAAGAATTTAGAAGTGATGCTACTTCCTGGCAGAAACAATGTCCAGGTAAGAGATGGGTTTCACTTATTCAGATTTGTTAGGTTTTAACCCTTTGACTGCAAATAACACTAGCAGATGACATTTGTCAGTGTTTTTTTAGCTCGCTTATAATAATATGGGGGGAGCTATTGCCATACCCCCAGTGTCCATTTTCAGTGTCATCGGCATCGTTGTCAGCGTCCTCATTTGGTCAAAGTTTACTTGCAAGCTCCTATTTGTGATGTTTTTACAAATTTACAGAACAATTATATGCTTTGTATTACCTCCCTTATTCCCCTTTGTTGAAGTTTACCTGCAAGCTCTCTGGTGCAAGGGAGAGGTATCAAATGGTCATGAGTTCAAATCCCGGTGGAGGAATTTTTTTTTTTTTCTTTTCTTTTTTTTTTTTCTTTTCTTTTTTTTTAAAAAAAACAAAAAAACAACACATAAACAGCTATTATCCCCTCGCACAACAAAGTTGTGAGTGGGGATACAGCGTTTGTCCCATATGTACGTACGCACTTTTACATACGTAGTTCATACTTTTGTCATTGCTTTAGCGCCTACATTTATTGATGGATTTTAATAAAACTGCACACAAATGTTGGGTATGATCATATCTGGAGTGAATTCGACTTTCAGGGTCCTGGGCTTAAGGTCATGGACACTCTGGCTATTTTTAGAAAAACTTTGTCATCGCTCTAGAGCCTTCATTAATTGATGGAGTGTAAAATAAATTCAAACAAATGCAGGGTATGACATCTTCTGGGTATATAATAACAAAATAGAAGTGAAGGCAGTGATCAGGAATCGCCCACAGCTCCCATCAGAGACACCAAAGGGAAAGAAACACAAACATGAATTAACTAGACCCTGTTGGAAACACCAGTAGGGGAAAGCCAAAAGGACAGTCACTTTCCCACAAAATGGCCAATTGGCTATCCAAAACAAAAAAGTATAAGCGGTACACACACTCAAAGACAAACCATAACAAAAATAAACCATGACAGAAGAACTGCCTTGGAACGGTCAGTGAAACGAATTCCACTGGGGGGATTAAATCAATTTTACGCGGCCGCAATCCTAACCTTTCTGTCGCGATTTAGACATAATTTGTTCAGTCTGCATTAATATTTACTACAAAAAATATTTTTTAAAATTAGATTGCTGTCTGCTCTTGGATTTTATGTAGTAGTTGAAGGGTTAAAGAAGATGCCCAGGAAATGGCAAACTTTAAAATCTTACTGATTCAGAATTTCAGGATGTCTACTACTTTTATATTTCAGTGAGGTGTATATTTGGAGAAGCAATCGATGGCTACCATGGAGGCTTCAACTCTCTTACCTCAACTTCCGTTAATTATGAGGAGGACTGTCGGACTTCCTGTGACTCGAATCCTCAGTGCAAGTATTACGCCACAAGACAGTTGACCTCATATGTTGACTGTAGATTGTACAGCGTGGATAACTATGTTCTAACAGAGGACTCTGCTTATAAGCTAACCAAGAAATACTGTAACGGTATGTATGATACCGCAAGAAAAAGCATTAACCCTTTTTGTACCAAAAGGAATATCTTCCTCCCTATATATAACGGGGGCCCATTTCAAAATTTAGGGGTGTCAGGTTGTGTTTTCTTCTAATTTTATTTGGAAAATGGCTGAACTTTATGCAAACGGTGTAGGCCCTGATGAGACGCCGCGTTCTGCGGTGTCTGATCTGGGCCTGCAGTGTTTGCAAGGCTACCTGTTTTGGTGTTTCTGGTACAAATGGGTTAACAGGAATAATTACGCCAGAAAAAATAGTTTCCATAATAATCCTAAGTACAGGGACAGACAAGCCTAAGCAAACAGTGCAGACCCAGATCAGACTGCTCCTGAAGTCTGATCAGGGTCTACAATGTTTGCCATTTTAAACTCCCTGCTGAATCGTGAAATAAACTTGTTAAAATTTTAGGAGAATTACAGCAAGTCCTCAAGACGAGCAAAGTTTTAGGATTGTTATGGTAAGGTCAGATTTTCTCCATTAATAAATCAAAACAATATGTTGTGGGTACCTGTTGGAATCACCTCATCAAGGCAGTTGTAACAAGTGCCCACAAAATGGAATTTTATGAAGAAATGTGTAAAAAAATATAATTTTTATTAAAATAATAATAATAATAATAATAGCCTTTATTTACAGAGGGTAACACATTTAGCAACAAACAGCTAATCTTCCATGAGGCCCTCTCTAGTATTTACACTTATTACAAAAGGAGCATAATGAGCAAAAATATAACAATTAATTAACAGCGAAATTACAAAGTGATCACCTTAGATCCACAACATACACACATATACACACACTCACAAATATATATATACATATAGAACACAGAATAGAAGTAATGAGTACAAGCATATTTTGCATTCAATTTATATTTTACAGAATTTATGAGCTATATGATAGGCTAGATTTCATCCATTTAATGCAGTGGTTATGAAAGGAATCCACTGTTTCTAAATCTTTTAGCTGACTGGGCAAATTGTTCCAAATGACTGGGCCCGAATAGATTAAACTCTGCTTATAAATTTCTTTGTGTGGTTTTGGTGTTTCAAAGTCAAATGTGCTAGTTGACCTAAGAGATTGGAGAGTTTCATTCATTAGTCGAATTTTGAACATTTCATTTATATAAGAAGGTGTGAATGATTTATAAATTTTAAACATAAACTTTGCCTTCCTAAGAAATATGCGTTCATATATATTCAGTATCTTAAGATCATTCATGCTGCTGGCGATGTTTTCATATTGGTAATCTAAAATTATTTTTACAGCTCTTTTCTGCAACCTGTATAACCTGGTTAGATGGTTTTGGGACATCCCTCCCCACACTGATGAGCAGTAGTCGATGTGTGGTTGAATATATGTTTTGTAAAATTGCACCCTGTGTTCAATTGTTAAATAGTATTTTATTCTTGATAACAGCTAAAGATTTTTAGAAATTTTCTTAGAAATAAAGTCAGTATGAACTGACCATGTAAGATTGTTGTCTATATGAACACCAAGAACTTTATCACTTTCAATTGTATTCAAATGATTATTATTGTAGCTTAGATGCAAAATATCATTGTGAAGATGAAGGCGCTTTTGATGAGTTGTTATTAACATAACCTTGGTTTTAGCAGTGTTCACTAACATGCCATTTATCTTGCACCACTCAGAAAGGTTTTGCAAAGCTAGCTGCAAATTCTGTTCAAGCGATGCTTGAGATTGACTAATATAATACAGTGTGGTATCATCGGCATAAAGATCCGTGAAAACATTTTCAGTATAAAGTGGTAGATCATTTATGAACATCAAAAATAAAAGAGGGCCCAAGATAGATCCTTGAGGCACACCACACTCAATGTTTTCGGTTTTAGATTCGGTATTGTTAATATAAACTGTTTGTTTCCTTTCAAATAAATAAGAAGAAAACCAATTCAATACCTCATCTGAGAGCTTGTAAAGTTTGAGTTTTTTAAGCAAGAGTTTATGGTCGACCAAATCAAAGGCCTTTCTAAAATCTACCACAACCATTCCAATTATTTGGCTGTTATTAATAGCAGAAAGGAAATTATTGATCATTTTCAGCAGGGCAGTCTCACAGGAATGGCTTGGTCTAAAACCAGACTGGGTTGAATGAAGTAATTTGTTAGCAGTCAAAAATGACATTAAAGAATCATGCACATGTTTTTCTAGTAATTTGGAAATAACAGGCAAAACTGAAATTGGCCTGTAATTATTTGTGTCATCTCTTTGCCCATTTTTAAATAGTGGTCTTACCTTACCCGTTTTCCATTTATCAGGAAAAGTTGAGTTAATTATACTTTGATTACAGATGTGTGTTAAGCTATCAGAAATCAGTGGAGCTGCCAGTTTTAATAGTCTTGGTCCTATGTTATCAGAGCCAGTAGCTTTGGTAATATCAATATTTTTAAGATATTTTTCTACACTTTCATGGGAAATTAATGGTATGGAAAAATATGTATTGTCAGGAGCATTTCTGTGACAGAACTGCTTCAGTTTATCGAAACTGGAAGTCACAACTGGCTCTTTTATTTTTGATGCAACTGTAACAAAAAATCTGTTGAATTCATCTGCTATTTCTTTTGGATTTTCAATGACTTTGTCATTTATTCTTAATGAAAATATATTACTGTTATCTTTTTTCTTACTTGCTCCTAATTCCCTGAATAATTTCCAGACACTGGAAGGATCATTTGCATTTTCATTTAAAATTTCTGAAAACTGTTGCTTTTTAGACTGCTTAATCATCTTACCCACATTATTGCGCCAGATTTTATACTGTTCATTATTGTTAATGGATTTATACCTATCTCTTCTTTTTATTGCATCTATAATCTCCCCCGTCAGCCATTTTGGTTGTTGTTTGTGTTTTACACGATGCTGTTTTAATGGCAGATGCTTATCAACAGTATGTAAAAATAAAGATGACCAGGTATCCACTGCATCATTTACATCATCAAATATTTTTATGATGTCCCAAGGAGTTGAAGTCAAATCATTTATGAATTCTGTTTCATTAAAATTTTTAAATGACCGATATGAAATTGTGTAATGTGATTTTTTAGGAGTGGAACAAGCATTTACTTTTCTTGTTATGAAAACAGGATAATGGTCACTAAGGCCAAGAACCGGCACATTTTTGGAAAGTAAATTGTTCAGCGTATTACAGTAAATATGGTCTATCAATGTTTGGGAAGAATTTGTTACTCTAGTTGGAGACTCAATCACTTGTTTTAGACCAAAAGATTCCATATAATCTAGCCATGCTTTTTTGGTATTTTCTTGCAGTAAATCTCTATTAAAATCGCCCAACAAATAAATTTCTTTCTCGCATTCTAAAACTTTGTCAAATGTTTCATCAAAAACTTCATTCCAAATGACTGTTTCATTAGGATGTCGATATAAGATGCCAGTTAAAAAGCTTTTACTATTTTGGGGAAAAATTTCAATCCAAACACATTCAATACGGTCACATTCTAAATCAAGCCTTCTTTCACACTTGATTTCTTCTTTAACATAGACTAATATTCCACCCCCTTGTTCTGGTCGATCAGGTGATACAACTCTGTCTCTACGAAAAAGCTGGTAGTTATTGAGTTCAAAGCAGTCATTGCTATGGTGCTTATTAAGTTTGGTCTCACAGAGTCCAAAAAGGTGAATGTCATTTTCTGAACTATTAAGCAGTATATCAATTTGCTCCATTTTATTTTGTAGACCCTGAATATTTAAATGTCCCATTTTCAAACCTTTTTTACTAAGTCCTAAATTTAACATATTGTGGGCACTCATGGAAGAATAATTGATCTCATGCAAATTAATTTCATGCACATTATCTTCAATAGCAGCATTAGAATAAAGAGAGGTAACATCATTATCTTGATCAAGAATGGTTGATACTTCATATTCATTGTCCATCAAAACTGAAACTGAGTTCTGATTAATTAAAAGTAATTCCACTTGATTATCTGAGGCAATAGAATTATTTAACGGGTAATTAATTGCCTCATTGAGAGAATAGTTTGGTAAGTAATCACATACACAAGTTTGACAGTTGCAGTTGCCACATATACTAGATAGACAGTGGTATCTGTTCATTGATAAGGCTAAAACGCTTGGTTCTAAATCAGCACAGGCATATTTGCCTTTGTCCTATGTATTCCAACATACGGAATCTTTGTGACCATAAAATTTGCAAATAAAACACTGCAATTGATTTTTGTGATGGCACTGGTATGTTTGGTGGTTTGTCAGTCCACATTTAAAACATCTCTCAGGGTTACTGTCATGATTCATCTCATTTCTGTGATGGTAATTCCTACCAGAATGTCTGAACTCTTGGTTAACTTTCCGTTGAGTATATGTTTTTCTTCCACCCATGGCTGATAAGTTGTCTCCAGCACACTGCTGAAAGTTCATGACAATGTCTATGTGCTCGTTGATAGCTCCTAGAAGACCTCTCGTTCCTGATGGGGACAGGTGAATGTTATCTCTAGGTCCATAAAAATGTGATTTTATTTGGTTTTTCTTATTGTAGAATGCCTTGTTGACGTTAATGAACACTCCATTATGTATTTCACACTGACGTTTTATTACTTCATTTAAATCCTCTACATCTGTATCCCCTCGGGGACACACACTGCACAGGTAAATTAAAATGTCTGGGTTCTTATTTTTCACATAGGAAATGAGCTGTTCATATTTTTCTTCAATATATTCAATGTCAGAGTTTTGGGACACATCATTTCCAGCTATATACAAAATAATATTGTTGAAGCGCCTTAAGTCATATAATTTGATCTTTTCAGTTATAATATCAATTGTTGCTCCTGGTATCGGCACACATTCTGTGTTATGTTTTAATCCTTTCTGGTTTATACCTGTAAGAGTTGAGTCACCAATAATCATTGTCCGAGAAATTTGTTGTTGTTGTTGATGTTTTTTCTGACTTGTCACTGGAGTTGATGTTTTTTTCCCATGTTGTCCTGATTTGGTTTGATTTTTCTTAGTATCTGACGCTTTTGATTTGTCATGATCATTTCGTTTGGTAACCTGTTTCTTGGGTCCTGGGGTTTTGACAACTTCCCCATAGGTCTTAGTACCTGGCACAATATTTGTGTCAGCTTCAGTATTTTCGTTTATATGTATATGCTCAGAAGGTGGGTCAATTTCTGCACGCTTGGAAGGTGGGTCAATTTTTGTCGAGTCCACGGTAATATATTTCTTAACCCCTTCAGTATCTTTTTGAATAACTTCTGCCTTCTGAGTTAGCTGATTGATCACATTGTTTATTTTACCAATTTGTCCTTGCAAGTTTCTGGTAATATCCCACAGCACACTCAGTTGTCTACTAATGTCAGTCATTGTAAGTTGTGGCGCTCTGAAATCTGAATCTGGCTCCGATTCACACATAAATATAGGTGACAGAGGAAGTGTTTTACGCTGTTGATGTCTGGACTCCATCGGAGTTGAACTTGGTTGGAAATCTATTGCTTCCTCATTAGTATTTTCAGCGGCAAAACACTGAAACAGTTTTAAAGATAATCTTAAGAATACTGTTTCTCTCCAGAGAATATTGCCTGGTCCTGTGAGACATATTGACGAGTCATTCTTGTTGCATGTGATGGTACATTTTTTACCATGCATATGAGTGCTATAGATGGGTCTGTCCTCGTTTGATGATCTGGAGTGCAATTCTTTGTTCAACGACTGAATAAATTTGGTGTATAATCCTTTAGTTGAGAATATTACTGTGATCTGATTGAAGGTTGGAATCACATGGTATAGAATTCCATTGAATTTATCCATGACATGACGCTCACTCTCAATTGCATCTCCATTTGTGATAAATTCGGAAAATCCAGTAAGTTCATTTGTAGGATTGCTCTCTGATGCTTGTTCACTTACTGTGTGTCTTTGCTTTTCCTGTGACTTAGCATGACTTGAACTTTCATCATAAATCTGCTGAACCACTTGGTCAGTGCCCTGAGCGGCATTGTCATTTGGCTCAGAGTTTTGATCATAGCTATATTGCTGATGCGGTGAAAGAGGTTTTTGGACTATAGGTCCATGGGGTAGCCACAGACAACTTGGTATAGATAGAGTACTATCTTTGTCACTGTTTGTAGTTGTATGTATGGATGTGTCCAAAAAAGACTGAATTATGCAGGTTTTCTCTTCATCACTTTGTTTCTCCATTTTGCTGGTCTTATCTTGGGTTAACAAACAAGCTGTTATATATTACACCCACACAAATATTTGATGACCCCTTAAAAGATTGATCATTATGCATAATACACTGTATGGCCTTTGATTCTGAGGAAAGGTCCATTAGTTCCACACAATTTGAACTTGGATTAATAGACTCCCTAGACACTGATAAAAACTCCACTGTTTCTAACCATCAAAGAAAAGGATTGTTCTGGATATTGAAACTTCATGGTACTGCTATTAACACAGGAAATCTCCCAGCAACAAGGAATCAAGACAAAGAAACCTTTGTTTGAAATTCTATTTTTATCCAAAATAGATACACAGATTTTTGATAATTAATCCAATTTATTTTCAGTTTTTAAATTTAAAAACCACATTTTCAGAAGCTTCATTTAAAGCCCTTTCATTTGATATAAAATTCAAATTTTTAATCCAGCTTTAATCAATAATATTCCATAAACTTGGCAGAGCCTCAAAAACATGTCTTGACTCTTTCATCTCCAGTACAGCTATCCCTTATCAGGAACTGTGTGATAATCTGGAGGCCCAGTTGTTTAACCCATTGCATTCTGGGAAACCCCTAAAGGGGTACATTGGCAAACAGTGTAGGTCCAGATCAGATGCCGCAGAACACGGCATCTGATCAGGGCCTGCACTGTTTGTTAACAGAATTTTTCGTCAAAAATAGAATAAAAACGACAAAAAACAGGCCTGACATCCCTTATATGACTTATGGACTTGTCCATTATGTAGCAATGGAAGAGTCCACTAGTATACAATGGGTTAAAGCATCAGTAACAAAAAAAGCTCAAGTGATTAGAACTTAAATGTTCTAGTACAATTTGTTAAGTACAATATTCATTATAATGGTATTTTGCTGAAAAAAATGTGAGCATTTGCAGATGCAAATGCTGCTCACATTCTTTTCAGCAAAAATATTTAGCTTATTTGACATATTAAATGATCAAATTCTTAACAGCTTGTTGATTAACAACGGTGTTGATTTGAACAACTAGCCCCTTGATTTTTTAGCTCACCTGTCACGTAGTGACGAGGTGAGCTTTTGGGATCACTTTTGTCCGTGGTGCATCCGTCCGTGCTTGCATGTGTGCGTGCGTAAACTTTTTCTTCAAACGACATCTCCTCCTAAACCACTGATCAGATTTTGACCAACTTCACAGGAATGATCCTTAGCTGGTACCCTTTCAAAGTTGTTCAAATGGTTCCGGTCCGTTGCGCATCTAGGTCACAGGAGCTAAAAATATTTTTTTTTTACTGAAAATTTTAAAAATCTTCTTCTCTGAAAACACATGGCCCAGGTCTTTGATAGTTGGTATGAAGCTTCATCTAGTGGACCTCTACCAAGATTATTCAAATTATAGCCCTGGAGCCAAAAATGCCCCCGCCCCCCTCGGGGCCCTTTGGTTTTACAAAGGCTTATATAGGGAAAAATTCTTAAAAATCTTCTTCTCTGAAACTGCAAGGCCCAGGTCTTTGATATTTGGTATGAAGCTTCATCTAGTGGATCTCTATCAAGATCATTCATATTATAGCCCTACGGCCAAAAATGCCCCCCCCCCCCCCCCCCCCCCCGCCCCCTCGGGGCCCTTTGGTTTTTCATAGGCTTTTATAGGGAAAATATTTAAAAATCTTCTTCTCTGAAACCGCAAGGCCCAGGTCTTTGATATTTGGTATGAAGCTTCATCTAGTGGACCTCTACCAAGATTATTCAAATTATAGCCCTGGAACCTATAGAAAAACTTGCTGGAGGCAAAAATCTTTCCAACTGTAAACGGAGTTCCATTGCACACAGCCTTTCATTATCAACCTCCCATCATTCTGATATGACTGAAATACTGCTAAAAAGGATGTAAAATCGCAAGTTATCCATCTACATTAGAGTTGCAGATAAATTGGATCAAAGTGAAAGAAGCTAGTCTTGGCAGATGGTCAAAATGACCTTTTTTGACAGTCAAGGGGATAAGATTTTCGAACCCGTCTGATATTTTATATGCATGTAAAGGCACCCAATACGGAACCATACCTGGAGACAGTCCTATGAGGATTGCCTCTGTGTACAAGAGTAAGTTTTCAATAATTTGTATTAAACAGTTTTACCCAATTTATATAGCTAAACTAACACCCAGGATCTATGGGTATGGTATCGTACCTGAAGACACTTCCTTTGTTTTATTCCAACTTTTGTGTTGCTGATGTTTGTATGACAGTGCCATCAGGAAAGCTAATCTGTCCACCGATAGGTTTTGTTATACTCCATTTTGAAGTACAGTGAGTATACACAGTATACTGCTCTTTAACTAGGATAATGTTTCCTGTTCCGACTATTGCACCTTCGGGGAGCATCCATCGTTTTCACCGATATTCTTGTTTACCATAGTTATGACCCATCGTCGGTTTTTGCCATTTTACCAACAGAAATTCTTGTTTCCGCAACTCTCAAAACATGGTTTACGGCATTATAGACATGTTCCACATACTGACATTTCAAACGTCAGGGGACACTTGGCCTGCGGCCTTTTATTATCCATTTTGTCGTCAAATACTCATTGATTTTTCAGATGAAGTACCATGTTACCTACAGAAGACACATGGCTATTATGGAGGAGAAAATTACCTTGAGGATGTGAAAGTTAAGAAAGATAACGCAGCATATGAGTGTAAGAAAGCCTGCCTGTTCAACAAAGACTGTGCAAGTGTGTCATACACATCCCACATGATGTGGGATAGATGTCTCCTGTATGCCAGAGAGCAGTTTATGAAGACAGAGGATAGACATAGTGTCTACTGGGAAAAGAACTGTGAAGGTGCGTGTGTGGATGTATTTACATATGCATGTGCAAACTTTGCATGAGTCAGTTTCTTAAAATAGTAATAATAATAATCAACTCTATTTTTAAGGGTAACACAGTCAAGGAAACAGCACTTGGCGCTAGCGGTGATCGAACCGGCTTACTCCCGATCTCAAATCGGATGCTTTACATGTGCAACACAATGTTCCACAAAAATGAAAATGTATTACAAAGCATGAGCATTTGTCAGGCATGAAGTTGGTTTGTCCAAAGTTGAATTGTTACATATTCACATCAATATGTCTGTGTAATGAACATCAATGTAAACCCACCTTTACATATACAGAGAAGTGGAATTTACTTGTTTTCTTAATAATACAGCATTAACATAATATTACAGATAATGGGTACTCATAAGAAGAGGTGGTTTCGTGAACATCCACAATCTTTATTCTAGTGCAGACCAGAATATAACTGTATAAATCCTAAATATTCAGACACCTTGAGGACTTGCTGTAATTCTCCTAAATTTTATCAAACTTGTTTCATGATCCAGCAAGGAGTCCAAAAAGGTGTAGATGGACTGGCAAACAGTGTAGAACCTGATCAGACTGTTCTTTCAGGAACAGTCTGATCTGGCTCTGCATTGCTTTCTCAGGCCTATCTGTCCCAATACTTAAGATCATTACCGTATATGTTTTATTATACAGATGCATGATGATAACATGAATATTTAGCCCTTCATCTACACTTTTGTTTTACTTTACAGAAAATCTACTGCTGGACACCACCTGTAACTACATGGATGAGTTGAGTGGTACATCTGGTGGTGAGCATCATTTCAGCATGGAGACGGTGTTGAGTGAGGCAGAATGTAAGAGCCTATGTAGCAGAACCACCCAGTGTGACAGGGTGACTTACTTCAAATTTCCGCTGGAGAGCAAGTGTCTGTTGTACAGAGCTGAGGACTTCCAGGAGTTAAAAGAAGAATACTCAACATCATGGACTAGAGACTGTCCTGCTGGTAACTCTCATTCAAATACATCACCAAAACACCCATTACGATAACACGCCCGTATGGCATAGTGCATTTTTTCACATCTCCAAAATGGCTACTTTTCTGATGAAAATCTTTGATATTTTTCTTATAAATACTTCAAACATAGGTTGTGGGTGCTCGTTAGAACCGCCTCATTGAGGCGGTTCTAACGAGTACCCACAACCTATGTCTTGGAGTAAAAATAAGAAAAATAATGTTTACCCCCTTAAACCCCAGTTTTCTCTATATAATGTGGGGTTTAGGGGGGTGTTCATTTCACGGACTTGTTCTCGTGATGTAATTTTGATCCCCTTTAACCCCACTTTTATATAGAAAAACTGGGCTTTACAGGAGTATAATTTTTTTTTTCTTATTTCTGCCCAAAATCATAGATTTTGGGTACTCGTTAGAAGTGCCTCACAATCTATTCTTTTGATCAGCTATACTGATATAGAAAATATTACAAATTTTTGTCTGAAAAGTTTCGTGTTTTTGGTGGTAAAAGTTTTGATATATGTGAATAGGCATGTCTTTGTAATCCACATCCATTCAACCCATGTGAGATAAACTATGAGGACAGAGAAATCCAGCCCGAGGACCCAGTGGTCTTATGGGGAGCAAGGCTTTGCCAAGTTTTCCAAAGACCAGTGGACCCAAGTGTTGGGATTTTCAGTCCCCACTGAATAACAATGATCAGTTTTTCCCCACATTCAGCCTAAATTTGAGGATTTGATTGCAACCCTTTTCTTCAGGGACTCTGCATGGAGAAAAGGAGACAAAATGGAAAATTTTAACAAGGTCAAGAAATTAATGTACCAAAATGTTCTCTTTGATGTAATTAAAGTATAAAAAACATATACCCACACTTGAGGTTTTTTATTTAGAAATAACAAAGTTATGGACACTTGAACTTCTGAGCTACTGTATGATCAGCCAATGTTGTTAATGTAGAAAGCCAACATTATCTGATAATTTAGAATGCCATGATGTCGGAAGTCATGCGTGAGTCATTGGTGCCCATGTAGACATAGTAAGCCAGTAGTGAGCAAATGTATGAATGTCTCAGTCTCATAAACATTGATATGTGAAAAAGTGATCTCCATGTTTCTCATTGCCATAACCATCACGATAACAAGTCCGTGAAACGAAGACCCCTCTAAACCCCATTTTATATAGGGAAAAGTGGGGTGTAAGGGGGTAAACATTATCTGCCTTATTTTTGCTCCAAACCATAGATTGTGGGTACTCGTTAGAACCGCCTCATTGAGGCGGTTCTAACGAGCACCAACAATCTATGCTAAAAGCAGAAATTAGAAAGATGATATCATTTTTACCTAATATATGTAACTTCTGACACCATGTTGGACGCAATTATTTAACACGGACTTGTTTTCCTAATGACAACCATGTGCTAAAATGAAGTCTCTTTTACCTCTAGAACTAGCATTTTTCAGATGAAAATGTTCGATATATCAGTAAAATTCCGCTATCAAGACCACCTAAAATTGAGACAAAATCTGCTTTTAAAAGCTTAATGAGACAGTTTCAGTTATTATTTCTTTGTGTTTTCTACACCCAGTCTTTAAGACCACTTTTGAACAGTCCCAAAGGTGTACTTTTGAACAGTCCCAAAGGTGGTTTTAATATAGGAATTTTACTGTATTACCAAGACACACATATTTGAAATATATTGACCATTTTACCATCAAAAACTGAAAAGTTTCAGATAAAAAATCTGATAATTTTCATATTTCTGTTCAAAACTTGGATCATGGGTACTTGTTGTAACAGCCTAGCTGAAACGGTTCTAACGAGTACCCACAATATATGTTTTTAAGCAGAAATAAGAAAAATAATGTACACCCGTGTAAACCCTGGTTTCACCATATAAAAGGGGGTTTAAGGGGGTAAACATTATATAGGTGTGTTTTCGTGATGTTTTTCTGATTTCTAGCCCAAATATAGATTGTTGGCATATAATGTGGCATCTGATTAGGGACTTCACTGTTTGCTTACAGGCTTTTCTGTCAAAACAGAATGAAAATGAAAAAGAAAAAAGACCTGGCACTCTTTCATAGACTTGTCCAACATATCACAATTAAAAGTCCACCGGTTTTCATGGAGTTAAATTATCATCTTGAAAACACACCTTTATAATTTCGACCACCATAAATAAGTTCCAAATAGTTGGATCTTTTGGAAGCAAAGGTGACACCAAATAAAAGAGGACTGCAGACTCGGTTTTATTGAGTCTGTTTATGACCATTACTGAAATATGCAACACAGGCCTTCTAGCACTGGCTTAAGCAGAACTCTATTTCCAAAATGATTCAGTATGAATTCAGTGATCCCAAAGGACCAAAGAATATAATCTGCACTATGATGATGTACAGGGAGACTTAAACCCCACTTTCCTACAGTAAAACTTGGGTTTACAGGGGTAACTTCATTTTTAGCTCGGCTGTTTTCGAAGAAAACGACGAGATATTGTCATAGCTCTGGCATCGTCTTCGTGCAAAAACTTGGATATTTTCGTCTGCATTGTGCAAAAACTTGGACATTTTGTATTATCTCTGTCATTACTGAACATATTTACTTGAAACTGGGACTAGTTGTTCATTATGAAAAGGGGCTGCAGCCGAGCGTTGGCACCTGCATGCAGTGCTCTTGTTCTTATTTCTGCTAAAATACTTAGATTGTGGGTACTCGTTAGAATTGCCTCATCAAGGCAGGTAGCTGGCCTCAGTAGCTCAGTCGGATGAGCATCTAACTGGTGATCAGGAGGATGCGGGTTTGATACCTCCCGGGGTATTCTTTCATAGAGATTGATCATGAAATCTTTTCTACGGTCATTCTCTCCCTTTTGTTGATTCAAGAAGGGCAGTTGAAAGAATGTGCACTGTACTGTTTAAACGCTTACGTAAAAGCATGTCAAGGAAAAGTGTGGATAGGTAAACTGACCAGCTCAAAAATGACCTAAAATAGTGTTGACTGGGCTGTTAAACTCCAATACAAACAAATCATCAGGACAGGTCTAGCAAGTATTTTTGAGCAGAATATAAGAAATATCAGATTTTTATCTGAAAATTTTCACTTCATTTGGTGCTAAAATTTAAATACATTTGTATAGGTGTGTATTGTAATGTGAAATCAAATTTTCATCTTGCAGATCACAAGTGTATCATGAGTGTAGAGAAATATGACTTCTCTGGTATAAGCAGCTACCAGACACCATTGGTCTCCTCAGCTGATCAGTGTATAGCAACTTGTTTTGGTTCAACATCATGCAGCTACGCAGCCTATGGGGATAATAACCAGTGCTTGCTCTACACTGGAACTATTGAGCTTCAGTCACGACAGAGATATACTTTGTACAAAAAGACATGCAGGACAGGTAATATTTTCTTTCTGACCTTAAGCATATTTGTCCTTTTTGGCTGAACATAAAAGTGCATCTAGGAATAGCAACTTCAAAGCAACCATCCATATCTGACCTTGACCTACATTTCATGGTTCACTGACTTTGTGAATTATTGCAACCACCCTAACTTTCACCCTAATATATGAGTCCAGTTTTCAAGAACTATAAGAGCTCCATTAATGATACTTGGTACAAGTTTGCATGTAGGAATAGCAACTTCAATGCTTGCATCCATATCTCACCTTGACCTACATTTCATGGTTTACTGACTTTGTGAATTATTGTGACCACCCTAAGTTTCACCCTAATGTAAGAGTCCATTTCTCAAGAACTATAAGAGCTTCATTAATGATACTTGGTACAAGCTTCATCTAAGAATGGCAACTTCAATGCAAGCATCTCACCTTGACCTACATTTCATGGTTCACTAACTTCGAGAATTATTGTGATCACCCTAACTTTCACCCTAACATAAGGGTCCATTTCTCGAAAACTATAAGGGCTTCTTTAATGATACTTGGTACAAGCTTGCATCTAGGTGTGACAACTTTTGTGCAGGCATATATGTTTGACCTTGACCTAGATTTCATGGTTCAGTGACTTTGTGCCCCCACAGGCATGACATAGCCTTTCACAGAATTCTTGTTTCATATATTTTACATTTTGATGCCCCGGAATCAAAGATTAGGGGGTATATAGCTTTTGGTCTCTCTGTCTGTCCATCTGTTCATTTGTCTGTCCTTAAAAACCTTAACATTTGGAATAACTTTTGAGTGGTAAGTGATAGAGCTTTGATATTTCACATGTGCATTCCTTGTCACAAGACCTTTCCAGTGGTACCATAATTTTTATCTCGTGACCTTGACCTTGATTAGTGATAGGGCTTTAATATTTCACATGTGCTGTCTGGGGGCATCAGTTTTTCACAAACACATCCTGTTTTCTTCATATGATCTGGATATACACTGTTTGTTAAGGTAGGTGTTGTCGTGAACACCAGGATAAGGGTTACAATGTCATTAGGTAGTGTATTAATAAGACTTTTCTTATGCTTCTGCCATTTGAAGAATGGTGTAAAAGGCAAATAGTGTTACCACTGTTTGTCTGTCTCTGTTCCCATCTGTGTCCATGTCCAAATGGCTTTAGCAGTTTGCTTTTAAGTTTTCTTACTTGCACTACTAGGTGGAGCATCTGTTTCATTTGGACACATTTCTAGTATACTATCATTTTTGCTGGAAAAAAAATATGAGAACTAATTATCCCTTATTACTAGCTTCAGATAAGAGTTTATAATGAGAAACAAGTTTCCTTATTTCTTTTTGGAAACATTTGTCATGGGTTCTTATATAATTCCCATTCTCCATCATTATGTAGCTTTCCAGCGATTTGATTGGTTGAAATAAAAGTTTTATACTTCGATAAAAAGGGGTAGCCCCTATGTGCCCTTGGCGCACGGTTACCTTAAAAACAACAGTCACTTTGATAAATTCAATAAGCAAAAATCTCAGAACTAGGTTAATTAATATAACGTAACATCAAAGAGCTCGTTTAAAACACGCATGTTACGTCATTGTATGAAGTGACGTCAATATCGTTAGATTAAAAGATGGGAAACTATTGAAAACGTAAATGTCAGAAGACAAATAAATGGAATTTTAAGACTTGAAGTTTTTTTCTTTTTGCTTGGGTTTCTTTCAAAGATGGCAGCTTCTAAATAAATAATCATTCCGCCATGGCAGTTAGTAAGTTCATTCTTACGCTTTCGAAAGAATTCCAAAAATTTACCATTTCGGTAGCATTTTAACGTTTCGATGACAAAGTTGGAAATATAAGGAATGATTCATGCAGTTTGTGAGTGATTTGCCGGAGTTTACACATCAATAAAATCCACAAACATGAAATTCATTCTTGTAATGAATGGAATCATCATATAATGCATAAAAAGTACATAAAAATTTCCAAGTATCTAAGAATCACTGAGATGTCCACAACAAATGTTTTCAGGGGTCATAAGAAAATATACTCCCAAATTAACCTCAGACCTCCTTATCTAGAGATAGGTACCCCACAACCGCTTTATAACACTCATCACGTGGACAAGTCCGTAAAATGAACAACCCCGTACACCCCACTTTATAGAGAGAAAACTGGGGTGTAAGGGGGTATACATTATTTTTCTTATTTCTGCTCCAAAACATAGGTTGTGGGTACTCGTTAGAACCGCCTCAATGAGGCGGTTCTAACGAGCACCCACAACCTATGTTTGCACTATTAATAAGAAAAATATCACAGATTTTCATCAGAAAAGTAGCCATTTTGAAGATATGGAAAGATGCACTATATCGCACGGGTATGTTTTCATAATGTGTTGATAGGATCCAAAGCAGAAACAATGTTAGTTAAACAACTGTGTTATATCCAAACAAAAATGTATAGATTATATAGAAAAATGACCATTTATGTTCATTTTTTATTATTATATAGAAAAATGAACATTTATGGTCATTTTTCTATATAATCTATACATTTTTGGGATTCATCTTGAAACCGTGTTGTATCCAAAACCGTGTTATAACAAACCGTGTTAGTTGTATATTTATGTTAGATTCCTCTTCAGCAGCTGAAGCTGGAAGCCACTGCAGTTTTCTACACCTGAACAACCAGCATGTTGTCAATGGTTACTATGCTAGTAGCAGAGTCACTTCACGAGAACAGTGTGAGGATCTATGCCGGAAAGATACATTCTGTATGTGTGCAAGTCTGTCTGAGGCAGAACTGCCAACACAGTATACCTGCAGACACCATAGCACCTGTGAGAACAGACAGACTGGAGGCATTGCTGTGCTACAGAAAGAATGTTTCAAAGGTACACCAAAACCTCTTTATAACACTTAATCCAGTCCAAAGCAGAAACTGTGTTAGTTAAACGGCTGTGTTATATCCAAATAAAAATGTATAGATTATATAGAAAAATGAACATTTATGGTCATTTTTCTATATAATCTATACTTTTTTGGGATCCATCTTGAAATCGTGTTATATGCTAAACCATGTTATAATGAACCATGTTATAATGAGGTTGTGTATGAACATCATAGCCTCTTTTATATCACCGTTGTTGGAGTCTATAACAGAAATAGTGTTAGCTAAAATACAGTGTTTTATCCATACAAAAAGCATAATGGTTTGAGAAATTCTGATTTGCAACATATGGGGCCAGCAATGAATTTGATCAGATAATGCATCTTTATAGTCTGATTAGTTTTGGCCACTTTGGGCCCGGGTTTTCCATAATCGGTAACAGTAACAAGGATAATGCAGGGTTACAGTACATAGATAACCCTTATCCCGCTGCATAATTAATTTGGCCGCACCCATTTCTGACTTGGAACCAATCAGATTACTTGATGTAATTAATTGTTGCAAATTCACAAACTGAATGTCAAACAGTGTAGATCCTGATCAGATGGCTTCTTCAGAAGCCATCTGATCAGGATCTACACTGTTTGCAAAGATAGGGGTTGTCGTGAATGGTAGGATAAGGGTTATTCTTATTTCACAATAAAAACTTGCTAGAGTTGTCACAGTGACATGTTATGGTGACATGAGAAAGATTATCCCTTCATTATTCTTGTCAAAGTTCTTTCAAGTTGTAAAGCAATGGTACTTGCGTTTAGGGATATAAACCTTAACCCATATATGACAATGAAATCTTCCACCAGTGGCCCATTTTCAATTATAGGGGTGTGAAGTGCTTAATGTAAGTAGTACAAAATTGTATACTCTATGTGCAAACAGTGTAGACCCTGATCATATGCCACATTCTGCAGCGTCTGATCTGGGTATACACTGTTTGCCAATGTCCCCAAAAAAGGGATGCTAGGCATATATGGGTTAATGGATTTTGCCCCAAAAGGCGTGACATATATTCATCAGAATTCATATTTCTGATACGGCTTTATTATTTCTTCTCTACAGCTGATCCAAACAGATATTGTACCCTTGACTACAGACCAGACTATATTGTTGGTGAGTATGTAAATAAGTAGTAGGCCAGCCTGTTTACTGTAATTTGCTGGGCTGGCCTGGAATAACTATTCTTGCACACCAGACAAGGAAATCCGTGATTTTACCCTGGGATAGAAATTTATGTTCTGACCCTGGTGTTCCGACCCAGAATTGATTATAATCGGGTGTTTGATAAATGCACTGGTTGAATACGACCTCGTATGCGCTGTCGTTAAGGTTGACATCACAGCACGTTACCTGACGTCACTAAACATTCCTGTTGTGTCATCGCAATATGGCGGACGTCGGTAACCGAAGTGACTGCAGCATTAAAAATCCACGCTAAAAATAGAAGGTATGCAAGAAAAAGAATCCTATATGGGTGTGAGGGGTGGATAGAAAAATCTGTCCCTTGGGATCACAGTCCGGCATCAATCGGCAAGCCTTGTGATGCTGGACCATGACCCCTGGGACGGATTTGTCCATCCACCCCTCACACCCATATAAGATTCTTATAGACTTGATTGTACTAAAATCATGCCAATAGTTTTAACCCTTTTGTATCAAATGGAATCTTTCTCCTTATATATGACAGGAGTCCATCATAAAATTTAGGGGTGACAGGTTGTGTTTATTTATTAACTTATTTAGAAAATTGGTGGCCTTTTTGCAAATAGTGTAGGCCCTGATCGGATGCCGCATTCTGCGGTGTCTGATCTAGGCCTGCATTGATTGTCAGGGGTTTAGGGTTTCCAGTACAAAATGGGTTAAACATATGACTATTGTTGAAAAGTAAAGCCCATAATTATACCTCTTGTTATTTCACCTGCTTTAAATATAGACTGTTTGCTCTGCCCATCAGCGTTTGGAGAAATAGACTGGGCTGCATGGTGCTTCCACGCAGAGCTGAAAGTGACTGCACATGAGTACTGGTAAACTGCTTAGAAGGGCCAAGCCTAGCTTGGCAAAGTGTGTGAGTAAGACCATCCATTGCATATAAACCTTTTGGTTTCATTGGGCAGCAGGGCTTGAGATGTCATTTCATCTCAGTGTTGGGTAAATGTCAAACAAAATTGGAAGCAATGTTTCTAAAATGACCTAAATAATTTTGACAGGGACGTTAAACCTCAATTCAAAAATACACCTCAGCCTCGCTATAACACGGAACTCCAGGTCCAACCAACAGACCGTGTTAGTTAACCGAATCGTGTTATAAACGCCGACCGTATTTGTCACAGATCAACATTGACACAATGGTGATCAATAGTTTCCCAAACATGATGATGTGCGGTCCGGTTAATGACCTGTTTCCCGATTAAAATGTGTTTAGAACTAATCAATGGCAGTAAATACCATGACCCATCAAGTCAAACAAGTCACTTTAATCGAAACCACCTGATAAACCATGTTTTATATCCAGAAATTGTCCGATCTGACAGCGAGTATGATGCCATTTTGATAGCTGGTTCCCGGCTATCTTTGTGATAACTGAGAGCCCAGAACCGTACCAAATTACAGTACCGTTAATACATTTCAATGGTGAAATTACCGGGTAGGGTTCGGAACCGGACAATGATCAACGCTTACAAGAAATTTGAATTACTTCCCTTGAAATGTCTAACCCATAATATTTTAGCCATAATGACGATTTTTAATGGCCCATATCGTCTTCGAATGAATTTTTTACCGCGAAAATCGATCTAGAATATGTTTATCATTTGCTTTTAAGCGGGAAAAGATTTGACTTTCTTTTACATGCAGCTCTAGAAAATGAGTTTTATTGCAGTTGACCTATCACATTGTCTGCATCGATGTATAAAATTTCTGCTGAGCAGTGATCCTTAACAGAGCGTGATAAATATTTTTTCCCGTTGCGTAACTGAATTCTTTAATCTCTTTATCTCACTAAGCCAACACTTATGATTGTGCCGATGGCAGTTCATGTTATCATGTGTGTCAAACTAAACAAGTTTATATACTGTATATCCAACTCTGCGGGAGGCCTGCAATAAATATCAAAAAGTACCGTTATAAACCGTGTTAGCTACCGTATTACCGCAGTCAAAAGTGAGAGGATAATATTTATAAATGTTGGTTGGGGAAAATTTGGGGTCCAAACCAAAACCTTGATATATCCGAATTAGTGCTGTAACGAATCGTGCTATAACGAGGTCCGGGTGTACAAATAAAGACTGAAGACACTTCTAAGAACCACCTAGGCAAGCCTATCAAAGTCTTGTAGCCATAAACTTTATTTTACTAGGAATCAGAAAAATAATATATATTCTTATAAACCCAACTTTCTTCTATATAAAATTAGATTTAAAAGGGTATTTCCTTAACAGACATGTTAGCGCTTACAGTGCCAAATAAACTGAATCTGAAAATGCCATCTGTTGATCTTCTTACAAACATTTCAAAACTGTTTTTGCATACAGGCAAACAGTGTGGATCCAGATCAGTCTTCTTGAACAGGAACAGTCTGATCTGTATCCACGCAGTTTGAAACAGTGACTTAAAAGTAACCAGCAGACAACAAAGCAGACAGCAGTGGTTGTGATTGACATTTTAAGGGTTAGAACATTATTAAAAACCTGGGGTCAGTTGTTAAAAAAAAACAATGTCATTAGTGAACGTATGGTTAAAACTTTGATCATTAAATATGGCAAATATGCTTATAATTTTGCTGAAAAAATGAGAGCAGCTTTTGCAAATGCAAAAGCTGCTCTCATTTTTTCAGCAAAAACACCAAAATTATAGGTATTGTACTTTCTAGAACAGATAACAATATGACCACTAACGAGCTCTAACGTTAAGCTAACGATGCTTTGAACAACTAGCCCCTGGACTATTGTTATTGTAGCACCCCCAGATGAATCCAGTTGTGTTATGTCTGAATCTACAAATTTGGCTGGAGATGACAACTATTACACTCAGGACCCAAACATCTCACCTCAAGAATGCCAAGATCGATGTGAGGCCGAGCTTTGCTGTCAGTGCGCTACATCAGTCACTGACATAAATGGTCTGTCAGTTTGTCGCCGATACAGATCCTGTTTAACAAAGCAAGCTGCTTCTGGCAGTTTCTTATGGGAAAAAGAATGTTCTGATGGTAGGTAGTTTTTAACATTCTACCCTTAAGATGCAAAGGAAAGCCATCTGAATATGTCATCTGCTGCGTCTTCTTGCAGACTTCTTAAAAATATAGTTTTGTTTACAGACAAACAGTGTAGATGCTGCCCAGACTGCTCCTTAAGGAACAGTCTTATCTGGGTCCACACTGATTGCTACAATGACTTCTAAAGTAACAAGTACGCAACAAGCAGATGACAGTTATTGTGATTGATGTCTAAAGAGTTAAGGGGAATGGAAACACCTGGCAGATTTTTCCGACATTTTTCAAAGGGAGACAACTTTCGGGACCGTCTGTTCTCTTTTCTATAAGCCCTGTACCACTGAAAATGGGGTTTACTCTTAAAGGAAAGAATTTGCTCCTCAGGAGCAAATTCTTTGCTTTAAGAGTTGACCCCTATTGGCATGGGATACAAAATACTTTTGAAGGAGTTGCCTCCCCTGAAGTTGTTCCATTCCCCTTAAGGTACAAACCATGACTGTTACAGACATTGTATTTAAATGCAGTAGCACTTCAAAGGCTTGAAAAATTTTGAGAATGTGAAAATGTGTTCCAGACAGGAACAGTTTGAGCCAAGGGGTAGTCTGAGCCACAAGATGGTTATTTATAGCCCCCAGGACAGGAGGAATAATAGGGGTATCTCCTTGATTTTTACCAAGTTCTTTCGCATCTCCTCTGGGTCTACACTGTTGGCACAGGCCTGTCTGTCAATATTCATAGGGTTGATAGGTAACCCCTATCTTTTTCTTTTTTCTCGTATCAAACAATGTGGATCACTTGACTCACCTAACCAAGATGGCCCCTACAATTAGTTTAAACAATTATGATCCAGACCAGATGGTTTCTGAAGAAGCCATCTGATCAGGATCTGCATTATTTGCATTAGGAAAACACGCCTATACAAATTATATTGTAAACTTTACCCCCCAAGAAAACGAAAATTTTAAGATGAAAAATTGTGATATTTTTCTTATATCTGCTCAATATATAGATTGTGGGTACATGTAAGAACCTCCTCATCGAGGTGTTTCTAACGGGGACTGACAATCTATATTTTAGAGCAGAAATAAGAAAAGTTTTGCCCCTGCAAACCCCAGTTAATGAGTTTTACTATATAAAAGTGGGGTTCAAGGGGGTCAAAATTATATAGGTGTGTTTTCATGAATGAGCCATCAGATAAGGATCTGCTTTGTATGTCATTCTGTTTGCTGTTTCACGGAATACATTATATCCCAGTACAGTCAATCTTTATACCGACATTCAATATAACGACAAAACTTGATATAACGACAATTTCAATGGGACAAATCTTTAGCCCAGGATGAGAAGGATTAACCCATTTCGGACCGGAAACCCCTAAAGGGGTACCCTGGCAAACAGTGCAGTCCCAGATCAGACGCCGCAGAACGCCGCATCTGATCAGGGCCTCCACTGTTTACTAAAAGTTCAGCCATTTTCCGATCTTTGTTTTACTTCTACTTTGAAGAAAACACAACCTGACACCCCTAAATTTTGAAATGACCTCCTGCTATATATAAGGAGGAAGATTCCATTTGGTACAAAAAGGGTTAATGGAGATATTCCGTAACATGCGTTTCTTGGAGTAATCAAGGCAAAAAAGTCCTTTATTACCTATTAACCCTTGTCCTGCTGAATATTTAATTATGTCACACCCACTACTGATTATCAGCCAATCAGATTACTTGATGCAAATTATTGCAGCAAATTCATAAACTGAATGGCAAACAATGAAGATTCTGATCAGATGGCTTCTTCAGAAGCCATCTGATCTGGATCTACATTGTTTCAAAGATCAGGCATATCCGGGATTAGCAGGACAAGGGTTAAACTATTCCTTATTGGGATTCTTTACAGCAGCGAATTTGCTTCAGTGGCAAATTGTTAGGAAAAAAAACTGTCGTTACAGCGAGGGTTCACTGTAATTGATTCATTGTTAGAGATGGATATGGCAAGTTGATTTATTCAGCAGGACATGCCAAGCAAAACTTGCCCATCCATACTGTCAGTTCCATCATGTATTCCTTGCATCCAAGGGATTAGCCTTTTTAAAATTGCATGCTGGGAGTTTTTATCAGCAGACAACAATTTGAAATATCTTTTCTTATTTTTCCTAGAAAACAGATTTGACATTTCATGCAAATTGTCTGATTTGATATTTCATGCAAATTGTCTGGAGACAATTTACATGAGATGTCAAATCCTTTTTTCCCGGAAAATAAGAAAATTGCCAAAAATTTGTCGTCTGCCGAGAGAACTAGTAAGAAAAGGTCACTCAGGAAATGTCACAATCAAAGAAAGCAGCAATCTCAAGTCACCTAAAGAAGGTAAGTTACATGGAGGCACACACAAAAACAGAGGACACATGAACCCATGACACAAAGCCAAATAACAAGTAAGACACTGCAAAAAGTAAGACACTGCAAAAGAAGGACTTGGGACTGTCGGTAGTAAAACTGGGGGTGGGGGGGCTTCAACTCTGGAGTTTATGAAATTTTCTTTTCTTTTACAGATGTGCAGGAGCAACAGAATAACTATTGTGCTTCCATCTCTGTGTATACTAATGATCCATTTGGTGACAGATATACATTCTATGTGGTCCAGAATGAAGACCAATGTAAAGCTCTCTGTCACAGGTCTACATTATGTGATGCAATGTTGTTGGAAGAGGCTGAGAATGGAAAAATTTGTTCCCTTTATATGCCTGGGACATATACTGAAGTTCGAGGCAGATTTGAATCTTGGACTAAACAGTGCCAAAAGGGTAATGTATCCAGTATATAGAAAATATCTTTCTTTTGTGTTCAGTCCAGTATCTCCTGCACAATTTCTACAC
Source organism: Lucinisca nassula (assembly GCA_963580285.1). Taxonomy (NCBI): domain Eukaryota; kingdom Metazoa; phylum Mollusca; class Bivalvia; order Lucinida; family Lucinidae; genus Lucinisca; species Lucinisca nassula. The sequence goes on from OY757011.1 coordinate 168,920,324, forward strand.
GTAGCGTAGTTTGTTTGTATAGGGGTTTAATGGCCCAGTCAAGACTGTCTTAGGTCATTTTTGAGCCGGTCAGTTTACCTACCCACATTTTATCTAAGCGGTTAACCAGTACAGTGCACATTCTTTTGCCAGAAACTGACAACTGCCCTTTTGAATCAGTGGAAGGGGGAGAATGACCACAGAAAAGATTTCATGATCAGTCTCCACGAAAGAATGTTGCCGACCCCAGCAGATATCGAACCCACGTCCTGATCACCAGTCAGACGCACATCCGACTGAGCTACCGAGGCCGGCATAGGTAGCATAGTATACTGTATTTACTCTGAGTATTCAGACACTTCAGCTCCTTAACATTCTTGTTCTGAAATTTGAAACAAGTACAAGTGTTGTGTCTAAGAATAGTGGGATAATTGGCAAACAGAGTAGACCCTGACAAGATGCCGCAGAATGCAGCATCTTGTCAGGGTCTACACTGTTTGCTAAGGCCCCTCTGTCCAAATAAATACAGTAAATATGGTAATTTATGAAACTTAACCCTTATCTTCCTGAATATTCATTTAAACCACACCCATTTCTGTCTATCAACCAATCAAATTACTTGATGTAATTTATTGCTACAAATTCATAAACTGAATGCCAAACAGTGTAGATCCTGATCAGATGGCTTCTCCAGAAGCCATCTGATCTGGACCTACACTGTTTGCAAAGATAGGGCCTGTTGTGAACAGCAAGATAAGGGTTAATGCACTTTTACTGTTGTTTACTGTATGCAACATTATTTGTGGAAGTTGGCTCCCTAGGCAGGCTGGTATGGTGAGGCAAATATGCTGTGTGTCTTGCATCACCAGAGCATCCAGCTGATATTGGCTTACAGTTGGACAAGGCCTGCTATCCTTGCAACAAGTAAGGATAGAGGGGTAATGTTTTATTTCTTTTGTTTCTTCTCTCATTCAGTTTCCCCTCTCCCCTGTCCCTCTCTTTCACCTCCTCTAATAGCTCTTCTATCTCTTTACTCCCTATCCCGGGGAGGTGACACAAAATGAGCCATGAGAATTGACATGTCATTAGACCCTAACAATCCATGGGCTTTCTAGGCAAACAAGAAACTGAAATTATACAATTTCTATGAATTTCATATGAAATGGTAAATATAAAATTATAATGCAATTACAGTATTGATGTGATCATGAAGCTCAAGATGATCTAGCTTTGGTGATTGACTTGCGTTGAACAATTGTTTTGTGTCACCAACACCACCCTAAGCCCCACTTTATATTGAGAAAACTGGGATTTATATGAGTGTACATTATTTTGCTTATTTCTGCTCCAAGACATAGGTTGTGGGTACTCGTCAGAACAGCCCCAATGAGGCGGTTCTAATGAGCGACCACAACCTATGTTTGCAGTATATATAGATTGTGGGTACTTGTTAGAACCGTCTTGATGAGGTGGTTCTAACGAGTACCCACAATCTTTATATTGAGCAGAAATAAGAAAATATCACAATTTTTCATATAAAAAATTTAGATTTTTTGGAGGTAAATTTTACAATGTAATTGAATAGGCGTGTTTTCGTAATAAGTTAAAACATAGGTTTCTTTATTTTCAGTTTCAGATGCACCATGTGACTTACAGCGAGTTCCTGGAGTTCATGGTTTAAATCGTTACTATGATGAAGAGATGGTGAAATCAGAGACAGACTGTGCACTGGCTTGTTTGTTTGATCCTAAATGTGGAAAAGCAAGTTTGATAACCAGTCATGGAATACTAAGTTGCAGAAAGTACACCAAAGAGACATTTTCTTTGACTGTCGATAAGACAAGTTTGTCATTCAACAAAGTATGCCCATGGGGTATGTTATATGAATTTCTCTTCTTGTAGTTTTTTCATCTGGCAGATCATGTTGAACTTGTTCCTTCATTCGCCGGAAATTACCGAGTTGAATATCGATTTCCGTAGGAAATCGGCAGTTAAAGTTACCTGTATATTTTGAAGGTTTTTTATATTAAAATTATGAAGGAAAAAAATCTTAACTCCTCGTATCTTCTTTATCCTTAACACTAGAAAAAAGTCACTGTTATCCTCATGTAAGAAAATTATTCAGTTTTTATTTGGTGCATTTCAAAATGATGAATAATTAATTCTTATTGCTTCCATCTGCAATTTAATGTCATGCCTATATGCTCCATAGACGGCAATGCATTTTAAAAAAAAACGTTCAAATTTCCATGTTTGGTTGCCAATATTAAATAGAAATGATTTGTTTGGAATTAAGTCACTGTTATATACTGTTAGACTGTTGTTCAAAGTTTACGATGATATAAATTTTATTTCTACTGAAAAATGATAAGTTGCTTCCCCGAGAGCTTAAAAATCGTTTATAAGCTGTTTTTCAGTACTGCAGTTAATGATGCGAAAATCGCTAAGTCCACATTATATGTACCAGAAATCGTATCAAACCTGTAAAGCTTTTTTTGTATTAATTTTGTAATTACTAGTAATAAACAACATGCGGATAATATACTTGATACAGTGGTTATATTTCTCGGATTTCTTTATTTTATTTTGTCTCAGTTTTGTTACATTTATGTTTTCATTCATTATGAATGAGCGGCAAATATGTCAAAAGGACAAAAATTGTCGAAATCATTAACTGTGAAATGGCGATTAAATGGCGATTAAAACCACCATGAAAAGTTAATCGGCAGTCTGAAGCCAGTGATTGATTTTGTTTGTTTGTATTGGAGTTTAACGGTCCAGTCAACACTATTTAGGTCAGTTTTGAGCCGGTCAGTTTACCTGTCCACACTTTTCCTGAGCAAGCTTATACGTAAGCGGTTAACCAGTACAGTGCACATTCGCCTCATCGAGGGGATTCAAACGAGCTCCAGCAATCTACTCAATAAAACCGAGTCTGCTATTTTCGTTTATTTGGTGTATTCTTTGCTTCCAAAGGATCTAACTATTCAGAACTTATTTAAGGAGCCACAATAATAATATAGGTGTGTTTTTGTGATGAGAGCAGGATCAATCAATCAATCAATCAATCAAATATTTTATTCTCTCAATCCATAATACATAATGTTATTCTGTAATACATAATAATATTCTGTTACCAGAAGCTAGCCAACAACTCCAAAATCCGGCATTCTTAACACAATTGACTTTAGACGCCTCTAAATTGGTGAATTATGAGACTATAGACCAGGAAAAGTTGGGGTCGTTAGAACTGTATACAAGGGAGTTTATCAATAAGATACATGTAAGGAGAGTGATTGCCTTAAAGCGGGCTGCAGAACCTCCATGAAGTGGATACAGAGACAGCACAGTGAAGTTTTAACATTGTACATAAGTTACCAGCACATAACTGTACATATCACCAGCTTATGAACTTTTATTAATCCTTTTACTAAACTTTTTATTAGAACGCCAGCCAAATTTTTAACGTCATAGACGTGTGCCTCGAAGAAATAAGCGGGGGAGCTATAAGATACAACAACAACAACAACAACAATGGCAATATAAGGCGTTACAAACAATTGTTATAATAATTCAGAGATGAAAGAATCTACTTTAGTAGAAACCGTCCTCTGTCCGAATTTTCCACTATTTTCCGCATATCAAAGGTATGTCTTTTGTTTAAAGATTAATAAAGGCATTTTTTTGCTTGTTTGATTTGAGGTTTTAGAGTAACAGTCAATTAAATAATGTATACCCCTTTAAACCCCTTTTACTATATAAAAGTGGGGTACACGTGGGTCAGAATTATATAGGTGTGTTATCGTGATGACGAAGTTAACAAACGTGCTTTAATTTAACAATGAGTTGGCGCGTGCCCGTCATCCCCCACTATGTGTTAATCTTTAAAGTGTCAATCATGTGTAACCCTTAAAGTGCCAATCATAATATTGAAGATAGCAATTTGATTAATTAAAATATATAAATAAATAAATAAATAAATAAAGTAACAGTCTCATCATTGTTCACTTTTTGTGATTGATTCGATAGACAATTTTTGTGGTGTCTTGATTTATGTACAGTTTTATTAACTCTTAAAGTGTAAATCATAACTAGTGCAGATGACATTTTCCAGGTTTTGAGTTGATTAATTTCGAAAACACGTCTATTAAAAGATATTGAAAATTTTACCACCAAAATATGAAAGTATTCAGATAAAAAAAATGCTACTTTTCGTATTTCTTCTCGAAACATAAATTGATGGAATCGTTAGTTCCACCTCAGCGAGGCGGTTCTTACGACAAACAACAATACATGTTTTAGCAGAAATAATGATCCATATTTTACTACATAAAAGTGGGTAATATGGGGTGTTTTTGTGATTTGATCATAAAACTATTGCAGCCCATTCACATATTAAGTGCATGCCCCATTTTAATAAATAAATAAATAAATAAATAAATAAATAAATATGCCGTATCTGTAATCACCTTCTGTGACCGACTTTTAAGGCACTTTTTATATCTTTCTTGAATTCTTAAAGTGTCAACCATAGCTCGACAAACAACATTTTTCGAAATTGTGTTAAAATTGTTTTGGACAAACATTACAGCTGATTCAAATATGAGCGAAATGTCCTTGTATTAATAAATACATTTCTTTTTTTTTTTCTTTTTTTTTTGGGGGGGGGGGTACGGCCCTTTCAAGATTATTTCACTCATATCGAGCCGATAGTTAAACAGAGGTTGGCGAAAACCGGAATACCCGGAGAAAAAACACCTGACCTTCCGTTGCAGAACTTGGCGTCTCACATGTGACCTGAGCGAGGCTCGAACCACAGCGGTGAGAGACCTAATGATCACAAGGTCCGTATAAATGAATAAATAAATAGGCTTATCTGTGTTTACACATTATGTAACTTTTATGGCGTCCTTTCAATTATTCAGGGAATATCTTATACAATATACTGTATATCGGTATAGTGTTAACTCTTAACGTGTCAATCATGACTTGGGAAGACAACATTTTTCAAAATGTGTTTACCTATAAGTTACTTTTTATGGCGTCCTTTTAATTATTCAGATAATATCTTATACAATATACTGTATATCGGAGTAATGTTAACCCATAAGGTGTCAATTATGACTGTGGCAGACCATCACGAAAATTTGACCCCCTATAACCCCACTTTCTAATAGTAAAACTTGGGTTTGCAGGGGTATACATTATTTTTCTTATTTCTTCTTAAAAACATAGATTGTGGATACTCGTGAGAGCCGACTTGAGCAGAAATAAGAAAAATATCATTTTTTTTTTTCATCTGAAAATTTTCATTTTTTGGTGGTAAAATTTACAATGTATATGTATAGGCGTGTTTTCGTCATGGAACAAAATTGGTTTTAATGTAAGAACTTTCTCATCTGAGTTCATCTCGGCCCCCGCCCATAGGGGCTTGAAGAAATATATGGGCTGCATGATGCTTCCACGCAGAGTTGAATCCGGCCCGCACAATAGTACTGGTAAACCGCTTAGAGGATCTAAGCCTGCATGTCCAGGAACCGCGGTGCGAGGCGGATGCTAATAAACCCTATTGGTTTCATTTGGCGACAGGGCTTGAGATGTCATTTCATCTCAATGTCGGGTAAAAGTCCCACAAAATTGTAAGCAACGTCTCCAAAATGACCTTTACTGTGTTGACGGGGACGTTAAACCTCAAATCAAACAAACAAACAAAATCTGAGTTCATCTTGATCGAGTCTTAAAGGCGTGTGTACGTGATTGGCTAACAATATTTTTCATGGCGTTATTTATTTAAATAAATAGATAAAATAAATGCATAAAAAGATCGGAGTCTAGAGATTACACCTATCATATTTGACCTCAATCCTTATTTAGAATCACTGGACAAGAGACTGACAAGAGATATAGACCCAATATCCTATATGTAAAAAAAAATAAAAAATAAATAAATAAATAATAAAAAACAACAACAAAAAAAAAATACTACTACTACTAATAATAATAATAATATTGATAATTATAATTATTATTATTATTATTATTACCATTATTAAGCAATTCTACATAATGTAGCTCTTCAATATGTTAAATATGTTCGTTCATACTAGATGGCTCGAAATGAAAAGGCATGGTTGTTACTTCAAGAAGTTCTTTTTCACATTTAGAAAGCCTTAATTTGAGCACTACTTAAGCGCTCCTTTGAATACCTACAGGTAGATCAAAGTGTCATATCTGCAGATATATGATTAATGATTCCCTGAGGTCAGCGACTAGAGACAAAATATTGGCTATTCTGTACCTTGATCCCAGTGGTGTACAGGGAGATAACTCGAATATCTCGCCCAGATAGGTTTTAACGGAAATTCACGACTTATTCCGATCGCCGCCTATGAAGGAAAAAGTTCGGTATGAAGTGCAATTTGTTACACAAAATTCACAGGTAAATGTGTGTGACAAATTACTTTTATTACATTCTATTCTTCCAATACCTCTGAAACCCCGAGGGGGACGCAAGACGGGTTCCGGCAAACCAAGTGTTGAAGAGTGTTAGCTGAAATAAAAGGAAAGGAAAGTTGGTGAAATGAGTTTGTACAGTGTGAAAGGAGAGTGTTGGTACAGTCAAAAGATAAAATCCAAAATTGGTCTTTTAAGGAGAAGTATGTTAACAAGTCTATGAAATGAACCCACATGGAAATCCAACTTTAACCCTTAACCTGCTGAATATTCAGTTTAGCCACACCCATTTCTGACTTTGAACCAATCATATTATTTGGTGTACTTTATTCCTATAAATACACAAACTGAAAGTCAAACAGTGTAGATCCTGATCAGATGGCTTCTTCAGAAGCCATCTGATCTGGCTCTACACTGTTTGCAAAGATAGCGGTTGTCGTGAACAGAAGGACAAGAGTTAAAGAGAATGTGGAGATTACGAGTGACTATTATTTAGGCTCATAAACATTCATTTTAGGTACTCAAGTGGGGTGTTTCTAATTTTCAACCTGCAATATCCAGAAAAATGCCAGTTGTAGAAATATGATGACAGGGCACTATGTCACATTGGTGTGATATTTTAATGGTACTCTACTATTAAAGTCGTAATAAAGGCAAGAAGCATAGCTGCCTGTGATTGGATTTAAACCAGGGCCACTGGTGAATCCACTGAGACAAACTCTACTCCCTGATAGGTCATTGTCAGAGATTGGTTATAGACCTTTTAGCTACGAATAACCTACCAAAGTAGGTAATTGGTAGGAGTTGTGGGCTGTAACAGTACATACACAAAGATACAGATATAACTTTCACTTTTTGCAATCTTACTGAAACCCATAAGGTGCCAGCCATAACAATTGTCGTCTACTTTGTCATATACCGGTAACTTTAAGTCATTTTTGCATTTTGGACAGTCTGATCTGGGTCCACACTTTTTGCCTGGATGCAAAAATGTGTTTGAAAAGTTTGCAAGAAGTTGTTGCAGATGACATAAACAGACAACACTTTCAGTTTTATGGCATCTGAAGGGTTAATGGACGCCTTTATAAACCACTATGTTGGATATTTGTCTACCATCTGTTGTCAGTGTCTACATGGCATTGTCAACACTATCTGAGAAACATATTCTCTGAAACCCCTTGGCTCATACCAAACTTAATCGGAAGATCTGAAGATTGCGGGATTTGTAAGATTTTATGTTTGTGTTCATGAACATTTCTTGTCAAGTTTGATTGTTATGGCGATATGCCAAGAGAATTTACATGGAAAATGGCATTTCATGTTATTTCATTTTAGATGTTTTGACAAACCATTTACAAAAATATTCCTTAGATAGCCATTTGGCAGATGTATGATTTTACATGCCATCCTCTCATTTACAGTTTGACCCTTTAAGGGGAATGGGAACACCTGGCACATTTTTCCGCCATTTTTCAAAGGGAGGCAAACTTTCGAGACTTCCTGTTCGCTTTTCTATAAGCCCTGTTGTACTGAAAAAGGGGTCTACTCTTAAAGGAAAGAATTTGCTCCTCTGGAGCAAATTCTTTCCTTTAAGAGTTGACCCCTATTGGCATGGGAGACAAAAATACTTTGGCAGGAGTTACCTCCCCTGAAGGTGTTCCCATTCCCCATAAATGCCAAGAAAAAATGCATCTTAAAATGTTGTTTGTTTATGCCGTCTGCTGCATCTTCTTGCAAACTTTTCAAACATCTTTTTACAACCAGGCAAACAGTGTGAACCTTGATCAGACTGCTCCTAGAGGAGCAGTCTGATCAAGGTTCACACTGTTTGCAAAATGACTTTGAAAGTAACCAGCAGGCAGCAGCCAACCAGACAATAGTTTTGTTTTGATTGACATCATAGTAAGGACTGAAGTCTGTTCTTTTATCTAGGAGCAGTCTGATCTGGATCTACACTGTTTGCAAAATGACTGAAAATAACCAGCAGACAGCAAACTAGAGAACAGCTGTTTTGATTGACAGCCTAAACCTTGTTCTGCTGAGCCCGGATATGCCTTTTCTTTGAAACAAAGTAGATCCAGATCAGATGGCTTCTGAAGAAGCCATCTGATCAGGATCTACATTGTTTGTCATTCAGATTGTGAATTTGTTGTAATAATTTGCATCAAGTAATCTGATTGGTTGATAATCAGTAGTGGGTGTGGCATATATGAATATTCAGCAGGACAAGGGTTAATAAGGGTTAAACTCTGTTCTTTTACATTTCAGATGATCTTGATTGTACCATTGAAACAATACCAGGTATGTTTGGTAGCAACAGTTACCATGACTACAAGATAGTACAATCAGGACAGGAGTGTGTTCTGCAATGTATAAGAGGCAGGAACTGTGATGCGGTAGCGTTGAAGAGTCTTGAGGTTGGCCTGTACTGCTTTATGTACACAGATGAGGAGTATATAGATACACCTGATCAAGAAGCTACTACATACAGGACAAATTGCCCATCAGAGCCAGGTGAAATATTCTGTTCTTTAACCCTTGTGCTGCTGAGCCATGTGAGATAATGTCTTATCCTTCAAACAATAAAGATCCTGATCAGATGGCTTCTTCAAAAGCCATCAGATGGCTTCTTCAAAAGCCATCTGATCAGGATCTTCATTGTTTGTGGAGCGCTGTGGTGCAGTGGTAAAGTATCGGGCTCGGGCTCGAGAGGTACCGGGTTCGAACCCCACAAGCGGCAAGTGTTGTTTCCTTGAGCAAGAGATTTTATCCACATTGCGTAGTACTGGTTTCTACCCAGGAAAAGAGGGCCACATGGAAGATTAGTACTAGTTATCCCCACGCTTTTCGAAGAAAAAGTGGGGATGTTGTTATTGTCTTCGTCGTCCGTACGTCCGTCCGTCCGTCTTACCGGGCAACTCCTCCCACACTTTTACAGCTAGAAACTTTAAACTTTGGGAACTGATAGGTCTTTGGTCTGAGGAGTGCATGACACTTTCGGAATTTTGATCCTACCCCTAGGGGCCAGGCCAGGGGGTGGGGTGCCCCGGGGGTAAAATATCAAAGTTTCCAGAACCTGGTTGTGTGACATATCAAACCGAACGGCATAATGAGTAGAATACATAACAATCAAAATTTGATCCCTAGGGTCAGGTTTGAGGTCACCAGAGGTCAAAAACTTGGATTTTCACCCCCATAACCCCCTTTTTAACGATTACCGGATAACTCCTCCTACGCCGTTTCAGATAGAAACATGCAACTTTGGGAACTGATAGGTCTTTGGTCTGAGGAGTGCATGACACTTTCGGAATTTTGATCCTACCCCTAGGGGCCAGGCCAGGGGTGGGGTGCCCCAGGGGTAAAAAATAAAAGTTTCCAGAACCTGGTTGTGTGACATATCAAATCGAATGGCATAATGAGTAGAATACATAACAATCAAAATTTGACCCCTAGGGTCATGTTTTAGGTCACCAGAGGTCAAAAACTTGGATTTTCACCCCCATAACCCCATTTTTAACGATTACCGGATAACTCCTCCTACACCGTTTCAGATAGAAACATGTAATTTTGGGAACTGATAGGTCTTTGGTCTGAGGAGTGCATGACACTTTCGGAATTTTGATCCTACCCCTAGGGGCCAGGCCAGGGGGTGGGGTGCCCCGGGGATAAAAAATCAAAGATTTCAGAACCTGTTCATGTGACATATCAAATTGAACGGCATAATGAGTAGAAAACATAACAATCAAAATTTGAACCCTAGGGTCATGTTTGAAGTCACCAGAGGTCAAAAACTTGGATTTTCACCCCCATAACCCCCTTTTTAACGATTACCGGATAACTCCTCCTACGCCGTTTCAGATAAAAACATGAAACTTTGGGAACTGATAGGTCTTTGGTCTGAGGAGTGCATGACACTTTCGGAATTTTGATCTTAAGATTGGGTGGGAGTTGCAATTGAGAACTTATATAGTGGCGTATCTTTAAAAAAGCGTGGGGATATGCGATGGCGTGCCATCGACTGCGCGATTCTAGTTTACTAAATGTGTTACCCTCTATAAATAAGGTCGATTATTATTATTATTATTGTCATTCAGTTTATGAATTTGTCATAATAATTTGCATCAAGTAATCTGATTGGTTGATAATCAGTAGTGGGTGTGGTATATTGAAATACTCAGCAGGACAAGGGTTAATTATACTTTTAACTGCAATTATGTCCCCCCACCCGAAAGGGAGGGGGACATATTGGTTTTGGTGCGAATTCTGTCGGTGTCAGCGTCGGCGTTGGCATCGGCGTTGCCTCTTGTCTGCACTCTATCTCCTGAATGGATGGATGGATTTTGATTAAACTTACACAGATACACCATTGGGAGGGGGAAAAGTACTTATTAGATTTTGGTGACCTTGGTCTAATTTTCAAGGTCACAGTGCTCAAAACATTGTCGAATTTTAGGCCAAAAAAGCTTGTCTGCACTCTATCTCCTGAACCAATGGATGGATTTTGTTCAAACTTGGTACATAGTAAAATTGGTCTCAAGAACTGATTAGATTTTGGTGACCTTGACCTAATTTTCAAGGTCACCACGGGACTAAGACTGTTAAAAATAAGCTTGTCTGCACTCTATCTCCTGAACCAATGGATGGATTTGGTTCAAACTTGGTACATAAAGTAAGTGGGATAGTCTCTAGAACTGATTAGATTTTGGTGACCTTGACCTAATTTTCAAGGTCACCACAGGACTTAGACTGTTAAAAATAAACTTGTCTGCGCTCTATCTCCTGACCCGATGGATGGATTTGGTTCAAACTTGGTACATAGTATAATTGGGATGGTCTCAAGAACTGATTAGATTTTGGTGACCTTGACCTAATTTTCAAGGTCACCACAGGACTAAGACTGTTGAAAATAAGCTTATCTGCACTGTTTCTCCTGAACCAATGGATGGATTTGGTTCTAACATGGTATATAATATAAGTGGGAATGGCTTAAGAACTGATTAGATTTTGGTGACCTTGACCCAATTTTCAAGGTCACCACAGGACTTAGACGTTAAAAAATAAGCTTTCAGCACTCAGTCTCCTGAATGAGTTGATGAATAGAATTTTTGCAAGAAGACCACATACAAAAGAAACCACTCAGTTTCCTGAATGAGTGGATATATAGAATTTTTGTAAGAAGACCATATACAAAAGAAATGTCAAGATGCTCTGGACTTCAAACTGGTGGGGGGACATATGTTTTCCTCTGAAAACACTGTTCTAGTTATTAATGCAATTCTGAAGCATTAGCGATCACCACAGAGAATTTTTTTTGAAAATGTGATTCTTGTTGATTTAGAGGCTTTCAGCATTTTAACTGTGTATAAATACTTGGGTTTAACTCAGGTTTACATCAGGAAAACAGTTTGTAATGTTACTTTAACAAAATTAATGCTTCACCTGATAATGTCTACAGTTAAGCTAAGCTGGCGTCACATCATCTATAGTTATATTGGTGCTAAAAGTGAGCTCATCAAGGTCTTAACCCTTGTCCTGCTGAGCCCGGATATGCCTTATCTTTCAAACAATGTAGATCCAGATCAGATGGCTTCTTCAGGATCTACATTGTTTGTCATACAGATTGTGAATTGGTTGCAATAATTGCATCAAGTAATCTGATTGGTTGATTATCAGTGATGGGTGTGGCATATGTGAATATTCAGCAGGTCAAGGGTTAAGGATGTGCAAATGTGTGTGACATAATTTCTTACAGACATTAATTACTGTCATGCAACTGACAACAAATAAACAGAAGATACCCTTGTCTGTCCATCTGTCTTTGTCCATGTCAGAGATGATGCCAGCAATTTGTGTTGAGATTACAAAATTTTAATCCCCCTGAACCCCACTTTTATACAGTAAAGGCATTTCTAACGAGTACCCACAATCTATATTTTGATCGAGGCGGTTCTAATGAATACCCACAATCTATATTTTAGAGCAGAAATAAGAAAAATATCGAGGCGGTTCTAACAAATACCCACAATCTATTTTTTAGGGCAGAAATAAGAAAAATATCACAATTTTTCATCATATAATTATCCCCACGTTTTTAAAAAAAAATGTGGGGATATTGTTATCGCCTCTGTCCGTCTGTCTGTCCGGCTATCTCCTCCTAAACCGTTAATCGGAATTCAACCAAATTTGGTATGCGAGTTGCTTACATGAATGGCTTGCGCAAGAGCACATTTTTTTTTGTCCCCGCCCCCAGGGCCCCTGGGGAGGGGTCAAAAGGTCAAATATCAATAAAATTCAATTACAAAGTCAATTTTGAAGATTTTGATGCCAAACTTTGCACATGTACTTAGTTATGAAAAAAGTAAAACATATTGAACGGGATTTTGGCTGTGACCCCTAGGTCACGCCCTGGGGGTCGGACTTGGGGGGGGGGGGGGTCGGGGGTCAAAATTAAAGTTTTTCAGAACATAGTCATGTTGCATATCTATGCAAAGGGGATAATGGGTAGAATAAACTACAAGTAAAATTTTGACCCTGGGGTCAGATTGAGGCCCTGGGAGAGGGGTCAAAGGGTCAAAATTTAAGTTTTTTGGAACATAGTCATGTGGCATATGAAATTGAAGGGCATGATTAGTAGAATATAATACAGGTAATATTTTGACCATGGAGTCAAATTAGGGCCCAGGGTGAGGGGTTTTCGGTACTTGGCCCCTCTGTAGAAAACGTGGGGATTTGCGATGGCGTGCCATCGACAGTATTCTAGTTTTTTTTATATTTTTATTTTAGCAGTAAAGTTCACAATGTATATGTATAGGCATGTCTGAGTCCTCTAGTTAAATGATTAATTAAATTAATAAATTGATCCATTAACAAAATGCACACTCTTATCAACCTCTGGGGTTTAGGGGTATACACTATTTTCCTTATTTTTGCCAAAAAAACTGGATTGTTGGCCAATCTTTGGAACTGCCTCAATAAAAATCTGTGTTTGGCCTAGAAATAAGATAAACATCAAACATTTCCATCTGAAAAATGCTGGTTCTAGAGATGTGAAAGATGCCTTTAGGCGAGTGGATACATCATCATGGAAGGCAACTCCTGCAAAAGTATTTTTGTCTCTCATATCAATAGGGTTCAACTCTTAAAGGAAAGAATTTGCTCCTGAGGAGCAAATTCTTTCCTTTAAGAGTTGACCCCTTTTTCATTGGGACCGAACCTATAAAACAGTGAACAGGAAGTCCCAAAAAGTGTCTCCCTTTGAAAAATGGAATAAAAATCTGCTAGGTGATTCATTCCCCTGAAGCATACAGATGTGTTATCTTAATGTTTTCAGACAGAATAAGGCTTGATATTATAATGGGAAGAAGATTTACTTAAAATCACATTCTAACACAGTGCACCTATATAGGCAATGAAATTGAACTGTGTTTCATCATGCAACAATTCACCATTCTAAAGAGTGTAAAGAGTGACATCATTAAAAGCCGCGGTTTGATGATTCACTAGCAGATTCCTTAGCATTAGTGGGTGTAATGTCAATTTCCTGCACCAAAACATTATAAAAGGACATAAGGACATAAATGCATGTGTTACAGTCAATAATTTTTCTGGATTTCTTCTATCAATGTCGAATGTTGTTAGAATTTGAAGGAACTGACAACATTATTGCCGATTTTTGCATGTTAGAATCGAAATAGATCAGCTCTAGTCTGTGATTTGTTGAGTAATAAATCACAGTTTGTCAGTCTGTTGTAAGTAGACAAATGATGCACCCTACAAGCTTGTGATTTGATCTACATTACAACTGACCTCCAAACTGTGATTAATTACTCCCAACAAATCACAGTTAAAGCCGATCTATTTCTTAATCAATGTTTTGAGTAAAAATAACTGCATGAACCCCAATGTTGAAATGGACTCCTCCTGTATGTAACAGGGAAGATTCCATTCAGTACAAAATGGTTTTAAGTAAATCCCTTGTGACACAGCAAATCTGTTTCTGAAATGAGTGCCTCATTACATTGATATTTGCATGCTTTCAGAGCCAGTCTGTTCTACAGTAAAGGAAACCAATGTTTATGGTGGGGAGCAACGCTATGCTAGTGTTCCAGTTGACACTGTCTCACAGTGTGAGAGTCACTGTCTTCATCACGATAACTGCAAGATGGCTGCCTACAGAGAATTACCCTCTGGCGTGTCATGTGACCTGTATGATCATCACGTGGAACCAGTCAAAGCTGAGCACAGTGTTCTTATTACAAAAACATGCCCTGAAGGTAATACAGTGAGATCCGATTGGTTTATAACCTCTGTCTTGTGGTTCCTATGCTTCACGTGAACAAGTCCGTGAAATGAAGACCCCCCTTTTTTTTTATAGAGAAAACTGGGGTTTTGTTCCAAGACATAGGTTGTGGGTACTCGTTAGAACCGCCTCAATGAGGCGGTTCTAGCGAGCACCCACAACCTATGTTTGCAGTATTTATAAGAAAAATATCACGGATTTTCATCAGAGAAGTAGCCAATTTATAGATGTGACAAAATGCACTATGTTGCACAGGTTTGTTATCACAATGGTCACAAGTGATATCTGATTCAGAAATTTCAAATATTAACTTGCCTTTCTTTGTAAGCAATGAAGATCCAGATCAGATGGCTTTTCCTTTCTTTGCAAACAGTGTAGATCCAGATCAGATGGCATCAGAAGCCATTTGATCAGGATCTCCATTGTTTTTTTAGCTCACCTGTCACGTAGTGACAAGGTGAGCTTTTGTGATCACATTTTGTCTGTCGTCCGTGCGTGCGTAAACAATTTCTTGTCCGCACGATAGCATCTTCATTTAGGATTTGATTTTAACCAGACTTGCACACAACTTGTACCACCATGAGATCTAGGTTCCTTTCTTGAACCAGCCATATCCCATCATGTGTTACGGAGTTATGGCCCCTGAAAGGGCAAAAATTGCCTATTTTGGTCTTGTCCGCACGATAGCATCTTCATTTATGATTTGATTTTAACTAGACTTGCACACAACTTGTACCAACATGAGATCTGGGTTTCTTTCTCGAACCAGCCATATCCCATCATGTGTTACGGAGTTACGGCCCTTGAAAGGGCAAAAATTGCCTATTTTGGCCTTGTCTGCATGATAGATGTTTCATTTATGATTTGATTTTAACTAAACATGCACACAATTTGTACCACCACAAAATCTCGGTCAAGTTCGAATATGGGTCATGTCGGGTCAAAAAGTAGGTCAGTAGGTCAAATCAGAAAAAAAAACCTTGTGAAGACACGAGAGGCCACAGTTTTGGTCCGATCATCATCAAACTTGCCCAGAATGATCATCTTGACAATATCTCAGTCAAGTTCGAATATGGGTGTTGTCGGGTCAAAAAGTAGGACAGTAGGTCAAATCATAGAAAAACCTTCTGAACACACTAGAGGCCCCAATTTATGTCCAATCATCATCAAACTTGCTCAGAATGATCATCTTGATAATATCTTGGTTAATTCGAATATGAGTCATGCCGGGTCAAAAAGTAGGTCAGTAGGTCAAATCAAAGAAAAACCTTGTGAATACACTAGAGGCCCCAGTTTTGGTCCAATCATTATCAAACTTGCCCTGAATGATCATCTTGACAATATCTCAGTCAAGTTTGAATACGGGTCATGTCGTGTCAAAAAGTAGGTCAGTAGGTCAAATCATAGAAAAACCTTGTGAACACATTAGAGGCCTCAGTTTTGGTCCGATCATCATCAGACTTGCCCAGAATGATCATTTTGACAGTATCTCGGTCAAGTTCGAATATGGGTTATGGCGGGTCACAAAGTAGGTCAGTAGGTCAAATCATAGAAAAACCTTGTGAATACACTAGAGGCCACAGTTTTGGTCTGATCATCATAAAACTTGCTCAGAATGATTATCTTGAGAACTTCTCTGTCCAGTTTGAATATGGGTCATGTAGGGTCAAAAAGTAGGTCAAATCAGAGAAAAACCTTGTGAACACACTAGAGGCCACAGTTTTGGTCAGATCATCATCAAACTTGCCCAGAATGATCATCTTGCCAATATCCGGATCAAGTTTGAATACGGGTCATGTCGGGTCAAAAAGTAGGTCAGTAGGTCAAATCAAAGAAAAAACTTGTGAACACACTAGAGGCCACAGTTTTGGTCCGATCATCATCAAACATGCCCAGAATGATCATCTTGACAATATCTCAGTCACTTTCAAATATGGGTCATGTTGGGTCAAAAAGTAGGTCAGTAGGTCAAATCATAGAAAAACCCTCTGAACACACTGGCGGCTACAGTTTTCGTCCGATCATCATCAAACTTGCTCAAAATGATCATTTGACAATATCTCGGTTAATTTCGAATATGGGTCATGTCTGGTCAACATGTAGGTCAGTAGGTGAGATTGTTGAAAAACCTTGTGAACACACAAGGGGCCCAAGTTTTGGTCCGATCATCATCAAACTTGCTCAGAATGACCATCTTGACAATATCTGTGTCAAGTTTGAATATGGGTCATGTTGGGTCAGAAAGTAGGTCAGCAGGTCAAATCATATAAAAACGTTTTGAACACTCTAAGAGGCCACAGTTTTAGTCAAATCATCATAAAACTTGCTCAGAATGATCATCTGGACAATATCTCAGTTAAGTTCGAATATGGGTCATGTCAAATCAAAAAGTAGATCAGTAGGTTATTTTGTCATAACTTTTGAACCGTTTGAGTTAGAGCATTCATATTTGGCATGTAGGTTCCTTCTGACAAGGGCTTCCCACTCATAAAGATTTGACCTGTGACCATGACCTGTGACCTACTTAATCATACCTTTTGAACCACATGAGATAGAGCCTTCATATTTGGCATGCATGTTCCTAGTTACAAGGTTTTCTCAACCATTTAAAACTTTTGACCCATGACCTTGACCTTTGACCTACTTTGTCATAACTTTTAAAGCATTTGAGATACAGCCTTCATATTTAGCATGTAGGTTCCTTGCGACAATGTTGCTTAGATGATCCTCTACCAAAAAGGCTAAAACAATCCCACTCGGATGAACAAAATGGCCATCGGAGGTAAAAATAGAAAAATATTGTAAATTTGATTCAAACGGAAGTTCCCAGGAATGTTGCCAAGGTTACTCCCCTACCAAATAAGCTAAAATCACTCTGCTGATGAACAAGATGGCCACAAGAGCTAAAAATAGAATGTACTCGAGACAGTGACACACAGGTGAGCAAACCTGGGCCCTCTTGTATTGTTTCAAGTTTCAATGTTCCATGCTAATCAGTAAAGATAATGCAACAGCCATTTTGGCGGATTGTTAAAGAAAAGAAAAAAGTAATATGAAAATGTGAATTTTATCATTTCAGACATATCATTTTGTAATTTGATTTGAAAATTACAGATATCCATATCTCTCAAAATTTCTTGAGCTGAGGGGTTGTCATATAAAAAAAATCACAGATTTCCACCAGGAATTTGTCCGATGCATGAGATAACTGCATATGTCTGTCCTGATTAGCTGTTGTGACCCTGGTGCAACCTAGTGTATTTTTTTCTAATCCCAAAATGACAAACTTTCTGATGAAAATCCTTGATATTTTTCTTAAACTGCGAACATAGTTGTGAGTGCTCATTAGAACTGCCTCATCGAGGCAGTTCTAAAGCACCCACAACCTATGTCAAGGAAAAGAAGAGAAATAGTGTATACCCCCATAAACCCCAGTTTCGTCTGTATAAAGTGGGGTTTAGGGGGTGTTCATTTCACGGACTTGTTCATGTGATGGATCATGAAAATTACCTTGTTGCTGAAAACAATTCCACAGTTCATGAATCATACTCTGGTAACAACTAGTTCATAAGAAGCACAACTTGGCCTTTTGTAGCATCACCTGACAGCATCGGTGTTGCTTCATTTCTTTGGTTAAAATTTAGACATGACATTGTTAAATCTTAAAATGTATGTTGGTTAAATTCAGTAAAATTCCTACTTTAAGACCACTTTTGAAAAGTCCCACCAGAGGTCACTGTATGCAGATAACACAAAGAAAGACTATCTGAAACCTACTAAATAAGCTTTATGAAGCAGAATTATTATTAATTTTAGGTGGTCTTAATGGTGGAATTTCACTGTATATGGTTCTGTTGGTATTATGAAAACACGCCTACACAATTACATTGTTAACTTTTGCTGGGGTCGGCAACATTCTTTTGTGGAGATTGATCATGAAATATTTTCTACGGTCATTCTCTCCCTTCTGCTGATTCAAGAAGGGCAGTTGTCAGTTTCTGGCGAAAGAATGTGCACTGTACTGGTTAACCGCTTACGTATAAGCCTGCCCAGGAAAAGTGTGGATAGGTAAACTGACCGGCTCAAAAATGACCATAAATAGTGTTGACTGGGCCATTAAACTCCAATGCAAACAAACAAAACAAACATTGTAAACTTTACCGCCACAAAAATGAAAATTTTAATATGAAAAACTGTGATACTTTTCTTATATGTGCTCAAAATATAGATTGTGGGTACTTCTTAGAACCACCTCATCTAGGGGGTTCTAACGAGTACCAACAATCTATATTTTAGAGAGATTGTGGGTACTTGTTAGAACCCCCTCATTAAGGCGGTTCTAACGAGTACCAACAATCTATATTTCGAAAGAAATGGCAGAAATAAGAAAAATAAGGCTTTCCCCTGCAAACCCAAGTTTTACTATATAAAAGTGGGGTTCAAGGGGGTAAAAATTATAAAGGCGTGTTTTCGTGGTGTGGCATGTTTTTGTTCTGGATCAATCAGAATTCTAAGTAGAAGTAAAACAAAGATCAGGAATTGATACAATTAACTTACTCCACCCATAAAAGACACCAAAGGGAAAGAAATACAAACATTAAGCGACCAGACCATAATGGAAACCTAAACAAAGGAAGGCCATAAGGACAGTTACTTTCCCACAAAATGGCCATATGGCCATCCAAAACCAAAAGACACAAGTGATACACACAGTAAGTAACAAACAACAACATAAATAAATCGCCACAGAAGAGCTGCCTTGGAACGGTCAGTGGAAGATTTCCACTGGGGGGCTTAAATCGATTTTACGTGGCCACAATCCTCGCCCTTACTTCCGTCGCGATTTAGACAAATAATTTGTTCAGTCCGCATGAAGGCCTCCTAACTCATCAGTGCAACATCTCCGTGAACACAAAAATCAAAGAACCACAGAGGTGAGACAACAGTGAGGACTCGACAGCAAGAAACCACTGAAATGCTGGAGCAAAAGAAAACCAACAGTTAGACTCTGACTGGATTTTAGTTTTATTCAAAAACTAATGCAGAGTTCTGCTATCTTTCAGATGATCTGTCCTGCTGGATGATAGAACAGGCTAATACTATGGGAGGAAGTGCATACGATAGAAGAGCCAGTGGACTGACTTCCTGTACTGAGTGTCGGGCACTGTGTGAGCGGTATTCCAGCTGCACCGCTGTAACGTGTAAAGATGAAATGAACTCGGGTGTCAGATGTTATTTCTACAGTATGGACAATTATATGCCATCAGAATCAGATATGATCTCTTGGAAGAAAAAGTGTCCAGAAAGTAAGTATTGTAACCTTTATCCTGCTGAATAAATTAATTTAGCCACACCCATTTCTGATTATCAGCTGGTCAAATTACTTGATTAATGTATTAGTTCAATTTACAACATGCATGACTGTAGATCCTGATCAGATGGCTTTTACAAAGAAAATATTTTTTTTTTTTGTTTTTCAAATAAAGTTAAGATTTTGAAATAACTCCTCCTGACACCCTTAAATGGATTCCTGCTATAGATATGTTGGGATATTCCATTCAGTACAAAAATAGACAAAGGATGTTGCTGTCTAGAAGTATCACATATTATATGTTCTTATATCTGTAGAAATAAAGTCTATGTTAATGCATTGTATGTGGGAAACCCCTTAAGGGGTACCTCGGCAAACAGTGCAGGCCCAGATCAGACGCCACAGAATGCGGCGTCTGATCAGGGCCTGCACTATTTGCTGACAGAATTTTCCATAAAAATAGAATGAAAATGAAAAAATAGGCCTGACACCCCTTAAATGACAAATGAACTTGTCCAACATATAGCAATGGAAGAGTCCACTAGCATGCAATGGGTTACAAAATGTACCTTTTTATTTGTTTCATTTTTCAGTTTCAAAGCCAACTTGCTCTATGAAGAAAACAGGTGGAATGCTAGGGGGAGACAACTTCTACTTATCCCTCTATACAAACTCTATTACATGGTGTCAGCTGGCTTGTGTAAGAGATGAGTGGTGTATGTATGCCAGTGCACTGCCAATATTTGGTTGGTTCCCGTGCCTGCTGTATAGCAAAGGGAACTGGGAAGCAGCAGCTGTGGAAGGAGCTGTGTTCTATGAAAAACATTGTGAACAAGGTATGTGAGTTTAGATGCATCCTATAAATAGTCTTAACCTTTGTTCTGCTGAAAAGATTAATTTTGCCACACCAATTTCTGACTCTCAACAAATCAGACTACTTGGTGTAATGTATTTTTAAACTGCATTCACAAGCTGAATGACTGCATTAATGACATACAGTGTAGATCCTGATCAGATCTGGATCTACACTGTTTGCAAAGGTAGTGGTAGTGTTCAACAGAGCAAGGGTTAAAATCTGGTCCTTAGTTTATATAACTTTTTTGTTGTGCTCAAATTTGTTTCCAGCATTTCATTATGAAAAGACGCCCATACAAATACATTGTAAATTTTACAACCCAAAAATGACAATTTTGAGATGAAAAATTGTGATATTTTTTCTTAATAAATAATATAGATCCCTGCAAACTCCAGTTTTCTCTATATAAAGTGGGGTATAGCAGGGTCTTCATTTCACAGACCTGCAAACCCCAGTTTTCCTATATAAAAGTGGGGTTGAAGAGGGTCAAATTTATATAGGCGTGTTTTCGTGATGTGTATATGAATGAGCACTACAGCCATCAATCTCTGCTGATCTAGACATATAAAATATCTTTTCAGCAGTACAAAATGATGCCCAGTTGAATCATTCACAAAGAAATTTTAGCTAAAAGAATTAGCTAAGAAATTAACTTAGAATTTTATAAATTATGTTACAAAATTGTCGGTAAATGGAGTTTATTATGAATGTTCATATAAGAATTTTTAAGTTTTCCTATAGGAGAAATATTTACCTTTGCCTCCCATGTCACTGGGTGATTTTCTAAAAAGGAAAGTCCTGTGGGAGTACTGCATTAAATCTTTCAGCCCTCTAGGCCAGTACAGCTACCAAAGGCAAACATTGTGGACTAATGAGATGTCTCATAAAGACCACCATGTTTATCAACGCACTGAAAGTACTGGTGGGTCTGTTGTCTCTGCATTACGAAAACACGCCTATTGAAATATATTGTAAATTTTACGACCGAAAAATGCAGATTTTGACATGAAACATTGTGATATCTTTCTTATTTCTGCTTAAAATATAGATTGTGTATACACAATAGAACCGCCTCATTGAGGCAGTTCTAACAAGTACCCACAGTTTCATTTAACTGTTACATTCCTGTACTGAAAGCAAACAGTGAAGATCCTGATCAGATTCTGCATTCTGCAGTTTCAGATCTGGGTCTTCACTGTTTGCCATTTCCAGTGCTTGATTCCAGCCCAGATTCTGTAGATAACTCTCTTACACAACACTATGATCTCACAGCAATATTTAAATAACTGTTCGCCCTGCCCATCGGGGGTTGGAGAAATAGATTAGGCTGCGTGGTGCTTCCAAGCATAACTGACCACACGTGAGTGCTGGTAAACAGCTTAAAAGGACTAAGACTGCCCAGGCAAAGTGGTGTGAGTCAGACCGTCCAATGCATATAAACCTTTCTGTTTCATTGGTCATTCATCTCAATGTCGGGTAAAAGTCCCACAAAATTGGAAGCAACATCTCCAAAATGACCTAAATAGTGTTGACTGGGACTTCAAACCTCAATTCAAACAAACAAAATTTAAATAACTGTTACTCGGATTTCCTACAAATTAGTGATAGTCACATAGACTTCAGCACTGAAAAGCTTCTTTGCTTAGTAACTTTAGGTTCAACCCATACACTGTCTCTTAACCCATTTAGTACCAGTAACCCCAAAATGGGTACCCTGGCAAACAGTGCAGGCCCAGATCAGATGCCGCAGATGCGGCGTCTGATCAGGGCCTCCACTGTTTGCTAAAAGTTCAGTCATTTTCCAAATAAATTTTGATGAAAACACAACCTGACACCCCTAAAT
This sequence comes from Lucinisca nassula, assembly GCA_963580285.1. Lineage (NCBI taxonomy): Eukaryota > Metazoa > Mollusca > Bivalvia > Lucinida > Lucinidae > Lucinisca > Lucinisca nassula. Next base: position 168,943,065 of record OY757011.1, read on the forward strand.
TTTGAAATGGACTCCTGCTATATGTGAGGAGGAATATTCCATTTGGTACTAAAAGGGTTAATAGACTATAATCTTGCAGCTGATCAGCTTATTGACTGGGTTGTTTAACTGTCCAACAGTTGAGATAAGGGAAGCAGTGAGGATGTTGGCAATACAGCGAATTACTTCACACCGTTCCAAGTATATAATTTTATCCTAATGTTTGTTTTCTCAAACCATTTAGTGAATCCTGGCCAATGTGACATTAAAGATCTCTGTGCTGGAGAGACTTGTTCTGACCATGGAATATGCCATGATGGTATGTGTGCCTGTGAACCTGGCTATGTTGGTGCCACCTGTCAACACAGGGTAGATAACTGTGATCCAGATCCATGTAGACATGGTACATGTACAAACACAGATAATGGAGGATATTCTTGTGACTGCTATGATGGTTTTGAAGGTTTGTATTCAAATTAATGTAATGGAATTAGTTTATTTACTTGATGATTACTTCTTTGATGCTCTGCATGCTGGGTATTTTTTTTCTTCAGCAGACAACACTTAAGGGGAATGGGAACACCTTCAGGGGATGCAATTCCTGCAAAACTATTTTTGTCTCCAATGTCAATAGGGGTCAACTCTTAAAGGAAAGAATTTGCTCCTAAGGAGCAAATTCTTTCCTTTAAGAGTTGACCCCTTTTTCAGTGGGACAGAGCTTATAGTAAAACGAACAGGAAGTTCCGAAAGTTGTCTCCCTTTGAAAAATGGCAGAAAAATCTGCCAGGTGTTCCCATTCCCCTTAAATATGTTTCTTATTTCTCCTAGAAAACAGGAATTGACATGTCATGCAAATTGTCTCCATAGACAATTTACATGAGATGTCAAGACCTGTTTTCCTGGAAATAAAAGGGCCACCTTTATAAGAGCACCTCCTGTAAAAAAGCGCCAGTCCCAATGATTTTCACTATATAATTTAACTGTATAAGAGTGCTTCAAAGGGCAATCACCTCATATCTGTTCAATTTGAACATTCCAATTAACTTGTTGGATAATCGCTTGTTGTTGACAGAATACAATTATGCCAACTAAATGTGGGAAAGTTGGATTGGAAAAACCGCCTTTTATTTACCTATGTTAACACACTCTCGCAAACTCACAATGTGTCTCGCATAGTCCTGGGTGATTTTCAGTGCTTGATAAAAAAGGAAATTGCCACTGCAGTGAAAAAACACACAAAAAAAAACCAGTTGGTATGTAATTTACAAAACATTCATAAAGAAAAGTATTAGTGTTATAGATTTTAATGTTCCCCGATCCAAATTATTTAAAAAATATACGGAATAACTAGACAGAAAGCGAAACTTGTCACACGGACGTGCGGGCCGAATCTTTCGATGGAAAACTCATCAAAATGCCCTTCTTCAGATCTCGCATTAAATACATGTTTTTTTGTAATATTACTCCTTGGTTCTACTGGCCATTACACTGATTGATCATAACTCGTGTTTACATTTTTGTGAATCACATCCAAACGTTTGGCCGCCTTGTTTTCGGCCTGGATGACGGCCAAGACGGCCCAGGCTCATTTACTCATTTATTCAGTAGTTGAACATTAACCCTGAAACAATAATACTAGTGCACCAGCTATTTTTTTATGCCCCCGCATCATATGATGCCGGGGGCATATAGTTTTTGGGTTTTCCGTACGTGCGTACATGTGTACGTCCGTCTGTACGTGTGTGTGTACGTACGTACGTACGTACGTACGTGATCCTGTAACCTCAGGTTAAAGTTTTTGTAAGAGGTAGAGCCTGAACTTTTAGAACTCATATTTTCCTAACCATTTGATGGAACTGGTTCATCTTTGGTATGATGATAGATATAGGTCCAAAGTTTTATTAAGCAATACCCCCACCCATGCCTGTGACCTCAAGGTCAAGGTCACAGACTTAGAAATTTTCAATGTTAAAGACTCAGGTTAAGGTTTTTGTAACAGGTAGACTTGAATATTTTAGAACTCATATTTTCCAAACCATTTGATGCAATTGGTTCATATTTGGTATGATTATAGATATAGGACCAAAGTTTTATTCAGCGATACCCCCACCCATGCCCATGGCGTCAAGGTCAAGGTCATGGACTTAGAAATTTCCCATGTTAAAGACTCCAGTTAAGGTATTTGTACCTGGTAGAACCTGAACTTTTATGATGGCTTTGGTTCATATGATGATAGATATAGGTACAATGTTTTATTCAGCAATACCCCCACCCATGCCTATAACCTCAAGGTCAAGGTCACAGACTTAGACAATTATAATGTGAAAGATTTTAAATATCTCACATTTTCCAAACTATATTATGGATTTGGCTTATGTATGCTATGATGATAGATACAGGTCCAAATGTTTATTTGGCAATACCCCCACTCATGCCTATGGCTTCAAGGTCAAGGTCACAGACTTAGAAATTTTTAATTAGATATTTTAAGAGTTGATATTTTCCAAATCGTGCGCTTGATTGAGTTGATATTTGATATGATGTTAGATACCTGTCCATTTTATTCAGCAATACCCCCACCCATGCCCATGAGCTCAAGGTCAAGGTCACAGACTTAAAATTTTTTAATTATCCCCGCGCACAACATAGCTCTGGCGTCTATATTTCTTCACTGATTTCAATATAACTTCACACAAATGTTCCTTATGACAATACCTCAAACGAGTTTGACTTTCAAGGTCAATGTCACTGTGGCTATTTTTAGAAAAACTTTGTCATCGCTCTAGCGCCTGCATTTCTTCACTGGTTTCAAAATAACTTCACACAAATGTTCCTTATGACAATATCTCTACCAAGTTCCACTTTCAAGGTCAAGGTCACTGTGGCTATTTTTAGAAAAACTTTGTCATCGCTCTAGCGCCTGCATTTCTTCACTGGTTTCAAAATAACTTCACACAAATGTTCCTTATGACAATTCCTCGAACGAGTTTGACTTTCAAGGTCAAGGTCACTGTGGCTATTTTTAGAAAAACTTTGTCATTGCTCTAGCGCTTACATTTTTTCACCAATTTCAATATTACTTCACACAAATGTTCCTTATGACAATATCTCTACCAAGTTCCACTTTCAAGGTCAAGGTCACTGTGGCTATTTTTAGAAAAACTTTGTCATCGCTCTAGCGACTACATTTCTTCACTGATATCAATATAACTTCACACAAATGTTCCTTATGACAATACCTCGAGCGAGTTTGACTTTCAAGGTCAAGGTCACTGTGGCTATTTGTAGAAAAACTTTGTCATTACTCTAGCGCTTACATTTTTTCACCAATTTCAATATAACTTCTCATAATTGTTCCTGATGACAAGGTCACACACTTAGAAAATTTTGTTGCAACATGGATTTTCGGGGTGAGGCGGGGCCCTTGGCGGGGGCATCTGTGTCGTCTGGACACATTTCTAGTTCATTCAGAATTTCGTTTCTAATTGAACCTTCGTAAGACAACTACCTGTGTATAACCACCAATTTTGCCATTCCTAAAAGTGGCTCTCTTATACAGGGCCTTAATTTCTCTGAAAAAAATAAGAAAATAAAAACTTGGAATATGCCATTTTCTAGTCATGTTCAGTACTTTAACCCTTTCAGTATCAGAAAACCCTAAAAGGGTACCTTGGCAAACAGTGCAGGCCCAGATCAGACGCCGCAGAATGCGGCGTCTGGTCAGGGCCTACACTGTTTGCAAAATGTTAAGCCATTTCCCTAATAAACTTTTAAGAAAAGACAACCTGACACCCCTAAATTTTGAACTGGACTCCTGCTATATATAAGAAGGAAGATTCCATTTGGTACAAAATAGATTAAAGGTTGAAATTTATGACTTTCAGGTGATAGATGTGAGAAAGATATCATTGACTGCACTGCTATGATGTGTAACCAAGATGGTTCTGATCCTGTTCACCCCTGTACTGAGGGCCTGGAAACCTATACCTGCAACTGTAAACCTTCATATACTGGTGAACATTGTGAGGTAAGAAAACAAGGCCTGTAAAATGACCACTCCTCACATGAACTTGTCCATGATAAGAAGACTCCCTATACCCCACTTTATATAGGGAAAATGGGGGTTCACGGGGGTATACATTATTTTTCTTATTTTTACTCCAAGACATAGGTTGTGGGTACTTGTTAGAACCGCCTCAATGACCCACGACCTATGTTTGCAGTATTTATAAGAAAAATATCAGGGATTTTCATCAGAAAAGTAGCCATTTTGGAGATGAGAAATATGCACTATGTTGCAAGAGTGTGTTATCGTAATGTGGTCCTGTTTACCCTCAATTTGAAGGTCTTGAAACCTACACTTGAAATTTTAAAGCTTCATAAACTGGACAGCACTGTGAGGTGGAAAGTCTGGGACTGTTTATACTTGTACAGAGGGACTGGAAACTTACACTTGTTACTGACAGCCTTTATGTACAGGTTGACACTTTGAGAATGTACAGGTCAATACTGTGAGGTAAGAAGTCAGAGCCTGTAATATGACCATGGGTCCTTCATGAAACCTGTACATGCAACTGTAAATCTTCATAGACTGAACATACTTGTGAGGAAAGAAATAGGGCCCAATTATATGACCACTGGTCTTGTTCACCTTCCTGCAGGAGATTTTGTTTGTTTGTTTGATTTGAGGTTTAACGTCCCCGTCAACACTGTAAAGGTAATTTTGGAGACGTTGCTTCCAATTTTGTGGGACTTTTACCCGACATTGAGATTAAATTTCAAGCCCTGTCGCCCAATGAAACCAATAGGGTTTATTAGCATGGACGGTCCGCCTCGCACCGCGGTTTCTGGACAGGCTTAGATCCTCTAAGCGGTTTACCAGTACTAGTGACAAGCATTTTCTAAGTTTTTTTCACCTTTCAGCAAAAAATAAGACTTTGACATTACTTTTGAGGCAGGTGATTAACATGAAATGTTAAGCTGTTTTTTTTTCTGCAGTGCTTGAAAGGTAAAACAAGTAGCTTAATTTACTTTTCTTTCTTCACAACAGATCCAACTATCAGACGCTTGTGATCATGGTGGTACCCGAGGTGAAGATGGACTGTGTTCTTGTACAGATAACTGGACTGGTATTGACTGTAATTGGAGAACAGACCACTGTCGCTCAGATCCTTGTGAAAATAGCGCCCTGTGTATTAGTTTGTCTAGCAGGTTTCATTGTGTGTAAGTTTCAATTTAGATTTTGCACAGCAACCTGAAGTTATTATGCATCATATGTTGATTACGATCTTAAATACTTTATTGGCCCAAATTTGTATGGGATTTCATTTAACTATGAATTATTATTGCCTTATATTCGGTAAAAGTATAAATACAGTGCAATTTCACTATTAAGACCACCTAAAATTAAGACTACATCTGCTTCAAAAAGCTTATTTAGTAGATTGCAGTTATTCTTCCATTGTTTTTTATGCAAACAGTGCCTTGTGGTCAGAGACCACTTTTGAACAGTCCCATAGGTGGTCTTGATGGAAGTTTTTACTGTGATTGATTATTTCAGATGTCCTGAGGGTACTTTGGGAGCTACATGTGTTAGTGAACAACCAGTATGTTCCGTGACAGACCCGTGTGCTGTAAACAGCAATGGTACCTGTAGGGTGGAGGAGAGACAAGCTGTCTGTGACTGTGAACATGAATGTAAGTACACATGTACTTGAATGTGGAGGAGGGGCAGGATGCATGTGTGATTGTTGACTTGAGTGTAACCACTTACAGTTTGAAGGCGACATTCGCTGTATATGATTGTTGGCTTGTGTGTGATTACCTGCGGTTTGGAGGTGACACATACTATATATATCATGAACTTGAGTGTAACCACCTGCAGTTTGGAAGAAACATAGGCTGTATGTGATTGTGGACTTGAGTACAACCACCTGCAGTTTGGAAGAAACATAGGCTGTATGTGATTGTGGACTTGAGTACAACCACCTGCAGTTTGGAAGAAACATAGGCTGTATGTGATTGTGGACTTGAGTACAACCACCTGCAGTTTGGAAGAAACATAGGCTGTATGTGATTGTGGACTTGAGTACAACCACCTGCAGTTTGGAAGAAACATAGGCTGTATGTGATTGTGGACTTGAGTACAACCACCTGCAGTTTGGAAGAAACATAGGCTGTATGTGATTGTGGACCTGAGTACGACTACCTGCAGTTTGGAAGAAACATAGGCTGTACCTGAGTACGGCCACCTGCAGTTTGGAAGAAACACAGGCTGTATGTGATTGTGGACTTGAGCATGACCACGTACAGTTTGGAAGAAACTTAGGCTGTATGTGATTATGGACTTGAGTATGACCACCTGCAGTTTGGGAGAAACTTAGACCATCACAAAAACATGCTTATATAATTCTGACCCCCTTGAATCCCGCTTTTATATAGTAGAACTGGGTTTACAGGGGTAAACCTTATTTTTCTTATTTTGGCTCTAAAATAGATGAGGCGGTTCTAACGAGTACCCACAATCTATATTTTGAGCAGAAATAAGAAAAATATCACATTTTTCAGCTTAAAGTTTTAGTTTGTACGGCTGTTAAGTCTGCAATGTATTTGTATAGGCGTGTTTTTGTAATGTGTAGGTGATTGTGGACTTGAGTACGACCTGCAGCTTGGAAGAAAAGTATGCTGTAGGTGATTGTGGACTAGAGTACAACCACCTGCAGTTTGGAAGAAACTTAGGGTGTAGGTGCTTGTGGACTTGAGTATGACCACCTGCAGTTTAGAAGAAACTTAGGCTGTAATACTGTGATTGCAGACTTGAGTGTAACCACCTGAAATTTTGAAGAAACATCAGCTGTATTTGTTTGTGGACTTAAGTGTTTGGATGAAACATAGGCTGTATGTGATTGTGGACAGGCGTGTACAGTTTGATTGTGATTGCGTACGTGAGTGTAAGTTTCTGCAATTTTGAGGAAACATGGTGTGGCTTCTTTGTGGAAATAAGGTTAAACACCTGTCATCTCCAGTATGCAGAATATGCAAAAGAGACCTGTGCTGTTATGTAGTTGTGGATTTGAGTGTAAGCAGCTGCATTTTTGAATGGACGCAGGTTTTATATAATTGTGAATTTCAGTGTAAATATCTGCATGTTTGAGTATACCTGAGCTGCATGTGATTGTGGACTGAGTGTAAATATCTGCAAATGGAGTAGATGCAGGATATGTTTGATTGTAGACAAATTTTAATACCTCAGATGGGTCAATTACTATGAATGTGAGTTATGTTGCTTATCATTACAAAAACACGCCTATATAATTCTGACCCCCTTGAACCCCTCTTTTATTAGTAAAACTGGGGTTTGGAGGGGTAAACCTATTTTTTCTTATTTCGGCCCTAAAATATAGATTGTGGGTACTCTTTAGAACCGCCTCATCGAGGCGGTTCTAAAGAGTACCAACAATCTATATTTTGAGCAGCTTGCGGCCCTCAAATTATTGACAAAGAACAAAGTTCCATAGTTACTGCAAGTATCTAGACACACAGGCGAGAGCAAACAGTGCAACCTAGACAAGATGGAAAAAAAAAAATTTAAGGTTTAACAAAGCAATCTTAGTATTCTGCATGGCCATTCTCGGTGGCGACTGACCCCTCAGTGCTGTCAGCATATTGATACTATGCCTACTTTCGGTGATGATTGATTCCTCAGTGCTGTCAGCATGTTGATACTATGCCTACTTTCCGTGATGATTGATTCCTCAGTGCTGTCAGCATATTGATACTATGCCTACTTTCAGTGACGATTGATTCCTCAGTGCTGTCAGCATATTGATACTATGCCTACTTTCTGTGATGATTGATTCCTCAGTGCTGTCAGCATATTGATTCTGTTCAAATAATTCTAGTACAGACCTCTATGGCCTAGTGGATAAGAGTAATGACTCTTAATTATTAGGTTTCTCACCTCTGTGGTTCATGCATTGCTTGGGCAATATGTGAGACACCATGTTCCGCAACAGAAGGTCAGTTCATTTTTCACAGGGCACACTTGTTTTTGCCCACCTCTGATTAATGATCAGCTCGCAGGCAAAGCGGTGCGAGTCGACCCGCTTTAACCCTATTGGTTTCATTGGGCGGCAGGCATTGAGATGTCATTTCATCTCAGTGTCAGGTAAAAGTCCCACAAAATTGGAAGCAGCCTCTCCAAAATGACCAAAATAATGTTGATGGGGACATTTAAACTAACATCAAACAAACAAAAAAACGATCGGCTCGAAATACATTTAAGTGACATGATCTTGAAAGGGCTGTAAAAACAAAACAGACAAAAAAAAGAAAATGTATTCATTCTTCAGATACAACTGGAAAATCCTGTGAAACAATGAAGAACCTGTGTGTGGATGAGGGCATGAACCCAGTGTGCCAGCATGGGGGTGTCTGTCACCAGATGGAAGACAGTTTTCAATGTGATTGTATGACAGGTAGGTATTTTCTTATATCTGTGTACAATGACAGTAGTTCATAGCAACAGATAAGATGGGTATTTGGGGATAACTGAAGGATAACTTTCCATATTTCGCCATATAAGCCCCGCCAAGCGAATTTGTGTCTTCCTGCATTCCATCATGACAAATTTTAACTACGCATGCCCAGCCATTCAGAGGGGCCAGGGATATGGCTTTCTGTCCTAAGGTTTCTCTTGATTCACTGCTTGTATGAGCGAGCAGCAAAGGTTCTGGCGAGACTGCGCGGATGCGCAGGCTCGCCTGAACCTTCGCTGCTCGCATAGGCGATAAGTACCAAAATCGCTTTACGGGGCCCATATAAAACTATGATATTGGTATTTATTTGAACAGCCTCTCCAAGCAGGTACAGATAGAGGGGAATGTTGTGATTTCTTCAGTTTCTACACTTTTCTATTTATTTTCCTCTTTCTACTCGGTCTCTCACTTTTATATCCTCTACACTCTCTTCTGTCTCTATTCTCTCTTTCTTTGGGAGATGACACAAAATGACACACAAGAGTTATCGTGTTGTAAAATCCCAAAATAATCATTCATGACAGTCAAGGATGGATGAAACAAAATTAATTTATTCAGCAGTACAATGGTTAAAGAGCCCTTCCGGGCTGCAACGGAAACTTCAAGATTATGGTTAATCAGCAAGGATTCAGATTTCTTTCATGCATTTCAATGAAATGTAGAGATTTCTCAGTGAAATGGACAGTGAAAAAACATGATTTTTAGCTCACATGAGAGAAGCTCAAGGTGAGCTTTTGGGATCACCTTTTGTGCGTCGTGCATCGTGCGTCGTCAACATTTACCTTGTTAAGAATCTAGAGACCACAATTTTGCTTCAGTCTTCATTAAACTTTACCAGAATGTTTGTCTTGATGATATCTGGGTCAAGTTCGAATATGGGTCATGTCGGGTCAAAAAGTAGGTCAGTAGGTCAAATCATAGAAAAACCTTGTTAAGACTCTAGAGGCCACAGTTTTGATCCAATAATCCTGAAACTTGCTCAGAATGATTATCCTGATAATATCTCGGTCAGGTTCGAATATGGGTCATGTCGGGTCAAAAAGTATGTCAGCAGGTCAAATCATAGAAAAAAACCTTGTTAAGACTCTAGAGGCCACAGTTTAGGTCCAATCATCCTGAAACTTGCTCAGAATGATCATCCTGACAATATCTCGGTCAAGTTCAAATATGGGTCATGTCGGGTCAAAAAGTAGGTCAGCAGGTCAAATCATAGAAAAACCTTAAGACTCTAGAGGCCACAGTTTTGGTCCAATCATCCTGAAACTTGCTCAGAATGATCATCCTGACAATATCTCGGTCAAGTTCGAATATGGGTTATGTCGGGTCAAAAAGTAGGTCAGCAGGTCAAATCATAGAAAAACCTTGTTAAGACTCTAGAGGCCACAGTTTAGGTCCAATCATCCTGAAACTTGCTCAGAATAATCATACTGACATTATCTTGGTCAGGTTTGAATATGGGTCATGTCGGGTCAAAAAGTAGGTCAGCAGGTCAAATCATAGAAAAACCTTGTTTAGACTCTAGAGGCCACAGTTTTGGTCCAATCATCCTGAAACTTGCTCAGAATGATCATCCTGACAATATCTCGGTCAGGTTCGAATATGGGTCATGTTGGGTCAAAAAGTAGGTCAGCAGGTCAAATCATAGAAAAACCTTGTTAAGACTCTAGGCCACAGTTTTGGTCCAATCATCCTGAAACTTGCTCAGAATGATCATCCTGACAATATCTGGGTCAAGTTTGAATATGGGTCATGTCGGGTCAAAAAGTAGGTCAGCATGTCAAATCATAGAAAAACCTTGTTAAGACTCTAGATGCCACAGTTTTGGTCCAATCATCCTGAAACTTGCTCAGAATGATCATCCTGACAATATCTCGGTCAAGTTCGAATATGGGTCATGCCGGGTGAAAAAGTAGGTCAGTAGGTCAAACCATAGAAAAACCTTGTTAACACTCTAGAGGCAACAGTTTTTGCTCAATCATCCTGAAACTTGCTCAGAATGATCATCCTGACAATATCTTGGTCAAGTTCGAATATGAGTTATGTGGGATCAAAAAGTAGGTCAGTAGGTCAAACCATCAGGGCGTCAAGTTACCTATATTTACCTATATTTTCCTATATTTCAGGCCATTACCTATAATAACCTATAAAATCCTATAATTTACCAAAATACCTATAAATACCTATAATTTGGAATTTTGGGTAAGCAAGGAATACAAAGTTTCAAAAAAATCTTTGACAGTAGATGTTTTCTATAATATTTGAGCTTAATAAGCTGTTTCTTTTTAGGAACTTGTATTCCTTTTTGGTGTAGTGATCCAGTCCAGCCAAGCTTTTGGAAAGCTTTAGCTGGTGGAAATTCTGCTATTTCTTTTAAATTTGAAATGTTCCATTTTGATATTGTTTTTACAATTGTTTCTTTATGAATATTAAACAAGTTTTGCCGTTTTTTAGCAGGCGAGCTATTGCGATCTGTCACCGTCCGCCGTCCTTTAAATGACATCTCCTAAAACCCCTGAATAGATTTTGACCAAACTTGACATGAATCATCTTTGGGTGGTCTTCTCTCAAAGTTGTTCAACAAATTTCAGTCCATGCGGAATACTCACAGGCCCATTTGAAATTAAGTTATAGTATTTCTGCAGAAATATTGTGACAGGATTCTGACATGAAACCTGTATTGACAATTTTCAAATAGAATTTCCACAAAGAATTCTCACTTAAATTTTGTCTTCGAGATGGGATTCAGGTGGGAATCAGTGTGGAAAAGCTTGTGGAATGTTTAAATTAGCAGGAAAAAAACAAGCCAGGATTCCTGTATAAATTACTGACAGGATTCCATCATGGTTCCTGCAGGATTCCTGAATGAATTATTGACAGGATTTCTGCCCAAGCTAGTGACAGTATTACTGTCTGTATATTCCTGCAGGATGCCTGCTAATTTAAATATTTGGTCCAGTTTCATTAACATAACACAATCATCTTAAGATACACTGTAAAAATTTTGAGATTTTATCTATACACAATAAGGAAGGAATATACTTGTGATGGAAAAGAACATACAAAAACCTTGCATGCTACTTACATGTAACTCTTGAATTTGAATCCTTGAATTTCCAAAGATACATGGTGATCTAATAACTTCAGTCTGCAAACACATACATAAATATGTGGGTGGGGTGCAATCTTTGCAATTTGCAAACATAAAACTTTTGACACCCCACTAGTTAAGTATTTAAAACACTGTTAATCTAAAAGTAACTCACAATGTCTTCCAAAATATAGATGAAAATCCTTAGAACAGCTTTATACATGTAAAGTTGTAAAGCAACAAACAAGCAACACATCATCCCGGACTGCTCCCGCCAAAATATTATGTTTCAGGAAGTGATTATGCTCTGTTTTCATGCCAGACTTTTAAACAGAAATTTGGTTAACATTTTCATGCAGAATTTCTGTTAAGATCTGGCCATTTGCTTTGTGGAATCTGTAACCAAATTCTGTGGACAGGAAAAAGAAGAGTTCCACCATGATTCCTGTTACTGTCAACAAAGACTCCATGTGGAATCATGTCTGAATTTTTTCAGGTGGTTGTCTGAAACCAGAATGCCCAGGTCTTTGATATTTGGTATGAAGCTTCATCTAGTGGGTCTCTACCAAGATTGTTCAAATTATAGCCCTAGGGCCAAAACTGGCACTGCCCCAAGGCCCACTGGTTTTACGTAGGCTTATATAGAGAAAACTTGAAACCAGAAGGCTCAGGTCTTTGATATTTGGTATGATGCTTTGTATAGTGGACCTTGATTGTGCAAATTATAGCCCTGGGGCCAAAATGGGCCCTCCACAGGGCCTACTTCTTACACTTTGGATCACGTGAGCTATCCAGGGCCATCAAAGCCCTCTTGTTTAAAGGGAAGAATGTCCCATTTTTGATTCTGCCTGAATTGTCAGATAGATAACAGTTGGGTTTTGTTATCTCTTGTTCCAAGAAATAGATACGGTGGTTATCAGATGATATTTAAGTAGATCACTCAGTTCTGTATAAAACATACATGAGGGCATTCATTAGAATCATCTACTAAGGACTGACTTTTATGGAGATTTATTAAAGGTTTTTTCCTTAATTATAACAAGCTGACCACCTTATCTATTTCTATATGTTGTATTATTAATAAAAGAGAAGAGCTGGTTTGTTTTTTCTTCAGTGTAGGCAACCTATAATATCCTATATTTCTGGTCACTAGATACCTATATTTCTGGACCTAACCTATATTTTTGACTCCAAATATCACTTGACACCCTGAACCATAGAAATACCTTATTAACACTCTATAGAGGCCACAGTTTAGGTCCAATCATCCTGAAACTTGCTCAGAATGATCATCCTGACAATATCTCGGTCAGGTTTGAATATGGGTCATGTCGGGTCAAAAAGTAGGTCAGCAGGTCAAATCATAGGAAAACCTTGTTAAGACTCTAGAGGCCACAGTTTTGGTCCAATCATCCTGAAACTTGCTCACAATGATCATCCTGACAATATCTCGGTCAAGTTGAATACTGGTCATGTGGGATAAAAAAATTAGGTCAGTAGGCCAAACTATAGAAAAACCTTGTTAACACTTACAGGCCAGTTTTGGTCCAATCATCCTCAAATTTGCTCAGAATGATCATCCTGACAATATCTCGGTCAAGTTCGAATACTGGTTATGTCAGGTAAAAAAGTAGGTCAGTAGGTCAAATCATAGAAAAACATTGTTAAGACTCTAGAGGCCACAGTTTTGGTCCAATTATCCTCAAACTTGCTTATAATGATCATCCTGACAATATCTTGGTCATGTACGAATATGGGTCATGTTGGTTCATAAAGTAGGTCAGTAGGTCAAATCATAGTAAAACCTTGTTAACACTCTAGAGCCCACAGTTTTTGGTCCAATCATCCTCAAACTTGCTCAGAATGATCATCCTGGCAATATCTCGATGAAGTTCGAATATGGGTCATGTGGGATCAGAAAGTAGGTCAGTAGTTCAAACCATAGAAAAACATTGTTAACACTCTAGAGGCTATAGTTTTGGTCCAATCATCCTCAAATTTGCTAAGAATGATCATCCTGACAATATCTTAGTCAAGTTCAAATATGGATCAAAAAATAGATCAGTAGGTCAAATCATAGAAAAACCTTGTTAACACTCTAGAGGCCACAGTTTTGGTCCAATCATGATCAAACTTGCTCAGAATGATCATCTCTACAATATCTAGGTCAAGTTTGAATATGGGTCATGTGGGGTCAAAAAGTAGGTCAGTAGGTCAAATCATGGAAAAATCTTGTTTACACGCTAGAGACCGCAATTTTTGCTCACCTGAGCAAAGCTCAAGGTGAGCTTATGTGATCACCTTTTTTCCGTCGTAAGTGCGTCGGGCATCATTCATTATGTGACATGCGTCGTCAACATTTACCTTGTTCATCCTCTAGAGACCACAATTTTGCTTCAATCTTCATGAAACTTTACCAGAATGTTTGTCTTGATGATTTCTGGGTCAAGTTCGAATATGGGTTATATCAGGTAAAAACTAGGTCACTCGGTCAAATTCCATGAAATCCTTGTTCACCCTCTAGAGACAATAGTTTTGCTTCAAACTTCATGAAACTTTACCAGACTTGAGGATATCTGAGTCAGGTTTGAATATGGGTCATGCAGGTCAAAAACTAGGTCACTAGGCCAAGTTCCTTGAAAACCTTGTTTGCCCTCTAGAGACTTAAATTTCACTTCAATCTTCATGAAACTTTACCAGAATGTTTGTCTTCTTGATATCTGGGTCAAGTTCGAATATCCATCGTGTCAGGGAAGAAACTATGTCACTAGGTCATATTCCTTGGAAACCTTGTACAGCCTGTAGAGGCCACGATTTTTGCTTCAGTCTTTGATCTCTATGAAGATTGTTCTGATAATGGCGTCAAAATCTCGTAGCATCTACCTTGTCAAACTTAAATATTAAGGATGTAAATCTCTTACCTCAGGTGAGCGATTAAGGACCATCATGGTCCTCTTGTTGGATTTGAGATGTATCATCGAAAAATGACATATATCCTTTGTTTATTCAATGTCAATTAGCCATACATAATTAATGTGTGTAAGAAATTACGAACTTTTAGACATTAATGATGTCACTTTTAGCACTGTCGTTACATAATTTTTGCACAAGACACCAGATGAGCTTAACATGCTGAGGACATCATTTGATTGCAAATTTCAAGTGAACCACTTAATAAAGTATCATTCTAAGCTATTTTTCACATGCAGTTTACACAATATTATACCTGGTAAACCTGCTGAACACCTATTAATCAACACTAAATCCCCATGGAAAAGGATTCTTCTCTGTGGTGGTGGCTGACATTTGAAAATAACATTAATAATTCTAGTTTAACCCTTTCCCACTCAGATACGTGTTTTTACGTGTCTGCACCCCCCCCCCCCCCCTCATTTTAAGCCCCAGAAGCACCTAAAATCTTTATTTCTAGCCCTGGATAGTTATGTTTGCTTTAGGATTTGTTGGGCAAAAAAGTGACCTGTTTTTTCGCGCGCCTCCCCCCTAAAAATATTCTGTGGGGGGATTGATGGTGGGCAGCGCCCCCTCACATCCTGAAAAATTTTGGGTGTATGGCCCAACCGGCCACTAAAATTTATATCTGAGGGCGTCTGGGGTCAAAAATGCCTGAAAATTGATGCTGATAAAACATGCTGCAAACAGTGAAAATGGCCAGTGCCAAACACCTTAATTGTTGCCTTGACAGCTGTGTGAAGATTAAAATGTGGTCAAAAATTCATGTGAAAACACACTTTTTGCCAACTTTGAGATGCCCCCCATTTACCATGACAACAATGATCAAGTCATGAAAGGTTGCATTTGAAAGGCTACTGTCCAATGAACATTCATACCGAGTTTGGTGTAAAACAGACCATCCATTATGAAACAATGGCTAGTTGAAGTTGCTGTCAGGTGCAACACTGTAAAAATCAGCGAAATTCACAAAATCCCTGAGTGGTAAAGGGTTAAAGCATGAACCCATATCATACTGTATGATTAAAGGGGGGGTGTCCATAAGGGGGTATTCTGGCCCCCTACCAAATCTTCTTATTTTTTGCAGGTGAACAGCCTAACATGTGTACTTTATCATGGCATACCTCTGGTCGCGCAGAAGCAGGGTTGTTTTCGAGCTATAAGTCCTTAAATGTGGGTGGGGTAATTCACCCCAATACCGATGGTTAATTCGTAAACTATTTTTGTCCATTCCACGGTAGTAAAATGATTTGAATTTGCAATTACATCAATAGAAGAATGCCTGGACTAATGTTTAGAAACAATATTTTGTACAAAATGTCAAGCTTAGAGGACTTTATGCATTTTTTCAACATTATGGTATTTTTTGTTATTTTTCATCCAAAATCTTTGCAAATTTTACAGCTGCTGGAATTTTATGGAAGCCACAGTTATAAAACTTTGTCCATAGTTACATTCTCTTTAGTTAAGCTCATACCAGTGGTCTAAGGCTAGCTTTACCTTTGTTTCAAGGTTTAGTGAACATGTAGATATAAGTGGGTGGGGTATTTCAGCATGATATTTGTGATATATGTGTTTTTAATTTTATCCCCTTTTGCTAATGTCATACAGATATGTGACCTTGATTTTAAGGTTATCTGAAAGACTAGAGATACCCGGGATTTAACTGAAGACCTTAGTTAATGATTCAAATTGCATAGCCACTACACGATAAAAGCTTCTAAAGCATGATATAAACACAAATGTGTGTCAGTTCTTTTACAGTATTCATCCAAATGCTTCAAGCTTGGAATGCTTTATTCATCTGCATTTCAGATGGTACACCATTAGTGTGTTGTTCAGACCGTATAAACCAATCTTAGTTATTTTCTGAGGCACTATCATCTGACTCTGAACTTGTGTCCCAGTCTTTCACAGAAGCATCCATTACGAAAGACATATACTGAGACTTGAATTTAGTGCTGCTGTCTTCCTTTTGCTGGTGACGATAAAATCCTAAAAACCACATTACTGATGCTATGTGGGCACAGCACCCGACTATCCTAGACCCACTCTTGCACTTACAAAACCAGCCCCTGATTGGATCAAGTCCTGGACCATACTCAATCCACAGGCTATATGACCCTGCTGATGTATGTCTTGATTGGATTTTCGCCTTTAGAATCCCAGCTGCTTCTTTATGTACCATAATTTGATACTGACCTGTTTCAGATATGTGCTCTTCTGTGTAGGAGCCAGCTTGCTTAAGCTGGTACACCCCCATTGTTTTGTCACGTAGTTCAGATTCGGTTAACTCTGGGAAGTCTGACAAGTCTGTTTCATCAATAGTTTTCCATGACGACTTCACACGCTTATCCCACCCATTATCTTCTACTTTTTGTTTTAATGTGTTAGGCATTTTGGATAATGCCAGCATTCGTTTTGCAATGACATCATCTCCCTCTTTGTTCTGAAGAAGAGGTGGCTTGAATGCATTGCATGTTGCACAAACAATCCTGACATAGTCACCAATGAAAGGTACTTGGGAGTTAGGCATTTCATTTGATAATGCTTTCCACTGTTTAATTCTGCCATTTGCCGACTCAACCACCCACCTAACTTTGGTGACTAGCCTTGTCTCATTTGCTTCTTCTGTTGACAGTTGCTTCTGAGATTTGGCAATAAAATGTGGCATATGTGTCTTAATACCAAATTCTTCCAAGAGATCGGTCACATCTCGGAAGCCCCTGTCAACAACCAGAACATCACCTTCTTCGAACCAATCAAGAATTTTCTCAGTGTTAGACTTGAACAAATGTTCTGTGATTTTGGCATCATTGTTACGGCCATCTGCTAGGTATGGTCCCAAAACAGATAAAATATAGCCATCTGATGCAACAAGCACCATAGGCTTAACGAGGGGCCGTCCCTTATGCACTGAATATGATCTGCGCTGGAAATGGTAATTGCTGCTCTTTCCATCTGCCACGCAAACTGCTACATCATCAGTTGCATTTCCAAAAATAACTTTAGCAAATGTTGAGGTATGGTTTTGAATGACCTCTTGACGTGATACATGACCAAAACCGAGAAATTGAGGTACAAAGTCTGTCATAAGTGCTCGTCTAGCAGTATGGATTGCTTTACCACAAGTACGTGTTTTGATGCCAAATAGTGTTGACAGAACTGGCAAGGATAGGCCTGTTCTCAATTTTACAAGCAGCAGTGCTAGAACTGTTCTACTACTCCTTCCTGGAGTTGAACGAACAGACGCAAGGTAGCTATGCATTATAACAAACTGGCTTTTATCTATACCTGTTAATCTTAGATAATCTTGGTCTGACAGTGAACCAGGACTGTCAAAGTCAAGTATGCCTGAAGACTCGGTCAGCTTACGCATCTCAGACAATAGCTCTTGAATATCATTGCTTGATGCATCAACAGTATTAGATTCAATTTTGATTTTGTCATAGCAATCTGACCGTAAATTTTCTCCATCAAAATGCTTCATGCACGCTCTTGATTGTGCTGGAACAAAAATGCCAGTCTTTGAAAACACTCTCGCTCTTGCTACAGGCTTAAGGTGTTGAGAGTAGAATGGCCTTTCACCACTTGTCTTTTTACTGCCACAAACAATGCAGCTACTACTTCCAGAGCCCGTTTTTGCAAACTCCAGTTTTATTTTCTTGTGGGGTTCTGGGTATTCAGAAGATGTACTTGCATTAGTGGCAGTGACCCCTGTAGTAATATCTTCAAGTGGTCTGCGTGCATCAGCTGTTGCTTTAGTTAAGCATACTTTGCATATAACATCTCCTGCTGATATTGGCTGTACCAGTGGGCGTTTGAAGGTATCAATATCAACACTACTTAACATTTTTGTATTTTTAGGTAAGTGGCAAAAACACCACTTACAACGCTTAAAGCTCTTTCCCATAGCTAAACACAGATTCAAAATATAACCTGTAAAATATAAATGTGATAGAAAAATAACTACCACAAAACAAAAAGGCTTGTACAATCTGAATATGCTTAGCACACTTTTTGACAAAACTGACCAATAAGGACAGTACAAAAGTAAAGCTAACAAAAAGCTTTTCTGAACCCTTTCTCAAAAGGCAAATTCACCTATAGAGTAGCTACTTGCTCTCAAGTTTCAGAAAACTTCTCCCACAAAATATAATAAACAATGAGACAATGTTTAGAAGGAACAAAGTAGCCTATTAAATCAGAATATAAGTAATGCTATTGAAAATCTCATTAAAAGATATGTTTGCGAATACTATTGCAAAAGGCAAATTCCCATAAAGAGTAGCTATCTGCTCTCTTATTTCACAAACAATGTACAAAAAATATAATGCTAAAGAGTAGCTATCTGCTCTCTTATTTCACAAACAGTGTACAAAAAATATAAGGTAACAATAAACAAAACTGTAATTCTCAGAAAATATTATCTTTACAAATAAATGGAAGTGCCTTTTACATATTTAAATGCTATCTACCAATGAATGTATATTTCAAACACAGAAATTAAAATAGCTTGCTATCTGCATCAAAATATTGCTACCAATTAAACTTCAACCAAATTCTACAGTGATTTGTTTTCTTTCTTTTTCCTGTCTTCACTTAAATGAGAGATTAACTACAATTTCAAAATGAAACTGAAAGCCACCAGAATTTATATCAAGTTGTCTGTGTCAAAAATGTACAAAGAATCATTCAGACACATAGCAAAAATGTCTCATAAAATTAAATCAAAATATTTATGAAACGGCCCCAAATTGTTTCACTTTCATTCAGTAAATACCAAGAAAACAGTACTTCGTACTTTGATGGTTATGACCCACAAATTGGGTTGCCACGTCGCTTAATATGAAATCATCATCATAATTATCATCATCATCGTCATAATATAATCATCATCTGTACCCAGGACATGACCAATAATTCATAGTAATTTTTGGTCTCTGTGCCCTAAGAAACATTTATTTTTGAGTTGACTGCAACATATTTCCAAATAACTGTATTAAGTATTTTTTTTTTAAGATTTCTTTTTTATCATTGACTACATGAAGCAAACTGAATAGAGTAGAACTATCAACAAACTACTTCTTGGATGGGTATTTCTGAAAGCATGCAAACTCAACACTTTTGAGTAAATTGGCAGCAATAATTGTAACTAAGCAAGCCCCTGACGAGCTTATAGAAAATTGAAAAGAGAAACGATCAGGAACTGATCAGATCCAGAAATATCTATAGAAGGCTGCACTCAACCTAAGCTTTAAACAGATAGGCACATGTACAGGAGTTTATTTCTATTTACAAAATATGATAGGTACAACTTCAAATCCAAATTGACTAAAACACTTTATAAGTCTGGAGATATAATTGCACCTTGTGGTAATCCTGAAGAAGTTACGTTTCTTTTTTTATAAAGAAAAATAATTTCATTACTTAAATGCCTTTATGTTGCTGAACATTTGACTTCACCTTTTGGTAATCCTGAAAAATAATGCATATTAAAAGATATGATCAGTTCAACCGGCCAAGACTCAGGTCACAGTCAGTCTGGCAAGACTTGTCACTTGCTGCTCTCTTGATTACTCGGAAGCCTTAGAAGACTCATGCAAACAACAAAAGCTCTGATCAGACTGCGTGGATGTTTTACAGGTTTTTTCATGTGCTGGCGCAAATGGAATGAGAAGTGATACAAGCAAATACGTTGAGCCAATTAAAAAACGTACTTCGACATTTACAAAGATAATCTTTGTTCAAGAAATTGATGCAGGAGCAATGTGGTAGCTTGGAATGTTCATATACATATATCTAAAAGAGAAATAACTACAATCTCAGATGCAGCTCAAATGCATTGTTTAAGGGAGGGCCACTTGTTAGACCTGTGATGTAAATTGCATTATATGGTTATTTTATCTGCTGTGGGCCATACCTAGACTAAAAAGGAAGGGTGATCTTATGTCGAGAGACGAAACAGCTAACCATGAGGTTAGTTGAGTTATGTCTTGAGAATAAGTATATAAAGATAAAGAGAAAAATGCCAAAGTAAATTGTTGATGGATGGTAGGAAAAGTGGTCAAAATGATAAACTAATGGCCTTTGTGCACCATGTAAAGCCGGCCTCAGTAGCTCAGTCGGATGCGCATCTGACTGGTGATCAGGAGGACTCTGGTTCGATACCTGCCGGGGTCGGCAACATTCTTTCGTGGAGATTAGTCATGAAATCTTTTCTACAGTCATTCTCGCATTTCTGCTGATTCAAGAATGGCAGTTGTCAGTTTCTGGGGAAAGAATGTACATTGTACTGATTAACTGCTTACGTATAAGCCTGCCTAGGAAAAGTGTTGATAAGTAAACTGACAGGTGCAAAAATGACCTAAATAGGGTTGACTGGGCCGTTAAACTCCAATACAAACAAAGCAAGAACCATTTAAAATATAGATGAATAAAATATCCCACATTTGAAACATCTTCATTGATAATGTAATAGGAACTGGCATAACTTGTATATATCATGCTGAAATATCCCACCCACTTATATCTACATGTTCACTGAACCTTGAAACAAAGGTAAAGCTAGCCTTAGACCACTGTTATGAGCTTAACTAAAGAGAATGTAACTATGGACCAAGTTTTATAACTGTGGCTTCCATAAAATTCCAGCAGCCGTAAAATTTGCAAAGATTTTGGATGAAAAATAACAAAAAATACCATAATGTTGAAAAAATGCATAAAGTCCTCTAAGCTTGACATTTTGTACAAAATATTGTTTCTAAACATTAGTCCAGGCATTCTTCTATTGATGTAATTGCAAATTCAAATCATTTTACTACCGTGGAATGGACAAAAATAGTTTACGAATTAACCATCGGTATTGGGGTGAATTACCCCACCATCATTTAAGGACTTATAGCTCGAAAACAACCCTGCTTCTGCGCGACCAGAGGCATGCCATGATAAAGTACACATGTTAGGCTGTTCACCTGCAAAAAATAAGAAGATTTGGTAGGGGGCCAGAATACCCCCTTATGGACACCCCCCCTTTGCCACACCCATTTCTGACTTTCAACCAATTAGATTTCATGCTGTTGTTTATTTTTACATGTTCACATACTGGATGTGAAACAGTGAAAATACAGATCAGATGGCTTATTTAGTAACCTGGGGCCAGTTTGTTCGTTAACTATCCCATTAGTTGTCAAATTGTTAATTGTTCTAGCAAGGGCAACATCTAATATAGTGTAATTTTTGCTGAAGAAATGTAAAAGCAACTCACATTTCTTCAGCAAAAATATTAGCACATTTGCCATATCAAATGATCAAAGTTTTAATGCTATGTTAACAAATGATATAATTATATTTGGACAACTGGCCCTGATCTACGCTGTTTACAGAGGTTGGGGTTGTAGTGACTCATCAGGACAAGGGTTAAAAAGTTGTAGTTTTCAGGTTACCATGGTACTTACTGTGAGAATGAACTTGATCCCTGTCTGAACTTCTGTCCACCTGACACTAACTGTGTCATTGTGAATGAGGAACCAGCCTGTCAATGTGAGAGAGGAGAAATGTTTGTGGGACAAACTTGTAAAGGTAGGTAAAGCAACACTTTGAATAAAACATTTCTAATTTTTTAGCTC
The DNA here is from genome assembly GCA_963580285.1 of Lucinisca nassula. Classification (NCBI taxonomy): domain Eukaryota; kingdom Metazoa; phylum Mollusca; class Bivalvia; order Lucinida; family Lucinidae; genus Lucinisca; species Lucinisca nassula. The sequence continues at coordinate 168,965,267 of OY757011.1, forward strand.
TACAGTAAGGGAATAAGAGAACTGTTATGTTTGGGGCAATGATTACATCTAGAATATATTTAGCCCATGAGATGCCAATCACATTGGTTGTTGTCTGCTTTGTCATCTGCTGGTGACTTTAAAAGTCATTGTGTAAACAGTGTGGATCCAGATCAGACTGCTCCTCTAGGAGCAGTTGGAGCAGTCTGATCAGGGTGCACAATGTTTGTCTGTGTACAAAAATAAGTTTGAAAAGTTTGCAAGAAGGTTCAGCAGACTACATTAACAGACAACTTTTTCAGATGCATTTTTAGCTCACCTGAGCCGGAGGCTCATGTGAGGTATTAGTATACCACGAGCCGTCGTCGTCCGTCGTCGTCGTCCACACTTTCAAAGAAGTATATCTCCGGAACCAGTGGGCCAATCTTGATCAAATTTCATGTGAAGCATTATCAGGTAGGGGGAAAGGCTGCATACTGTTTTCGGGCAGATCGGATTGGAACTCTGGTTGCCATGGCAACAAATAGCTCCCATAGACTTAACATAGGAAAAAGTTTGTCATCACTCTAGCTCCGTCAATTTTTTTCTGATTGTCTTCATTCTTGCAGATAACGAGGACAGGCATGAAATCTCGATCAAGTTCGATTTCGGGCTGAATCGGATTATTCACTCAGGAGTTACGTGCCCTTGAGCGTTCTTAACATAGTAAAAAAGCTTGTCATCACTCTAGCTCCGTCAATTTTTTTCTGATCGACTTCATTCTTGCAGATAACGAGGACAGGCATGAAATCTCGATCAAGTTCAATTTTGGGCTGAATCGGATTATTCACTCAGGAGTTACGTGCCCTTGAGCGTTGAAAAAATTGCCTATTGACTTAACATGGGGAGAATGTTGTCATCACCATAGCTGCTTAAATTATTTTCAGATTGGCTTTATTCTTGCAGATAACCAGCACAGCCATGAAATCTCGGTCAAGTTTGATAACTGGCAGAATCGGATCATTCACTTAGGAGTTACCTGCCCTTGTGTGTTTTTGCATTAGGGTTAATGGGAATTTCAAAAATGTATATCTTAAAGACTACTTGGCCAACTTTGATCAAATTTCATGTGTCGCATTATTGGGCAAGTGGAAAGGCTTCATGAGGTTTTCAGGCAGATCTGAGTGGAACTCTGGTTGCCATGGCAACATCTAGCTCCCATAGACTTCACATAGAAAAAGCTTGTCATCACTCTAGCTCCGTCAATTTTTTTCTGATTGACTTCATTCTTGCAGATAACCAGTACAGGCATAAAATCTCGGTCAAGTTCGATTTTTGGCCGAATCAGATAATTCACTCAAGAGTTACGTCCCCTTGAGCGCCCGAAAAATTGCCTATCGACTTAACATGGGGAAAATGTTGTCATCACTGTAGCTGCTTCAATTTTGTTCAGATTGGCTTCATTCTTACAGATAACCAGCACAGCCATGAAATCTCGGTCAAGTTCGATAATTGGCAGAATCGGATCATACACTTAGGAGTTACCTGCCCTTGTGCATTTTTGCATAAGGGTTAAGGTGAATTTCAAAAATGTATATCTTGAAGACTACTTGGCCGACTTTGATCAAATTTCATGTGTAACATTATTGGGCAAGTGAAAAGACTGCATAAGGTTTTCATGCAGATCTGAGTGGAACTCTGGTTACCATGGCAACATATAGCTCCCATAGACTTAACATAGGAAAAAGCTTGTCATCACTCTAGCTCCGTCAATTTTTTTCTGATCGACTTCATTCTTGCAGATAATAAGGACAGGCATAAAATCTCGGTTAATTTCGATTTTGGGCAGAATCGGAATATTGACCTCAGAGTTACGTGACCTTGAGCGACAAAAAATTTGCCCATAGACTTAACATAGGGAAAATGTTGTGACTACGATAGCGACTTGAATTTTTTTCAGATCAGCTTCAAACTTGCAGGTAACGAGGACAGACATAAAATCACGGTTAAGTTCCATTTTGGGCCGAATTGGATTATTTGCCTTGGAGTTACCTGCCCTTAGCATGAAAAAATACGTTGTGACCACGATAGCAACTTTATTTTTATTCAGATCAGCTTCAAACTTGCAGGTAACAAGGACAGGCATAAAATCCCGGTTAAGTTCGATTTTGGGCCGAATCGGAATATCGACCTCGGAGTTACGTGACCTTGAGCGACAAAAAATTTGCCCATAGACTTAACATAGGGAAAATGTTGTGACTACGATAGCGACTTGAATTTTTTTCAGATCAGCTTCAAACTTGCAGGTAACGAGGACAGACATAAAATCTCGGTTAAGTTCGATTTTGGGCCGAATCAGAATATTTGCCTTGGAGTTACCTGCCCTTGAGCATAAAAAAATACGTTGTGACCACGATAGCAACTTTATTTTTATTCATATCAGCTTCAAACTTGCAGGTAACGAGGACAGGCATAAAATCTCGGTTAAGTTCGATTTTGGGCCGAATCGGAATATTGACCTCGGAGTTACGTGACCTTGAGAGACAAAAAAATTTGCCCATAGACTTAATGTAGGGAAAATGTTGTGACAGAAATAGCGACTTGAATTTTTAGCTCACCTGAGCCAAAGGCTCCAGTGAGCTGATAGTATACCAAGGCTCCGGAGTCCGTCGTCTGTTGTCCGTCCATCCGTCGTCCACACTTTCAATGAAGCATATCTCAGAAGGCAGTCAACCAATCTTGTTTAAATTTTATGTGTAGCACCATTGGGCAAGGGGAAAGGCTGCATTAGGTTTTGGAGCTAGTCTGGTTCATTTGTTCCTTCATTCTTCTTTCTCTCCATATAGAGATAATAGACCAATGTTAAATTTTTAATCAAAGATTTCTCAGGAACTATAAAAGCTAGAAGTATCAAATTTGGTATTCAATAGAATAATGATGACTTATTTTGTGTAAGAGACATTGGGCTTTCTCAGCTTATTTGTTCATCTGTTCTTTCATTCTTCTTTCTCTCCATTTTGACCAATGTTAAATTTTCGTCAAAGATTTCTCAGGAACTATAGAAGCTAGAAGTCTCAAACTTGGAATGCAATGCAATAATGATGACTTATATCCTGTAAGGGTCAATGGGCTGGATTCTATTAGCAGATTTAGTAGTCAAGTCTGTGAATTGTTAAAACTTAAGTTCCTCAGGTGAGCGGTTTAGGCTCATTGAGCCTCTTGTTTCATGGAATCTTAATTCATCTTGGGTATTCATTGCTAATGTTCATGCGACAATCACTGATTTATACAAACTCCAGATAATGAATATTTTAGTCACAGTTTTTATTGGTGTGAGGTCACTGTCAGAATGTCGTGCATAGAGTGGGACTTATGGATTAGACTGAACTTGTGTGTTGGGTTTTGCAGACATTATAGACCCAGATCAGCAGCATCGGATCAAAGTCTACACTGTTTGCTTAAGGTACAGGAATTTATGGTTAAACAAAACAGTCTAGATCCCCATACAGGACATTTTCTCAGCCTACACTTTTGTTTGAATTGGAGTTTAACGGCCCAGTCAGCACTATTTTAGGTCATTTTTGAGCCGGTCAGTTTACCTATCCACACTTTTTCTGGACAGGCTATACAGCAGTACCGTGCACATTCTTTTGCCAGAAACTTCTTGAATCAGCAGAAGGGAGAGAATGACCGTAGAAAAGATTTCATGATCATTCTCCACGAAAAAATGTTACCGACCCCGGCAGGTATCTAACCCGCGTCCTGATCGCCAGTCAGACACATATTGGACTGAGCTGCCAAGGCCAGCCTTGAGTAGTAATATTTACCTGAAGTAATACATATGTTCAAAGGCTCAAACACATGTCGTACCATGGAGTTCTTCCAGACAATCATGGTGTCATACAAGGTGACATAATGAGGATAATACAGGGATAGCTTTTAAAGCTTATATTAGATAAAGGTATCTGAAATTTCTCATCGCAGTGATTCTAATGAGTATACACAACATACCATTTCAGAATAAAATATGAAAACGCTCTCTTAAGGGGAATGGGAACACCTTCAGGGGAGGCAACTCCTGCAAAAGTATTTTTGTCCACCATGTCAATAGGGGTCAACTCTTAAAGGAAAGAATTTGCTCCTGTGGAGCAAATTCTTTCCTTTAAGAGTTGACCCCTTTTTCAGTGGGACAGGGCTTACCGAAAAGTGTACAGGAAGTCCTGAAAGTTGTCTCCCTTTGAAAAATGGTGGAAAAATCTGCCAGGTGTTCCAATTCCCCTTAATCAAAGCTTCAGATAAGGAGGTGTAATAAGAATAATCAAGGAATATTTCTCTTATTTCTCATAAAAAACATCTTGTGTTGTGGGTACTTGTTAGAATTGCCTCAATATTGGAATTGCCTCAATATTGGAATTGCCTCAATATTGGGTACTTGTTAGAATTGCCTCAATATTGGAATTGCCTCAATATTGGGTACTTGTTAGAATTACCTCAATATTTGAATTGCCTCAATATTGGGTACTTGTTAGAATTGCCTCAATATTGGAATTGCCTCAATATTGGGTACTTGTTAGAATTGCTTCAATATTGGAATTGCCTCAATATTGGAATTGCCTCAATATTGGGTACTTGTTAGAATTACCTCAATATTGGAATTGCCTCAATATTGGGTACTTGTTAGAATTGCCTCAATATTGGAATTGCCTCAATATTGGATACTTGTTAGAATTGCCTCAATATTGGAATTGCCTCAATATTTGGTACTTGTTAGAATTGCCTCAATATTGGAATTGCCTCAATATTGGATACTTGTTAGAATTGCCTCAATATTGGAATTGCCTCAATATTGGATACTTGTTAGAATTGCCTCAATATTGGAATTGCCTCAATATTGGGTACTTGTTAGAATTGTCTCAATATTGGAATTGCCTCAATATTGGGTACATGTTAGAATTGCCTCATCAAGTCAATTCTGACAAGTACCCACAACATATACTTCTGAAAAAGAAATAAGGAAAAATATTTTTAAATGTTGTCTGCTACAAATTCCTAGCATTCAGGCACCTTGTGGACTTGCTATAATTCGACTAAAATTTTAACAAACTTGTTTCACAATCCTGCGAGGAGTCCAAAAGATGCCATCTGAATAGCAAACAGTGTAGACCCTGATCTGATCTGAGTCTGCACTGTTTCCATAGCTATTTGTCCCAATACTTAGGATTATTATGGTACTGTATGTTGTTTTTCTTCCTCAGCTGTTACCTCGGACAACTACGATCTTCTGTTCATGGGGCTGTCAGGCTATGGAGCGACCTTGAATGTCCCATTCTTACTCAGCTCTGATGAGCTTTCAGTTATGTTATGGTTCCGTACTACATATGCTGACACAAACACTGTCCTCTTCTATATGCAGGGGTAAGTTGTGCCCAGTCTGTGTAATGGTCACCTTTAATCAGACTTAATACATGTATATAGAAAAATGGGTATGTGGAGGTATTCAGAATTTCCCTTATTCTTGCTCAAAACATTTGTTCTGGATATATGTTGGTTCTGATAGGTACATAAAACTTATACAGTAAAATTTGGCTATTAAGACCACCTAAAATTAAGACTAATTCTGGTTTAAAAGGCTTATTTAGAAGTGTGCAGAATTCTGGTTTAAAATGCATATTTAGAAGTGTGCAGTTATTCTTTCTTTGTCTTTTCTGCCTAGACTGTCCTCTGGTCAGAGACCACCTTGCGGACTGTTCAAAAGTGGTCTTAAAGACCATTTTTGAACAGTCCCAAAGGTAGTCTTAATATAGGAATTTTACTGCATGTTGGTTCTGGTAGGTACTAAAACTTATATTTGGACTAGAAATTCCATTCCAATGTAAAAGATGTTTGCCAGATTTAAAAATGTTAAAAAAAAAAAAATGAAAATGACAACTCCTCCCATAGCACTGGAAAGAAAATTTTCAGATAAAAAAATTGAAATTTTTCACATTTCTGTTTAGAACATGGATTCTAAAGACTGCATTTTTTTTTTTTTTTGAGCAGAATTAAGACTAATAATGCATATCTATGTAAAGCAGGGTTTCACTATTTTAATGGGGTCAAAATAATACATAGAGGATCTTACACGAGTTGTCATTTCATATGAAATTTATGAAACGAGCCTTCGGCAAGTTTCATAAATTTCATATGAAATGAACATGAGTGTAAGGTTCTGTTTATCATATGACCACTTTAAATTGGATTTTATCGTCTTTAAATTTGACAATTTTTCCACAAAAATTCATGGTTGACATGGACGTCGTCATGACATTACTTAATCCACCCAAAGTGTTATTACACGTGTGGTCATACGATTTTTATTACACGACGTTATCCACTGCTTATCAATGACGTCATGATAAAGGCATGTTTTTGATATGATCTGCTCTAACACACCTTTTTTTCAGCACATAGCTTTTATAGTGATTTTTTTTTTCTGCACTGCAGAGTGAACAGAGACTATGAAATGGACACCTTCAGCCTTACATTGACAGTTGACTCACTAACACTGAGCACTGAAGTAATCCCATACTCAACACAGCCAGTTGATGGAAAGTGGCACCATTTTGCTATGATTTACACTTCCACACAGAGGCTCACTATTATCCTTGATGCTGTTGAGGTGGTGACTGATCAACTTGTAGATCAACCAATTCTGAATGCTGGAGTGACATACAAGTAAGTTAGAAATGGTAAACCTTAACCCTTTACCTGCTGAATATTTAAATATGCCACATCCACTACCGATTAACCAATCAGATTACTTGATGCAAATTATTGTGACAAATTCATAAACTGAATGACAAACAATGAAGATCCTGATCAGATGGCTTCTTCAGAAGCCATCTGATCTGAATCTTCATTGTTTGAAAGATAAGGCATATCTGGGTTCAGCTGGATAAGGGTTAAGATGCCAAGAAAAACTGCAACCATAATCCTTCAGATGCCAAGAAAGATTGCATCTGAAAATGTCATGTTTATATCGTCTGATGCATCTCCTTGCGAACATTTTCTTGAGGAGCAGTATGATTTGGGTTCACATAATTTGCAGCAGACTTTTAAAGTAACCAGCAGATGGCCATTTTTGTCGCACCTACTTTAAGCATGGTGCAAGATAGAAGTCCAATTTTCTGTCTGTTTGTTTGTCGGTTTGTCAAACTGTCATCATTTTCGACCAGCGTAATGTTCACCCAAATGTTCAAGTGTATACAGGTGAGACATAGCCTTTGGTGGAATGTTGTGATTTTTATGCCCCCGCCATTTGAAGAATGGTAGAAGGGCATATAGCGTTGCCCCTGCCCGTCCGTTCGTTCATCCATCTGTCCCATTCGTTCGTTCGTCCGTCCATCCGTCCGTCCAAAACTTAAACTCAGTCAATGTATTTATTACTTCTGGATGGATTTTGAAATTCCTTTGTAGAAATGTTAACCATCATGAGATGATGTGTCATGTTCAAAACCCAGGTCCGTACCTTCAAGGTCAAGGTCATACTTAGATGTCAAAGGTCAAAAAAGGGTCCGAAACTTAAACACAGTCAATAACTTTCTTATTTCTAGATGGATTTTGAAATTACTTTGTAGAAATGTTAACCATCATGAGACGATGTGTCACATGGAAAACCCAGGTCTGTACCTTCAAGGTCAAGGTCATGCCTAGAGGTCAAATATCAGAAAAAAGGGTCCGAAAGTTAAACCAGGCAATACATTTCTTATTTCTGGATGGATTTTTAAATTACTTTGTAGAAATGTTAACCATCATGAGACATTTAGTGTCTGTGCAAAACCCAGGTCCGTACCTCCAAGGTCAAGGTCATACTTAGTCATACTTAGAGGTCAAAGTTAAAAAAAAGGGTAAGAAACTTAAATGCAGTCAATAACTTTCTTATTTTTGGATGGATTTTGAAATTACTTGGCAGAAAAGTTGGCCATCATGAGACAATCTTCCACACACAAAACCAAGGTCCTTAACTGCAAGGTCAAGGTCATACTTAGAGGTCAAATGTGAAAAAAAGGGTCCAAAACTTAAACACTGTCAATAACTTTCTATGGATTTATACGAACATAAACATATTTTCAGGTGGGGGCATCCATGTCCTATGGATGCATTTCTAGTTAATTCACATTTATCAGGGCCCTGTTGTCCTAAAGTTGAGAAACACACTAGTTGTCAATTTTCTAAAAAATTAAATATTTTATACACTAATATTGTTGCTGAAAATTATGAGTAAATTTTGCATTTGTAGAAGCCACTAATTTTTTTCCGCAAATAATAGCACATTTGCCATATTCAAAAACTTAAGGTGAATGGATACACCAGGGGAGGCAACTTCTGCAAAAGTTTTTTTGTTTCCCATGTCAATAGGGGTCAACTCTTAAAGGAAAGAATTTGCTCCTGAGGAGCAAATTCTTTCCTTTAAGAGTTTACCCTTTTTTCTGTGGGACTGAACATACAGAAAAGCAAACAGGAAGTTCCGAAAGTTGTCTCCCTTTGAAGAATGACAGAAAAATATGGCAGGTGTTCCCATTTCCTTTAAACATGATTAATAATAAACAATTGGGCCTTGAAGTGCAAGATTCTTTGACTTCGTTCTGAGAACAGTGAGTAAATTCAGTGAAAATTCCACTACTAAGACCATCTAAAGGTAAAACTACCGGACGTTCTTCTTTTAGAATTGTATTCAAATGGTTTCAGTCCTTCTTCTTAATTACTTTGTGTTATCTACACCCATTGACCTGCCAGAGTCGGTGACATTCTTTCGTGGAGTTTCTCTCCTTTCCACTGATTCAAGAAGGGCAGTTGTCAGTTTCTGGTGAAAGAATGTGCACTGTACTGGTTAACTGCTTAAGTTTAAGCCTGCCCAGGAAAAGTGTGGATAGGTAAACTTACCAGCTCAATAATGACCTAAATAGTGTTTACTGGGCTGTTAAACTCCAATACAAACAAACAAATCTACACACATTGTCCTCTCATATGAGGCCACCATTGGAACTGTTCAAAAGTCACCCTAATACAGGAATTTCATTTAAGCTTAGTTTGGTCACCTCTTTAAGCATGAAATTTGTAAAGCTCATAAATATTACATTGCCAGCAATGCTGGCATTTTGATTTTTGTGGGTAGGACTGTTTGCTGAGCATGAAAATACCTTTTTTACAGTATTTCATTAATAATGAGTAAAATACACCAAAACCTCTTTATAGCACTATTAATGGGGTCCAAAGCAAAAACCGTGTTAGTTAAACAACCGGGTTATATCCAAACAAAAATGTATAGATTATATAGAAAAAAGACCATTTATGGTCATTTTTCTATATAATCTATACATTTTTGGGATCCAACTTGAAAATGTGTTATATCCAAACCGTTTATAACGAACCGTGTTATAGCGAGGTTGTGGTGAAATAGCTTTATGTTGCTGATATTCTTGTGACTATTTGTTTGAACTCCTCATAACGGTTATTAATAGCGGCACTATTCTTATTGCTATGAAGTCAGAGAGTTGTGTAAAGATGGTCTGGACTAGACTAATGTGTTGGATTTGGCAAACATTGTAGACCCAGATCAGTTGCCAATGGCATCTGATCTTCTGGGTGTAAACTGTTCACTTAAAGCACAGTAATTTAAGAGTTAAACATAATTGCTTAACCTTTTCCACTCTCTAGGGAATTCCCACCACTGGTATTTTAAATACCGACCAACTTGCTCTAGGCTGAACCAGCAGACGACAAATTGTTGATAGTTTTCTTATTTTTCCCAGAAAACAGGACTTGACATATTTGCATGAGATGTCAAAACCTGTTTTCTGAGAAAATTAGTAAAAAAATTTCAAAATGTCATCTGCTGAAAAAAAAAAAATTCCCAGCAAGCTGAGCGTTAAGTACCCATTCCGAGACAATCAGCTCAACAGTGCTGCCAGTGCTTTGCCTTCAATATTAACCCATAAAATGCCAATCACGACAATTGTCGTCTGCTTTGCCGTCTGGCGGTTACCTTAAAAGTAATTTTTGCTAACAGTGTGGACCCAGATCAGACTGCTCCTGTAGGAGCAGTCTGATCTGGGTCCACACTGTTTGCCTGTGTGCAAAAATATTTTTAAAAAGTTTGCAAAAAAAAATCAGCAGACGACATAAGCAGACAACATTTTCAGATATAGTTTTCTTCGCATCTTAAGGGTTAATGTTGTGTCTGTTGTAGTGTTTTCTTGGAGCTTGGAAAGTCTTACTATGGTGAGATAACCCATCTTGAAGTTGTGGGAGAAGCTGTTGCTGTGGCCGATATAGTTACTGCTGCAGGGGACATAACTCACAGATTCTGCGGTGACTGTGTTCAAGGATGGTGGAACTACAAAGCCAAACCGGGTGCCTTTATACAGACTCCCAGCCGACTGATAGAGAGAGCTTGTGAGCAGGAACAGTCCACAATAAACTGCCCACCAATGAAAGGTAACTGAAATCTGATTTAAAAACACATTGGAGAAAGTGTAGACCTTAAGGGGAGATAACCCTTTCAGAAATGCTTCTTACTACCTAATCAGTAGATGTGTACTCTTGTAATGCTAAAACTACAGTGAAATTCCGCTATCAAGACCGCCTAAAATTAAGACTAAATTAGCTTTAAAAAGCTTATTTAGAAGGGTGGAGTTATTCTTTCTTTGTGTTTTCTGCCCACAGTGTCCCCTGGTCAGGGACCACCATTGGAACTGTTCAAAAGTGGTCTTAAAGACCACTTTTGAACAGTCCCAAAGGTGGTCTTAATATAGGAATTTTACTGTATATTGAAATGGTCCAGGTTATGGCTTCTAAATAGCCCCTGTCCTGCTGAATGAATTAATTTTTGACACCCCTGACTATCAACCAATTAAAATTACTTGTAATTTAATATCCATTTTCAAAAAACAGTGTAGATCCAGATAAGATGGCTTATTTCCTTATTCTGCCTTGTCTTCTTTTTTAAATGATCATTGATTTTCTACTATGTTCTATCATTCTGTGGTTACTAATTGATCAAAGCATAGCATAGAAAGAGCTGAAATTACCGTAAAATCTCTATTAGAAGCCTGTGCTCTAATAAACGCCCACCCCTAGATTTGGATGTTAAAAATGACAAATACCAGCCTCCAATAAATGCCCACTTTACTCCTATGTTGATTCATAAGAACTTTTTTGTGACATTGTCGGAAAATAAAAAAGTCAAACAAAATGACTTCAGGTTTTGCCATGTTTGACACAAATGAGAAAAAAGTTAATGATATTCGCTTTAGTGAAGAAAGGGGAGGTAACTACTATTCTTTTTTAAGACAAGGCTATTGTATCCCAGTCATTTTCTGAGAAACAAGATGGCAGCCATAAGAAAGAGAGTGTTTTGGACCAGCGTATGGGAATTGCAGGTTTCTTTAGCCTCTAATAAATACTCACACCCTCTTCAGGAAAGGTAATGATTCTAATAAATGCCCGGGCGTCTATTAGAGATTTTATAGTATATCTTTATGAAAATTGGGATTTTCTAGTTCTTCCGGGTCAGTTGGCAGCCATTGAAAACAATGTCTTATCTGACAGGTATATATTTTTGTATATAGGTTGAGTAGGGTTTGGCATTGCATGTTTTGATTTATATAACATTACATGTTACGTTAATATGATTTTTTGATACAACATGTACCGGCCCCGATAGCTCAGTTGGTAGAGTGTCCGCTCCGGGGAAGGGAGGTCACGGGTTCGATCCCGGGCCGCGACATACCAAAGTCATTAAAAATGGTACTAGCTGCTCCTCGCTTGGCACTCAGATTTACGGGGTAGAGCTAGGACTGGTCGCCCCAGTGTCAGGATAATGTGACTGGGTGTGGTATCATGTAATGTGTCTGGGACATGATACTTCAGTGAGGCAGCACTATAAAAGTGAGCATTGAGCTCCCTGTCGCAACCAGACACCGTTGTGATATGACTGAAAAATTGTTGAAAGCGAAGTTAAACCCGAATTCACACACATTGATACATGTTAAATTCAGTTACAGTCAAACCTCGATAATTCGAAGTGCAAGGGACCGCAGGAATTCCTTCGAATTATCGAGAGTTCGAATTATCGAAATCGGCAATTTTCGGATATGTTCGGATTCTTTTATTCAATGCAATTCAAATGACTATAATTCGAACTTCATTTCGGCGCTATGATAAAGAAACGGTAATAACTGCCAAAGCATTAAAGAAAATGAGGTACGTGAAGGTTAATCTCATCGTCTTTTTTGCTTGACAGGGCTACGAAAGCAGGAAATGATAATAAAACTTGAACTTACATTTTTATTTACAGCCATCAACAATAACAAAAAATGAAGGTTGAATGCAAATTACTAAACCATTTTACTGACGAAATATTTAACCCCGCAAAAAGAACAACAGAACTGACAAACACTGACAGCTAGCGAAGATTTGAATCAGTCTGTAATAAACTGGCTGATACAAATCGAAAAGGCTCAATAATGTACCGTAATTAAAACACATAAAAAAACATCAAATAAAATATTCATTGCGGACGAAATCAATTAAAGACACCAATTACTCAAAAAAGGATCCGTTAGTGTGGCTGTTAATCCGGTGTTAATTACCTGTATCTACTAGTTCTTGAAGTCAGTCGGGTGTGAAGTGTAACAATCGAACTCGCCGCAAAATTGCGATGTGTGACCTTGATTAGCCAAGTAATATTTCGAATTAAACAGGGGATTTTAATAAGAATTTCTTTGATTGGGACCGACGAAACTGTTCGAAAAATCGAATTTTTCGAAAAATCGAAATTCGAAAAATCGGTAATATTTTTGCAATAACTTATAGAGAAAAATGTCGGGACCGCCAGTCGTCTTCGAAAAATCGGTAGTTTCGAAAAATCGGCGTTCGAATCACCGAGATTCTACTGTATATTTAAATGAATTTGGATATGAAGTGTCGGCCTGAATTTGCTTATGGGTATTTTACAACCTTCATTTTTGTTTGTATATATATATACATATATTTTTTGAGGGCCTCATAATGCTGAACTTATAACGCTTGTTAAATAAAGCCTTTACATACTTACTGACTTAGAAGAATGAATGACGTTGTATTGACTATTTTCAGCTGACAAGATTCCCCCTGCACTTGAGACCTGTGATAGATCAGACTACATTGAAGTTTCAGAGAACCAAGAAGTCCTGCTGACAAATATTACTTCTAGAGCGACATTCTCTGGGCACACACAGATACTCTCAAGTTTCCCAGCAGGTAATCCAGGCTTATAAATGTTTATGTTCACATAGTAGGATATTGTGATGAAAAAAAAAATCAAACACCATTCATAGTAGCAACATCTGAAATGAACAGTCAGTAAGTTGTGTCTCCTATCTTGTTGCAAAATACATCACAGCCTGCATTACTAGATTGTTATAGTAGTCCAAGATAAGATTGGCAGGGAGGGGCAGTCAAATTTGACACACCACATGATCAGTCTTGTCAAATTTGACACACCACATGATTGGTCTTGTCAAATTTGACACATTACATAATCAACCTTGTCAAATTTAGCACACCGAATGATTAGACACACCACATGATCAATCTTGTCAAATTTGACACACCACAAGATCAAGCTTGTCAAATTTGACACACTACATGATCAATCATGTCAAATTTGACACATCATATGATCAATCTTGTCAAATTTGGCACACCACATGATCAATCTTGTCTAATTTGACACACCACATGATCAATCTTGTCACACCACATGATCAATCTTGTCTAATTTGACACCACATGATCAATCTTGTCACACCACATGATCAATCTTGTCAAATTTGGCACACCACATGATCAATCTTGTTCTAATTTGACACACCACATGATCAATCTTTGTCACATCACATAACTTCAGAAGCCATCTGATCTGGATCTACATTATTTTACAGATTGGACATATGCGGGCTCAGCAAGACAAGGGTTAAGATCCTAAAAATTCAGACACATTGAGGACTTTCTTTTTGCTCCTAAAATATTAACAAATTTGTTCCATGATCCAGCATGAAGTCCAAAAAGTGAGCCGGGAATGGCAAACAGTGTAGACCCTGATCGCACTGCTCATCCAGGAGCTGTCTGATCAGTGTCTGTACTGTTTGCTTAGGCCTGTATGTTCAATACTTAGGATTATTACAGAATTTCACCAAATATATTTTCTTTCATTTTTAGATGATGTCTATACCTGGGGAACATACTACGGCGTTATCATGGCAACTGATGCTAATAATAACTTCGCCACATGTGATGTGACTGTTATCGTTAAAAGTAAGTGGCTACTAGGGTTATACAGTGAAATTCCGCTATTAACCCTTTTTGTACCAAATGGAATCTTCCTCCTTATATATAGAGCAGGAGTTCATTTCAAAATTTAGGGGTGTCAGGTTGTATTTTCTTCAAAATTTGTTCGGAAAATGGCTGAACTTTTTGCAAACAATGTAGGCCCTGATGAGACGCCGCATTCTGCGGCGTCTCATCTGGGCCTGCACTGTTTGCCAAGGTACCCGTTTTGGGGTTTCCGGTACTAAATGGGTTAAGACCACCTAAAATTAAGACTTATTCTGCTGTAAAAAGCTTATTTAGAAGAGTACAGTTATTCTTCTTATTTTCTGCACACAATGTCTTTTGGTCGGGGACCACCTTTAGGACTGTTCAAAAGCTGAAATCGACCACGCCTCAAATCAAACAAACAAACCTACAACAAGTTCATTGAGTGATAGTCAGATATGGGTGTGGCTGAATTAATTTATTTAGCAGGATAAGGGTTAAGAAAGATAATTGCCAAAGGTCTTAGTATGATTTGTGATGAATGTTGTCGGTTGTTTGTTTGATTTGAGGTTTAACATCTCCGTCAACACTGTATAAGTCATTTTGGAGACATTGCTACCAATTTAGTGGACTTTTACCCGACTTTGAGATGAAATGACATCTCGAGCTCTGCCACCCAATGAAACCACTTGGGTTTATAAGCATGGACCCTCCCACTCCCACTGCTTTGCCTAGGCAGGCTTATATCCTCTAGCGGTTTACGAGTACTCGTGTGCAGTCATTTTCAGCTCTGCATGGAAGCATCATTCAGCCCATCTATTTTCTTCAAGTGCCAATGGGTGGGAGCCGTGATTTGTGATGAAAGGGTTACATTAACCCTTCAATGTGCGTATTGCTTCAAAGTTATGGTCCATCAAATAATTATAGAGTTATGCCCCATTGAAATTTTTTGTAAACCTTTTGTTTCCGGATAACTTCTCCTACAGTTTACATCCAATCTAGCTGAAATTTCATACATAGTTAGACCATGATGTGGGGCAGCCCATATTGTTTGGAGATTATGGTCCACCAAATAATAATAGAGTTATGCCGTTTTGAATTTTTTGTAAACTTTTTGTTTCCGGATACTTCCTCCTACATTTTACATTTGATTAAGCTGAAACTTCATATATAGTTAGACCATGATGTGGGGCAGAGCATATTGTTTTGAGGTTACCTTCCACCAAATAATAATAGAGCTATGCCCCTTTGAAAAAATCTGTAAACATTTTGTTTCTGGATAACTCCTCCTACATTTTACATCTGATGATGCTGAAACTTTACATACATTAAGACCATGATATGGAACAGTGCATACTATTTTGAGGTTACGGTCCACCAAATATTACCAGAGTTATACCCCATTCATAGATTTTTCTAAACACTCCGTTTCCGGATAACTTCTCCTACATTTTACATCTGATGATGCTGAAACTTTACATATAGTAAGACCATGATGTGGAACAGCATATATTCTTTTGAGGTTACAGTCTGCCAAATATTAACAGAGTTATACCCCTTTCACAGATTTTTCTAAACATATTGTTTCCGGATAATGCCTCCTACATTTTACATCTGATGAAGCTGAAACCAGAACCACAGTGCAGGGCAGACCGTCCATGCTAATAAACCCTATTGGTTTCATTGGGCGACAGGGCTTGAGATGTCATTTCATCTCAATGTCGGGTAAAAGTCCTACAAAATTGGAAGCAACGTCTCCAAAATGACCTTTACAGTGTTGACGGGAACGTTAAACCTCAAATCAAACAAACAAAGCTGAAACTTTAAATTTAGTTAGACTATGATGTGGAGCAGCACATATTATTTCAAGGTTACAGTCCACCACTTATTGCCAGAGTTATGCCCATATTATTTTGAGGTTATGGTCCACCAAATATTACCGACCATGAAAATTTGTTGAGACAGGTAGTTTGAGCCATTGAGGGTTATTAATAATGCCAGGTAAGAATATATTGTAATCGTCAGGCTGGTCAGG
This sequence comes from Lucinisca nassula, assembly GCA_963580285.1. Lineage (NCBI taxonomy): Eukaryota > Metazoa > Mollusca > Bivalvia > Lucinida > Lucinidae > Lucinisca > Lucinisca nassula. Next base: position 168,981,597 of record OY757011.1, read on the forward strand.
ATCATGCAGCTGACGATGGTACTGTTAATTCGGTCACTGTTGCATCACAGGGTAGCAAAAGATAATGGACGCGCTTGTAAAGTGCAGTTCTACAGTTTAATTATCTTTTAAAAAATCAATGCAAATGCACACACTTGGACGCACCAGGCAAATAACAGACAGTGTAGGCTGAGCAGGGTTAGCGGACTCCACCAAGGTTGCACCTACTAAGGCGGAACTCTAATATCGTAATTACAACAAGAATCTTAAAGTGTTCGTCTCGAACAAGTCTGGTAAATATAAGGCCGAAAGTTCCTAAAATAGCTAGTCATTTCCCCTAAATATCTAATGTGTGGTTAATACCTTGCCACTGATGATGATAATGACATCATGCGGTCATGGGACTTTAGAATTTCAGTGTAGATACTAAACGGTCGGTCGTGAACAAACTCTGTGTCGCACTGATCACTGGAAATTTGTTGCCGGAATTTTGAATTCACTCCTATTTATACCCTTCGGTCTTGCCGGCTCAAGAACACAAAAACAAACCCACATTCGAAAACAGCCAATGAGAGAAAAGCCGAACGGACGTCAGCCAATGACGTCGCAGAACGGAATCCGCTAAGACCTGCTCACGTCGCCGCCGTCAAAACCATACGCCACGTAACGAGTTACCGGGACTCTACTGAAATGACTTGTTATAGTTAGATGCATGAAAAATCACTGATAAAATGACATAAAAACTCGTGTAGACAACCTCTTTAACAGAATTATTGACATAAAATACTGGTGTCGCTAAACGAACTCGGCTGTCTAAAAATAGATAAGACGTCAACATAAGTGAGGTGAGCGGAGAAAATCAAAGTTAACGGATTTATAAAATGATGAAATAATGACACGTACGGCTGATCTATGACAAAATGAACTTGATACATAAGAAAAGCAGGACATAAAGGTTCCCTAAAGGTAAGCACAATGAATGATCTTGAATATTAAGGTTACACAAAGCCGCTGAAAAATCAGTGTGACCAAACTTTGACAGGAAAAGTCACTGGCTTCCGTGAATACACAAAAATGAGAAAACGATAGATTTTGATCAATATGAGCAAGTAAACAGTCCCTGAGCACTTAGAAAATAAAAATACAACAACACACATCATCCCAAGAACAATACATACCTGGCGCGTCCTATAAGAATAAATGAATATGGCACATTATGAACCTTATTGAAAACACGGTGGGTGGGGAAAACAAAGCAGGCACTCACATTACACTTTCCCCACCTTTGCTAAAACCAAATCCTCCTGGATTTTATAAACTCTGAATACTTTTCTTAAAGATGAATTATTAATTGAGTTTTTTTCCTTATTTTTCAGGAACTGTCACAGCAAGGAAGATCATTGACCGAAACTGGACTCAATACATCTGGCTGACTCCCACAGAAAGAACTAAGGCTAATTAATCCTTACTGTGAGGGCACGTCAGAATCTCGACTCCAGTTTCGGTCGCCAACATTCCCAGCTGAAATAAATTATTGAAACTATCACTGTCTTTGACTTTATGCACAATGTAATTTTCCTAATTTAACCTCAATGGCACCCTCAAGTCGTCAATTGCCTCAATAATCCTGTCCGTGTCTCTCTGTGTCTTGCCCCTCCAATAGAATCGGACGAAGGCAGTGTCCTCTATGGTGATACTTGGTGCCAGAGCAATCCGCCTAAGCTCCTGGTAAGTATAAAAGCGGGACTTGTGATGCCGACTCTCCTCCTCGGTCCGTCGGGCTTTCGCTGAACCTGGCAAGACCAAGAAATTGTACTTGTCCAGGAGATTCGTCCTACTTAAGGAAGGAAAAGATCCAGAGGTCTTGAATTCAACATTCATGGCCGCGAACTCTGTGGCAAGCAACTTCTGGTCTGGGGTATAATAAGTCCAACCAGGGGGTGGCCAATTGAATGTGTTTGTTCCAAAGTCCATAACCAGAAGGCCACCCCTTGTCCAGTCCCTTCGGCCAGGTGCGAACATTGGCATCTGCCCGTAGCGTAGCAACTCCTCGGCCATTCTCTGGATCGGCATTGTAGGAGTAGCCACCAAATCCTTCGAGCCTGTTGGTTGTTGTGGCAGGATGGTAGTCGGACAAGCCCCGGTGCAGTCCATAACAACCTTTCGGTTGTCTGAAGATAATGGACAGTCACCAGTGGCCCCAGTGGGGGATTCCTCCTCTTCATCAGGGCATGTTGAGGCAGCAGGCGTCGACTCCAAGTGGACGTCAGCGTTGTTCATTGGTGTTTGGTTGGAAGAGGCCGAGAGCAAACTCTTCGACCTCTTTGGCTCCCTGATAGTTATTTCAGGGTCCTCGCCAAAGTCCTCCTGGTCATCCGGCAGGGTCCTCTTGATCCCGTTCACACCAGCTAATGGGTCCGTCGATGAAATGTTATCCTGCTCTGTACGGGCTCCAGCTGGTGCACTGGTGGTCTTTTCTGTCAGAGCTTGGGTTTGTGGTAAGCTGTTACTTGAGGGAGTGGACTGGGCTGGTAACTTTCCCTTGGCAAGCAACCAGGTCTTCCTCCATGCTTCCGTAACCTTGCTTGCGTTTGGCTGGGACCCACACCACCGTAGCACTGCCTTCCGGGCCTGGAAGCTCTCGTCCGCATCATATGCACCAACGTTCACAATGTGGTAGTAATCATTGGGGTGGGTCGCCAAGTAAAACCCCGTAGCAACTGTGAAGAAATTCTCCGGGAGAGATGTCATAGTTGTGGCATGTGAAGATTTCACGTGGTTCTTCAAATCACTGACCCGTGTAAACATCCTTTGTTTACCAATACACCAGGGACAAATGACCGCTAATCTGCCGTGGTCTTTACCCGAAAGGTGGCGGTTGAGATCTGCTTTTCCATCAAACGTCCTGGAGCATAGCCAACAGCGGTGCACCCTGGAAGTACATTAAGGAAAATTCCCTTTAAATCCCGAGTTAGAATGTATTTAATCCATCCATATCCATTGGAGGCAAGCCTACTGGACGTATAAGTTTATTTCCATGCAACATCTTCAACTGCTAGAGGCAACACCTCTGCACTGGCTTTGACACAGTATGGTCTGATGTAGACGGGTCAATCCACGTTTGATTCCAGTCCACAGGGTGATCAGTCCTAAACTGGCAATCAGCCATCACGGTAGCGCTACCATTTCACACTGCATTCGAATGCCTCTTTTAAGTGTGACCTCCACATCCAGACCAGACCTCCATCGCCAGTGCACGACATGCCTCCAGCCAGTTGAGCTCCACTACATCCACATTTGCCAACCATCCAGTAAGCTTCTCTCCAAAATTAATTCCTGACAGCGAAAATAAAGCAAAAGAAAACTAAAATGGCAGTTCCAATTTTTCATCTTTATTTGTTCATAAAGGACAATTAAATTTCTTATTGAATGTTCAGCTTCACGCGTTCGCGGGTAATCCATGTGGGAATGTTCCGTCCAGCATAGGGCCAGAGTCTATCAATGTGATAGGCTTTAGCTCTATGTTTGACTCCCTGCTTGACCAAACAGATTAGGTCATCCAGCACTCTTGTAACAAGAAAAGGTCCCTTCCAATGATTGCGAAGCTTTGAGCACACACCGATTTTTCTACTGGGGTCATGTAACCACACAAGCTGACCCCGAGAAAAGGATTTCCGTTTTGCTTTAGTGTCATAATGCTTCTTCTGGTATGTGGCTGCCTTGCCCAGGTGCAGTCTTCCGAGAGTGTGAGCTTCCTCTAACTTAGCGTGAAGATTTTGCACATAGCTTTCTGCATCCAGTCTCTCTGTTGCCTCATAGGGTGGTCTGCCTGTCATGGCCTGAAGTGGCAAGATAATATCTCTGCCTAAAACCATCCTGTTTGGGGAGACTTTTGTTGAAGCATGGGATGATGAGCGATATGCCATTACCACTTGAGGCAAGTAATGGTCCCAATTGTCCTGATTGTCATTGCAGTACATAGTGAGCATGGAAATCAGAGTACGGTTGAACCTTTCAACAGTTCCATTTGCCTGCGGCCTCATGCTTGTTGTCCGTGTTTTGTCAATGTCCAACAAGGAACACATCTCTTGGAAAAGTTTGCTTTCAAAACATTTTCCCTGATCACTATGAAGCTGTAGAGGAACTCCAAATCTACACACAAAATTATTCACAAAAGCTTCGGCTACCGTTTTGGCTTCCTGATTTGGTATAGGAACACACTCTGTCCACTTAGTGAAACAGTCGGCCATTACTAGAATATACCGATTCCCTAACTTCGAAACTGGAAGAGGTCCTAGAATATCAATGGAAATTCGTTCCATGGGTTCACCAACCAAATATTGACCTAGTGGTGCACGGTTCTTTTGCTTAGAGAGCTTCCTCGCTGTACAACTGTCACATGATTTGATGAACTGTCTTATGTCATCTGACATGGCTGGCCAATAGAACGCCTGTCTTACTTTGTCCAAGGTCTTGTCCACACCAAGATGACCTGCAGATGGAATGTTGTGAGACAGTTGAAGAACTTGAACAACCAACTGATGGATATAGTCCTGCTGGTCAGTGTCAGTCCATTTTCTAAACAGCATGCCAGCATGCAATTCTAAGCGATCCCACTGCCTCCAGAGTGTTTTGAGAGACGAAGGTCCACTAGATATTTGATTCCACTCAGGGCGAGCTTTACCGTCTCTCTTTGCAACCAGAAGTGCCTGGATTCTAGGATCCTCCAGTTGTGCTTGAGAGATATCATTCGGCTCCCAACCATCAAGAAGATACTGATTATTGCGTAGTTCCCGCTTTTCTTGCTGGCGAGCTTGATTCCGTGTGGTTGCCGACACAAAATACATTCCATCCAATGGGGATTGCTGGCTATCAGTATCTTGGTTCAGATCACAATCCTGTGACTCCTCTGAAAGTGTCTGCTGACGATGACAGGCATGGCAAGGCTTTCTTGAGAGTGCATCAGCATTGCCATGTTTTCGGCCAGGTCTGTGGGTTACCACCATGTTGTAAGTGCTGACCTCCTGGATCCATCTTGCCATTTGTCCAGTCGGAGTTTTCAGGCTACGCATCCAGCTGACTGCTGCATTGTCAGTACGCAGTAAAATTTCCTGTCCATAGACATATGAGTGAAAATGTCGCAAAGCTGTTACAACAGCAAGCAGCTCCTTCCTAGTTGCACAATAAGACTGCTCGTGCTTGTTCAATGCCTTGCTCATGTATGCAATCACCACTTCCTGTCCGTCCTGCTCCTGTGATAGCACTGCGCCTGTAGCCATGTCACTAGCATCCATATCAAGAATGAACCTACCGCCGTCACATCTAGGGTATCCCAAAATTGGTGCAGATGTGAGTGCATCTTTTAATTTTTGAAATGCATCACTACACTCCTGGCTCCACACGAATTTGGCTTTCTTTTCACATACCTTGTGCAAAGGTCTAGCAATATCCGCGAACCCCTTCACAAATTTCCTGTAGTAGGAGGCCAAACCCAAGAAACTGCGAGTCTGCTTGGCATTCGTAGGTTTAGGCCAATCAACAACAGCTTGAATTTTGTCTGAACAGGTCCTTACACCTTCCTCTGACACTAAATGTCCTAAAAACTTCACGGATTTCTGGAAGAATATACACTTGGATGGTTTCAATTTGAGATGAGAGGCCATAAGACGCTTGAACACATTTTCAAGTCGCCTCAGACTCTCCTTCACGGTGGGTCCTGGAGTAATAATGTCATCCATATACAGGAGGGACTCAACCCACTGCAAACCCCGCAGCACATCCTCCATCAACCTCTGGAACGTACTAGGTGCATTAACTAATCCAAACGGCATAACCTTGAATTGGTATAGTCCGTGACTTGTGGTGAAGGCGGTCTTGGGCTGGTCCTCTGGTTCAACTTCAATTTGCCAAAATCCTGAGTTCAAATCCATACAACTGAACCATTTTGAGCCAGCTAAAGCATCTAGACATTCATCTACTCTGGGGAGGGGGTATGCGTCCTTGATGGTGACATGGTTAAGCCGTCTGTAGTCCACACAGAACCTCGTTGTTCCGTCCTGTTTCAAAACCAGAACAATCGGGGATCCCCATGGGCTGTTTGACGGCACCACGATGCCCCTATCTAGCATTTTCTGAATTTCTTCCTTCTCAGATTCCCTCTTGCCAAATGGTTGTCTGCGAGGTGGCTGTCTTATTGGCTGAGCCGAACCAGTTTGGATACGGTGTCTGACCCTGTCTGTTAACCCAATGTCATCTGCAGACTTGGAAAATACATTTTCATATTTGACTAGGAGTTCCGCAAGGAGGTCTTTTTCTTCCTCGTCCAAATGTACACTACTTTTATCAAACAGTTCTTGAAGATGGGATGGCATTTCAGGGCGGTTTCCATTCTGGGTGTTTTCAATAAGCTCAACGCTCCCATCCAACAGCACCATCCCCACTTCTTGAGTTTCCTCAGTGGTTTCATATGAAGAGTTGCATTTCGCTATGGCTGATCCAGGATATAGAGTGATGCACTCCTCACTTTTGTTCATTACGGCCAAACCATTCTCCCCCTGATGTGGGTTCACAATACCTGGTACAACTGTGACTAACTTTTCATAAGAGTCCGAAGTTTGAATTCCTTCCACGTATCCAGTGGTAGCAAGTTTCTTGCTATTCACGATATCCACGGGGACAAAACCGACCGAATTAGGTGGTATTTGCATTTTATCCTTGATCAAAACGCAACAAACAACCTGCGTTTCACCACCTGATTGCAAAGGAATGACCGCGTTCTGCCTTGTGCGAAGGCAGGGTACCTCAAGATCCCATGTTCTTACATGCTTCAAAAGAAAATCCTGCCCCAGAATGCCTTCAGGAGTTATGTCGCATATTATTGCAGTATGACGCACCTGGCTTTCATCAAAAGAGATATCGACATCAGCATACCCATACACGGTTATGTTCTTCCCATCCACACTCTGCATGACGATACTCTTTTGATGTAAGTCCATGGTACCCTCCCCGCCCATCTTGTCAAAAGATTCCTTAGAAAGGAGAGTGGCAGTCGAACCACTGTCAACCAGAAATTCGACAGCCACTCCCTCAATTTCACCTTTGGCATAAAGTCCATTGTCCCATATAGACTTTGCACTCCCAATTTGGCCCATTCTGTTGGCATTCTGATTAAAACGTCCTCCCAAAGGCCTTTTGTCCTGGTTTCCGGTCACTTCTCGGCCTACAGAAGTGACTGGTTCCCGTTTCCCTGTGGTGCATTCCCGGCTGGAGGGACAGTTCCAGTCTGAGCGGCTCTATACTGGGGACACCTACGGAAAAAGTGATCAGGTGAATTGCAAATAAAACAGGTCCTATCTTCTCGCCTGTTTCTCTGCAGATTACCCCGCGTTCTTTCTGGTCTCTTTTCGAGTGTATCCAAGCGTTCTACCACTTCCTTTAAGGTTTTAACAAGCAATGATTTCTCGTCATTACTAAGCGCGTTTTCTCGGCAGTCCTCTGACCCTTGATTTTGGTTTTCGGTACTCGCAGTACTTTGATTTTTCCATCCAGGTCGATTTTTAGGACCTTGATTGCGTTTACGCTGAAAGTTTCCATTAGAGTTTCCATTTCCGGTATTCTCAGTACTTTGATTATTTGAATCATTGTACTGACTGTCTATGGCTCGCGTTACGGCGCGTTTGCGGTCCGAATTATCATCCAAAAGAGCTTCGTAACGCTCTACCACATCGACTGCTTCATAAACAGAAGTACAGTCACGGTCCATAATCCTACAACGCATCTCCAGTGGTACCGCTTTGTAAAACTGCTGAAGTGCAAGTGTTTCTTGTGCAGCATTGTCCAAATTTGCATATGCCCTTTGAGCAAGGAACATAAGGTCATCCCCTAGTGTAGCAAAGGATTCCCCTTGTTTCTTGACTCTGGATTGGAACTTTGAAACCCATCTCCCATGTTGCCTTCCAGAGCCAAATCTCTGCTCCAATCTGGCAACAAGTGTGCTGTAATTACGCTTATCCCTAGCAGGCATGCATGTGTAGAAAACCCTTGCTTGTCCTTGTAACTTGGCTGCAAGTGTTAATACTTTTTCCTTGTCTGACCAGTTACCCAGTTCAGAACAGTCCTCAAAATGCGAGATATATTGATCCCAATCATCGTCACCATTGTATGTATCTGGCGTAATGACAGGTTGTCTATACCGGTCCCAGCCTCTGTCATTATTGTCACTATCGCGGTGATTGTATGGCCTACGCCTGCGCTCTGAAAACGACGTGCTCCGTTCCCTACGCTCCCTGTGTTGACGCACAGGTGATACGGACTGCCGATCCGAATCCAGGTGCATGTCACCATGCCCAATTTCCGCGTTTTGAACGACGCGTGGCTCATCTCTCTCATCATCGTTCGCGTGGTTATTGAAATTAAACTCAATTTCAGAATCCGAGTCCCCCATCCTTACTGACAGTGTCCCAGAGTACAGAGAACCGCTAAAAACTAGAACTTCCCAGTAGCCTATTTACTGAGTATTAAAGTAGAGTGTGGTCGTATCATAAAGTAATAACAAACACACTGCTGCTTAAATACCCAAAAAGACAACAGTTTCCGTGGGTTACATTTATCAGTATAAAATCTTTATAAATCCCAGTACTTCTGACACCACTTGTAATCGTCAGGCTGGTCAGGATCATGCAGCTGACGATGGTACTGTTAATTCGGTCACTGTTGCATCACAGGGTAGCAAAAGATAATGGACGCGCTTGTAAAGTGCAGTTCTACAGTTTAATTATCTTTTAAAAAATCAATGCAAATGCACACACTTGGACGCACCAGGCAAATAACAGACAGTGTAGGCTGAGCAGGGTTAGCGGACTCAAGCAAGGTTGCACCTACTAAGGCGGAACTCTAATATCGTAATTACAACAAGAATCTTAAAGTGTTCGTCTCGAACAAGTCTGGTAAATATAAGGCCGAAAGTTCCTAAAATAGCTAGTCATTTCCCCTAAATATCTAATGTGTGGTTAATACCTTGCCACTGATGATGATAATGACATCATGCGGTCATGGGACTTTAGAATTTCAGTGTAGATACTAAACGGTCGGTCGTGAACAAACTCTGTGTCGCACTGATCACTGGAAATTTGTTGCCGGAATTTTGAATTCACTCCTATTTATACCCTTCGGTTTTGCCGGCTCAAGAACACAAAAACAAACCCACATTCGAAAACAGCCAATGAGAGAAAAGCCGAACGGACGTCAGCCAATGACGTCGCAGAACGGAATCCGCTAAGACCTGCTCACGTCGCCGCCGTCAAAACCATACGCCACGTAACGAGTTACCGGGACTCTACTGAAATGACTTGTTATAGTTAGATGCATGAAAAATCACTGATAAAATGACATAAAGACTCGTGTAGACAACCTCTTTAACAGAATTATTGACATAAAATACTGGTGTCGCTAAACGAACTCGGCTGTCTAAAAATAGATAAGACGTCAACATAAGTGAGGTTAGCGGAGAAAATCAAAGTTAACGGATTTATAAAATGATGAAATAATGACACGTACGGCTGATCTATGACAAAATGAACTTGATACATGAGAAAAGCAGGACATAAAGGTTCCCTAAAGGTAAGCACAATGAATGATCTTGAATATTAAGGTTACACAAAGCCGCTGAAAAATCAGTGTGACCAAACTTTGACAGGAAAAGTCACTGGCTTCCGTGAATACACAAAAATGAGAAAACGATAGATTTTGATCAATATGAGCAAGTAAACAGTCCCTGAGCACTTAGAAAATAAAAATACAACAACACACATCATCCCAAGAACAATACATACCTGGCGCGTCCTATAAGAATAAATGAATATGGCACATTATGAACCTTATTGAAAACACGGTGGGTGGGGAAAACAAAGCAGGCACTCACATTACAATATGGAGCACATATTGTTCCTTGGTTACATTCCACAAAACCAAACTTGTACAACAGTGACTGTCAGTATATATATACTCTATCTTACGAATTGTTGGGTTTGCATAGCTCTTGTTGAGATATGAAATAATTTACCATCATAAAAACACACCTATATAATTTTGCCTCCCTTCAACCTCACTTTTCATTGTACAACTGGGGTTTACAGGTGTATACACTTTTTAGCTCACCAGAGCCGAAGGCTCCAGGGGAGCTTATAGGATGGACATTGTCCGTTGTCGTTGTCTGCGTCGTGGTCTGGCGTTAACACTTTCAAACAACATCTCCTCTGAAGCCACTGGGCCGATTGGGCCCAAATTTTATCTGTAGCATCCTTGGGCTGGGGGATTGAAAGTTGATGATTTTTATGAAAATCGGCTCATTAGTTTGGTTGCTATGGCAACTTAGGCTTTCCATAGACTTATAATGGGGAAAATTGAAAAATGGCGTTTTCTGCCAAGTCATTGCAGATGTTTTGACAAAATTTTCATAGAAATGTTCCTTAGGCAATCTACTGTCTGCCATATGATTTTAGGCCTACTGCTCATTTCTGTTGGTTGCCATGGAAACCAAAATAAAAAAATAGAAAAAAAAATACATAAAAAATCATCTCAGAAACCAAATGCTCTATTAGGCTGAGAGTTTTTGGAAATATTCACCATATTTGCCTTTACAGGTTTTGTGTTTTTTTTATAAAATTTGGCTCTTTAGTTTGGTTGCTATGGCAACTTAGATTTTCCATAGACTTGTAATGGGGAAAATTGAAAATGGCATTTGCTGCCAAGTTATTGCAGATATTTTGACAAAACTTTTAAAGAAATGTTCCTTGAGTAAATGTCTCTCAGCCATATGCTTTAATGCCAACATGGGGGTCCCCCAGGTTGAACCGGGGCCATGCCTCACCCCCTCCACTTCATAAAAGGCCATATAACTCGGAAACCATCCGGATCCCCACCCCAAAACCATATATACTCTTGTTCCTTATGATAAGATGCATTCAGTGACACCAACCTGGGGGTCTCCCGGTACGTGCCGGGGTCATGCCCAACCCCCTTCATTCCATAAAAGGCCCAATATCTTGGAAACCATACAGATCCCCACCCCTAAACCATATATATTCTTGTTCCATATGAAAATGTACATTCACTGACACCAACTTGGGGGTCTCCCGGGGTGTGCCATCTCAGAAACCATTTAGATCCCCACCCCAAAACCATATATATATTTGGTTCCCTATGATAAGACGCATTCAGTGACACCAACCTGGGGGTCCCTCGGGTTGTGCCGGGGTCATGCCCCACCCCCTCCATTTCATAAAAGGCTCAATATCTTGGAAACCTTACAGATCCCCACCCCTAAACCCTATATATTCTTGTTCCTTATGAAGAGACTCATTCATTGACACCAATTTGGGGGTCTTCCTGGGTGTGCCGGGGCCTTGTCCCACCCCTCCACTTCACAAAAGGCCATCTATCTAAGAAACTATTCAGATCCCCACCCCAAAACCTTATATATTCTTGTTTCTTATGATATGACGCATTCATTGACACTAACCTGGGGGCCCCCCAGGATGTGCCGGTGTCGTGCCCTACCCCTTCATTTCATTAAAGACCCAATATCTTGGAAACCTTACAGATCCCCACCTCTAACCATATATATTGTTGTTCCTTATGATAAGACACATTCATTGACGTCAACCTGGAGGTCAAGCCAGGGCCTTGCCCCACCCCACCACTTCACCAAAGGCTATATATCTCAGAAACTGTTTAAAGCCCCACCCCTAAACCATATATAATTATCTTCTTTGTGATAAGACACATTCAAATAACTGTAGCTTGGGAGTCATCCGGACTGCCTGGGTCATGCTTTACTTTATTAAAAGCCATATATCTCAGAAATCATTCAGATCCCCACCCATAAACTATAATATTCTTGTTCCTTATGATAAGACTCATTCAGTCACACCAACCTGGGGGTCACTTTGTGCTAGGGCAATGCGCCCCGCCCCTCCACTTTAAAAGACCATATATTTCAGAAACCATTCAAATCCCCACCCCATAATCATATATGTTCTTGTTCCTTATCAATAGCACACCCACTTGGGGGTCGCAGGGGCCATTCCTGTCCTCTCCACGTCATAGAAGGGCCTCATATATCAGAAACCATTCAGATTCCCACCCATAAACCATATATATATATATATTCTTGGTCATTATAGGGACAACAATCTTGGGCTTTCCTGGGATCAACAGGACATGCCCCAACCCCTCCACCGCTTAAAAGGCCTTATAACTCCGGTATACAGATCCCCACTGCTACACCATATATATTCTTATTCCTTATGATAAGACGCATTTAGTGATACCAACCAGGGCTCCATTGGGTCCATGCCCTACATCCTCTACTTAATAAAAGGCCTAATGTTTTAGATACTGAGTCCATGTGGATGCTCATTTGGATATAGGGGTTCATTTTGGAGACTTTATAATTGGTAGATTAAAATTAAGATTAAATCATGTTAAAATACATGGCTGTCAATGGGCAGTGCCCACCTGAGTTCTGGTGAGCATAGTGGCCCATGGGCCTCTTGTTTCTTATTTCTGCTCAAATACATAGATAGTGAGGCAGTTCTAACGAGTTCCTACAATCTATGTTTTGAGCAGAAATATGAGAAATATCAGAATTTTTTGTCTGAAAATTTTCATTTTTTGATGGTAAAATTTTCAACATATTTGAATAGGCATGCCTTCATAATGTTTTGTTACAATGGTTTGTTATTACAGGGAGAGCCTTGTGCCCGGACCCTCTGACTTCAGGCGTTATAAACACCTGCCTAGAAGATGGAGTGTGTGGAATCAGCTGTCTTAACAGCTTCCCAGTGTCTGCTCCCATCCCTAATTACATACCATGTGGAGTCCTAGGGGTTTGGGATTATGAAAACCCCACACAGACACTTGTGCTGCCAAACTGTGCAGGTAAGAGGTGTTTTGAATACCTTAGAAATCCTAAAAATTTGGACACCTTGAGGACTGGCAGTAATCCTCCTGAAATTTTACCAAATTTGTTTTATGATCCAGCAAGGAGTCCAAAAGATGTATACAGAATGGCAACCAGTGTAAACCTTGATTAGACTGCTTATTCAGGAGCAGTCTGATCTGATCTGGGTCTGCACTGTTTGCTTTGGTCTGTCTGTCCCAATACTTAGGATCATTACGGTGCATGAGTTGTTTGCATTATGTTTATCAAGAAGGCTTTTTCATAGATTTACCCCTGTGATGCTGTTCACAAAAAGCCTTCCTTTCCAACAGTGTAGATCCAGATGAAGAAGCCATCTGATCAGGATCTACATTGTTTGTCATGCAGTTTGTGAATTGAACAATTCCTGATTGGATGATAGTCAGAAATTGGTGTGGCTAGGCTTTTTCATAGATTTACCCCTGTTATGCTGTTCACAAATATCCCTTTCTTTCCAACAGTGTAGATCCAGATCAGATGGCTTCTGAAGAAACCATGTGATCAGGATCTACATTGTTTGTCATGCAGTCGCCCATTGGAGCATGAAGAAATAAATGGGCTGCATGATGCTTCCACGCAGAGCTGAATCCGGCCCTCACACCAGTACTGGTAAACCGCTTAGAGGATCTAAGCCTGCCCAGGCAATGCGGTGCAAGTCCGACCTTCCATGCTTATAAACCCTATTGGTTTCATTGGGCAACAGGGCTTGAGATGTCATTTCATCTCGATGTCGGGTAAAAGTCCCACACAATTGGAAGCAACATCTCCAAAATGACCTACATAGTGTTGACGGGGACGTTAAACATCAGATCAAACAAACAAACATGCAGTTTGTGAATTGAACAAAACCTGATTGGATGATAGTCAGAATTGGGTGTGGCTAATTCAAATATTCAGCAGGATAAGAGTTAACCTTTGCCCTGCTGCCCATAAAACTCCCTTCCTTTCCAACAGTGTAGATCTAGATCAGATGGCTTCTTCAGAAGCCATCTGATCTGGATCAGCACTGTTTGTCCTTCAGTTGGAGTAGATACATTTTTTCAAGTGATTTGATTGGTTGATAGTCAGAATTGGGTGTGGCAAAATTAATTTATTTACCAAGAGAAGAGCTAAAGTCCTGAAGTTCTGCAACATTGAGTGTTGAATTTCATCTTTCTTTTGCATCAAGGTTTTTAAGAAGTAGGAAGGTCGTTCAATAAGTATCTGGCCTTACTACTAAGAGTCATGCTTGACTTCTGCTTTTTCCTCATAGTCACCCCGCAGCAATAAGCACTTCCTTCATCGATGTTCCAAAGCTGAAAGTCCGTTTCAGTAGATTTCAGGGTCTTTAGAGTCAATCCACCGTCCAACCGCTGCCTTAAGCTCTTCATCTGATTGGAAGTGACGTCCATGCAATTCTTCTTCAAGTTTGGAAACAGTAAGTAATCACTGGGTGCTAAATTAGGAGAATAGGATGGATGGGGTAAGCATTCGAAACTGTTATACTACATTGCGAAGAAACTTTTCAAGTATGGGCTCTAGCATTGTCATGTTGCAACAGCACACCTTTAGTAATTTTTCCACCCCTTTTCTATACTATGGCTTCATGTATTTGGTCCAGAATACTAGCATAATAGTCCCCATTAATAGTCTGGCCATTAGGTAAATGAGGTAAATAGTCCAACAACAAAACCCCTTGCTATCCCAAAACACAGTTGCCATGACCTTGCTAACTGAAGGCTGAGTCTTGAATTTCATTGGATGCCACAAACCTTGACTAGTCCATTGTTTACTCTGCTGTTTAGTCTCAGGATCATAGTGATGGATTAGAAGTCTATGTGGTGTAGTGGATAAGCTACTCGCCTCATAAATCTGAGGTTCAGGGTTTGATCCCAGGCTTCTCCAGACTTTCGGATGAGTCTTTAAACCAAGGTCACATCTCTGCATGACTTTAGCTGTCAAACTCAAACACACTCACTCACATAGTGATGGATTCAAGTTTCATCCCCAGGAACAATTCTTTCTAGAAAACCATCCATATCTTTGTTTGTTTGAATTGAGGTTAAATGTCCCCTTCAAGACTTAAAAAATTTGCAAAAGTATATTGGCGGAAATCCGGCATCATGTAACGTCTCTTTTCATTGGTTGGTATTTGCTTTTACGCAGCTCATTTTGTTTATAGCCATTTTTGGCAAAAAGAACATGTTTTAAACAAAACAAGTGAAAAAGTGCATTAGAATGGGGATAACTTTATTGAAAATTGTCATTTGGGGATGTAAATCGTTAGTTTTACTGGTGCAAATTCTATTTTACAGCTCTGCTGGGCGTCGCTGTAAAACAAAATTTCTGATCGTAAAACTGCCGATTTACCTCCACAGATGACAATTTTCAACACAGTTATCCCCTTATTTTCTTCTGGTTATTCTACATGAAGACATACTGCTAAATTTTTTATCTTTTTGTTTTCTGTAGAGGACAGACTGATTGTGAAGTTCAAGGTCATCATAAGTTTGACCTTCACCTTTGACACTCAGTGCATAACAAGCCGCAGTGATGACATTAGGAGCAGGATAACTTCTATCATCAAGAACAGAACAAGTCCCCCACCCCTGAAAAGTGTATGGACAGGACTGTGCATTGATAATGATTGCTCTCATCTGATTGTGACATCAGCCTGTACAGGTGCTAGCCAGACAGATGTACAAATAATTTTCTTCACAGCTATGTGAGTATACATCACGAAAACTCGCCTATTCACAATATTTGCATTATTTGCTGGTTCCCAGCTTGCACACTGTCAATATTGGAAAAACAGGTAACCAGACCCCCCTGACCTTGAAAGGTCAGGGGGGTCTGGTTACCTGTTTTTCCAACACTTATAATCTTCAGACTAGGAACCAGCAGATAAT
Source organism: Lucinisca nassula (assembly GCA_963580285.1). Taxonomy (NCBI): domain Eukaryota; kingdom Metazoa; phylum Mollusca; class Bivalvia; order Lucinida; family Lucinidae; genus Lucinisca; species Lucinisca nassula. The sequence continues at coordinate 168,997,443 of OY757011.1, forward strand.
GCAAATAAGGTGAATTAATTTTGACACCTTTAAACCTCACTTTTATATTGTAAAACTTGGGTTTACAGGGGTAAACCTTATTTTTCTTATTTAACTCATTTGGTGCAGAAACCCCAAAACGGGTACCCGGGCAAACAGTGCAGGCCCAGATCAGATGCCACGTTCCTGATCAGGGCCTCCACTGTTTGCTGAAAGTTAAGTCATTTTCCAAATAAATTTTGAAGAAACGGCAACCTGACACCCCTAAATTTTGAAATGGACACCTGCTATATATGGAGGTAGATTCCATGTGGTACAGAAAGGGTTAAAATATCACAATTTTTCTTTTTTTTTTTTCTTTTTTTAGATTTTTGAAGATTGACACCATCTGCTTTGCACTTTTGTGGATACCCTAGTCTAAGAATCTCAAAGAATATTTTTTCTAAATAACCCTTTTTGTACCATATGGAATCTTCCTCCTCACATTTTATCCCTTTTTCCTCAACTCGTTTAATAAATTCAATAATACATGAGCACTCCTGTAATATCCTCTATTTTGGGTTAAGTAATAATAATAATAATAAAAAAATAATAATAATCGACCTTATTTATAGAGGGTAACACATTTAGTACAAGTGCTAATCTTCCATGTGGCCCTCTTTTCCTGGGTAGAAAGCAGTACGATACAATGTACTTGTTAGAACCACCTCATTGTTGCAGTTCTAACGAGTACCAAAAACATATGTCTTGGAGCAGAAATAAGAAAGATAACGATGCCATGTTTACAAATGGCTGAATATTTACATTTTTGTACCAAAATTGTGAATTATATATGTTCTTAACGTCATATGATAAACAGAATCTTGCATTCATGCTCATGTATTATCCTGTAAGGTCCTCTATTTTTAGCTCACCTGAGCCGAAGGCTCATGTGAGGTATTAGTATACCACGAGCCGTCGTCCGTCGTCGTCCACACTTTCAAAGAAGTATATCTCCGGAACCAGTGGGCCAATCTTGATCAAATTTCATGTGAAGCATTATCAGGTAGGGGGAAAGGCTGCATACTGTTTTCGGGCAGATCGGATTGGAACTCTGGTTGCCATGGCAACAAATAGCTCCCATAGACTTAACATAGGAAAAAGTTTGTCATCACTCTAGCTCCGTCAATTTTTTTCTGATCGTCTTCATTCTTGCAGATAACGAGGACAGGCATGAAATCTCGATCAAGTTCGATTTTGGGCTGAATCGGATTATTCACTCAGGAGTTACGTGCCCTTGAGCGTTAGGAAAAAGCTTGTCATCACTCTAGCTCCGTCAATTTTTATCCCCCGACCGAATAGGTTCGGGGGATATAGCGATCAGCCTGGCGTCCGTCCGTCTGTCCGTCCGTCTGTCCGCACCAACGAAACGACATTTAGGGGGCAAAAAATTTGGACATTTTGACACTTAAGTATATATTCGTAGGTCCAAATGGGGTTTATTCCGTTATTTGGGTACTTAAGTGGCAAAAATTCGCTCTTAGGTGGCTTGCCGCTTAAGAGAATTTGCCGCTTAAGTAGTCAATATGCCGACGCCTAGCCACTTAACTATCCGTTCGTGAGAACGTCCGTCCGTCTGTCCGTCCGTCCGTCCGTCCGTAGACGCAACCTTGTGATGGCCATAACTCCTATACCCTTTGAGATTCATTGATGGTTCTTGGCACAATTGTTCACAAGGCCAAGACGGCGTGTCATGCGCAAGAACCAGAACTATGGATGCCATACTTTTTTAGTTATCTCCCCTTTTAATAAAATAGAATGACTACTTTGTGATGGCCATAACTCCAATACCTTTTGAGATATATTGATGGTACCTGGCACAGTTGTTCACAGGGCTGAGACGGCGTGTCATGCACAAAAACCACAACTCTGGTTGCCATGGTTTTGGAGTTATCTCCCCTTCCAATAAAATAGAGTGACAACCTTGTGATGGCCATAATTCCTATACCCTTTGAGATTCATTGATGGTTCTTGGCACAATTGTTCACAAGGCTGAGACGGCGTGTCATGCGCAAGAACCAGAACTCTTGATGCCATACTTTTTTAGTTATCTCCCCTTCCAATAAAATAGAGTGACAACCTTGTGATGGCCATAAATCCAATACCCTTTAAGATATATTGATAATACCTGGCACAGTTGTTCACAAGGCCAAGACAGTGTGTCATGCACAAGAACCACAACTCTGGTTGCCATGGTTTTTTAGTTATCTGCCCTTCCAATAATATAGAATCACTACCTTGTGATGGCTACATCTCCAACACTCTTTGAGATATATTGATGGTACTTGGTACAGTTGTACATGAGGTTAAGCAGATGTGTCACATGCAAGAACCACAACTCTGGGTGCCCTGGTTTTTTAATTATCTCCCCTGACAATATAACCTTGTGATGGCCATAACTCCAATACCCTTTGAGATACATTGATGGTACTTGGCACAATTGTATACAACATTGAGACGGCGCTTCATGCCTAAGAACCACAACTCTGGGTGCTATGATATTTGAGTTATCTCCCCTTCCAATATAACAGTATGACAACCTTGTGATCATCGTACCTCCAATACCCTTTGAGACATATTGGTGGTACTTGATGCAGATGTACATGAGGTTAAGCAGGTGTGTCATGCTCAAGAATTACAACTCTGGGTGCTCTGGTTTCTTAGTTATCTCCCCTGACAATATAACCTTGTGATGGCCATAACTCCAACACCCTTTGAGATATATTAAAGGAACTTGGCACAATTGTATACAAGGTACAGAAGGGATGTCATGTGCAAGAACCACAACTGCTGGTGCTGTGGTATTTGAGTTATCTACCCTTCCAATATAACAGTAACACCAGCTTGTGATCGCCATATCTCCAATATCTTTTGAGACATTGATGGTACTTTGTACAGAAATACATGAGCTTAAGCAGGCATGTCATGTGCAAGAACCACATTCTGAGTGCCCTGGTTTTTTAGTTATCTCCCCTGACAGTATAATCTTGTGATGGCCATAACTGCAATACTTTTGTGATACATTGCTGATTTAATTCTGGTGCACTTTCTATTGGTGAACAATCTTCTGAAGGCCATATTGGCTTTTGGTCGGGGGATTTGCCATCTCTTCCGATGGCTATTTTTTTCTGATCGACTTCATTCTTGCAGATAACGAGGACAGGCATGAAATCTCGATCAAGTTCGATTTTGGGCTGAATCAGATTATTCACTCAGGAGTAACGTGCCCTTGAGCGTTGAAAAAATTGCCTATTGACTTAACATGGGGAGAATGTTGTCATCACCGTAGCTGCTTCAATTATTTTCAGATTGGCTTTATTCTTGCAGATAACCAGCACAGCCATGAAATCTCGGTCAAGTTCGATAACTGGCAGAATCGGATCATTCACTTAGGAGTTACCTGCCCTTGTGTGTTTTTGCATTAGGGTGAATGGGAATTTCAAAAATGTATATCTTAAAGACTACTTGGCCAACTTTGATCAAATTTCATGTGTCGCATTATTGGGCAAGTGGAAAGGCTTCATTAGGTTTTCAGGCAGATCTGAGTGGAACTCTGGTTGCCATGGCAACATCTAGCTCCCATAGACTTCACATAGGAAAAAGCTTGTCATCACTCTAGCTCCGTCAATTTTTTTCTGATCGACTTCATTCTTGCAGATAACCAGTACAGGCATAAAATCTCGGTCAAGTTCGATTTTGGGCCGAATCGGATTATTTGCCTTGGAGTTACCTGCCCTTGAGCATAAAAAAATACGTTGTGACCACGATAGCAACTTTATTTTTATTCAGATCAGCTTCAAACTTGCAGGTAACGTGGACAGGCATAAAATCTCAGTTAAGTTCGAATCGGAATATTGACCTCGGAGTTACATGACCTTGAGCGACAAAAAAGGAGCAGTCTCTATAAGGCTATTTTCATGGCCACAACCGATTTCCTTTAAACTTTGTAGCTTCAAATTGGTACATATTGACTGTCTAATGGTGAATTTTTAGACTCTTTGGTCCACTGGTTTTTGCTGTATACACTATTAAAGTGGGTGGGGTAATATCACCCCATCAAGGGTATACCAACAAAAATGCTATTATTTTTGTTCAAAGCGCATGGCTGGAGGAGATATTTGCCATATGCTTACTACCCTTTTAGGCATAACAGCCAGTGATAACAGTCTTATAAATATCAAACAAGAGAAAAGTTTATACGCGATTGTAAGTTGTACCCAAATATTAGTAATTTTCATTCTCCAACTTTACGAAAAACCACAACACCTTTACAGTTTTGAACTTATTTCAAAGATCTTTCATAAATATAATGTTGATGTAATAGTCATTCTAGGTATATGTCAGAATTATTGTTAGTTCATAAAACTCAAAGAGTTACCTGCCCCTGAAATTGGATTTTACCCATTTTTTTTTTTAAATCGGAGTGCATTTATCCGTTTGTAGTACTCACAGCTTCATTTGAAAGTGAATAAACCGATTCCATGCAAATATTATTAAAAAGATGTGGACAAGGACGTCATTTGATTTAATTGTGCATGGTAGTATTTTTTTTTTTGGGGTTATTTATTAACTCTTAATTTCCAGGTGCAAATGGAACATTTGTCAACTGTCAAACATTTTTGACCACCAAAACATGCTTTGCTCATGTTGTCGAACCTCATTTTAGGCTGATACTGTGCTTAAATATAAGCCCGTATGGTCTCACGACATGTTTAAGAATTTGTTAATTTACTGCTCTTCCTCTGAATCGCTAGATGTACTCAATGTGTCAACAGCAGCATCATAAACAAACAAACATAAACCCGGCTTGGTTTTGCTTCACTATTTTCTGTTTTGTTCCGGTAATATCCCAAATACCAGAGAACAGAAGCCACATATGCGCAACATCCCCAGGTACGAGCTCCACTTCTGCACCCACAATACCATCCAGTGATTGGGTTCAGTCCTTGTGTATATTCAACCCACATCTTATATGTTTTATTAGACGTGTGACGAGAACGTATCTGTGCTTTGAGAATACCATCTTCTTCTTTGTGTGCCATTATCTCATATGATCCATTGTCGTCAAAATGTTCATCTGTGTAGGATTTGGCTTGTTTCAGCTGGTAAATACCCATTGTCAAATCCCTGAGTTCATCCTCAGTCATGTCAGGCGAACAGTGATGACCCTGATTAGTTGCCACATTGTATTATTACTGGTCGGGGTTATCATTGTTTGCCTGACCGCATCCCGATGGTGGGGTGCTGTACTTAACTTGTGCTTTATTTAATTGTTTTTTGTTTTTTTTGACAAATCAGAATCAAGCTTTAGTTGTTTTACAGTATTTACAGAGTTTATTTTGAGTTGTTGCTTTATTATCATAAATTGTGATTAATATGCTGCCACATGGTGCCCATGATTGGAAATAAACTTTATTCTATTCTATTCTATTCTATTCTCTGAGAAATTCTCAAGTTTCTCATCATCGATCTTTTTCCAAATAACCCGTTTTTTATCCCAGCCATTTTTTCAACCTTATCCTGCAGCTTATTTGGAGTTTTTGCTAGGGCCATCATTCTTCTAGCAATTACTTTGTCTGAATCTTTGCTTGTTACCAAAGGTGGTCTAATGCATTGCACAATGAGCAAACAATCCTTACATAGTCGCCAACATATGGTATTTGACTATTGGACATTGTGTTGCAAAGGGCTTTCCACTTTTTAATTCTCCCATTAGCTGATTCGACAACCCATCTCACCTTTGTAACTAGCCTTGACTCATTCGCCTCTTCAGTTGTATGTTTCTTCTGAGATTTGTTTAGGAAGTGAGGCATATGAGAATTGATTCCAAAATCCTTTAGTGTATCTATAGCATCCCTGAAGGCTATTTACAAAGGTGAGAAAGGTAAAAAATGGCTGGGATAAAAAACGGGTTATTTGGAAAAAGATCAATGATGAGAAACTTGAGAACTTCCCAGAGATGACTGAGGATGAACTTAGGGATTTGACAATGGGTATTTACCAGCCAAAACAAGCCAAATCCTACACAGATGAAGATTTTGACGACAATGGATCATATGAGATAATGGGACAAAAAGAAGAAGATGGTGTTCTCAAAGCACAGATACGTTCTCGCCACACGTCTAATAAAACATATAAGATGTGGGTTGAATATACACAAGGACTGAACCCAATCACTGGATGGTATTGTGGGTGCAGAAGTGGAGCTCGTACCTGGGGATGTTGCGCACATGTGGCTTCTGGTATTTGGGATATTACCGGAACAAAACAGAAAATAGTGAAGCAAAACCAAGCTGGGAACATATTGATTTTGTTTATGATTCTGCTGTTGACACATTGAGTACATCTAGCGATTCAGAGGAAGATCAGTAAATTAACAAATTCTTAAACATGTCGTGAGACCATACAGGCTTATATTTAAGCACAGTATCAGTCTAAAATGAGGTTCCATAACATGAGCAAAGCCTGCTTTGGTGGTCAAAAATGTTTGACAGTTGACAAATGTTCCATTTGCACCTGGAAATTAAGAGTTCATAAATAACAAAAAAAGGAAATACTAGCAGGCACTATTGATTGATTTGAGGTTTAACGTCCCCATCAACACTGAAAAGGTCATTTTGGAGACGTTGCTTCCAATTTTGTTGGACTTTTACCCGACATTGAGATGAAATGACATCTAAAGCCCTGTCGCCCAATGAAACCAAATAGGGTTTATTAGCATGGACGGTCCAACTCGCACCGCGGTTCCTGGACAGGCTTAGATCCTCTAAGCGGTTTACCAGTACAAGTGTGCGGGCCGGATTCAGCTCTGCGTGGAAGCATCATGCAGCCCATATATTTCTTCCAGCCCCTATGGGCGGGGGCATACTAGCATGCACTATTAAATCAAATGAATTCCTTGTCCAAAGCTATTTAATACTATTTGCATGGAATCGGTTTATTCACTTTCAAATGAAGTTGTGAGTACTACAAATGGTTAAATGCACTCCGATTTAAAAAATGCGTAAAATCCAATTTCAGGGGCAGGTTACTCTTTAAGTTTTATGAACTAACAATAATTCTGACATATACCTAGAATGACTATTACATCAACATTATATTTATGAACGATCTTTGAAATAAGTTGAAAACTGTGAAGGTGTTGTGGTTTTTCGTGAAGTTGGGGAATAAAAATTACTAATATTTGGGTACAACTTACAAGCGCGTATAAACTCTTCTCTTGTTGATATTTATAAGACTGTTATCACCGGCTGTTATGCCTAAAAGGGTAGTAAGCATACGGCAAACATCACCTCCAGTCATTTGCTTTGAACAAAAATAATAGCAGTTTTGTTGGTATACCCTTGATGAGGTGACATTACCCCACCCACTTTAATAGTGTATTCAACAAAAACCAGTGGACCAAAGAGTCTAAAAATTCACCATTAGACAGTCAATATGTACCAATTTGAAGCTACAAAGTTTAAAGGAAATCGGTTGTGGCCATGAAAACAGCCTTATAGAGACTGCTCCTTTGCCCATAGACTTTACATAGGGAAAATGTTGTGACTACGATAGCGACTTGAATTTTTTTCAGATCAGCTTCAAACTTGCAGGTAACGAGGACAGACATAAAATCTCGGTTAAGTTCGATTTTGGGCCGAATCGGATTATTTGCCTTGGAGTTACATGCCCTTGAGCATAAAAAAATACGTTGTGACCACGATAGCAACTTTATTTTTATTCATATCAGCTTCAGACTTGCAGGTTACGAGGACAGGCATAAAATCTCGGTTAAGTTCAATTTTGGGCCAAATCGGAATATTGACCTCGGAGTTACGTGACCTTGAGCAACAAAAAATTGGCCCATAGACTTAATTAGGGAAAATGTTGCGACTACGATAGCGACTTGAATTTTTTTCAGATCAGCTTCAAACTTGCAGGTAACGAGGACAGACATAAAATCTCGGTTAAGTTCGATATTGGGCCGAATCGGAATATTTGCCTTGGAGTTACCTGCCCTTGAGCATTAAAAAATACGTTGTGACCACGATAGCAACTTTATTTTTATTCATATCAGCTTCAAACTTGCAGGTAACGAGGACAGGCATAAAATCTCGGTTAAGTTTGATTTTGGGCCGAATCGGAATATTGACCTCGGAGTTACGTGACCTTGAGAGACAAAAAAATTTGCCCATAGACTTAACATAGGGAAAATGTTGTGACAGAAATAGCGACTTGAATTTTTAGCTCACCTGAGCCAAAGGCTCCAGTGAGCTGATAGTATACCAAGGCTCCGGAGTCCGTCGTCTGTCGTCCGTCCATCCGTCGTCCACACTTTCAATGAAGCATATCTCAGAAGGCAGTCGACCAATCTTGTTTAAATTTTATGTGTAGCACCATTGGGCAAGGGGAAAGGCTGCATTAGGTTTTGGAGCTAGTCTGGTTCATTTGTTCCTTCATTCTTCTTTCTCTCCATATAGAGATAATAGACCAATGTTAAATTTTTAATCAAAGATTTCTCAGAAACTATAAAAGCGAGAAGCATCAAATTTGGTATTTAATAGAATAATGATGACTTATTTTGTGTAAGGGACATTGGGCTTTCTCAGCTTATTTGTTCATCTGTTCTTTCATTCTTCTTTCTCTCCATTTTGACCAATGTTAAATTTTCGTCAAAGATTTCTCAGGAACTATAGAAGCTAGAAGTCTCAAACTTGGAATGCAATGCAATAATGATGACTTATATCCTGTAAGGGTCAATGGGCTGGATTCAATTAGCAGATTTAGTAGTCAAGTCTGTGAATTGTTAAAACTTAAGTTCCTCAGGTGAGTGGTTTAGGCTCATTGAGCCTCTTGTTGGTTGGGTACTCGTTAGAACTGCTTCATTGTGGCAGTTCTAACGAATACCAAAAACATATGTCTTTGAGCAGAAATAAGAAAAATAATGTATGCCCTCTTAAACCCCAGTTTCTCGATTTTAAGTGGGGTTTAGGGGATGTCCAGTTCACAGATGGTACATTATTTCACATGAAACTGACAACACTGTTCTTCTTGAATCAAGGAAAATGGGAAAATGACTGTTGAAAAGATATCATGATCAATCTCAAAAAAAAAAAAAAAATTGTTGAGTACTTGGCAGGTATCAAACCCATGACCCCCTGACGACCTGTCAGACCATGTTTTTATTACACAACCTCTTTCTGTCAACAGGGACAGTATCAGTAAAGAGGGCCAGTCATTCCAGCTACTGGAGGCCATGAGAATCATCATTTTCACAGATCAAGATTTCAATGTGCAGGTGAGAACAATATTAAGAGGAATGGGTACACCTTCAAAAGAAGCAACTCCTGCAAAAGTATTTTTGTCTCCCGTGTCATTAGGGGTCAACTCTTAAAGGAAAGAATTTGCTCCTAAGGAGCAAATTCTTTCCTTTAAGAGTAGACCCCTTTTTCGATGGGACAGGGCTTATAGATAAGCGAACAGGAAGTCCCGAAAGTTGTCTCCCTTTGAAAAATGGCGGAAAGATCTGCCAGGTGTTCCCATTCCCCTTAATCCTATTAATTGAGGGGAATAGATACACCTCCAGGGGAGGCAACTCCTGCAAACATATTTTTGCCTCCCATGGAAATAAAGGAAATAATTTGCTCCCTTTTTCAATAGGTCATAGTTTATAGAAAAGTGATCAGGAAGTCTGGAAAGTTGTCCCTTTGAAAAATGGCCGAAAAAAAATCTACCAGTTATATCCATTCCCCTTAACCCATTGTATGCTGGAAACCCCTAAAAGTGTAACTTAGCAAACAGTGCAGGCCCAGATCAGATGCCGTGTCTTATTAGGACCTGCACTATTTGCTAACAGAACAACATTGTATCCTTTTGAAAATCCCTTTGACATACAGAAATGCAGAAATTAACCCATTTAGTAACGGAAACCCCAAAACGAGTAATTGGCAAACAGCGCAGGCCATGATCAGACGCCGCAGAACGCGGCGTCTGATCAGGGCCTCCACTGTTTGCTAAAACTTCAGTCATTTTCCAAATAAATTTTGAAGAAAACACATCCTGACACCCCTGAATTTTGAAATTGACTCCTGGTATATATAAAGAGGAAGATTCCATTTGGTACAAAAAAAAGGGTTAATATGTTTTGGATAATTTTCTCATTTAATCTCTAAAATGTATGTGATTTACACTCATTAGCATCACCTCAGTGAGATGAATCTAATAGATTTACACTACCTTTCTTTTACCCTTATCTTGCTGAATATTCATTTAAACCACACCCATTTCTGTCTATCAACCAATCAAATTACTTGATGTAATTTATTGCTACAAATTCATAAACTGACTGCCAAACAGTGTAGATCCTGATCAGATGGCTTCTTCAGAAGCCATCTGATCTGGATCTATACTGTTTGCAAAGATAGGGGTTGTCATAAACAGCAAGATAAGGGTAAAAGAATAGTAAAAAAGATCCCCATTACACCTCTTGACTTGCCATCATTTTAACAAGTCTATGTAATGAACACTCCTCTACACCCCATTTTATTTAGAGAAGACTAGGGTTTACAGGGTATACATTACTTTTCTTATTTCTGCTCCAAGACCCTGTGAGGCAGTTCTAGCAAGTACCCACAAGCTTTGTCTTAAAGCAGAAATAAGAAAATTACCATAAATTTTCATATGAAATAACCATTTTGGAGAGGGCAGTTGTCAGTTTCTGGCAAAAAAATGTGCACTATACTAGTTAACCGCTTACGTATAAGCCTGCCCAGGATAAGTGTGGATAGGTAAATTGACCGGCTCAAAATGTCCTAAAATAGTGTTGACTGGGTCGTTAAACTCCAATACAAAAAAACAAACAAAACCGTTTTTGAGATATGAAAGAATGCATGGTTCTTTGCCTAAACTCAGTGGCTTGAACTACCGCTGTCTTGAACAAATTTTAGGATACAAAAGATGTTAGAGGCCATTGCCTTTCAACTGTGAAGTGCAATAAATAGTATCTTATTTGTGATAAGACTTAGTGTTTGTATTTGGCCTTTTAGTTCTACACATTAACATTACGATAACACACCTTTTTACATATCTCCAAAATGGCTACTTTTCCAATGAAAATTTGTCATATTTTACTTACGTTTACTCCAAACATAGATTGTGGGTGCTCGTTAGAACCGCCTCAATTAGAATCGCCTCATTAAGGCAGTTCTAACGAGTACCCACAACCTATATCTTAGAGCAGAAATTAGAAAATTAATGTATACCTACACCCCAGTTTTCTCTGTATAAAGTGGGGTTTAAAGGGGTTTTCATTTCACGGACTTGTTCACATGATGACATACATGTTAAAGATTTTTCATTGCTTCAGGACATAGATGGTGCTGTGTTGCTGGAGAATACTGTAATGATTGAGGTGACAAGTGGCTGTCCAGAAGGCTATAATTATGTTAATGATGTTTGTGGTAAGTGCTGTTCTCCAGTATATTTAAGTGGTGTGGACACACTGAACCCTGACGAAGTGGGTTAGCCCTATCTGCTATTAGTGCCCTGTTACCATAAAACTAGTATCAGTTAGTAAACCCTTAACACACAAAGAAAAACTGCACCTGATAATGTTGTCTGTTCATATTGCCTGCTGCATATTCTTGCAAATTTTTATGCCCCCCGAGAATCTTTGATTCGGGGGGCATATAGTATTTGCCCTGTCTGTCTGTTTGTTTGTCTGTCTGTCCACGTCTGCTTGTTTGTTTGTCTGTCTGTCTGTCCATCACAAAAACTTTAACCTTGATCATAACTTCAGAAGTATTTGACCTAGCCCCATGAAACTTCACACACTTATTCACCATAACAAGGGCTACATTCTGATTAAGGGCCATAACTCTGTTGTCATTTTTGGCTGAATTATCTCCCCTGGAAATTTTGCAAAAAAAACCTCAGAAATTGGCTCCCACGGGGGGCATATGTCACCTATAGTGACAGCTCTTGTTCAAACATATTTTGGCATACATGCACAGGCAAAATGTGTGGACCCTTCTGGGTTTGTACTGGTTACATAGACAATAAAGTAGACAACAATGATTGTGATATGTACCTTAGGGCTAACATGTTTTCTGCAATTTTTGTAAGGGAGGAAACTTTTATGTGGTCTTAATTCCTATCATTGTTTGTTCTGGCCCCCAGTGTTTGCCAATGACTTTTTTGGGGGTTTCGTAAATAAAATTGGTTTAAGGAAAGGAGCACATTCTTCTTTAAAAGTAGACAAAAGAACATATTCTTTTAATTCTTTTCTTTAGAGTTGATATATTTTTTTTATAGATACATTTTTTATTGGATCCATTTTTCTGAATAAATTAACATAAGAAGCTGTATATTTGGAGAGATGAAGTATTCATTACGATTACTTACCCCTATGACATAGTTCATTTTTCACATCTCCAAAATGGCTACTTTTCTGATGAAAATCCTTGATATTTATACTATAAATGCTCGAAACATAGGTTGTGTGTGCTCGTTAGAACCGCCTCAATGAGGCGGTTCTAACGAGTACCCACAAATTATGTATTTGAGCAAAAGTAAGGCAGATAATGTATACCTGCATAAACCCAACTTTGCTGTATATAAAGTGGGGTTTAGAGGGGTCTTCGTTTCAAGGACTTGTCATCATGATGATAATTTTCTAAGTGAAAATCTCCCTGTACGTCAGGCATTTTGCCATAAATAAAAGAATTTGTGTATCTGGAGCAAACTCTTTTCTCAATTTAGAGAGGCCCCTTTTTTTTCCAGTTCTTTTGTTAAAAGGAAAGCAACGGGAATCTCAGGTGTATCAATTCTCCCTTGTCAGTCACAACAAATGTTGTCTGCCTTGTCATCTGTCAGTTACTTGAGGAGCAGTCTGATCTGGGTTCACACTGTATGCCTGTATGCAAAAACATTTTTAACAAGTTTACAAGAAGATGCAGCAGAAGACATAAACAGACAACACTTTTAGACTTGTTTGTTTGATTTGATGTTTAACGTCCTCGTCAACACAGTATAGGTCATTTTGGAGACGTTGCTTCCAATTTTGTGGGACATTTACCCGACATTGAGATGAAATGACATCTCAAGCCCTGTTGCCCAATGAAACCAATAGGGTTTACAAGCATGGACGGAGCGACTCACACCGCTTTGCATCTGCAGACTTAGATCTTCTAAGCGGTTTACCAGTACTCATGTGCGGTCTGTTTCAGCTCTGCGTGGAAGCATCATGCAGCCCATCTATTTCTTCAAGCCCCGATGGACGGGGGCCAAAAGAACACTTTTAGATGTATTTTTTCTTGGCATCTTAACATTACAAAAAAACACACCTAAACAAATACATTGTAAACTTTACCGCCTAAAAAATGGATTTTTTTAAGATGAAAAATTGCAATATTTTTCTTATTTCTGCTCAAAATATAGGTTGTGGTTACCCACAATCTATATTTTAGAGCAGAAATAAGAAACATATATAAGGTTTAACCCTGTAAACATCAGTTTTAGGGTTTCTCTCCCTTCCGCTGATTCAAGAAGGGCAGTTGTCAGTTTCTGGCGAAAGAATGTGCACTGTACTGGTTAACCGCTTACGTATAAGCCTGCCCAGGAAAGTGTGGATAGGTAAACTGACCGGCTCAAAAATGACCTAAATAGTGTTGACTGGGCCGTTAAACACCAAAACAAACAAACAAACAAAATCAGTTTTAGGGTCAAAATTATTTAGGCTTGTTTTCGTGATTGGGATAATTTTGAACATTTTGATTGTGAGGAAAATTTGTAACAAGACCCATAAAGATAACATCCAGCAAGTTAGTAAAGTCATAAATTATTTAACAAGGGGCATTACGATAACACACCCGTGCATCATAGTGCATTCTTTACATCCCCAAAACAGTCAATTTTCTGAAGAAAAATTGCGATATTATTCTTATTCATGCTCAAAACATAGATTGTGGGTACTCATTAGAACCACCTCGTTGAGGCGGTTATTACGAGTACCCACAACCTATGTCTAGGAGCAGAAATAAGGAAAATAATGTATACCCCCGTAAACCCCAGTTTTCTCTATATAAAGGGGGGTGTAAGGGGGTGTTTATTCCACGGACTTGTTAGCGTGATGGTAACAAGATTTAACATAGACATTTACGTGCATTAGCTAATCTTCCATGATGCCCTCAAAAGTATGTACAGGTACGGGTGCACAAATAAATGACTGTCTACCAACCACCACAAAACTAATATAACTTAAGTCCTTGACGAATGCAGGAAAACACCAGCTATGCTATGGCAAATATACATTGACTTCTTGATTTACTGGCCTCCGTGGCCTAATGGCTAAGAGCGCCGACTCTTAATCATTAGGTCTCTCACCGCTGTGGGTTCGAGCCTCGCTCGGGTCACGTGTGAGACGCCAAGTTCTGCAACTGAAGGTCAGGTTGTTTTTCTCTGGGTACTCTGGTTTTTGCCCACCTCTCGATATGAGTGAAATAATCTTGAAAGGGCCATAAAACCAAAACCAAAAAAAAAAAACTTGATTTGTACATAAAACAAGACAAGAAATTAAACTCAAGTTAGGTAAAGTAGTTACAAAAGTTACACATATGCAATGGTAAAATAATTTTCATTGAATAAATACATTCAGATGTATATTCATATTATTTTATTCTCAGTGAAGCTTTGCACAAGACGTCTTCATCATCATCATCATTATCATCATATTTTTTATTAGCATGCAGATTCAGGGGCAACATCCACAAAAGTGAGCCTCCTTCCAGATAGCTGGCTTGCTGTATGCATTACAGGTCTCACACAAGATCTCCAGGTTTGTCTATCATGAGGGTCCTTCTCTTTTTCAGGATGAGGTTCAGGTCCTTAATGACAAGCCACACACATAGCTCATTGTACCTGATGGTGACAGTGTTTGGGGGCTTGACATTGCAGATCGAAATAAACACAAAATGGACACTATCCAAGATGTCAACATGACCTCATCTCTGTATTATACAGTAAAATTCCGCTATTAAGACCACCTAAAATTAAGTCTAATTCTGCTATAAAAAGCTTATTTAGTAAGTTGCAGTTATTCTTTCTTTGTGTTTTCTGCTTACAGTATCCTCTGGTCAGAGACCACCTTTGGAACTGTTCAAAAGTGGTCTTAAAGACCACTTTTGAACAGTCCCAAAGGTGGTCTTAATGCAGGAATTATTGGGTCAGTTGTTTGCCAATCGGTCCAAGCTTACTAAGCACAGGAGCTTTTCTTTATTAATTTCTACTTGACTATCATTGATGAATCTTGATATGGTTCTTTCTGTTTTAGTGCCTTGTGGGACAGGTATGTTCTACGACAGAGGTAGTGAAAGCTGTGAGATGTGCCCCCAAGGTAGCTATCAAGACAGTCTGGGCCAGTTTGACTGTACCCCATGTGGAGAGGGCTTCACCACAGTAAATGTCAGGAGTGTATCACATCTAGATTGTGTTGGTAAGTGTTGCTCAAATGTAAAATGAGCCAGTGCATGACAAAACCTACAATAAGACGTGTGTCCAGCAAAGACTCAGATCAGCCTGCACATCCATATAGTCTAACCAGAGACTTCTCTTGCTGTATGAAGGAGCATTGGGTCCTTAGCTATCCTTAGAGCGCACAGTGAAGACTCTGATCAGACTGTGCAGATGCACAGGCTGATCTGAGTCTTCACTGGGCACACATGTCTTATTGTTGGTTTTGTCATGCGCTGGCTCAAGTGTTTATAACTCTACCACAGATAGCATGTTAAACCTTATCCCGCTGCATAAATTAAGTTAGCCACACCCACTAACATTTCAGCCAGTCAAATTATTTAATGTAATTTATTCCTTAAAATTTGCAAATTGAATGACAAACAGTGAAGATCCTGATCAGATGGCTTCTTTAGAAGCCATCTGATCTGGATCTACACTGTTTGCAAAGATAGGGGTTGTCTTGAACAGCAGGATAAAAGTTAACAAGGCTAATTTGATTATGTTCTTCTGTCACTAGAGAAATCTTACCATAGCTTCGGAGGATAATTGGTCCCGCCCATCTGGGCTAGAAGAATTTGATTGGGCTGCATGATGCTTGCAAGCAAAGCTGAAACTGATCACACATGAATACTAGTAAACCGCTTAGAAGGTCTCAACCTGCCCAGGCAAAGTGGTGCGAGTCAGACAATCCATGTATATAAATTCTTTTGGTTTCATTGGGCGGCAGGGCTTGAGATGTCATTTCATCCAAGGTCTGGTGAAAGTGCCACAAAATAGGATGTAATGTCTCCAAAATGTGTTGGTGTGGCTGTTGTTTATCCTCAATTCAAACGAAGATAATTGAGGGAAGCCTATCTGATTTTATCTTGAAAAGATATGTTATGTGTACACACTAGAATTGCCTTGATGAGGCTATTCTAATGAGAACTTGCAACAAATGGTATGTTGTTTGTACTCATTAGAATTGTCTTGAAGAGGCAATTCTACTGAGTACAAACAGCATACAGACAACACTCTTCTCTGTTATTGAAGATCAAAAAGCTGTCCTTTGAAATCAGCCCTGGCTATTATGTCTGTTGGCTGGATCTGTGATAAACTCAAGAGTAATCGGAACTATCTCAAACAAATTTACCTGGCCCCAAAAGTATTTGAGCCATCAAAATTTGACTGTATGATGTCATTTGTCATACTGTTATGATTTAAAACATCATAAACCTGTGCTGTCTAGTAAATAAACACTACGTAAGAGCATTCACTGCCCTCATTAAGCTGAAACCTTTCATCCCTGCATTTCTAAAGTTAACTCTACCATCTTTGAATGTAAATAGGGAGTTAAATCGAAATCCACCACAAAAAAGGCCTTTATATTTTTAACCCCATTAAACCTTACTTTTATATGGAAAAGATGGGGTTTACAGGGTGTACATTATTTTTAGTTCACCAGAGCCAAAGGCTCTGGGGCAGCAGTAGTATAGGCAGTGGTCCGGCATCTGTGTTGGTGTCCGCTCTGCCATCAGCATTTTCAAACAACATCTCAGAAACTTCTGGGCCAATTGAAATGAAATTTCTTGTGGAGCCTCCATTGTTTGTTGAAAGAAAGTTTGTTCATGTAGATATTGGTCACATGACCAAGATGACCCCCCTGCCCGTATATGGTAAAAACCTTCAAAAATCTTCTTCTCTGTAACCAAATGGCCAATGACCTTCAGACTTGTGTACAGCATTAAGCACTTGGGCCCTAAAAAGTTTGTTCAAATGATAACCTTTGGTTGACCTTGACCTGTTGTACATCAAGGTCAAATTTGGTCACTTAGACTTTTGTATGGAAAAAATAAAGACAAAACAGTGGATTTTTCTGATTCTATTGTAGACAGTGGCATCAGAATTGATATTTGTAATCAGATGAATGTAAGTTTATAAATTCCAAAGGTCAGAGTCATTTACTGACCTTTGACCTGTATTGCTTAGATCCAGTAGATTTTGATATCCTCTTCTTCACTAAAACTACTGGGCCCAGTTGTTCAAAGCATCGTTAGCTAAACAAGTTTGTTAGTGGTCAAATTGTTAACTGTTCTAGCAAGTACAATATCGAAAATTTTTGTATTTTTGTTGAAAAAAAAATGTGAGGAGCTTTTGTGGATGCAAAAGCTGCTCACATTTTTTCAGCAAAAATATTAGCATATTTACCATATTTAATGATCAAAGTTTTAATGATACGTTAACTAACGACGTCGTTAGTTTTGAACAATGGGCTGCTTGAAACCAAATTACAGTGGAGCCTCTATTGGATGAGGCAATGAAAATTTATTCATGGGATTCAAGTCATATGACCAAGATGGCCACAATGCCCATATTTGGTAATAACCTTTAAGAATCTTCTCAGGAACCAAAATTGCCAATGACCTTCATACTTGGTATACACAACATTAGGGACTCCAGCCCTACAAAGTTTGTTAAAATCATGACCTTTTGGTTGACCTAAAACATTTGAAGAAGGCCCAGGTGTATTATTTCACTTTATTTTTTAGAGCAGAAATAATAAAATAAGGTTTACCTCTGTAAACCCCAGTTTTACCACATAAAAGTGGGGTTCAAGGGGTCAAATTATACAGGCATATTTTCGTGATGGGTAATGTGACTGTTTACTGTAAAGATATTTTGACATGATGATTACTTGATGTTTGCAGAGATATGCAATAAAGGTCGTTACTATGAAGCAGCGAGCAGAACGTGTGTTGTGTGTCCCCTACATCAGTACCAGAATGAGAAGGGTCAAAGTTCATGTAAGGAGTGCCCAGATAATAAGAAAACCACTGACACGGGAACTGTAACAGTTGATGAATGCTATGGTAAGTAAAAGATTCAAACGTTTATGGGGTCTCACCACCTTGGCCCATTGGGAAACCCTTGTCCAGCTGATCCAGGGTATGCTTTACCATAGCAACAGACAAGGTTGGTATTTGGTGATATCTGAAGGATAGTTTTTGTCAATTCTCCATAAAAACCTATATTGTGGATATTCATTAGACCCGCCTTGGTGAGGCGGTTCTAATGAATACCCACAACATAGGTTTATAGGGAGAAAAAAGAAAAACTATCCTTCAATTATTACATGATACGTAACTGATCTGTTGCTATGTCTGCCTTTGTAAATAGTGTAAATCCTGATCAGGTGGCTTCTGAAGAAGCCATCTGATCAAGCTCTACACAATTTGTCAATGAGTTTGCAAATTTGAATGACTATTTTGCATCAAGTAACCTGATTAGTTGAAAGTTAGAAATATGTGTGGCTATATTGATTTATTCAGCAGGACACGGTCTAAGAGAACTTTCTCCTAACCCTTTCACTCCTGAGTTTCTGGTTAGTGGAAACTTCCATATTTGAATTTGAGCACATCCATCTGTCCGGGTATCCAGTAGGTTTAAGTCAAAATAATTGAGAGAATGGCAACAAGTGTAGATCCAGATGAGTGAGTTAAAATCTATTGTTGCAAGTATGAGTGTAGTTAGAACCATTGACGGAATGGCAAACATTGTAGATATAGATGGGATGGTTCATATTGAGCCATCTCACCTGGATCTATACCGTTTGCATTGGTAACTGTTCTTGGCTATTCCAGGGTTGAAAGACTTGAACATTAGTTTTCTAACTGATCCTGCCTTTGCAAGATGTCAAGTTCTGCGATGGAAGGTCAGGTGATTTTTCTCTGGGTACTATTTCTATTCAGTGTACTTTAATTTAACCACTACATCCTTATATCACTACTGCACACCCCCGCCCATTGGGGTGTAGAGAGATAGATTTGGCTGGTTGCTGTTTCCACACAGAGCTGAAAACGACCGCTTATGGCTCAGAAGGTCTCAGCTTGCCCAGGCAAAGTGGTGCAAGTCAGATTTTCCCTGCAGATAAACCCTAGCGGTTCGTTTGGGTGGTAGAGGTTGAGATGTCATTATAGCCCCACTTTGAAAGGGGGGGGGGGGGTGCAGGAGGTGTTACTGGATTTGCAATGTCCTTCTGTCGTTCTGCATCACAAAAACATGCCTATATATTTCTAACCCTCTTGAACCCCACTTTTATATAGTAAAACTGGGGTTTAAAGGGTAAACCTTATTTTTCTTAATTCTGCTCTAAAATATAGATTGTGGGTACTCGTTAGAACCGCCTCAATGAGGCGGTTCTATTGTGTACCCAAAATCTATATTTTCATCACAACTTTTCATCTTAAAATTTTCCTTTTTCCGGCGATAAAATTTACAATGTTTTTGTAAAGGCATGTTTCCGTAATGTGATGCTGTCATTCCATGACTGCAAAATTAAAATGCATTTTGCTTGATAACTTTTATATTTGTGGTCCAACTTTGATGAAACTTTGTCTCTAAGGTAAAGAAGGTGTAGTAGCGGAATAGTGACCAAGGGCACATAATTCTTGTTTCAGCTCAATGTCAGGTTAAAGTCTGACAAAACTGGAACCAGCATCTCCAAAATGACCTAAATATTGTTGATGAGGATGTAAAATCTCAAATCAAACAAAAACATTACTGTTGGAATCCAAAGCAGAAACCATGCTAGTTAAACAACCATGTTATATTCAAACATAAATGTATAGATTATATAGAAAAATGGCAATGATGGTAATTTTCTACATAAACTATACATTTTTGGGATCCATATTTAACCCATTTTGTACCAGAAACCCCCAAACGGGTAATTGGCAAACAGTGCAGGCCCAGATCAGACGATCAGGGCCTACACTGTTTTGGACAAGTTAAGCCATTTTCCAAATAAATTTTGAAGAAAACACAGCCTGACAACCCTTAATTTCAAAATGGACTCCTGGTATATATAAGGAGGAATTTTCCATTTGGTAAAAAAAGGGTTAAACAGTGTTATATTTAATATTGTGTCATAATGAACAGCATTATAAAGAGGGTTTATTTGGAGTATATATTGTTATCAAGATGGGAGCAAATTGTTTGCTTAAAGAATACCAAGGGTGAATCATATTCTTGAACAGTGATTATCACCTTCATTTAGAGGTAAAAATTTAGTGAACGATGCTCCAGTTTTAGGAATAAAGAAACAATGCTTTCTGATCTTTTTTTTTTTTCAGAGGACTGTGATTCTGGTTTTGAGTTGTCCCAGGAACAAGATGTCCGGGTTTGCAATGCCTGCCCGAGGGGCAGGTTTAGAAATAAGGTCCTGCATGATACCTGTCAGGAGTGTACAAATAACAAGACAACATACACTGATAAAGCTGTCAAGGAAGATGACTGTATTCAAGGTAATTTTTAACTCTTATCCTGCTGCATAAATTTGGCCCCCGCCCATAGGGGCTTGAAGAAATAGATCGGCTATATGATGCTCCCACGCAGAGCTGAAACCGACCGCACAGAAGTACTTGTAAACTGCTTAGAGGATCTAAGCCTTGCCCAGGCAAAGCAGTGCGTGTCGGACCCTCAGTGATTATAAACCCTATTGGTTTCATTG